>OX457078.1:21654366-22854366 GCA_949752815.1 Conops quadrifasciatus | reverse complement strand
AGCAGTGCCAAAATTTTTCCTTCCTTGCCACATTAAATACCTGCTTGTTTTTCGAATTCAAAACGCTTGCCGCGGTACGAATGAGTAGGAATAAAATTATTTAAACACTGCAGCTAATAATTATTAGAAATACGGTTAGCAATAGCCACGGACATGGACACACAGACTCATACTTAATTCAGTTTGAGTGACTGCTCATAAAAAATTTATTTAATCAAAAATTTTATAACTTCGTAGACTTAAGAATATGTATTTAGGGTCTGTGCGAGAAGGGACTAAATATTGATGATATACTATTTGCTGTCGAGCTGCTTTACAACCTTTCTGAACTATGCGAATTACTTTCCAATGCTTAATCAAATTAATGACATAATTTTATAAATTTTAATTTTTGAAAAAGCGTTTTTTTTGCTTAACATTTTTCCAAAAAATATGGAAATTCTATGATTTCCAACTACGAGTATTTACAGCCATATTGATTTTGAAATCATTTTCAATTATTAGTCAAATTTAAACAGAACGGTAGAAAAAATATTAAATTTTAGTTAAAAAAATTGTTGTAAAAAAATTGACTTTGGTATATACTGCAATGCCGGCGTAGTCTTTTTTATCGACATTTCTAATAATTCAGCAAAATACTAAATTTTAGTGTTAATTCTCACAGGCCCTTAGAATGATAATTCAAGATTCACATTCCTTCATGTTAACAAACGCCTGCAGTAACTGACATCGGTTTTAGCTTTCTTAAAAATCACATTTTTCATTGAAAATACTCCCTGTTTGGGTTCTATGTATTGTGGCATAGGCGTGTTAAATTTTTGAGGATTTTTTTATAATCAAAATATAATATTTGTTATGCGGCGGCCTCGAAATTTCATTGCGTCGAATTACGTAAATACATATAGTTAATTTATTTGTGTTTTTGTAAATGCGTAGCGAATTCGTAATTGGAATTTTAACATTAAAGCCCGGGTGAATCACATAAGTCAACACCGAAAACTGGTTAGATAACCATGGATAAATTTCATTAACATAAAGCCGAAAAAAGCGTGAATAACGAATTAGTAAAAAAAAATAAAGCAAAAAGTAAACAACGCTGCTACATTAAAAATAATAGGTTTATAACAACTTCCGTGTGATTTAATTGAAATCAATCAAATCGTGTAACCAACACTAACTTTCCGCACACCCATTAGGATCTAACAAGTATAACTTTGCATCACCTAAACAGATTTAGGAAGACCCTTTTCTCTGAGAGTATTCCCCATTCGCATGCGATCGTCACGATATGGACGAATCTGGGTTCTCAGCTACTGCCACGATGTTTTCAGTTCGCCTGGCCGGACGAACACAAGTCTTTAGATCAATAACTTTTCCGAGACGCTCGAATCTATTAAATAAATTCACTATACACTCATAAAATTCCTTAGCTATACCCTTAACCCGAAAAAATTGTGGTATAACCTACTCCCAACAGTAACAACAATTTACAGTCTAATTCATAAACGCTTCATAACTTTAAATTAGCTTTATGAAACAATTATAAAAAGTCAAAATTTAAAAACGAACTGACACAATTTTAAGCTTATTTTAAAATAATTTTTGATGAAATAATCATGAACGAAATGAAATTTTTCAGGTTGTAGATTTTCTAGACTTTTTACAGGAAATAAATATTTTTGGACGTACATAATTCATTCTCCTAAAAAATATACATATAACACAGCGATTTATTCACAGGAATAAAGCCACGGAATGAATCGGAATGAATCGGAGTGAATCACTGCATTTGCGAATCGAGAAATTCGGTTTTGAACCATGTTGAGGTTGTACCATTTGCTCTTCCGAACAGAATGTTTTTATGTAGATTATCTCTTGACCTTATGTATATGACTTAAGGATATATTTATTAAAATATTCTTTATTTCAAATAAAATTAAAAATTTCGTCACAATCAAAGAGGTGAAGTCTCAATAAAACCGCAATGGTTAATTAAGCATTGTTGACATCAAAGGATTTCAGAAAATTACAGCAAAGTATTCTCCGCTTCCTTCGTTTCCTTTCGGTGTCTTTATAACTTAAATTTGCAAACATTACGCAACTTAAACGATTTTTTGCTAACTCGGTTCTACCCCGCAAAAGTCGCCAAACGAACTGCATCCGCATATTTCCACCATTTTTTTAGTAAATTTAATTTACTTTCTACTATTTCAATTCGTTGTGCGAATTTGTATTGATACACATTTACTCCCTGGTCTTTACTTAACAAATAATATGACAATGACCGTTGAATATTGGCAGTTAAAAATGACACCTCTTCCTGAAAGACAAAGGAAAAAAGAATAACGAATTCTTGGATAGAAGATCTTTCAATGTATTCAATTAGAACACATGCTGTTACTTGAAGAATAAGTAACGCTTGGTTGGTTAAACCCAAATATTTAGAGAAAAAATTAGTTCGCCAGACCGTCATAAAACTCATTTCTGTTGTCATTCAAGCGACTACGTTTTTAACGAGTTTCTTATACGAAGCACATTTATTATGTAAAAGACACCAAGAGGAGAAACGCCAAATATACAACAAAAAATTAAGAGAAAAATATCATAAAAATGAAATAAAAATTTTATGCGTGCAGCAACACATGACTTGTATGGCTATTACTTGAGTTATGCATATGTTGTAAAATTCTACAAAAGCCTTTAAGAAAAGTTCCCCTTCGCCACAACCAATTATAACCAAAATCATAGGGACACACTTAGAAGTTATAACAGTCCAAAATGCGGAATATCAACTTTCTACGGCTAGCCGTTTTTGAATTATGCGAGATACGTACATCCGTACAGACGTCACGATGAAACTAGTCAAAATGGATTCAGGGATGGTCAAAATGTATATTTCCGCTGAAATCTGGAATTCGAAATTTTTCGCGATTACAATACTACCTTTACTTCTTACAAGGAAGTAAACAACAATAAAGGGTAAGGAAAAGCACAAATGTACAGTTATACGGTATATAGGATACGGTCTCGGATCTGCAAAATGTATATGAACATACCCCACAGGTTTTTAGTATAGTATAATTGCAAAAGCGACAGGAAATGAACGATCCCTTCACACAAGAAAAAACTCTGCTTAAGTGTTAAAAACTAAAAAATAACCTTGCCATCGTAATTATGGCAAGCAAAATGACAGAAGATATCAGAAATAAAATTCAATTATGCCTTCTCCACACTCTTGCCTGTCGTCTTATCCCTCCCCAACCAAACTCGATCCCACATCGATCCCTCATTCTCTGCTCTGTCCAATAAATACGTAAAAGAAACCAGACTTTAGGAAACAAAACATGAAGACACCGAGATACCCACAGAATGTTAATATTCGGGCACTGCTTACACAAGAACAGTGACGTCGAACCTATGACACGCGGGTTACAGACTGACACACGCCACGGTTTTATATGGTCCATGCTATATTTTAACCATTTACCAAAACATTTTTAGTTGTCTATAGGATATGTTTAAACAGTTTAAACATAAAGAAAATCCAATGCAATTTGACCTGCAAGTATTTGACCTACTGTCAAATTTGAGTACATATATAAAATTAGTATAATTTTGACCCACGCTTAAAATTTAAAATTACAATTATATAATATTGACCCACACGGAAAAAAGGTTCGCCATCACTGCACTAAAAGCTGACGCACTCGAAGCATACATACTCGTAGATTCGAAACAAGCTACAACTTTTTAGAGGTTGGGGCCATGTGAAAGGAGGGAGGGCGCAAAGCCCCTTAACAAAGAGTAACTAACAAAATAATAAAAATTCAAGGTCAAACCTGGTACAAATTTAAAACAGAGCATTCAACCTAATAATTTAATAACCACGTTTGCCGTCAACGCAGGCACGACCATTAAAAACAGCAAATTTTGTGTATCGTTACGGAAATCCATACAAAAAACAAACTGAACAAAATTTTACACACTAGCTACCTAATGATTGACGCTCTGTGGATCAGACCGAAGCAAAAATTACCTGAGTTACACTTGACTTGAGCCAACAGCGGCATCATTTCGCGCTAAATATTTGCTTCACTCTGCATATACTCAAAATACTAGTTTTCCATAAGGTTAATGACTGTTTGTTTAGAGTTGTTGCATTAAAAAACTCTATTTGAATTTATTTTATATATGATTTTTAACCAGGAATATTTTCAAAAAATTTCAAATAAGGTCCCATTACCATTCCGTGCTACAATTTCGGAAAATTTTCATAAGGAGTGGTGCTACTTACTATGTATATTTATAAAAAAGCCGATATTTTCTAACTAAAAGTTTAGGAAAGACGGATGAACGTATGTATGTATCTAATATATACGAGTATATATTCGTACGCGTATCCTTCTCTTATATCTACATATGTCTTCTACTATTTAGCAATAATTGGCTTTAAAATTGTCTTTTCCGACTGTCAATTTTGTTTTTGCTTCCAGCAGAGCAGCAGTGAGAAATGTTACTGGTTCTGTGTTTTGAAAGTCGTTTCAGAACGTTTTGTGTAGCTCTCTAATATGAACTGGCAAAATTTGTATCGAGAAAAATGAGCACGAATCTCGTAAAATAACGACTTTAAGCTGTTTTGATGCTTAAATGAGCTCGCATTTTTAGCAGCAGATTTCCAGTGTCTAGAGTGAAATTAGATTTCACGGACTAAACCGTTCAAAATAAATTAGAAAAAATATAAGGACTTATAGAAGAAAATTAACAAAATTGTTTAAATATGTATTAAATAAAGTGTAAAGTTTTAACTATGAGTTATAAACAGTAGACAAATTAACAGCATCATTCGGGAACACCCACGAGTAGAAAACGCATGGCTTCTTCTCGTTTTTACTTTGTTTAATTCCGGGTTTGTTTCGGCAAACAACAACAACAATGGAAAATAACAAGGCAGAAGCGAGAAGAATTCATGCGTTTTCTACTCGTTTGTTCCCGATTGATGCAGTAAATAAAATTGATGAAGTGAGCCTACATAAAATCGCTGAGGTAGAGGTAAGGCCAGAAATGATTATGTATTTTTAATTATTTATTTCATTTTAAAAATTGTAGGAAAACAAAATTACACGCAAACGCCGGCGATATAAACCAACATTATAATCGCTGATGCGGAACAGTGGCTGGTTCCGAATTGGCCATTTTATCTGTTTAAAAATTGATCTTAACGATCTGCCAAAAAGCAATATCATAATTAATTTCAAATTTATTTTTCCAACGATCTACCAAAAATTGACTTCACAACAATTACTTTTTGCTTATTTACGCTGAGAAGAAAAAATATGGGGGAATATATGGGTGGAAAAATATTAATAATTAAACAAGAAATATGCCATTTGACAGCACTCAGCATCATATGTATATCATATTGATTTTCACTAAGATCCGCAAAAAAAGGGTATAAAAATACACTCTTTTGTTGAAAATTATTATAAACTTATGGAATTAGAAGATACTATAATATAAGATACTGTAAAATAATAAATATAATACTTCCTTAAGAACAAAATAATATGTTTAAAAGAACTTACAGTTTGAATAAATGTCAATATTTATTAAAATAATTTTTAAGTTATTTCGGTTATTTTTAATTTTTTTAGCTGTAATTTCTTATTTATTTGAAGGAGTTTTTTATTAAACACACTCACTTAAAATTTAGCTTCACTCAAAGTTTAGTTTATCAAAGATCCATATATAAGTTTAACAGTGGTTAAAAGTCGAAGATAATCAGATAGTATAAGCAGAAAATGTTTATATATAAAATAATTTTGTTACCAATGTCAGTGTCAGCAGTCAGAAGCTGAAGTATTTGTCGCTTGATTTGAAATATATTTCTTATGCCCGATCATTAGTGACATAAATGCCCAAACCGATCAAGATAACAAGAACAGTGATGGCCAAAATCCAATAAAGCTTGTTGGAATCGGCAGGTTCTTCTGGTTCTGGTTCTTTTCGTTTACAATCGCAAACTTCTAATTTGTTGGAATCCGACGAACGCGCCCGCTTCATATCAGCAAAATTACTTGCTTTAACAGAGAAGAAATGAGAAAACGCAAAGCACGATTTAGCAACGCGCGGCGGCGATGGCGTTTGGTAATGCCGGGTTTTTTCTTCGAAGTCGTCGTCGCTCTGTCCTGCTTTACGGATTGGAAACGAGGCAGGCACTGACCACAACCATGGAGTAAGAGCACCAGAAACAAGAATCGGCCGAAAGAGGAGTCGATTAATCGAACGCGAAAAATAGCTCATTTGCTTCAAGATTGAGGCAAGCTCAGTTTTCTCAATTGACAAAATATATTCTAATTTTTTAAGTTAAAAATTAGTTAAAACGCGACAGAAAAGTTACAGTACTGAAAAAAATTAACAATTCTCAATAAGAAATAAAATTTAAATGCGAAAAAAGCTTGTGAAGTTGATAAGAATCTCAAAAAGAAACGGATCAACATTTTGGAAATGAATACTCGGCACAGGTTCATACGTTAAAGTGAGCGATTGGGAAAGAGGACAGACACACAGGGAAAAGGAGTGTTCAAGGATTAAGAGAGGTCTGGTGTTGATGAACTCTAGAACGATGACAACGGCGACGTCGCCAATGGCTGTTTTCTTATATTTTAACACTTTTTTCCGTACAACTCACTCGCCTTACTATTGAGGAGGTGACAAAAAAAAAACAGCGCAAGAAATTTGTCGTAGATGTAATGTAATAAATCTCAAGTACATACTTGTAATGTAATAAGTCCCTCTGTTTTTCCCAAGGACTAAGATTACAACTACCTGTGTATCTGCACTCAAGGAAGGTATACATTTCGGGGCTACTTCATTTCTACCTCGATGGAATTTTTGAAACTTAATTCTGAGACTTACTGTATATTGTATGTTCAATATTCAATATTGTATTTTAGAATATATTGTGTGTGTGTGAAGTTGGCACCTGATCTTTTAAAAAGTGAATTTTTTTTGGAGTTCTGGGTGCACCCCAAAGAGTTCTGGAGTTCTCTTCCTGTTTTGGAAATAGTTCTGGCAAATTAGGCCCACAAAATCACTGTCAAAGTTTGGGGTGATAACTTAACAAATCGAAATTAGAATATCGGCTATAAATTTTAAACTGTATGAGATAGATGTTACGTATAGTACAATTTTCTGTAGAACTATTGGCGGGCTACTCAGAACTCAAATACAAATTTGAGGGGAAAAAATTTTTTTTGGAGTTCTGAATAAAACTATCATATATACTCAGATACACATAAGCTTGGAAAATATTTCTAGCAAACTAATATATTGTACGTTCTTTGCTGTTACACATTACGAATTTAATCCTTCTGACAATGAACAGGGACGTCCAGACATACTCAGCAAAACTCGTATGTTTTATTTAAAAATTTAAACCAACAACTTACGTCCTTAAAAAGTGTAAACCATCCAACCGTAAACCGTCCAACCATCATTTTTTTTAAATCTGAGATATTGTAATTTTTGTATTGCTTTTAACCTATTCTGCACCTCGCGTTTTACAGAAAGAAGAAATGGTCACTTAAAATATTTTATTTTTTCGTTTTGCAGAAAGCAACCAAACCACAAAAATTTTTTATAGAATGTAAAATAAAACTAAATTTTTACAAATTATGTTTCTTTAAACCTAATTTAACAGATGGTTATAGTACAAAGTTTTTTCATTATTAATATTTTAAACAAAAAGTGTAAACAAAATGCTGCTAGAATATTTATATGAACCAAGAATTTACATAAAGTGTGTCGTAAAAAAATAATAATTGCTGTGTTCGTCTTAAGAACAAAGGCTTGCATCAGTTTTAATCGTTTTATGTATAATCTAATTAAAACCCTTTAATACAAAAATCTAATGCGTGCATCACATGACTCCTTGTGCGTCTATTAATTGAGTTAGAACCTGGTACCCCGAGCAGTTGCTTGGAACTTTTTTCCGAACGTTGCCAAGTTCTATGAAGTAAATTTTTTGAATTACGAATTAGGCCAAGTTTTATGAATTAGGTTTAATGGGGCGAAAAATTTTAAAAATAAGAGTTTTGATTTTTTGCAGTGTGAATAGTAAAAAAAGGCCGTTCTATCGTTTTTAAGCGAAGGGAAAACACTATTCTAGGCTCGACTAGGCTGATCCTTATTTTTTAACTTCCGATTTTTTTTTGTTTTACCCTTTAAAATTATGACACGTAATGAAAAAATTATAACTACCCATTTTTAGCGAAATCGGATGACGGGAACTCGTGCCGCATTTAAGGCAAAGTTTAAAAATTTAACCACAGCATAAGTGTACCTTAACTGTAATTACACTCACTGCCATTGACAACAGCAAGTGTTTCTACTTTAGCTCTGGCTGAGAGTTCAAAAAAATAATAAACATTTAATTTTGCAAGTACTAGAAGATTATCGGCGGTGTTATCCCGATGCGACTAAAATCAACCTTAATAAAAGTCGGCATATATTGACATATATTCAGGGCGTTCCGTATAAGATGTATCAAAAGTTTAAGACGTGTAGGTTGAGTCGAGACAAGGAAAAAGTCATTCTAGGGGGAGGGGCAATTTTCCCCAATTCAGGCGCAGGAGGGGTTTTTCTAAAAACGCGACTTCAAACCATAAAATAAATCTAAAAAAATAACGGCAACACTTATATCATTCCTGTTCTCTGTTTTTAAAAACCAACCTTTAAACAAACCTTTAAAATACTTTTAAAATCATACTTTTAGGTCAAATAATTTTTGAGAAAATTAATGTCAAATTTAAAATTTTCAAAACAAATTTCGAAAAAAAATTGTTGGTCGCAATTTTTTACAAAAAAATTACATGAATAAGTATACTGTTTTTCTGATTCCGTAGTTTTCTGATAAATTCTACAAAAAATGTTTCAAACAGAACGGATCTATGTCTTATAGTTCTTGAGAAAATTGAAAATTACGACATATACTTCCCTCCCAAAAAACACTTTTTGCCACCAAAGTGCAAAAACTGCAATCAGATGTACGCATTTTTCTGCGGCACGACTTGCCGATATCCGATCTTGCTGAAAATTTGGATATATAGTTTTCTTATCACATGTAAAAATTTGGGGGGTAAGAAAAAAAAAATCTTACAAAATTTGTTTACCCATATAGCTAAGGACAACCCTACTGTATACTTTAAAAATTGTTTGAATTTTTATAAACATTTTTGCCTTGAAAACATTGACATCTGTTGATAAATTTCTTTAAGTTTTACAAAACAAAACAAAAATATTTGAATATATATTGACATTTTATTTCAGAACAGAAAAAAATTTAAAAACAAAAACAAAACAATGTCAATAAATTCAATTCAATAAATTATTTACACATGTTGTTGATCAACCACTCTAATAGAGTAAAAAAACCACCAAAATGAATTTATTAGGAAAAAAACACCTCGACAGATCGATTTGCAATCTCTCAATCTCCCTAATATCTGAATATTAAAGAAATCCTTAGAGCCGTTTTCGACCTCAAAAAATAAAAAGCTACAAATATACATATATACAATTTTAGCTCGTTTAATAAGATTAAATATGTAAAATTCTACAAAACCTTTTAATTAAAGTGTCCCTTCGCCACAACTAATTATAACAAAAATCGGAGGTTAACACTTAGAGGTTATAACAGCCTAAAATACAAAATATTAACTTTCTACGGCTAGCCATTTTTCAGTTATATATAAAACTATGTTTAGCCCGCGGCTTCGCTCGCACAGGAAACCTTTTAATGCCCTCAGAAATTGATATTGTTTCTCCATAAATCCTTATAACTCCACCCCCCCATTCACCACTATAGAGTTTCAATTTACATATGTATGTCATTTTTATCATGTTTATTTTATACTTAAAAGACTTCTTTTTATACTTCATTAGAGATTTGCGTTAAGATGCTACTACGACCAGGCTGCTAGGTGAGCTCACTCTCGAGCAGGCCACGTATTGGTTATTACTTCGTTTCTAATTTTGTAGGCCAATAATATTCATGCAACCAAAGGCAAAACTTACAATTCAATAAGTCTTTAGAAGCAACCTTCGGCCGGTTGATTTTTTTAAAATGCCGAAATATGTATTGGATTACTTATATCGAAGAGCATTAAGACCAAGTTTGAAGCAAATCCGACCACAAATAAAATACATATTCCTCATAAAAACTTTGCAACCCCTTCTCACCCCCTTAGTGGTTGAATTTCCAAATTATTTCTTGCATACATCATAAACGAAACCTCTGTGCAGAACTTCAGCTTTCTGTGTCCAAAACGTTTCTATGCTGTGCGTTTTCAAGTCAGTCAGAACTTCTATTTTTATATACATACATACGTACATATATAGATAGATAATCAAGCAGACATTTCCCAAAAATTAGAATGTAAGAAACAATAAAGTAAAAAGGACAGAATCAACAGGACAAAAGCCAAGCAACAATATAAAGGGGTAATAAAAAGGTAGATACAGGTACAGAAAGGTTTGAATAGGTACCAGTTAATAAAAAAACAGATTTAAAAACAAGTAAGAGCGCTAACTTCGGCCTGGCCAAAGCTCATATACCACCCGCATTTTTCGAAACGATAACAGAAAGTGGACGGTTAACGCCTACTTTCATTTTACTTAAGGCCGGGTTTACGCGCTCATGCAATTGGCTCCAACTAATTTCTACATGCAATCGGCGCAAATGTCCTGAAAGCAATGTCGGTGTTCAAACGTTCAGTTCTCCACATACTTTTCTATATCTGCCACGTTTTCACCCCTTAAGGTTTTATCTCGAGTCTCACTCGTGTAAAGAAAAATTCCTTTCTGAATCAATCACGAGTCTAGCTCGTGTAAATTAAAATTGCTTTGTGAACGAACCACGAGCCTCACTCGTGTCAAATAAATACGCTTTATGAATGAATCTAATCTATAAAATTTCTCTTAAAATCCATTGGAAGCCCCTAAAATATCTAATAGCATTATATGTTCCTTAGTTTTCCAAAAAATACCACACACTGGACGAATATTAGTTTTTTTTGTGTATGTCACTGTAAACTTTGATGAATAATTTTTTAAGTTTTGTTCCACAACTTTTTATAATTTGAAAAATTCTAAATACAAAATTTTTCCAAATAAATAAAACCTTAAGGGGTTAAACGGAAGAACAAAGTTCATATATACCCCCATCACTTCGGATGTAGGGTATAAATACATACGAACAAAAGGGAAAGAATTATGAGCTACGATTGGAAAATTAAGGAAGAAAGATTGTGCGTAGGAACTCCTTAGGTCTTAAGTATATGTATATGTACAGTGTATACAATTTCGTAATGTTGATCTTCAGACAACAAAATTACAAAATTGCATCTATATTTTTATAATAGATAATATTAATAGATTATATGTATATAATAGATTATATTACACATTTTTGTGAAAAACTATAAATTATTATAAAATGTGAAAAATACAAAAATAATAAATACAATAATGAAATAAGAATAAAGAATAAGATTATAAGAATAAAATAATATGTTTAAAAGAACTCACAGTTTGCATTAAAGTTTATCCAATTTAATAAAGGTTTGTCTAAAAAGTTATTTTGATAACTTTTTTTTTTAGTTTTAATTTTTTTAATATTTTAACAAATTTTTTATTAAACACTCACTTAAAAATTAAGTGTCATTTAAAACTCACTTAAAACATTCGCTTGCGAAAAAATTTTGTCAAAAATCCATATATAAATTACACAGTGGTAAAAAGTTTAAAATAATCAGATATAAATTGCTATAAGCAGGAAAGGTTTAGATAATATCTAATAGGTATAAAATAATTTTGTTGCTAATGATGATTGTCGTTTAATTTGGAATATATGCATTTCTTACGCTCATAGGTGTCACGACCATAAAATAGCGTTAGGAAGGTAGATAAGATAACTGAGGACAACGACTAAGGTAAGAATAAACAAAACTGCCCAAAATCCACAATTATGGTAAAAGTGCGCAAGGATTATTCCTCCGCACCTTTCTCAAGCTGCGCTTATTATTGCACCTTCTAATTTTAAGAGACCCGACGTACGCGGCCTTTTCAGATCAGTGCAATCGCTTGCTTTAATAGAAAAGAACTGGGGAAAACGCGAAGCACGATTTAGCAACACGCGGCACTGGCGATTGGAAATGCCCGTTTATTTCTTCGTAGTCGTCGCTCTCTCCTGCTTTACGGATTGGGAACGAGGCAGGCACTGACAGCAACCATCGAGTAAGAGCACCAGAAATACAAACCGAGCGAAGGAGGCGGTTTTTTGAACGCAAAAAATAGCTCATTTGGTTAAAGAGTGAAACACGTTCAGTTTTTTCGATTGACAAAATATACTAATTTTTCATTTAAATATTAGTTAAAACGCGACAGAAATATTACAATATTGAAGAAAATAAACAATTCTCAATAAGAAATAAAATTGAAATGAGAAAAAAGCTTGAGATTGATAAGAATCTCAAAAAGAAACGGATCGAGATTTTGGAAATCAATATGTACTCGATACACATCATACGTTGAAAAATGGTGCGGTTGGAAAAACGGTGAAACACTGGCTGCGTTCAGGATCGACAATCAGTTTACACTGTTGTCTACTGTTCTAAATCAGCGGTGTCGTGAACAGATCGCTGACTAGGGATGAGCGATATTTCAGTACCGGTGACTGTCACTATTACTCTGAAGTCACTGGTCACTGTAGCGACAGCATTATATTTTTATCAGTGATAAAAAAACTGTCACTGTCAGTGACAGTGACTGCCGCCTTCGTTCCAAGTTATACACACACAAATAATCGTTCCTCTCACTAACTTGTTTCACGGTATTCACACACAAATATTCGTTCCTGTCACTGACTTGTTCTCGTCGCCGTGAATTAGGTTTCGTATTTTTTCACGTCATGTTGTACAACAATCTAGGGTTGCCATAATTTATAGTTAATTATCTGTGCAGTTTAAAAACCTGATATTAAATATGTAGTCGGTTATGAGACATTTTTATTTGATCGCATATATTATTTATTATTATTTATTATAATTATTAATTATTATTTTTTATTATTATTATTATTGTTATTATTAATTAATACACCATTATTGCGAAAAGATTGAGCACAGTACAGACTCTCCAAATTTGTTATTGTTTTTGTAGTTGTTGATCCCAACAAAATTTTTGATCGCTCTCGCCTGGTTTAGGAGTTTTAGCCCTTCAAATTTTGAAAATTTTCTGCCTATATCTTCTAAAGTGTAAAAGATGGAATGACCCTCCATCTTTTGGTATTCCATAACCTTATGAAATGAAATTTAACATCTCTTGGAAGACGGAAGTTTTTATTAGTTTTTGGATATGACGGCCCTAACTATTAATATTTGTATATGAAATATAATACTAGAATTTATAAACATATGAATTTATTGCAATATTATTTAATAATTTAATTTAAAAATTAACTACAAGGCTAATACAATAGCATAATACTATTATATTTACTTTGTTTGAAATATTTAAAAAATAAATAAATACTTGATATTTGTTTAACATTCTTTCGATATTGATATTCACGCTAAATTGATCTATTTACGTGGATCTATGAACTATTCGTTCAATGCTCGTTCTGCCTTATTTACCAAATTTGTCGTTGTTTATCAGCAAAAACAAGAAAATGACAATGCAGAGCGAGCGATAAACGAATCGGTTATAGATAAAAAAAATCTACCCCTAAAACTCGCTAAAACTTCTGGTATCGTTAAGTGCAAACTTACATTGCTAATTTTTTGTTGACCAATTTGTCAAATTGTCAATTGTTTGTTTTTTGTAGACATTTATCCAAAGTCTCAGACAATGAGAGAGACGCTGACAGATTTCTACAGAAAACAAAAATAATTTCACAAATTGGTCAATCCAAAATTGGCAATGTAACTTTGCACTTAACAATACCAGAAGTTTCTTCGAAGTAAGAACTTCGCCCTTACTTATATCAAAGTCACGGTGACTTAAAATTATTGGTTTAAATCACGGTGACCCGTATGTCACAGTCACTGATGTCACCGTTCGTAATAAATCACTGGATCGGTCAGTTATCTCAATCGCTCACAAATCTTGCTGGCAAAGCGGTCTGCATTTTTTTAAGCGGCCGTCAGACAGAACGCTATTTTCGCGGGGCGAACTTTTCGCCCGGTTGTCTGACAGAGACGTATCTGACGTGCTTATGGGATTTCTGCGTAATACAACCGGACGAAAAATTCGTCCCACAAAAATTGCGTTCTATTTGACGTCCGCTTTAGCGAAAAAATTTTACGCTAAATCTGCTCAGCTCATTCTTTCTCTGTCACTCATTTTCACTGTTTGTTTATTCTCGTGTGGCGGCAACGATAAGAGAAAAAAATGTAAACAGCTGTTTACAGCCGTGAATGCTACCAGCAACGTGTTCAGAGCACGCGATTTTCGCTAACAAATTTCGCTGGCAAGCAGCATAAAGTGATTTTCTATCCTGAACGCGCCAATGTGATCTCAATTATTAAGAAGGGTGTTTAAGCATTGGGGGGTAAGGTTTGAAATGGAGCTGATGTTAACGAACTCTGAAACTACAGCGAACGCGCACTACAGATTTTTTGGCCTCAGTCTCTACATAATGGCGTCATATCTTCATAGCCGACGACAACCGCGACCGCGCCAATGACTTGTTAAATTAATACCTTTTTCGTTACTACTCAAGCCTTACTATGGCTTGATATTGTAGTGAAAAAATAACCCATAGCACAATTTTCCAAAGCAATTTCGGATCCACTTTTTCGTGTTTGCACTTTTTTTCGTACACTCGATGCAAATCTATATGTATGACAAATCACTTTTCCAAACTATTTGATCGCTTACTTCATTGTTTGTTTAATTTTATATTGAAATTCCTGACATAAACAAAAATTATTTTTTAACGACGCGTTCTAAAACACATCAACGATCAGATCAAACTTGAACGGTTTCTGTAGAAAAACTGATTCTCCTTTAACGAATATCGGTGGAACAGTCTACAGCGGCCACGAAACAGCAAGAACAAAAAAACAACGACTTCTACAACAACAGCAATGTGGAAGAGGGATGACGACGATGAAACCGTTCAGCTGTATGTTCAACGACCAACAACAAAACAACCATAATGTGTTTTTTGGATATATGTACATGCTAGCTTCGAAGAGAAACAAGCGCAGCCGTCTTAACAGAAAGCGAACAGAAGCAAAGAGTACTAAAATGAAGAGAGCACAAAAAATATTATGGAAGAGAAGAAAAAAATAAAGAAAATGTTATAAGACATGAAAAAATTACGATCAACAGTTGTTCCTTTCTCCTTTCCACTGCATGTTGAAAAGTGAGTGATTTATTCACTCTCTCTTTCTAACTCTCGTTTTGAGAGTTTTACAGCCAAAACACAATTCGGCATCGCCATCGGCTCACACAAATTGTACAGAATCTTAAGGGAGCTGCCGCTGCCCTGAAAAATAGATGCTATTTCGGCAGCTTAACCACCGTATTCCAAGAGACGATATCGTTCCGAAAATAGTTTTTTTATATGCAAAACAAAAACAAAAATTGTCTTTTTGTTCTCGATTTTCGGAACGATATCGTCTCTTGCAATACGGGGGTTAAAAACTCAGAACTCTGCCGCTCTTGATGGCAGCGCAGCAAGGTGAATGTGGTGTAATTTTTACAGTTCCACATAATATCTACCATATTAAGCTGCGTACAAACAGAATGCGTAAATTTTGTCGTACTCCGACAAGATTTTGTCGGACTCCGTTTTGGTGTACGAACAGAACACGATGCGACACAAAACGTGTTTGTTTATCTATCGAGAGCAAGGTGCCATATTTACAGAAAACGTTAATTTTTTGGAAAGTTTTTCCTTCAAACTTTCAACTGTCTAACAATAACTGGTAATCTGAACTCTGGCAACTCCAAAAATTGTAGAAATGAACTCACACACCCACAAAACACTAACACCAGTAGGACATTTTGTAAATTTTCACAACGCATCCGACTCCGTATTTTTTGTCGTTCCGTATGTAAACAACGTTTTTTCTCTGTCTGTACAGCTCCATTGAAGTCTGTGTAATACAACGGCTCCGTACGCATCCGACAAAATTTACGCATTCTGTTTGTACGCAGCTTAAGGTTGATATGATTGATATATGTACATACATATTTGTCGATTGCTTTTTCTTCGTTTCCTTCGTTTGAGAAAAGGCTGGAAAGAAGTAAAGAAGGAAGTAGGGAAGGAAGGAAGGTAGGAAGAAAGGAAGGAAGGAAGAAAGGAAGAAAGGAGAGAAGCAAGCAATGCACCTGACTTTGTTTAACAAAAAATAAATCCCCAACAAAAAAAATTCCTCTGCATGCCCTTTATAATTGTTATAAACGTTATAAACTCAATTTCCTACAATTTGCGAATTTTTCTATTTGGTTATCAATTTTGGCTTTTCACATTATTTGGTTTTCAAAAAATTCATGGTAGCTAAAGGAAAAATACGTAGAAGAAGAAATGGAAGAAAGATCTTTAAGACGAATGGACTTAAGGACTGACGGTAGTAGTAGCAATAAAATACAGACTTTTTAACAACTAGATGTTTTCTTCTTTTATTTAAAATTCGCCAAAACTTGACATATCACACCGGCAAGTGTCGGTGCCAATTTTCTATAAGTTGATAGCATAATTGTGATTGTAACCGCAGAATACCGCGATGCGCGAAACTCTCTCTTGTCGCACGATTCCCTTAAATAAATTTCGCGTGACGCTTTAATAATCTCCAAGATATTTTTATACCCTAGAAAGAACAGATTGTATAACACTCCGTTGCGCTGAACATTTTATATTCGGCGTTCATATTTTATTTGCATTTTAAAAATTTGTTAAAAAAATCCTTTTGAAAATTGATTCAAATTTACAAGCAAAAGTAAATTTGAATCAATTTTCAAAAGTCTAAAACATATGTTTTTATACCCTACACCCGAAGGATTAGGGTATATTCACTTTGTGCTTCCGTTTGTAACGCATTAAAGGAGGCGTGGCAGGTAGAGAAGAGTATATACATATGTATATTCTGGCTCAGAATCACCTCCTGATTCGATTTAGTCCTGTACGTCCGTCTGTCTGTCGGTCTGTCCGTCCGTCTGTGGAAATAACGATTACACGAGAACGAGGTATCGTCAGGAAATTGTACGAATATTCTATGTTATTTTACGCTGTTTAGTATTAAAAAGGGGGGAAATCGGACTATTGCCACGCCTACTTTTTATAGAAAATATACACTCTTTCGTGCTTATGGCTCAATTTCTTAGCTTGTAGACTGAATTTTCAGCTAAAATTTTGTTTTCCGAGTCTACCATCTTAGACTAAAGTGGGCGTGACACACCCACTTATATACTATACCGTATAATGAGGTGTTTAGAGGTGTTTATGAGGTGCCCAAGAAGGGCAGAGTCTTGAAATTTTTTTACACCATCGCACTATGGGTTCGGAGACCTGGAAAGGTGGCCGAAAGACCGATATAAGAGAATTTTGATTTGAACAGCAAAATTACGTACTAATATAAGGTTTTGAGGTCGCTGATTACAATTATGGCATTATTTGTTTTTATTGGTATAAGTCATTCGTCTCATACTATGTCTTCTCATTTTTTAAATTTTAAAAGTAGTCTAAGTCATATGTAGCCTTAAAAACCAAATTTCCCTACAAGCTACACAAAAAATTTCCCAATCACCAAAAAGCTAATATCTCAGAAGTAAATATTGCCTCAAACATTTTGAGGTATAGTATAAAGATATTTTTTAATTTAATAAAATGCAAACCTTTAAACGCGAAAAGTGTGACCTAGACCATTTTCATAATTATGGGCACATATCTGAAAATGGGCGATTTGGGCAGGTTGTGATTGTAGTATATTCTGTGATGACTTATGATTGTAGTATATATGGTATAGTATAAGTGGAGTTTTCTGGAGTAATCAAACGGTACCAACCAACATTACTAAAATTTTCGTAATTCACAAGTTAAGCACCTTATTTAGTAAATTAGTGTGTGTTTTTTTTAACTTTTTTTAGCTTCTGATGAAGCTCCTATACCAATGTGTAAAACATAATTAAAAATGCTTACTAAAATAATTTATAAAACTGAAAACTAACTGCAACAAAGTAAGCCTTCTAATAAATAATTAATCGCTATTCTTGTATTCGTATAAATCCCAACGGAGCAATAATTAATTACTATGCGTAAAAGTTATTTCATATGTTCATTAATATGTCTAGATAATGATGCCATATAATTTTTTGTCCTATTTCGTATGTGACTTTTGGCCACTTTTCCAGGTCTCCGAACCCATAGTGCATCGCAAAGATTTTGATTCACTTATTCTAAATCAGCGAATCCCATGTAAATCCATCCACGTTCACTATCCAAAATTTCAGTCTTTAGTCTGGCCGAAGCTCATACACCCTACACCCGTATTTGTCGAAGTGACGATGACGAAGTGAAGTGGGCGGATGACGCCCACTTTCATTTAATATACAAATATTAAATTTTGATATATTAACTCGTTTACAACACCGCCTTTCTCAACAAACACCTCATTATATTGTATGGTATACCAGTGGGCATATCACGCCTATTTTCTGTGAGATAACTTTTACCAATACGGTAAACACGGCAATGAAACCTGGGCTTTAAATTCGGATTACGAGCTGAGAAATTCAGTTCTTAAATTTTATTTCATTAATATTATTAAAAAAGTAGGCGTGGCAATGGTTCAAGGCAATTTTCTCCATTTTCGATATTAAAGAGTATTAAATGGAAGAGAATATTCGTGGCAAATCTCCAGATTATATCTCCATTCGTTCTTCTCTAATCGTGATTTTCGTCACGAGTGGGCGGACCACGCCCATTTTTTGAAGTGTACTTAAGTTTGAGACAATGGACTCCGGAATGAAATATTAGCTTTACACAAGCTGAGAAATTGAGCTAAAAGCACGGAAAAATTAATATTTTTTATAAAAAGTAGTCGCGGCACTTGATTTCCATTTTCAATACCAAACAGCAATGATTACAATGCATGCTCTTAATTATAGAGTACAAAAGTTAAAAATTATAGAATAATAAAATAAGTTTAATTAATTAATCAATTTGTTGTTAAGTGTTGTACGCCAGCAATCGAATCAACGCTCGGAGAATCATGTACAATGGTAGGATTACCATCAGGAGTTGAGTTAATATAAATTTTGCCGTTGCGCGTGAAAACAGAAGACAATTTATTTTCATGTTTTAACCTGGTTGCGTGTTGTAGCACAGATCTTTTCGATCTCGGCAAACTACCAAACACATGTACCTTACTAGTTCCAACAAATCCAACCTCATTAATGTAGTCATTCTATAATCTCCGACAACACAATTATCACTCAATATGCTTTGTTATTTTCGCAGTTTTGAGGTTTAGGCATTTCACAAAAAAAAATTCAAGCAATACAATAGCTAGACAATTTCTAGACGTATACGACGAAAGTTGTTGTTTTTTTACATGCTTTTTGGGCATTGCCTTTCAGACAAGGCATTCCATAAGCTTCAAAAAATAATTGCCACACAATCGAATATGTCAATGAAAAAAATATCTAAAAACCAGTTGTGTTCATACAATTTTGAAAAAATAAAGTTTGTTTTGTAAAATTGTGAAAAGTTGTTGAAAATATAAAAATAATATATGATACAATGTTAAGAAAAAGGTAGTATGTACATACATACATATACCATTTCTATAATTCAATTGTAAATTCTGATATTAATTTATTTCTTTTAGCACAAAGCATACAACGGTGGACCAATTTTCTGTCTTCATTAAGGAAATGAGGCGTTGTCTTCGAGTATCTCTTCATCAAAGGAGCTACCTCTTCCAGAAGCTGCATGAAGCAGTTTTGGTCAATTCTAAAGTTGTACACAAAACTGTAATAGAAATATAAAGCATTTGCAATAAAAGATAAATTGTAATGAATTCAAAAATAATTTTGAAATAAGTAAGAGAAAAGAAGCTTCGCATCCGTCGAAATGATGACAAAAAGTGGGCGGGTGACACCTACTTTAATTTTGTTTATAGGTGGTAAATTTTGTCAATTACCTCGTTTACAACACCGGTTTTATCAACAAATATCTCATTACATTTGATGGTATACCAGTGGGCGGACTACACTCATTTTTGCTAGTATATTTTACTTTAAGATGGTGGACTCAGAAAAAAAATGTTAGCTTAAAATTCACTCTACAAGCTGAGAAATACCAAACAGCCTAGGATAACAAAGAATATGACAATACCTCTTTTCGTTCTCCTGTAATCGTGATTTTCACAGACGGACGGACATGGCTAAATCGAATCAGGAGGGGATTCTGAGCCAGAATATATACACTTTTCTATACCTGCCACACCTCATTTAATGCGTTACAAAAAGAAGATCAAAGTGAATATACCCTCATCCCTTCGGGAGTAGGTTATAACAACAAAGCAAAAAATGTTTGCAGTGCATTCCTGGTTTATATGTATATCCATACCCTGCAAACATTTAAGCAATATTTGGTAAAGAATTTTATATGGCGAGCTCCGGCAATTCGCTTTTTTATTGGCACGGCAATAATTTGGCCGTGATGCTGAAGATAAGTAGCCGGCGATGCTTGCCATCTTATCGCTATACAATTTTTCAGCAACAAGACAGCGAGTCGACATGTCTTATTATTGGTAAGGGAACAGCTACATCTAACGGGCGATAAGAAAGCTATCAGACAACAATAGTTGCCGGCCACAAATTTATATATTGTATTACATAATTATAAACTAGACCGGGTTCAGAAGCTGGCTGGAATTTGCATCACGGCGCCATGAGAAGCACACCATCTGCCTCAATAAACGTCTTGCTCTACCTTCCAGCCGTAGAACTGTGAATTAAAAACCATGCAAAAAAAAAGCCGCCCTAAATTCTATGGGGCAGCTGGGGTATCTATCTTATGGCCATTGCAAATTAATGGAAATAGATAGGCCCCCGCAACCTATAGATTACGTAACACTCAGACTAAACATTGACATAAAGCCAATAGTAACCATTAAAGAAAAGGGATGGCTGAAGGGCATTAGCCTCAGAGGCAAAACTTTTAATATTTTTACTGACGGCTCTAAGCTAAAGGAAGGGCTGCCTGACCACTGCAGCATTTTTCAAGCCGAAATATTTGCCATCAAAATGGCAGCCATCTTGGCCGACACACTCACGACACCAAACTCAAGAATAAATCTATATGTCGATAGCCAGGGGGCCATTAAAGCTCTCTGCGCAGACTAGATCTGTTCAACGATGGTTTGGGAAAGCCAAACTGCACTTGACCGGCTAATAAGAGACAAAAGCCTACATGTTTACTGGGTTCCTGGACACACGGGGATCATAGGGAATGAAAAGGCCGACGAATTAGCAAAGATAGGAGCCACACTGCAAACTGAGTATATGGTGACGGCTCCTATGCCTCTATAAAACCTTGAACACAATTGTGACTCTGAAATGATAAAAGAAGCGGAAAAACGGTGAAAGTCAATCACTACCTGCAAAGCTTCAAAAATCATGTAGAGCCACTACGACGATAGACGGACGAATTACCTACTGTCACTCACTAGGGCTAATTGCAGACTACTTGTGGGGATGGTCACCGGGCACTTTTATACCGCAGCTTACGCCTATAGGTTCGGACAGGCTGCCAGCGATTCCTGCAAGAAGTGTAGACAACCTAGGGAAAGAGAAACTGTGGAACATTTGCTCTGTCAATGTTCAGCCTTAGCTGACAATCGAGCCAAATGCCTAGGTCTTTCCTGGTGTCACGACCTTAGGCAAGCAGCGGAGGCACCACTTGATGACCTTCTGCGCTTCTCTAAGATCGTGCGCAGCAGTCTGACCTAAGCGAAGGTAGCGGTTAACAAACGATATAACGACTTAGCAACCTCGTAAAGACTTATTGAACCAAACATAGGCTAGTAACACAAAGGACCACAAGGTCCATGTAGTGCCAGCTAGCTCTTAACCTAACCTATTACATAATTATGAATTATAAATATTGTATTTTTTTGAAATTTGAAATTATTTGAAATCAACTATCAGCTGTTAATTTTTTTATTTCATTTTCGACTTTAGCTTACGTTTTCAAGCAATTTCCGACAATATGCTTATAGAATTAGTTGAACTGTCTGACAATAAATTGTGTTGAATTGCCTGACAACACAATCGCAATTGTTGGTTGTGATTGTAGAATGACTACATAAGAGTTAAGGCACGATAATTATGTTGACAAAATTCAGCAACAGTATATAAACAAGTAAGAGCGTTATCTTCGGCCTGGCCGAAGCTCATATACCCTACACCCGCATCTGTCGAAGTGATAAAAAGTGGGCGGGTGACACCTACTTTTTTAAATTTACAGGGAGCAATCTATCTATGATCTCTTAACTCATCTACAACCCCGCTTTTCCTACCAAACACCCCATTATATGGTATAGTATATAAGTGGGCGTGTCACGCCCATTTTTGACAATATATTTTAGTCTAAGATGGTGTACTCGGAAATAAAATTTTAGCTGAAAATTTGGTCTACAAGGCAAGAATTTGAACTAAAAGCATGGATGAGTGCATATTTTCAATAAAAAGTAGGCGTGGCTCTAGTCCGATTTTCCCCATTTTCAATACCAAACAGCGTAGGATAACAAAGAATATTCGTGCCAAATTTCATGACGATACCTCTATTCGTTCTCCTGTAATCGTGATTTCCACAGACGGACGGACAGACAGACAGACAGACAGACAGACGGACGGACATGGCTAAATCGAATCAGGAGTTGATTCTGAGCCAGAATATATATACTTTTCTATACCTGCCACGCCTCCTTTAATGCGTTACAAACGGAAGAACAAAGTGAATATACCCTTAACCCTTCGGGTGTAGGGTATAAAAACGAGACCGCTCACCTGAAGAATATAGCTTAAGGATCACAGGTCCATAATTATTACTGGATCTATTTATCCGAAAAAGATCACAAGAGAGGGAATATTATCGGAGGGGGAATATTACCGAGCGCTGCAGCTATGTTTTTTAGGACTTTACCCAGGCTTCAATTTTGCTTAACAGGGAGCCCCGAAACCACAATATCGTTTGAAGCAGAGCCATTTTTCAACTTGGTTACTCTTACAAATTAAATTCCTGGGCTCCTCTTTCAGCAACGAAACTTCATTAATCGGGGCCTCAATAATCGACAGCTACACGGGAGATAACATTCCTAAGATCGAGCTTAATATTCGATATTACTGCGGAGAGTTCGCTGAATCTGCTCATTATGCGTTCCTCTGACGACCAAATCGTCTCCAATTGAGAAATTATGCTCTCACTCAACTCTGCAAGCTTTGAATTTAAGAGAGTCGTGATATCGTGAATCGGTAGAAGTAAGGGGAACGGGAGAGTAAGGTTTGTTCAAAATGGCGAGATTATTGCTACGGAGCAAGCTCCTGTAAGTGAGGAAAGTCGGACCAGTGCCACGCCTACTTTTTATAAGAAATATAATTTTCCCTTTTGTACTACTAAATACATAATAATTGATTTTAACATAATAAGAAACTCACTCCTAAAACTGTTTTTTCCTATTTTTTTCTATTCTGTAAAGATGTATTTGTATATGGATCTCCGATTTCCGACGGATCCATGTTATGTTTTGGTGGTAAGCATTGGTAAAAGATGTAGGATAAGAATATGCGATTATAATTCCGACCCTTGGGTGGGACCACGAGCCTCTATCTTATCAAGATCGTAGTACGTGGTGCAGAACCACACCCTACTGCTGCTCTTTGGTGCCACTGCTCTTTTTTCGCTAAATACTACGGATCTAGACTGGGAAGTCAATAAATATCCCCCCAAATCCAGGGTGTCATGCGACCCGTGCCCATGGAGGGTTTTGCCCCTATACACCCCAGAGACCGCCGAGCTTGGCCTCACAGCCCGGCGAAGCGGTCGTAAGAAACAGAATGGACAAAACTAACAAACTTGCCTCGGACGTGAGACGTGAAGGTCCCTCTGACACGCTGTCAGAGGATGAACTCCTGGCTTCTAGCCAGGAGACTATTGTGGGCTCTGAGCCTGTGGTGGTACCCGCCATAGTACCCCTGCGAGCACAACAACTCACAAAATTACCACAATTCCGGCTACGCAAGGGAAAATGGATGGAAGTCAAGCCATCTCAAAACCCCTAGCGCAGACGCAAATCGTCGGGTGTTCTCGCAAAGTCGAAATACCAAAAAGCCAAGTACATTCTTGACAAGATCGCCAAGAATGCCGAGGCTGGTATAACGAACGAGCGAGATGCCTCCGACAAAGCCAAATACATGGCGGTGGTCGAGGAGTACGAGAAACTCCTCACCGTCAAAACATCCACCCCATCGGGCCAATCGGCGAAAAGAAACCAAAAACGGATACCACGCAGGTATCCAAGTAGATTAAGGTTTCGAAGACTTCACCGACTGACCCAAATATACCTAAGGACAGACAGCGAGGAAATACGCGAGGTGATAAGAGATCACCTGCAGGTCGCCTTTATCGATGCCAACTCGAACAGCGGCAGACGTGTCTGCGAGGGCTGGAGTGAAGTGGAGACCAAACTTTCCGAGCATGTCATGGAGTATGTGCTCGGAAACAAGGGCGGTCCTCTACCTAGCCTCGACTCCGCGGAGATAGAGGCTGTAGGGTAATCAAATGTGAGGACGCGTTCTCCAAGGACTTTCTCAGCAAGGTCATCACCAAGTTTGGAGATGACTGGAAAGGTTTGAAGCTCAAACTCATTCCAGCTGGGGAAATTCCGAAGAGACCGCGGGCTCGCATTTGGATACCCAAGATGGAGTTGTTGGGACAGAAGTTGCTGCAGTACTTGCGACTGCACAATCCGGACGTGCCGATGGACGACTGGCATGTCGTCTGAGCGGAAGAGCCGCAGAAATTCCGTACGTCCTACCTTCTCTCCATTAATGAGGAGTGCCTCAGTGTCTTGGGGAGAAAAGACCAAAAATTAAAGTTTGGCGTCAGGCAGGCCAAAATAAAAATTTTCACCTCCCCTAATAAGGAAGAAGACGATCCAAGTAGGATCGAGGATCCCAGTGAACATCTCGGTAGCATGTAACTGAGTGAGGAAGAGCCTACCTCAAACCCCAACAATTAAGCTGGCTCAGATTAATCTGCAGCACTCGAATTGTGCTACAGATAATCTCATTGTCTTCATGAAGGAGGAAGACATGAGACATGTTGGGTTGATCCAGGAGCCATGGGTGAGGAACCTGTCTATACAAGGACTCCAAGATGGGACGTTCCAGCTCTTCTATTGTAAAAATCAAGGTAAACCTAGATCATGCATAATCGCTAAGAAGCACATTAACGTATTTTTGTGTAGCAATTACAGCAGCGCGGACCTCACAGTTGTGAGATTGGAAAATTCCAGTGGGCGCTATATGTACCTAGCATCTGCGTACATGGCTCACGAGAACTCCTCTCCACCTACTGAAGTACAGGAATTGGCAGGGACTTTAGATATCGGTGAAAAGGATACCCTGCTCCTCGCCTGCGATGCCAACGCAAGGCATACTCTATGGGGAAGCAGTGAGATAAATCAGAGAGGTGAGTCACTTTTTGATTTCATTTTACAGCATAACTTAAGGATATGTAACGGGGGTAATACTCCTACCTTTGTCTTTCCGATCTCGGATAGTTTCAGGGGGTGGGAAGAGGTGCTGGATATCACGCTTGTCAGTCCGAATGCCGGAGAGATGGTGGAACGTTGGAGAGTGTCTGAGAGGATCTTTTCGGATCACGCTTTGATACACTTGAATATCGGATTTAATCCCAATCCGCCTCCGGTACATAGGAATCCCAGGAGGATCGACTGGCGTGTTTTCAGCGGCTCTATTTACTCTAATTTAAATTCTACGGTTCCAAACCAAAATCTCAGTCGAGAAGAATTGGACTAGTACAGTGCTATCCTAGAGGGAGCCTTTAGAAAGGCTTTCGAAGTCGCATGTCCAATCTCTCGTAGCAAAAAGAAATTTCCACCATGGTGGACTAAAGAACTCGCACATCGGAAGATGACGCGTAGGATCTTCAACATCTGCCACAAACACAATTTCTGGCCACCATATAAGGATTGTCTAAGAGAGTACAAGAAGGTAATCAGAGTGGCCAAACAAGACACCTGGAAGACTTATTGCGAGACCCTGAGGGGCGTTAATGCGATGTCCAGACTCAGCAAAGTTCTTTCCAAGGAACATACCTGTCCAACCCTCATAGCCGGAAACGACTGTTCTTGGACAGACAGCCCGCAAGAAACCCTAGAAGTACTCATGAACGAGCACTTCCCAGGGAATTACGTAGATGAAACTGTGCAGGAACCACTAATACAGGATGAGCAAAGTGCTCCGTCTTGGCAATTAGTGGACAGCATTATTAATTTAAGGGAGAAGAATTTATGGGCTCTTAAAATCTTCGACCCTTATAAATCCCCGGGATTGGATGGTATCCTCCCAGTAATGCTATGGAATACTAGAGAGACTATCATTTACTGGTTAATTACCCTATATGAAAACAGCATAGCTCTCAACTATGTACCCAAAAATTGGAGACAAGTAAGAGTAATTTTCATTCCGAAGGTTGGTAGAAGAGGACATGCATCTGCCAAAAACTTCCGTCCTATCAGCCTGTCCTCCTTTGTGTTGAAGACATTAGAAAGAATTAGCGATCTTCACATTCGGCAAAGAATAGTCGGCGGGAGATTATCTAGTTCGCAACACGCTTACCTCAAAGGAAAATCAGTGGAAACAGCACTGCATGAGGTTGTTGCACATATAGAAAGGACCCTATATCATAAACAGTTCACGCTAGGAGCCTTTCTTGACATTGAAGAGGCTTTTAACAACATTCACTCAGATGCTATCATAAACTCCTTGCAACGTCTGGGCGTTGAAAAAGAACTCGTTGCATGGATTAAAACCATGCTATGTACAAGGAGTATCATATCCAGTCTGGGTACATCTTATGTTCGGCGATCAGTATGTAGGGGAACGCCACAAGGTGGTGTGCTGTCTCCCCTACTCTTTATAATCGCGCTAAATGTCCTTCTCACAGCTCTTGATCAAGAGGGGATCAAAGCTGTCGCGTACGCTGATAACGTGGTAATACTTAAATCAGGTCTTTTCCTCGGCACTATCAGTGAGATGATGGAGAGGGCGCTAAGAATATTAAGTACATGGGTACAAAACTGCGGATTATCAGTCAATCCAAGAAAAACAGAACTAGTGCTCTTTACCACGAAGACAAAAATTCCTCCATTTAACATGCCAAAGCTAAATGGACAACCACTTCAACTTTCACTTAAGGCTAAGTACTTGGGACTAGTAATCGACTCAAAACTTAGCTGGAAGGAAAATATAGAATCCAGAGTGAGAAAGGCAAGCATTGCCCTCTATACCTGTCATACCTCTATACCTGTAGTAGAACGTTCGGCAAGAGGTGGGGGCTAAAACCAGATATTGTACTACGGTGGTACAAATTGGTGGTTCGGCCTATCTTGGGCTATGGCGCCATTGTATGGTGGCCGGCCCTGTCCAAAGCTTGTAACGTGATAAAACTGGGGAAAATTCAGAGAACGACAGGCTTATGCGTTACAGGAGCAATGCGCACTACAGCATCTGCCGCACTTAACGTTATCTTACATCTTCTACCCATTGATCTACAGCTGAAATCCGAGGCATCATGCGCCGCTCTAAGACTCAGAGAGGCGGGCTTTTGGAAGACTAGATCATATGGGCATAGCTCTATCCTGAATTCATTGCCTCAACAGGTAGTGGCAGTCAGGACCGACTACACAACCCAAGCACTACTTCCAGAGCGTCACTTTCGCACAATTTTCCCCAGACAGAGAAGACTGGAGAGCTGGTTTTGACCCTGGAGGAAATTCCTATAGGATTTACACTGACGGCTCCAAGATGAGTACAGGAGTCGGGGCGAGAGTTTACTCTGCTGATCTCAATCTGGCAGAGGCGTATAGGCTCCCAGATTACGCGTCCGTATTTCAAGCGGAAATGTTCGCGATACTGCAAGCCTGTACGCTAGTAAGAAACAGCGGACTTGAACCAAGGGATGTGAGAATTTTCTCAGATAGCCAGGCCGCTATCAAGGCTGTTAGCGCTATGCTAGCTATGTCAACCCTTGTTCGCAGATGTAGAGAAGAACTTAATCACCTTGGCACCAGCTCAACCGTCTCCCTAGTTTGGGTACCGGGGCACTCGGGCATAACTCCTAATGAGACTGCTGATCAACTGGCAAGGAAGGGCTCACAATTAGATCAGGTTTTTGCAGTGGATGTGAAAATCTCAATTGGGAGTGTTAAGAAAGATCTGAATGATCACTTTTTAAGATTGGCCAATAAAAAATGGGGTTCGTTGCAAGAGTGCAACATATCCAGGGAAATATGGCCACGATACAATCTCAGTAGGACAATGGACTTGTTGAGGATGTCTAGACTTGACATCTCACGGGTGGTCTTTGTCAGTACTGGACACTGGCCCATTGGGAGACATGCTAGTAGACTTGGAAACCCACATAACGTGGGATGCCGCAGCTGCCAAGACTCCAGCGTTATAGAGTCGGTAGAACATTTGCTATGTCAGTGCCCAGCCCTAGCACGGACTAGATTCTCAGAAACAGGGAAAATTTTTCCGGAAAACTTAAAGTGGTATACACAAGCTTCTGTAATATCACTACTACGTATTATAAAATTTTGAACTGGCTGTAGTGTAGATCACTAGCAGTAAGTTTCGCAGTTCATTGGGTAGTGGTATCAAAACGGCACAAAAGTGTTATTTGTGTCCAGGAGGCAACCTGGGCAGCCACATGTACTACTACTACTACTACTACACTCCTAAAACGGTATCATCCAGACAGCCCACCCCCATTCCTCGCTACGTCACTGTGTAACTGAAGCGATTCAACCTTCGACCTGGCCGAAGTTAATGCTCTTACTTGTTTTCAACATACTTGTACCCTAATGGTACACTATCAATTTGTGCTTATATTTACAACGATTCACCACCAGTTATCGCGATCTTCGACAGGGAAGGCAATTCAATTCTAAATGCTTGGGGCAATGCCAGCAAAGCATGCCAATATGTAAATTCAGATTGATTTAAACTGGTATATACTCGTATTATGGTTGTGACAATAGAACGGTTAAGGAAGTGGTTGAGGAGAGGAAGTTGGCGTTCGGTCGTTCAGGCGGCAAACATTCAGGACACACCTGGCTGTATTTTCACCGCTGGGAAAACTTACAGTCCGATTGACTAAGGGCAATTTTATTCACTTCTACGATAGTTAAATCTAATTGCAAAATCGGCAATGGAAGTTAAGAGAATTCGTTTTATTTAGCCTAAGTGAAGGCGAATTGACATTTCTCTAACTGGACGTTAAGGTTACAACCGAATTACCGAAGTCTTCAGTATCAATTAGCTAACTAGCCGAATTCGGTCAGTTAACGCCTTTAATTAAGGATTTCCCTTGTTTTCGTTTTTTCCACTCATTTCGTTTTTTTCATTGAGAGTTGGACTAAATTTAACCCTAATACCCGAATACCTAGCACCATCCCTGATTGATTTCCCCCCTTTTCCACCACCCTCTGTTACACTCATTGGATATTAAGCCCATAGCCGATGCTTGCCTGTGCGTATAAGCATCAATCCATCAGGACTGGCAGGTTTTCAGCACTTAATATAAATCCTTTATTTCAGTCGGTAATAAAAAAAGTCTATAAATCCTTTATTTTACCCGTCAATATGGAAAAGATCTATAGGACCTTCATTCTTAGAAGATTCTGGTAAAAATTTAACCCTAAGTTTGCCACTTAAAAAGATTTTATACACAAATGTTTTTTAAAAAAGATGATAATTTCAACTTTTTACTTCCTTGTATGAAGTATAGGCAATCGCTAAAAATTTCGAATTCCATATTTCAGTGGAAATATACTTTTTGACGATCCCTAAATACATTTTGACTATGTAGTTTCGTCGTGATGTCTGCACGTATTAGAAAGCTGTACAAGACTTTTTAAAACGACTTTCAAGACTTTCAAAAACGACGACACAGACTTTCTGTGTGACAAAACTTTTTTTGGCAGTAAAAACTGCCACAACTTTTTGGCGTTATAGTAACATTTCTCACTGCTACTGCTCTCCTGGAAACAAAATCAAAACTGACAGTCAAAAAAGACACAGCAGTTTCAAGGCCAATTATTGCTAAATACCTAGGTTTTTAGGTAGAAAATGAGCATTGAGTAGTTTCCTTTCTGTTCACAAAAGAAGGAGAGGGAAAACTCCCTTCTTTTTTTCTGTCGTTTTTCTCGATGCTTCTGCTGCATTTTGTCATTATTTTAGCGGAGGGAAAAAGGGAGAGTTTTTTCGTTTCTTTATTTGCCCATCATTTTCAGACGCTTATGGTGAAAACAAAGCACCAGTGGCGGAGCGGCACGAATTGAACTGTATCGTCGCGAGGAGAAATGATCCTATAAGATTGTACCAAAAGAGAGTCGCCGCCACGCCGCTGGTACTTTGTTTTCACAATTACAAGGCGGTCTGTCTGCAATGGTACAACGGCGAAATATTAAAAAAAAACGATAATAAAATGGAATAATTAATAAGTATGCCTTTGGAGTTTGAGCGGAGGAAAAGAGACAGAGTCTTTCTTTCCTTCCTCTGGTGTTTGAGCAGAGGGAAAGAGATAGAAATATCTTAACAGTAAAACTGCCTCAGTAAATTTTCGAACAAGCAGAAAACTTACTGTCGGATTAAGGCACCAAAGTTTTATTATTTAATGAACTTTTCATACGACAGTTACAAAGGCAGCAGTCCTGTAGGTTTGTACCTAGCTGTCTTCAAAACAGCTTGTGCAGCGCTCTAGTGTGTACCTCCGATTTTGGTTATAATGGGTTGTGGCAAAAAGGGCACTTTTCTAAATGGTTTTGGTCGCGTACAGTAATTGGGAATAATTGGTTTTTAATAAAATACCAAAATACCAATACCAATTGGTTTTCAATAAAATAACATAAATGTTTGGTTGCAAAGAGTAGATTTTGATAACAAATTGGCATGAACGGAAGAGTCAAAAGTGATCTAAACAAAATAAATATAGCATTTGGCACGGCCGGAAGACTTAAGAGTGATCTCAACAAAATAAAACTGCAATGTTTATGGGCAGAGCCACAAGACTTGCAAGACTTTTTAGAAAATGACGATGTCTGCTCCAAAATTTAGCGAAACCTGTCGAAGAATAACGAGGCTTGCCTTAGAGTGGACCTGGGACCTGGACCTAAAACAATTTGTAATTTCCTTGCTTGAGCTGAGGCTCTAAAGCAGTGATGCGTAAACTATTACACTGACATATCAATTATTGCGTATGTATTAGAGAGTAAAATACACTTGAAAATTTTTTGGTAATGAAACTGGGACATAAAATATTTAAGCGTTTTACTCGGTAACTTTAATTGTTAGGATTTAGTAAACTATCGACATTAATTTCAATATTTAATGAGTATTAAACTCTCTGTTGCTGTCACTTATTTTAAAACAAACAATACATTGAATTTTTTTTGGGCTATTAAAAGCAAATAAGCAAATCAATTTTTTCGAAATCACCCATTGTACTCACCATCGATGAATGAAAAAAGCTACCAAAAATATTTTAACTAACGTATCAGTATTATTATTTGTTTAAAAATAAAAGAGGGTCATAAAGGTAAAAGTCACATCGTAAAAGTGAAGCAGAATTTTTCTGACTGTATGCAAGAAAAATTCCGTCACCAACCTCTCCGTTCAACGCTAGCATGAAGACTGAAATCGTTTTTTTGCCGAATGAAGCAAGAGCCGAAGCATATACGTATATCAACTTCGTACTCGCGAGCAGGCTTTGCGCATCACTGCTCTAAAGGATTGTCGCAATGCTTATTAAGACGATTTCCTTCCATGAACCGATTCGGAATTATATTGTGTGAGAAATGGAAATTAAAAAAAGGAAGGCAAAAATTAAGCATTTTATTTTTGTACTTTTAACTTTGTCAAATTGTACTCTTTTATGTTTGTATTTGTGTGTATTGGTATGCTTTTTCTTAGTTTTCTAATATAAAGCGTAGAGCAATTGTGTTGTTCTTTTTCTTTTAGTGAATATTTCGTTGAAATTAATTTACTATTTAAAAAAAATTAATTGCAATGTTTTTCTTGTCTTGCCGGCAAGAGGGCTCGAACCGTGGCCGCCTTTGGTTGTTAGTCAACCACCCTAACTACTGCGCTATAAGACTTCTTGAGATTTAGTCCCCTTTCCCACAAGTGAGTAAGCAATCGACTTTGTTGTTAACAATAACCCTGGTTGTTTCTGAAGGCATTCGCTCGTGATTATTGAATCTTTATTTACGTTTTATATATATTCAGAGTTCCGAATTTTTTTTTCGACTATGCACCACTACAGTGAGTAACAGCTTATTGGCCAGTTAAGAAAACTATAAAGCCATCAATAATTACAGAACATGATCCTGTGTATTAAAATCTTGGTTCTCAATTTTTAAAACACATCACAGTTAGTATTATTCCATCGCAAGCAATTCATCGCGCAGCAATTCATCGCAACAGCAATTCATCGTATTAGCAACTAATCAAAAGGAAATTTTGAAAAATGTTTGATAAAACAACACCGAAAATTATGAAATTATAAAGTTAGCCACAAAAATATTAAAAACTAATTTTTTAGTTTCTCGAACAGTTTTCTCAAATTATTTGGGATATAATTGCAACAATTGAATATTGGATACAATTTAACAATAAAGTCTTGTGTTATTGCGATCCGAAACGTTATTCATCCCAACAGCAATTCATCTCAAAAAAAAATTAATTGCGAGCCGAAGCAGAAAAACTTATTTTTTAAATCGCGCAATTTTCAAAATAAATTTGTCTGCTTCGGCCAGCGATAATTTTTTTGCGATGAATTGCTGTTGCGATGAATTGCTGCTCGATGAATTGCTGTGCGATGAATTTGTCTTGCGATGAATTGCTCGCGATGAATCAGCATAGAATCGTTAAAAACAGAGCTCATTAAATTATAGTTTTCATAATTAATAATTTAATTTTTTTTATATGATCAGAGACCGCTGAAATTTTTATCAATTATTTTAAATAAACTTGAATGCACTATCAGTGCTTTAAGCAAAATCGATGGCGACAAGTTACGAACTGAGTTCCTAATTATAAGGATTTTATTTAAAAATAATTTTAAATGTCAGCCTAAAAGTATGCTATGGCCTTGAAATTGCTTGAAAGGTATGGATTCTGTGAATTTGCCCTATGCTGATTTCGCCTTATGCCAACGTCACACCAGTATTGTTGTGACCGAACGATTAGGGCGTATGACTGTAACGTATCTTAGCCAATCTAATTATAAACGGCAATGCGTTTTTACTTCCGTCTCTAATGTTATTAATTTGTTCATTTATTTATTCATTCACATTTATTCAGTCACAACAACAAGGACGAAAGGTCCAAAGTGCCTGCGCCGAATACGTAATGCACGTACTGACCTCAGAGTGAGAACAAAAAATTCTAGCATTTGTTTAGTTGCTTTAATGTTTTTTGTGTCCTTAATTTTTCTTTTTTAATGATATTTTTTTTTTTCTCCTAACCAGTCCGGTCCGGTCCTTGTCTTTTTTTTCTGAATTAAACGTCATAATTGGGTCGTTATTTGAATCGGTTTAGCTACGTGCTGAGGTAATGAGCAACAGCGGCAGCAGTGAACACGTCCGCGCAGTGAACGTTGGTTGGACTGTGGCGGATGTACAAAATGTGTGTAAAAGTTAAAAAAACAAAAACAAAAAACATCAAATGAAGAGAAGGACACAGGATTCACCGTTTAGTAAGCGACTGCGTGCGCCACATGGTATGAGCTGAGCGATTATTATCGCAGCAACAGCACTCGAAAGAATGACAACATCATCCGCAGCAATAGAATTGCTAGCAGCGACTACGGCCGCAACACGGCAGGCAGGAATTGCCAGATTGGTGCAATTTAATAACAGCTTTAATTTAATCGCTCTTTAAATGTGCTACGAATAAGAATGAATGATTTTCGTTGGTGTGTTTGAAGCTGTTGAATTCTCTCCGTCGCGATGATTGATAAATAAAAATAAAAACGTCGTACTGCTGCGGGTGTAGGGTATATGAGGTCCGGACAAGCCGAATTTAAGGCTCTTACTTGCTCTACTTCTTGCAGATCCTTTTTAGAAGGCGACATTTAGAAATACATAAACCGTTTTTATCAAAATCTTTATGTTATAAAATTTTTGAAAATCGATTCATTTCATTTTAAAACTAATTGAAAAAAGGTTTTCTGAATGTTTATTCAATTTTATTTCATTTTATTTCTTTTCAATTTTGTTGATTAAAAACGGACACGGTATCAGACAGAACACATTCAAGCAAACGAGAACACACTGACAGAACTACAAATTGGCCAATTACTATTTAATTAAACAATTTTAAATAATATTTCTCGAAAATATCATTTAATCAAGAGAAATTTTCAAGAGTTGCCTTGAAGAGACCGTTACGACCTTTAAGTCTTAAATAAGCAGAGGTGTAACGAAGGAAATTTACGAGGAAGAAGAAGATACTTTAATTTAATGTGACATCACTTGACAGCCTTTCCGAGGCTTATGAGTCGACAGAAGGGCAAAAAGCTGACAACATAGAGAGCCAACAAAGAAGACTTTTCAAAATTTTGATTGATACTGGTTTGAGTCCTGCACAAGCTTAAGTCCTTCTGCGATGGTCTGACGAGATGCAGCTGCGGTCTGAATGCCTTCAAGTATCATTAATCAGGTCAACGACAACTGTGACAGTTCTCTGTATTTTCAGTGTCCAGCTCAGAAGAGCCGACTGTAACCCGAGGGCCACGAAACTCAACGCTTATAGCAAACTAGCTCTGCGCTGCAAGCGTCAGCGTCGAGCAACTAAAACAAATGTACATACATATCAGCACATATGTACGCTGAATCTTGAAAGGCCACAAAAACAGTGCTGCAGATTGTAGCGAAAATCGTTGTTAGCGAGTTTCTACGAGCGTCGAGTTGTTCGACAAAATTATATATATTTCGAATATATTTCTTCGAATATTTTGTCGACGAAATAGTTCTATAGCGTAGAGCAAGGCTTCCTAAACTTTTTCTGAAGTGGAACACTTCGCAAGCCCGAAAATTTTCACGAAACACTTAGCTTCATTTTTAGGTTAGGTATGTCGTATAGCTACATAGTAAAACATAAGATATTACCACTTAATGACTGTTAATATGTTAAGCAATTATTTATTATTATTTATTTTAAGCAATTTTATTGCATACCTTCTTTATATTACTTAATTAATTACTTATTAATTTCTACAAAAATAGTCTACACGACATAATACTTCACAAAACAAAAGACAGAGACTTTCTATACAGCTCAAGAACACCCTAAAAACCACACTACACCAAAATTACTTTCAATTCAACACCAATATCTACAGAGAATGGATTAGGAATGGGAAACCCAACCTCAGCAATACTCATGGAAGTATTTATGCGGAACCTGAAAAACATTACACGGACGAATTAGACATCTAGGTGTATAGTCTCTACAAGAAAGACCTTGTAGACAAGATCAAAAGAGACTTCAAAACAACCGAAATGCAACAAAAAAATGACGAAAAAACTGAAAAAAATGACGAAAAAAATTAGAGACTATAAAAAGAATATGAAAACCTAGCGTGACACCAGAATCAAATTTCGCAAACCACATGTTTGACAATAAGGATTCTAGGCTGATTCATCGTAAGCAATTCATCGCAAGCTATTAATCGCAAGACAAATTCATAGTATGTACAGCAATTCATCGCGCAGGAATTCGTCGAGGATATACAACAGCATTTTCTGGTCTTTCTTTGTTTATATTCAAGGACCTGCAAATATTACAGCTACCTACGAGGTATTCGGCTACCCACTCGGGAAAGAGAGCTACGCTCCAGTGTATATTTCCCTATTTCCAAATTTCGAAAAATTTTGACTCAATTCATTCATTTTCATTCAAGGTACCCGGGTATCTTGTCAGCCATAATATGTTGTTTTTTTTCTTCAGTCACACAAAGGTTAAGCATTTTAATTTATTAGTTATAGGTACAATATATATTTTAGTTATTCTATTTGAATTGCTTGCGATGAATCAGCTAGGAGTCCTTCATATATACGACCTATTTGAAAACTGTGTGCTATTCCACGTAAATAGAAAAAAAATTGGATACAGCCGCCGAACAACGCTTTGCTGAGTCTTCATACTTTTTTTTCCGGGGCTCTCCTTCATACCCTGCAATCAGCTGCTCTATAGCCATTTGGAGTTTGGCCAATTTCGATATTTCCAAAAACTTCTTTAAAAGCCGATATGGCGCCCGCTTAAAAATCCATATGCAGCGTTTTTGGTAACTTCTCTCCCAAGCCGGCTTTCAAAGTTGACAACATTTTTATATTTGTGGTTTTTTTTTTATTTGGTAAAAGTGCGAAAACAAGTGGCATAACACATTGCTTATAAGGGGTGATCCAATTCGAGTTTTCTGTATTGGCAACGCTGTAAATTAGGCACTTGTCGTTATTGGGACGTGTTTTTCATATCTACCGTTAGTTTGAAACTACACATTTACAAAATGGATCACTTAACCCCCATCCAACCCATTAAAATTGTTCAATTATTCTATAGGAATAACAGTTCTGTATAAACAGTGTTTACGGGAAGATTATGGTCAATTTAATCGTCCTACCGAGCGAACAATTCGCAACGTAGTAAAAAAATTTGAGGACACTGGAAGCAGTGGAGATAGGGTGAGCTTTGTGCATCATCGTGGCGTACGTTCAGCCGAGAATATTGCTGCTGTGGGTGGTAATGTGGTTCAAGACCCAGAATTATCGATACGTCGCCGTTCCCAGATTTTGAACCTGTCGTATGGTTCCCTTTGGCGCATTTTGAATAAGGACTTGCTCCTTCAGCCGTATAAAATTCAGCTAGTGCAGAAATTGAAGCTCAGAGATCATAGACAGCGAAAAATTTACGCAGATTGGGTGTTACAGCAGCAAGAAAAAGTGCTGGTGACATCAACTGGCCTCCAAGATCATGCGATTGGACGCCAACGGATTTTTTTCTGTGGGGTTTTCCTAAAAAGTAGTGTGTACGCCAATAAACCTGCAACGTTGGAGCAGCTAAAATCCAACATTCGTGATGTTATAGCCGAGATATCTCCCGAAACTTGCGAAAAAGTCCTCAAAAACTACCTCGAAAAAATGCGCTATTGCAGTAGTTCCAGAGGCGGCCATTTACCCAAAATTATATTCCATAACTAATAACTATAATAACTATAAATATTCGATTAATAAAAAAATGTAGAGTTAATGCTATATTTTGTGTGTTGTTTCTTAAATACAAAATAGGAAACAGGAATTGGATCACCCTTTACAAGCCGTGAATTACGTACAGCTGGCTGAATTAGGACACAGCAAACGTGCCATCAGTGTACCACTCCGATGATCTTGACAGAAAAGAAATATTTTCTTCGGTGGAGAATATTATGATTCTGTTAGGGCCAGTATTATCGTCATCAATAGAAATCAAACAGAAATTTAATTCACTAATATGTATAATAAAGGCATTACATATTCACAAAACATTAAATTTACCGATTTTCAAACACAACGCTATATCTATATTATAAAACAAACCAAAGTTATATGAAGCGTAAATTCGAAAAGTTTTTCAGTAAACTGAAAAATGTTCTTTTAATTTTTTTAAAATTTATGGCTAACTTGATAACTTCATAATGTGTTTGGGTGGAGAATTATAAAATAATATTTTAAGCATTTCTTTGCGATGAGTTGCTATTGCGATGAATTGGTGTGCCATAAATTTGTCTTGCGATGGAATCATTAGAAAACATTCATCATTAGAAAAGCGAGGAATTCTTATTCCAAGGGAATATCAACACCATTTTTAACACTAGATCTACCAACTCCGGTCAATTGACCGTTTTGAAGTTTTGAATAACTGCTACTCTTAAAGTTTCATAGATGTGATTTCGAAATTTCTTGACTTTTATTATTTTTATGCTGTCTATCAAATTTTAGTTCTTTTTTATTTTAAAAATATTTTCTTTTTCGTGTATCAAGTTTTATACTACTGTTACCGTTAGCGGTCAATTGACCGCTCATGTATTTGTCTTCAATAGTTGCACCATTTGATGGTTGCACACCAATTTTTTTGATAAGAAGGCCCTGATGAATCCAATAACTGAAACACACGATGTAAGTATAGCAAGTACAAAGCGTAAAAAGATTCCCGGAAGTTAAATTTGCATTGCAAAGAAAAAGTTGTGATACTTCGTATATGCGTGAAGAGTTCATGAAGGAAATGGCTTCAGAAGAGTTTTGCTTTGAAAAGCAAAAGAGTTGCTATATTGAAAGTAAGCGAGTACAGAACACGAAAGATTCCCGGAAACGGCTTCAGAAAATTTGGAATATTTGAAACAGATTTACTCAAATTATAAGATTTCTCCGTTTTGGTGATAGAAGTTAAAAAAGCATCACAAACAAATAGACAAATTTTGTTTATCTTCCGAAATAGGGAATAAGTTCCTAGAAAACTGCAAAGCCTGCTTTCATCCTTCGGAAAATTTTACCAGAGATGAACAGTTATACCCATCAAAGCCCGTCTGTTCACTCAATTTATGAGTAATAAGCCCGATAAGTATAGCATAAAGTACTGGATGGCTGATGACGTAGAACACAGATATGTTCTTAACATTTTCCCTTACTTGGGAAAAGATGAAGCAAGACCTTCAAACCAAAGTTTGGGAGATAGTGTGCTTTTACGACTAATGCAACCATATTTGGACAACGGCAGAAATGTAACTATAGACAATTTTTTCACTTCACTATCCTTGGAAAGAATTCTAAGAAAAAGAGAAACTTCAATCGTTGATAAAATAAACCGAAGTCCAAAAGAAATTCCTCAATCTTTCAAAAAAGCAAAGGATGTTCTCTACAGCCCCATTATTTATAAAGGCGATGATATAACGTTGACCTCTTATCATATAAGTGTTCACACACTACACAAACTAATACGCAACACCAATATATCTCGAAAAACAATTGTACTTAGGTAATGTTTCTGAAGAGTTGTCGGCTGCATATATTTTAAATAAAGCTGGGAAAATGCAAAAAATTAATGTGCGAAAAATGCGAAAGCAACTTTAAAATTTGTAGAAAATGTGAATAATAAATAAAATAATATTTCCTAACAAATGCTTTTATGAATTTCTTCACTTCCTTTTGCTTCAGATATGTTTCTAAGTGAATATGGTAAGTTATACGCTCTGCGGTCAATTGACCGCTCACGGTCACTGTAGGTAAATTAATTTTCCGGTACCCCTAGTGTTAACATCAACTAGTTTGAAATCGAACTCAAACTTGAGCTCGATTCCTTAAAATTTATTGTTTTAACAATTCTAATAGGAAGGACACTCAATTTAAATGCACTGGGTACACGGATACTTCGCGTTATATTGCTTGTTCTGTTGTTTAGAACAAAGCAAACTGAATTTAATTTGATTGTTCAGAACTATTGATAGCCTTCTACATGTTATTTTTTTTTGTTGTAAAAGTGATTTTAATTGTAAGTTAAGAAAATGAAAACAAGCAAAATCCTCATTTAAAGGCCTTAACTGACCGAAATCGGTAAATTAGCTAATTCCTCAATTTTCAATTAGAGAATTGTAATTTTTTTAGTTAAAAACCTTAATAGAGCGTAAAAAAAAACCAATTTTGCTAATTTCCTTTTTTCATACGCAGTTAAATTTAATTGGGAGTGAAGAAAACGGGCCTCAATCACTTCAGCACAGTTATAATATAAAATAAAATGTCTTAAGCTTTGATAAAACTACGCTATGTAAACCACCCAGAAAAAATAAATGTAACCACCCAGCTGAATACACTGGAACCAGCCCAACAGCTGACGCAAACAAATTCAGACCCCGGATAAATAAAGCCAGAAAGAACAGGCATATTCTGAGTGGCCGACTCACTATAAATACAGAAGCAAGAATGATAAAATACCAGATTTCTTATTGCGCAGGTCCGTTATTCGGTGTAAGCGTATTGGACGTTTGGTATTTGACGTCATTACAGCATAAAACTTTTATGAAATTACAAGTGAATTCATAGGCTTTTTAATTTGGCAATTTAAATAAACGAAGTATAATGAGGTGCAGTGTAAAAAATTGTTATAAAAAATTTTATATGAAAACTTAAATCATTTCATTATTTCATTTGGCCTGACTAAACAACAGTTTGAGACACTCTACCATTGCGAATTGATATTTCACATTGGAAGTAAGCGGCTGCCACACGACATTATTTATTATTCTTCTATTCTTATTGTTATTTATTCAGTGTTATTTTAAAACGATAGAAAAAATTCACTTTGAACAAAAATTTTTAAGCCCTTCGAGTTGGACTAAACAACACATTAAAACGCTCCAATTTATTATTATTCGAAAATAAAGCGCATATTACACAGATATATTCACACTGAATAAATTTCCTCAATAATTTCTTTGTAAAACAGCGTATTATGTTAATATTTAAAATTTAACTTCAACGTTTACATTTTTACGTACAAATTGTATGCGAATTTGACAGTTCGGCCATATTGTACGGCCGTAGTGACGAGGTGCGCAGAACGAAGCAATTTTGAAACCTTGTTGGGCGCAATCTTGTATTCTATCATTCTTGATACAGCAGCAGCCACGCGGCTACCAAAGTAGTTTTTAGTTTTAGCAAGAAGAACGCTGAATGGATGGGTCGTATCCGACGAGGGTGTTCATGACATGTTTATAGTACAGGGAGCCAGCCTCTCGGTCGTATCCGACGGTGAGTGTAAAACTGATGCTGAGTTGTTTTTGTTAGAGATAAGCAAAATCAGCAATTACATCATAGCAATTAAACTCTCATCATAACCTCAATTTTTTCATGAAATGGATTTACACCATTTTCAAAGAAAACGCCTCATAAACCTCATCATTTTCATGCACACGGTGTGAGAAAAGATGGTGTCCGCCTATACCTAAAGTCTGTACCTAAACACTCCATAAACATCAGGGGCGAATGACCATCGCATTATTTCAATATAAATAAAGTAGTGTATAAAACCTTTCTAAATTGTCGCGGAACACCTATTTAGGTTCAGCGGAACACTAGAGCGCAACATATTAAAGAACATTTAGACTTCAATATGAGGTGTTTTAATGCGTGATATGTTGTGATATTACACAAAAATATATCCACATGAAATACATTTAAGATACGTATATGATATCATTTAATGAAGTATTTGTGTTATACTTGTTGAAAATGTTTATCGGGTAGTGCTTACAATTTCTGTCGAAGTGAACATTTTTTAAATTGTCCAATTTACGTAATTTGATTGAAAGAAAAAGTGTATTTTTAAAATAAAAAGTTTCGAAATCGTAAAATTTATACAGATATATATCATATACATCAATATAAAATACAAAAAACAATATAAAGGTAAGATATCAAATATATGTATATACATAAATTTAAAATTAAATAAATGCATTTTTTATACTCTACCTTCGGAGGGATGCGGATATATGTATTTACTTTGTGCTTCCGTTTTTAACGCATTAAAGGAGGCGTGGCATGTATAGAAAAGTACACATATTCTTGTTCAGAATAAACTTCCTGAGTCGATCTAGCCCTGTCCGTCCGTCTGTCTGTCTGGCCTTGGAACATCGGTCAGACCGAAGTTAACAGTTTTAGTTGTTTTTATTTTGTGATAAATATATATATGTATATATATGTATATAAACTTCCTCAGTCGATTTAGTCCTGTCCGTCCGTCTGTCTGTCTGCCTGTGGAACATCGGTCAGACCGAAGTTAACAGTTTTAATTGTTTTGTATTTTGTGATAAATATATATATGTATGTATATATATACATATATATGTATATGTATTGTATATATAAATATTTTGCTATAGGAAAATGAGGTGATACCGCGCTGAAAGGAAAACTCCCCTGGCACTCTCTATAATAAAAGAGCGGAACAAGATGGCGCTCGTATCTAATAATGTGAGGACGGAATTACCTTCAACCTCTTCTAAAAACAAACGGGCGTTCGATAAATATACAGACAACACATACGTAGACATCAATAAAAGCATTACTCATGAAACCGTTAAAAATTTCACAGACAGCCAAGACAGTGATTCTGATTCAATCCTTTCTGATCAGGATTTAGAGGACGACAGCAGTAATCATGGTGATGAGCTAAAAGAAGATAAATTTATTGAGGGCCTTCGTGAAGTTTTCGTAAGGGCCAATTTAAACCATTCACAGGGCGATAAACTATTGAATATTCTCCGTACTCATCCATGCCACAATAATTTGCCCAAAACAACAAAAACATTGCTCAAAACACCTTGCGAGCTCCTGGAGACTCTTTCTATGCCTCCCGACGAATATTATCACATCGGATTAGAAAAAGAAATTCGCTCAAAATTGACATTTATTCCAGCAGACATGCTTCCTACATTCATTGAAATAGACATTTATACTGATGGAATGTCAATCCATCGCAGCAGTAATGAGCAGTCAGTTATGGCCTATTCAATTCCGCATTTTTTCTAACGTGTTGGGTGGTAAGCCTTCAATTCTAGGAGTTTACAATAGTCATGGAAAGCTAGCGAGTGGTGTAAATTTTTTCAAATATTTTGTTGATGAATATCTAGGTATTTATAAGGCAGATGGAGTACTTTTTCGCGAATTATGCATTCCAATCTACATAAGAGCATTCATAGCTGACGCGCCAGCAAGAGCTTTTAATTTAAATCACCGTGGGCCCAATGCCGCACGACCCTGCTCCAAATGTAAAGTTACTGGGGTTTCCATTGAAAGGCGAATGACGTTCTGTAAATACTCCAGTGAGTTGAGATCAGATGAAGAATACATAGATGCTATTCCATAGATGCACTTTCCAGAAAACGAAGTCTTAAAAAGACTTAACTTTCATATGGTCACTCGTACTCCATTTGAATATATGCATCTTATATATTTTCGTATGTATTTATATGTTTGATTTCGTATCGGACTGAGCCACAAGAGCGCGTTTTTAAAGGGTGTTTTTTATACTGAAAAGCATTTCGGAACGGAAATCAAGATTAGAATGGATTCGAAATAACACAGCTCAAAACCGTTCATCTGAAACAGACGAGCAACGAAAGGAAGACTGGAATCAGATCGAAATCGCACAGCCCAAACCCGTTAAACCAACACACGAGCAACGAGAAGCAAGACTGAAATCCGTTTGAATATGGACTAGAGGGTTGCATGAGACGTTTCGAATGATTCGAAACTAACATAGCAACATTTTTGCGTTAACGCAGTGCATCCATTTGATTTCGAATTCAGCTGTGACTATAGGAAGCGTATGTGGCAATGTTTCACCAGCTTTTCCAAAAGTCACCGCTTGATTTGAAAGCAATGGAAGCATTTCAGACAACCCCTGACACTTTTAAGACATCTTGAACAAGCCTTCGAGACGTCTCGTGCAGCCCTCTAATATGCACTGATCGATTACAGTCTTCATTCAAGTATAGTTATTGGAAAAATGGATAAGTTATGCGCGTACTGCAATGCCCTTAAATTTAGAAATGAACCACCAGGAATGTGCTGCGTGAGTGGAAAAGTGAAACTGCCACAATTACATTCACCACCAGAACCATCAGCAACGTTGATATCAGGTGACACAAATGAATCGAAACATTTTTTTAATAACATACGCAAGTAGGTACAATTCATGTTTTCAGATGACATCGTTCGAAGCAAATATCGTGCGTGAGAATTACATGCCAGCATTCAAAGTGCAAGGTCAAATTTATCATCGTGCTGGATTACTACTACCATTGCCTGACGCAGATCACAAATTTCTTCAAATTTATTTCGAGAATTTCGCAGCGAGAAATAGTCGCTGCGTTAAAATCTTTATTCGATCAATACAACCAATTAATTTGGTTGTTTCGAACTGCTCTTGAAGAAATGCCAGCTGATGCCTACAAAGTTGTAATTAGAGCAGACAAAACACCTATCGGCCAACACGAAAGACAGTACAATGAACCAACAATCAATGAAGTAGCATTCGTTATAGTTGGCGAAGAATTTAAGTCGCGTGATATAATTCTCCACCTTAGAAATGGTAATGTGCAGCGCGTCTCGGAAATGGTGCCTGGCTGATTCATCGCAAGCAATTCTTCGCAGACAATTCATCGCAAAGCAATTCATCGCAACAGCAATTTATCGTACTAGCAATTAATCATAATTTTTTTTTAAATGTTTGATTACCACCGAAAATTATAAAATTGTCAAGTTAGCCACAAATTTTAAAAATATTAAAAACTGATTTTTTCAGTTTCTTGAACAATTATCTCAAATTATTTGAGATATAGACAATTGCAACATTTGGATATTGGATACAATTTAAAAGTTTTGTGTTATTACTATCCGAAACGTTATTCATCCCAACAGCAAATCATCGCAAAAAAAATTATCGCGACCCGAAGCAGAAAAATTTATTTTGAAAATCGCGCGATTTTGAAAACAACTTTTTCTGCTTCGACTCGCGATTAATTTGTCTTGCGATGAATAAGCTTAGAATCCTCGGAAACACATCGCTCATATGATGGATTGCAATATCGAATTTTATTTTCGCAAGGAGAAGATGGTTATTTCAATATCATTTTGAGAAATCCACAAACAGACGAGGAAACGAATAAAAAAGTCGGTGCCATGAATTACTATTCATATCGATTGATGATTCGCGATAATGCTGATAATCATATTTTGAAATGTCGACAATTTTTCCTTCAATACATTATCGATATGTATACGAAAAACCGAACGACTGCTCTATATTCGACTAAATCAAACCAAGCTGCGTTCAGAAGAGTACATTCATTTACGTGATGCAATTGCTAAAGATGGCAATGCGATATCCCAATGACTTAGGAAAAATTGTCACACTGTCGGCTACATTTGCAGGAAGCCAACGGCACATGCATGAATATGCACAAGATGCAATGACATATGATATGACAAAACCATCACCTTAAAAGTACGAAAAAATTACATTGAAGTCGATAATCGTTGGGTTGTACCCTATTCACCATTACTCTCGAAGACGTTCAAAGCACACATCCCATGACGAATATTGCAATTCGATGAAATCTATCAAGTACATGTGCAAATATGTAAACAAAGGAAGCGATATGGCCGTTTTTTGAGTGGAAAATGCAACTCGACATATCAATAAAATCGATCAATATCAATTGGGACGCTACATTAGTAGCAATGAAGCAGTATGGCGCATTGCATCATTTCCACTCCATGAACGACATCCGACAGTTGTTCATTTGGCGGTTCAGCTGAAAATGGACAGCGCGTGTACTTCGCAACAGAAAATGTACGTGCAAGAGCACTATCACCACCACCAACAACGTTGACTGTATTTTATCATTGGGCAGTGATGATATGTTTGTAAAGACGCTACTTTACTCCGAAGTGCCAACGTAATATATGTATGTACGTGGAATGCATCAGCGAAAAAAATTTCAGCGTCGCAAACAAGGTAAAGCAGTAGAAGAATAACCTAATTTATATTCGACCGGAGCATTAGGCCGTCTGTAAACTGTTCACCAGAACAATGCAGAATGTTTTTACTTCCGATTACTGTTAATCAATGTAAATGGACCGACATCCTTCCAAGAATTGCGAACAGTTAATGGTCAAGCTAAAATTAACTGAAGCTTGCTAAAATTTAAATCTTTTTGAAAGTGATATGCACTGGGGCACTTCTCTCACTGATGCATCGAATACTGCGCGGCCACAGCATATATGCACCTTATTTGCAATTATATTGACCACGTGCTTTCCATTCAATTCAAGAGATCTTTGGGAAAAATACAAGGACTACATGAGTGAAGATCTCCTACATTGTTTGCGTACGGCGAATCAAAATCCAGACATTGAATTCACACCAAACGTGTATTGAAAATGCCTGCGCCGATTTGATTTGCAAACAATCTTTTCGATCATGCAACGAGAAACCCATCTTGATGTCAATGAATTGAGTACATTTGTTCAAACGAATCCTCCAAAATTGGTTCCAGAACAAAGCTTAGTGTATGACAGAATTATGAAAGCAATTAGAAGCAGCGGATTGTATTTCATTAATGCACCCGGAGGCACCGGCAAAACATTTCTCATATCACTTATTTTGGCAACCATACGATTACGAAATAATATTACATTAGCACTAGCACACAAGAAAGCATTGAAAGCGCTTTCGTACACTAAAAGATTTGAGAGAAAATGAACGGCGTTTCAGTGGTGCTCTAATTTTATTGTCTGGTGATACCTTCAGCCGTGACAAGGATTTTAACCCTCAAACAAAAAAATTATTTCGATAGTGCAAGGCATTTTCGCATTAAAAGTTTTGGTGCGTGGCGGCCTTCTGCCGAGAAGAGAATTATAACGAGAATATAACGAGAATTATATTACATTACGAGAATTACGAGAATTATATTACAAGAATTATATCAGACAACAAAATTCTCTCGATAATGCAAAGTATTTAGCATTAAAGGTCTTAATGCGTGGGACCTTTGGCCGTGGCAAGGATTATTGCAAGGCCGGGCAAGGTATTTTCGCATTAAAAGTCGTGGTGCTTGGAGGCCTTCGGCCGAGACAAGAATTATAACGCTCAGACAAAAAAATTCCTTTGATAATGCAAAGTATTTTCGCATTAGAAGTCTTGATCCGTTGCGACCTTCGGCCGTGGCAAGGATTATAACCATCAGACAACAAAATTCTCTCGATAATGCCAAGTATTTTAGCATTAAAGGTCTTAAAGCGTGGCGACCTTTGGCCGTGGCAAGGATTATTACCCTCAAACAACAAAATTATTTTGATAGTGCAAAGTATTTTCGCGTTAAAAGTCTTGATGCGTGGCGGCCTTCGAAAGTTATAGACTCTAAAATTCTCTAGATAATGCAAAGTATTTTCGCATTAAAAGTGAAATATACGTAGCTGAAATGGAATATTTTTTGCACATTAAGGGCAGAGTAACTCGAACATTTAACATTGCAAAGAAATTCTGTGATCGGATTCGATTGTAGCTGATCAAATACTTTAAAAACGTTTCAAATATAGAATTTCAATGAAGTATTTGTCTAGCTGTGTAGACAAATTTTGTACGATTAAAAAATTGATAAATAGAATTGTAGAAAATTTAAGAAATGCGCATAAAAGTCAAATGAAATTATGCTACTCACCTTAGTTCTAAGAATCTGTCTAACTCTGTAAAGAAAAATAAAGATAGAATTTAGTACATTAAGGAATAAATACATTAATTCCTTAAGGAATTGCGAAATAGGCCATATTGTCTTACTATCAAGCAGTAACTACTAAGAATATTTGGGGAACTATAATTGTATGGGGTCTTCTAATAAGCGGTGATATTTTAAATTGTCAACGTCATTTTTGAGATATCAAAATTTCATATTGTGAAGTCATTAAAAAATAAAAACGAGCAGGGTTTTGGATCGATACACATTAACACAATGCATTAAAGTGGTGAAAATTCATTACGAAACTGCTGAAAATGGTTTTTCAAACAATATTACTTTTAATGATGGTTCAATTTTTTTTTTACGTACTTTCTGGGTACGTAAGCAAGCACAAACCAAGCATCTGCTGCATCGTCGACGCAACTTCCCTTATTTTTCAACTTTCCAAAAGTCGAGCGAGTCGAGAATAAAAAAAAACGATCTGTGCAAAATTTTAGCTTAGTCTGACAAATGCGACCCTTATCGACCATGAAGTTTTGAAATTTTCGCCCGGAAGTCATGAAAGTTAAATGTTTGCCCTATGAGTTATGTATTGCCATTTTTCATTAAATTAGATTAGATTAACTTAAATTTTTAGGTAAACTTATTTCACGATCTCTCCGTTTTTATTAGGTTCCGTTTTTTCATGTTCGGTACAAATTTTTAAATTGATTTTAAACTACCTTCCCGATGAACTAGAGACTTGACGGTTTAACCACAGCTCAGAGAAAGATGACAATGTAATATTAGGCATAAACTAACAACCCACGCACACTTTAATGCAGGAAATTCGAGCTCTGTTTTAAAGAGACATAAAAGTGTTCGGTAGAAATCTTGAAATTGATTTTAAATGTTTCCCGATAACCTAGGGACCAGAAATTTAGAGGAATGTCCCTAGGAAAGTGGGACTATCGTTCGTAGTGTCGTTATTGGGCTAAGATCCACGGCATATGACCTTAGAGAAGGGCAAAAGATCACTTAACGGTGCCTCCGCTTCTCTCTCTCCAAGCTGTGACACTAGTGGAACCCTAAACTGATGCCCTGCTCCCGGCGAAAGTTAGACAGTGGCAGAGCAGGTACTTCACCCTCTCCTTCTCACAAGGTTGTTTACACTTCCTGCAGGTTTCATCGGCAGCAAGCCCCAGTCTACAGGCATGAACCGCTGTTAAAGTGTATCCTCCGTTAACACTCCCGTAAGTAGTCTACACTTAGTTCCTGAGAGTGTCAGTAGGTACTTTGTTTGTTTTTTGTCGTAGCATTCCATTTCTTTTCCACCTTCTACATCATTACGGAGTCGATTCTTTGTCTAAGTGTCTGTAAAGGCTGTCGGCATACAAGTTAATATTATCGTTTGTCAGAGTTCCTTTAAAATTTAATTCATAAATTTTATAATACACCATTCCAGAAGAGAATCCAAATCCGCTTGAAGTAGCGGCGCATCACTATACTATAAGATCAGTGAATGATTCTCGTAATTGAGATCTTTATGAATGATTCACTTTGTTCTTCCGTTTGTAACGCATAAAAGGAGGCGTGGCAGGTATAGAAAAGTATATATATTCTGGCTCAGAATCACCTCTTGATTCGATTTAGCCATGTCCGTCCGTCTGTCTGTCTGTCCCTCTATATGTCTGTCCCTTTGTCTGTGGAAATCACGATTACAGGAGAACGAATAGAGGTATCGTCATAAAATTTGCCATGAATATTCTTTGTTATCCTACGCTGTTTGGTATTGAAAATGGGGAAAATCGGACCAGTGCCACGCCTACTTTTTATAGAAAATATGCACTCATCCGTGCTTTTAGCTCAATTTCTTGGTCACCACTAAACATATAAAAACTTCGAATGAGTAAAGAAAACTGATATTCGAGTTTTTGATATTTGAGTTAATAAAACTTTAAAATTAACCATAGAAATCGATATTTCAAAAACATTACGTGTGGTTGCCGTTTGCTTTTACATTGGGCAAGAATTGATTTCAACTTTCGTCCGCTTTCGTCTTTACGAAAGTTCACCCTCTCACCACCGAACTTGAACTTCGAAGTTTATAGCAATTATTGCCTAATGTAAAAGGGGACTATGCATATTGTGAATTGCGTAATAGTATGTATTCCATACTGTCAAATTATACTGTTTGTAATTATATATACAAACTTAAACAGTAATGGGATGAAAGTATTAGAATTATATTGTTATATTATAAATACAATAGATGAAATACTATTAAGTTTAAAGTATTTCTAGTAAAAATAAATCTTTGTACTATTAAATAAATTATAGTATGCATCTGATTACAATAATTATAGCTCATTTTTCAAACACTATTCAATTAAATAGAAAATTTTTGTTTTAAAAGGAAAAGCCTATTAATTCTTGTGCTATAAAATCAACAGGCTTACTATTAATGATTTAATGGGACGTTTTTTTCTGAGTGTACACACGGAGTTTGTATAGTAAGAAGCGCTCCTTAATAATTCTCCAGACCTGATCGGTCAGGTCTACACTTGTTCAGTTTTCTAGAAGGTACAGTACAGAAGTACACTACTTGTGTGTGTATGTATTTATATTCAGTCCTTCACTAGCAATGCTTGGCGACAGCGATGATGCATGGAATTACAACAATTCATTTGACAGTTCGAAATGTCAATTTAAATTAACGTGTTCCAGCGAGAGATTACATGCTTAAGTACACACAAGTCAAATCCATTTAAGCACAATCACCTCCACCACCCATTCACACACACACGCACACACACACACACAGACATCTAGATTAAAATCCAGGCACGAACATAAACAAACACTAACGGAAAGCAAAGAAAACCGTTGATAGATACTGATAAATAGACGGACAGTGAAATAGACGGATTGAGAAATTTCAATTGATGTGTGATATTTGACACATCACACGATATACATACATATATACATACATGTCTTTCGTCCTGCTTGGTCTATCTGTCTACACTCTATAGAGTGTATATATAGACTATAGTCTACATTAACGCCCACTGTCAGAGATTATGAGATAGAACACTTTGAATTTGCCGATTCAAAATCTGTTTGACTTCTATTTTTTATGCGTTGTTGAACCCACGTACTCGTACACTATACGTGAAATTTTTCCACATCATTGTTGTTTATACCCTATACCCGAAGGGATGAGGGTATATTCGCTTTGTGCTTCCGTTTGTAACGCATTAAAGGAGGCGTGGCATATAACGGTGCTTCAATAAGTCGGTAGGATAAGTAAGAAAAAAACAAAATTTTGACAACTCGATTTTATTATTCAACATAGTTGCCTTCGAGGGCGATACAACGAGTATAGCGATTTTCCAACTTTTCGATACCACTTTTATAGTACGATTTCTCTTCCTCGTCAAAATAGGCCTCAGCAGAGTTCGAATAATTTTTATTAAGCCATTGTTTGGTTTCCACTATATTTTTTTTATCAAAAAGCAATGCTTTATTAAAAATCTAAATTCACTTTTTTCCATTTTTTTTTAAAAAACAAAAGTTGCTTCATAGTCAGCACAGGCTGTTTGGTATTGAAAATGGGGAAAATCGGACCAGTGCCACGCCTGCTTTTTAGGTAAATTTTAATGCATTCAATTTGAGAGCTGTATTTCTCAGCTTGTAGTCCGGATCTAAGGCTGAAATTTCAGTGCCGCGTTTACCGTGTTAGTGGGAGTCATCGCACGAAAAATGGGCGTGACACGCCCACTGGTATACCATTCTATATAACGAAGTGTTTGTAGAAAAAAGCGTTGTTGTAAATGAGTTAATAGATTAAAATTTACTGTTTGTAAGTGATATGGAAGTGGGAGTAACCCGCCCACTTTTTTTCCTCACTTCGGCACGTGCGGATGTAGAGGATATTAGCTCCGGCGAGGCCAAAGTGAACGCTCTTGTTTTATTTTCTGTCAATTGTGTTTGCCCGTAGTTTTTGTTTTTCTGTCAATTTTGTTTTGTTTGTGCAATTTTGTCATTGTTGGTGTGAAAGCGACTTTTGGTCCTCTTTTTTTTTTTTTTGGTCTATCCGTCTGTCTGTGGAAATCACGATTACAGGAGAACGAATAGAGCTATTGTCATGATATTTGGCATGAATATTCTCTGTCATCCTAGGCTATTTGGTTTTGAAAATGGGGAAAATGAGAACAGTGCCGCGCCTATTTGTTATGACAAATATGAATTTATCCGTGCTAATAGATAAATTTCTCAGCTTGTAGAGTTAATTTGAAGTTAAAATTATATTTCCGAGTCCACCGTCTGACTAAAATACACTCCAAAAAATGGACGTGGTCCACCCACTGTTGACAAAACGACGATTAGACGATTAGAACATGAGAACGAGTAGAAAAACATCCACTTTGCGGTACCGTTGTACAGAACTTCCTTGCGGCTTCGTTGTTTTCTTCTGAAATATACACAATGAACCGAAGTCAAAGTTTTTACATTTGAAAGAATTAAAGTTTTACATTTTAACAACCAGCTGAGAAAAGAAAATCAAAATGTGACTTAAAATTAAAAGAGGAATTTTTATTTAATTTTTGTAATTTTGCGTAATATATAAAAAGAATGTATTTTACTTTTTTAAAAAAATAAAAGTAAAATTTATGTAATACTTTTCAATTCACTTAAAGACAAATGTCTAATACTAGCTGTCTACTTTGCTTCGGCAACGGGCACCTAGCGTCACGGTCAACAATAATAGCAATTACGAATGTGCGAAAATACTTTTCAGTAAGAAAAACACACTTTTATAGAACGCGTTGCTGTGGATCAGTCTGATAAAGTGAATATTTGAACGGTTTTGAACAAAATTTGAAAACTTTAACTTCTTAAACATTTTTTGACTGACTTCAAAAAATTATATTCAAAATATTTTAATATTTAGTTTAGGTCAAAACACCCCTGTGTGTTTTACACCCTTTAATTTAAAATTACCAACCAGAATCTGCTCAATGCACAACAGCAGCTAGGTTCTGAGATCTTTTTAGCTAAGCTAAGACTCCATCACTGAATTGCTAAAAATAAACGGGGGGAGGGGGGGGGGCGTATTACGTTTCAGTAAATAAAGAGAAATGTGCGCACAGGTAAAATTTGCACCGTAAGCCAAAATGTACACTCTTTCAAAATTTAGTATTACGTTTAAAGTGGTGTGCACTCGGTGGCACGCTGAATTAGCTGAATGTAAAACTTCCATTTAGAGCTCTCTGATGTCGAAAATGGAAAAAATCGGACTACTGCCACGGCTGCTTTTTAGGTAAATATTAATGCATCCAATTTGATAGCTGAATTTCTCAGCTTGTAGTACCAATCTGAGTAGCAAACTTCAGTGCCGCATTTTGCGTGTTGGTGAAAGTATTCGCACTAAAAATGGGCGTGACACGCCGACTGATATACTATATAACGAAGTGTTTGTTGAGAAAAGCGTTGTTGTAAATGAGTTAATAGATAAAAATTTACTGTCTGTAAGTAATATAAAAGTGGGCGTCACCCGCCTTCTTTTTCTCACATAAAGAGTAACAAGAATTATTTTTTGTTGAAAAAGACTGTTAGGTGAAAGCCTATGCTTCTTAGGTAGAAGTGTACTAAGAAGTGAGTTTTGTTGCATTCTTAGAATTGAGTCATGAATGATAGTTGTTTCTTCATAATAAACCGACACTCAACAAGAACGGCCCATGGTCTAGTGGCTATTTTTATAGGGTATCTGGATTTCATCCGAAAGGCCTAGCTTTAATCGTTAATATGTGAATCACGAAATCACTACAAATTATTATTTTTTTAAAATTAGTAAAATTCAGTAATACAGGAGCAATCGGTTATAACGACATTGAAGGGACCAGAAAATTCCGTCGTTATATCCGGATGTCGCTGTATCAAGTAGTGGTACAAAAATACTTAAAATTAATATAAACACAAAAAAAGAACAACAATTATTTACATTCCGTTTATTTCATCGCAATTCTTCTAAATTGTAGAAATTGTGGAGTGGCTCACACCGAACTCCTTTGCAAAGTCTGCACTCACCGCTCTCAAGTCTCTATGCGCTTTGTGTTCAATATTAATTGATGCTCTCTTTTTCTGAGACATTGTTAAGTTAATGCAATTTTTAAATAAAATCACCGAAATAATGCTGGACAACTATTCTCAATGCGCTAAAAATTTGACTGCTCACCCCAAAATATTTTCTTACTAGGATAAGCATGAAAAACGTAAAAACATGTAGCGGGAGTTTTTAACGGTATTATCAACTGACAAAAGCAACTGAAGAAAATGGACGCAATATCCGATATATGAACCAAATATTTGGGAAAAAAGGACGTAATAACCAATATTTCGCTATAAGCGATAGTTGTTATAACCGGTTGTTGAAAGCATGCATTTATATGGTAGGTAGAAGGTTGATTTAGGTGGTTAAGTTACAGATAGCTTTATTTTTGCAAGCTGTATGAAATTTCGCTATTATTGCCAAATTCGGCATTATTTCGTTCTTGTAGAATTCCGGAAATGAATTCTATCTTGGAAAAACGGACACAGGTGCTTTTCACAGTCCTCTTTTGAGGCCAATTTTTCCCAGCAAGAGTATGTTTGAGAGCTCGGAACAAATAATAATCTGACGGTGCAAGGTCAAGACTATACGGTGGATGCATCAAAACCTCCCAGCCGAAGTCTCTTAGTTTTTGCCAGCTAAACAAAGCTATATGTATGTGGTCTAGCATTGTCTTGATAGAACGCAACACCTTTCCCGTTGATCAATTCCGGCCTCTTTTTTTCATTTATTGCTTCAACCGCATTAATTGGCAGTAGAGATTGGAATCAATTGTTTGGCCAGGCGGTAGTAGCTCATAATGGATAATACCCTTGTAGTCCGACCAAACACAGAGCATTGCCTACCTTATCGTCAATCCCGGCTTTGCCACCGTTCTTGTAGCTTCTTCTTTTTTCGACCCAGACCGTTTTCGTACAACATTATCGTACGTGATCTACTTTTTATCACCTGTTACAATACGTTTAAATAATGGCTCGATATCATTCCATTTCAACAGCGAATCGCAGATGGAAATTCGGTCCATTAAATTTTTTGCACTCAGTGGAAATATTAAAAGTTTTGGTGGTACAAAAGTATTTACAATAAAAGCAGTACAAAAAGCATTTTCAAAACACAATTCCAGCATATATTAAAATAATTTTTAAAATAGTTTTTTTAAATACACTTAGAAAAAACGTCCCATTAAATCGTTAATAGTACGATTGATTTTATAGTACAAGAATTAATAGGTTTTTCTTTTTAGAACAAAAATTTTCTATTAAATTCAATAGTTTTTGAAAAATGAGCTATAATTATTCTAATCAGATGCATACTATTATTTATTTAATAGTACGAAGAATTATTTTTACTAGAAATACTTTAAACTTTATAGTATTTCATCTATTGTATTTATTATATAGCAATATAATTTTAATACTTTCATCCCATTACTGTTAAAGTTTATATGTACTTTTGTTTTAACGGGTTAACCGAAAATTATAATTAGGGCTAACCGCATGGGGGCTTTGACTACAGAGGTCTTAAGCTAAAAATCATATAGTATATAATATATGTTACAATATATGTTAAGTTGATCTAACGTTTTACAAAGTTTTTTATTTTTTTTTTTTTTTATTAGTTGATATAAATTACACATTTTTAAATTATTAAAATATAAACATTTAATATTAGGATATAATCGCTGGTGGGATATAAAATTAATTCTATTGGGTTTTTTTCCTTAAAGCAATATATTCTATTTTCGGTAAATTTGTTACAATAAAGTAGTATGTGTTGAATGCTAAAATTAGTTATATTATTACAGAAAACGCACGACGTGGGCATTTCGTTTTTATTCATGAGGTGTTCATGAGTAATTTTGGTATGTCCCAATCGAAGTCGTAAAAATTTAATTGTGTCTAATCTATCATAAATAGCGATAATTTCAGCTGAATAAACTGAACTGTATGAGGAAAGAGATGATAATTTCATGATTTTGTCAGACTATAGCTGCAATTATCCTCGCTTGACTTTGAGCCGTCTGTATATAAAGGTGTAGTCCCGTAAGGAATCTTTAATTTGTAGAAAAGAATTCCTATATATTTCTGAGGAGGTATTGTTTTTTTGGAAATTTGTGAAGGATCAAATCTATACAGGAGGGATAGATGAAACTCAAGGGGGGGATTAAACATTTGATTTTTGCTTGCGGGAGATAGGGGATGTCAAGGTTGTTACAATTGGCTATTATTTTGATTAAAATTGGGATTGTTTTTTTTTTGTTTTTAAAGCGTTATGTATTTGAAATATCGATTTCTACTGTTAATTTTAAAGTTTTATTAAAAAATCGAGTCGGCGAGGACTCGAACATCAGAAACTACGCGTCAATATCGATCAGTTTTCTTCATTCATTCGAAGTTTTCATATGTTTAGTGAATTATTTTATGAAAAGTGAAATATATGGAAAGCAGCAAGTTTTACCTAGAATCTAGGAGATTTAATATAATGATGGAAAGCTTCTTGGACGACGTTTGTAATGACGATCAATCAAATGATGAACTTAAAAAAATAATTTGCAATAGCTTTGGATTTAATGCACAAATATATAAGCGTGTAGTTGGTAAGTATCAAAACCATAAAATTATGCTAAAATTATAAGATTATAAATTTATATGCGGTACATTTTTATTACCTATGACAGATCATGATTTTGACGTTGGAAGCCTTCTAGTAGCTAAATAAATTACTTATTTCCTATGCCACTTTTGGGGACAAGAGCTAAATTCAAGTTTCATTTAAATGGTTGGAGAAAAAGTTTAGTACTGCTTTAAAAAATATGTTTTTCTTCTAAAGAAAAAATTCTTTAAATTTATCATCTGAGCCCAGTTCTTCAATTCCAAACCTTTCACAACAGGAAGAAAGGTCTCCTTTAAAATTTAATTTCGAATTGATTGAATTGCTGCAAAAAACTCAAACCGGTTTAGATGTTCTGAAATTTTTTGAAAAGGAAGGACTTTTAGAAGAAGCTTATAGAAATAGCCTAATAAATTTAATAATAAATAGCTTTAACAGTGAATTATGGGAAGCAAAAATAAAAAATTTCTCAGCGATAGAGGTCGCCAGTGGTACAAAACGCTGATGCCAGCTACAATCTGTTTCGATATTGGCGGCTTTCGTCGCTGGTCTTGTTCTTCTTACAAGTGCTTTATTTAGATTTTCTACCTAACGAAACGAAATTTCAAGCAGAAAAGAATTGCATTTCGTAAATATTAATAGGAAGAATATAAATAAAAAACTAATAGAGTAAGTGCGTGGACATAAATATTTGTTAGCTACCATCCCAGCTGATTTCGTGCAGCCGAGACGCAATTGGCAGCGATAATTGCATCTCGTCAAATCGCCGCCTTGGTTCTGGTTATAGCATTAAACGCAGAAAAAATAACAGATAATAAAAGAAGATAACTGAAAATGTAATGAAAAGTTTAATTTAATGACACTGCATTACAAAGTGATGAGCGCACGCAAAGAGAATAAAATAGCCAACTGTACTCAGCGAGAGATAATTAATCAAACAATTTTTTCCAAAGCGAAGTACGCTCCTACTTGCCTTTTTTTACAATGGCAGAAAAGCAAAGTTGTAATATCGATAGAATTTTGTTGTCTGAAGGTTATAATCTACAATATGCAAAAAACTTCACATGACCGTGAGGATACTGTTGATTGACGGTTATGAATCCTGCCGCGGCCGAAGGCCGCCAATACGCGAAAAAACCTTTTTGCAAAAAAATTTCACATGACCGTGAGGATTCTGCTGATTGAGGGTTATGATCCCTGCCGCGGCCGAAGGCCGCCAATCCGCGAAAAACCTGTATGCAAAAAACTTCACATGACCGTAACGATTCTGCTGATTGAGGGTTATGATCCCTGCCGCGGCCGAAGGCCGCGAATACGCGAAAAAACCTTTTTACAAAAAAACTTCACATGACCGTAAAGATTCTGCTGATTGAGGGTTATGATCCCTGCCGCGGCCGAAGGCCGCGAATACGCGAAAAAACCTTTTTGCAAAAAAACTTCACATGACCGTGAGGATTCTGCTGATTAAGGGTTATGATCCCTGCCGCAGCCGGAGGCTGCCAATACGCGGAAAAACCTGTATGCAAAAAACCTCACATTACCGAGAGGGCCTGCTAAAATTTTTTTAATAATGTTTAACGCGAAAAAACCTTTTTGCAAAAAAACTTCACATGACCGTAAAGATTCTGCTGATTGAGGGTTAGGATCCCTGCCGCGGCCGAAGGCCGCGAATACGCGAAAAAACCTTTTTGCAAAAAAACTTCACATGACCGTGAGGATTCTGCTGATTAAGGGTTATGATCCCTGCCGCAGCCGGAGGCTGCCAATACGCGGAAAAACCTGTATGCAAAAAACCTCACATTACCGAGAGGGCCTGCTAAAATTTTTTTTAATGTTTTTTTTTAATTTTTTAATAATACTTTTAGAGAAGTAAAATAAGAGTAATTTTTTCTTATTTTTTTGGAATTGGAAATTTTCCACGCCTATATCTTCTAAGCTATAAAAGATATCCACAAAATATAGGTACCTTTGTAAAGGTATCTATTTCTAATATCTTTCATTGGTATTTTTGGATACAGGCCGCGTAGGAAGACCCTATATGAAAAACTTCACATTATCGAGAGAATTTCGTTGTCTGAGGGTTATGATCCGTGCCTCCTGATAGTAGCTAAATTGAAGTTTGCTAGTGGTTTTAAAATGTTCAAGAAGATGGAGAATACCGAAAAACTAGTTTTGTAATTTCGGGATTTTGTCGTTTCGGGATTTTGTCATGTCGGGATTTTGTCATTCGGGATTTTGTCGTTCGAGATTTTGTCGTTCGGGATTTTGTCTTTCAGGATTTCGTTACCAACCCATATATTCAATTAACCCACTTTATATATGTACATATGTATATACTAAATCAGAATTTTATAGAAAGACTTACCCAATCATAGCAGGACATCCATCGACAACCTTTCGTCAACGTGTATGCTAATCTGCAGTTTTAATTATTTTAATTGCTTGATTTATCTTCGTAATTAAATATATTCACGTTTTTTTCCATCAATTTCCATTTAGTACCTTTAGTACCTTTTTAGTCAGTCAGCTTTTATCGTATCATTTTACATGGCAAATAATGGACCATTGCATTTAATTTTATTTTAATTTAATCAAGTTAATTTCAAATTGTATTCAGGTTTTCAGTTTCATGACATGACATGCTCTCATACGGAACTATTTTTAAGCTGTTTAAAGAAGGGAACGAGAACTATCCTTCGCTAGAGTCTATCTACTAAGCGAAGACACTGCTGCAGGATACTACTGCAGCATGAAACTGACCGCTTCAATCGATCGCAGAAAACTACGGACCACAACTTCTTGATAGTCGAAGCCTTGACGAATTTGCATGGTTCAATTTCAAATTAATTAATTTTACACCCTGCTGGTGTTTTGCTTCTGATTGGAAGGTGTGGCTGTTTACGAAATCGCCGTGAATTTCCTTTGGATTGATTTTTTTATTTTAGCTTTCTCCTTCTAAACTTATTCGTTACTGATTATAATAGTTATAGTAATTATTGGTTACTAGAAGCATAATTAGGTACATTCAGTTCGTGTTTAGTGAGGTTATTTATTAAAGGTGGGCTTGGGGACTCGCAGTCTTAGAAACCGTCGGAAACCGTTCTTTATAGTGTTCATTTCAAACACTGTGTCTTGTGAATGTTATCCTGCAGGAAATTGAAATAAATTAATTTTACGACAGATGTAGATGACTTGGCCTCTAGTTAGGTTATACATATTAGAGGACTGCAGAAAACGTCTTGAAAGTTGTCTGAAGTGCTGTCATTTGCTTTCAAATCAAGCGGTGACTGTCGGAAGCGTTGCAGAAAATATTACCACACATGTTTACGACAGTCACTGTTTGATTCGAAATCTACTGGAAGCACTGCAGTAACACATGTTGCTATGTCAGTTTCAAGCTTTAAAGAATAATCACAAGACGTCTTTGCAGCCCTCTAATACATATACTATATACACTATAGAGTTGCATGATTAAGATACGATGGTATGGTAAACGACAAACTAATAGTTACACACTAAAGTCCATGAAGGTTTATTAAAACAGCACGAAACTTTGTCTGGCGTCAGACTCTGTGGAAATATGTATATTAGTCTCTACAAGAGACCTATCAATTTTCAAACAATCAATAAGCAAACAAAATTGATAGAAAACAGAAACAACAATGTGAAAAAAGCTCACGTATAGTGTACACGTGGTTTCAAAGAGGCGTGAGTAAAAAATAGGCGTCAAACCGATTTTTATGAGCTGATTCAACGAGTGTCGCATTTTATTATCTCTGATACGGACTGTCACATTACGATTTGAATAATCGGTTACAGTGGCCGCCGCGAGATAGCTCTCTCTGACGGAACTGCATTGCCGACGAGGTGCTGTAGGTTCTGGTCCGTGCTATGGCCAGTTCGAGTGAAGCAGCAGCACCGGCCGAGAAATGTGCAGCAATAGGTTCTAGCTACGGAGATAATAAATGCCCGGTGAACGAATCAGGTACGTTTGATCCTTTCAAGAAGAGTAGCCAAATCGGGAACGCCTACATGATCTAGCTCTTCTCCACCATGTTTGGAGTGTACTAAAAATGGCGGTACTGAAAATATTTTTGAATTTCACAAAATTGGGAAGAAAATAGGACAGCTAGTTGAAATGATTGGCGGTTGAAGACCGGCCATCGAAGATTGGCTTCGAAGATTAGCTCGAAGAGATCTCATCGAGTCGATAGCGTAACTATATGAAACCGCTGAAGCAGAAGTAAACAAGTAAAGAATGCAGCAGTGCCAGGAGGACGGGGGAATGATAATCCACAACAAATCAATCGAAAATGGTACTTAAACACAAAAATCTTTCGGAAAATCCGAGAAGAGCCAAGTCTCACGGATATAGGCGACAATGTGACACATATCCGAAGAACGCAGAAAGGCGAAATGTTGATAAAGCTAAATATGAAAGTAAGCCAAGAGTCCAATAAATATAGAGAACTGCTGATATCATTTTTAGGCGAGAAAGCGTAGGTGAGGGCATTATCGCGGGAAATAACGATTGAATGGAAGGACCTTGACGAAGTCACCATGAAAAACGATGTCTTCAATGCATTTACGGAGAAGGAGTACGGTATGCTTAAGGCAAATGCAGTAAAATCCTTAAGAAAGGCATATCGTGGCACTAAAATTGCGCTGAACAGTTTGCCTCCTGTGGTTGCTAACGTCAAGGAGTATAATAATGATATGAAATGTACTATATGTCTCCAAGTTGGAAACGAATCAATTTATCATGTATTGAGTAGCACCCGGTGTCACATGTATCAAGCAGCTATTGAAGCCGAAAGAATATATGATTAATATAGATAAATCTCAATTACTGTGAGGCGGCACAAGACCTTTTGAAACAAATGGTTCATGAAACTAAGGCTTTCAGCAGCGGTTTTCTTTATGCTATGCTAGCGGGAGTTCATATTTATAGTTGCTATAGCCTAATAGCTTTATAACTGCAGCACATAGCCTGACTAGTGCTGAGTTCGACCTAATGCTTTCCAACGTAGTCAATGAAACACGTAGTCGTGTATGGCAGCAATTTGTCGTAGCAGGCTTTAAGGTTGGCGGGAGTGTTCGAAGCCTTATGAGCAAACAATTTGAGCCTCAACGTCAGCAAAAGTGTCAGTTTCTGCGACGTAAGGTGGTTTATTTAAGGCACAAGTGTTCGGAAATCGGCGCCCTACCAGATCCTCATAAAGTGGAATGCGTGAAGAACATCTCACCCCCGAAAAATAAGAAGGTGCAAGCGTTCTTAGGCCTGGTGAAATACTATAGAAAGTCTATACCAAACACTGCGAAAATAGCGCTTCCGATTAACAACTTGTTAAGAAAAAATATGACCTTTAGCTGGACAGAAGATTGTCAGAGGACCTTCGAAAAATTAAAGAATTTTATTATAACACCGCCAGTTCTAGTTTACCCTGATTTCAGCAGGGAAATCGTCCTAACAACTGATGCTAGCGGTAAAGCGTTAGGAGTTGTCCTATCACAAGAAACATTGGGAGAGGATAGGCCAATTGTGTTCACCAGAAGAGCGTTAAATAACGTGGAAAAGCGTTAAAATTTCAGAGCTTATCTACTAGAACGACCATAGGTGGGCTTGCAGATGCCACAGTGACACTGTTGACGGATCCGAAGGAGATAGAAACGTATCAGATGGCCAGTAATGCAAAGGCAAGTTGTTTTGTTTTGTTTTGTTTTGTTTTATTAATTTGTTATTATAATTTGATTGAAGGATTACTAATAAAATCTTGAATATTAACTTATTTAAGTTTCATTTTATTAATTTCAATGCAGTTTTTTTGCAGCACGGTAGCAAAAGCATTCTTTGATAAAATCAAAACCCGCTATTGAATCCCTAAAGTTTTTATTACCGACAATTGCACGAATTTTAGTTCAAAGGTGTTCTCAGATTTTTGTAAAATGTTAGGAGTTAAAAAAATTACATATTACTCCATACCACCCCCAGACAATAATGATCAAACCGTAATAATGATCAAAGGAAGGGGAAACCTTTCCCCAACAATTTACTTAAGATTTACAACAGTGAGAGAAGTTTAAGTTCTTACAGAAGTAAGAAGAAGAGAGTAGCTTAATGACATGTTGATGTCTTTGAAATAGTCGATAAGAAAGTAGGTTAATGGAAAAGAGTAGAGTTTCAGTTTTCCTTTAGTGGAATGTTTAAAGACAAAGGAACAAGAACACTCTTAATAGTGGGTAAAAGATATTAGACTAAGGATATTTCCTAAGTTCCACGAGAAATTATAGTAGATCTAATATAGTGTTAATTTCACATAGATGAATATAACAGTATGCGAGTATTTTTTTACTGCTCACCAAGAAAAAGTTCAAACAACGAAGGAATCGTATGAATCAATCCTCAACATGCAGCAGATTTAACCAATTTATTTAACAAAATATTTACAGAATTTTTATCGACATAGACATTTTGTTTTTAAAATAAAGTCCGTAGAATATAAAAAGAAAAACAAAGGTAAATACAGGTCACTGTGTAAATTCGAATACGGCTTATTGTGCAGTCTGCGCGATCAGTGCGATACTGTCTTCGTAAAACAAGCGTAAAAACATATATAACACAAAACGTGAATTAGCTTTATGCTTATTGGCTGATTTACCTTTGTTCCAAAAAACAAATATAAATTATGCCAACATACATACATACGAATATATGCCAAAGTAAGATCCAATGTAATATAAAAACCGTCAACGCTTGCCCTTCTAACATACTGCCCATGGTTTCAATTAAACATACAATTACACATATGTATGTACATTAAATTAATATACATTAGGCAAACAATTAAACAAATATACAACCTACATAAATATGACTTAATAAGATACAATTTGTTTTTTTTTAATTTACAGGGAGCAAATTTTAATATATTAACTCATCTACAACACCGCTTTTCCTACCAAACACCTCATTATATGGGTATAGTATATAAGTGGGCGTGTCACGCCCATTTTTCAAAATATATTTTAGTCTAAGACAGTGGACTCTGGAATAAAATTTTAGCTTTAAAATCGCTCTACAAGCTGAGAAATTGAGCATTAAGCATAGGAAAGTTCACATTTGCTATAAAAAGTAGGCGTGGCACTAATCCAATTTTCCTCATTTTTAATACCAAACAGCCTACGATGACAAAGAATATTCGTGCCAAATTTCATGGCGATAGCTTTATTCGTTCTTCCATAATCGTGATTTCCACAGACAGACAGACAGACGGACGGACATGGCTAAATCGAATCAGGTGATTCTGAGCCAGAATAGATATACTTTGCTATACCTGCCACGCCTCCTTTAATGCGTTACAAACGAAAGAACAAAGTGAAGAGGGTATATTCACCCTATTATACCATACACCCTTCGGGTGTAGGGTATAAAAAACATGAATGTCACAAATTACGAATATGATGATATGTCCACTTTGAAAACCAAGGAAATATAACTATTAAAAATTTTAAAAAATACCTCTTATAAATATAGGAAACTAGATATAGTAAAATTATATAAAATAAGACCAAGCAGAAGACCACGACAACAACATTAGAAGACCCTATCAATAATTTGGCGCTAAAATGCACTATCGTACGATAGTACGGCGACGGTACGATGCGCTGCCGACTTGCGGCACTAACAACGCTGACAATGACGACCGTTGAGCAAGAAAGTTGCTGCACGCTGTAGAGCGGACTACTGCGGCGTTACCGTAATGACGGTACAACGTTCAAAATTTCAGTCTTACACTCAACACGAATTCGCCCAACATGCGTGAGTGCATAAAAGTTATTTAAAAAGAATGGAAGTAAAAGTGTATTTTTCAGTCTTTGTTTGCAAACAAAAACTAATTTTTGACACTTGAATCAACTTCGATGCAAATGTAAATTCGTCCACGCGTCTTTAAAGGACGTCAACGACGACGCTGTATTAGAAAAAGGTAGATTGGTGGGTGGTAGTAAACGTTTGAGAGAGTGTGATAGCATGATATATTCTCTAACAAGTGGTCGAGCATTCACCACGCGAGTATTAATTCACCGTGCAAAAACAAACGAGAGCAAAAACAAAAATAAAAAAAAAAATGATTTATACACCACCGCATCAGAACGCAGTAGCGAAATAATTCACCTCTTCTCCAATCCAAGGCACAAGGTGAAGGTATTCATTGCTGCCAACTACCCGGTAGGAACTCATTGACTAATCAATATTCAAGTATTGCAGAAAGGAACGAAAAATATGATTATTCCGCGAAAGAAATAGGTAAGAATACATAAAAATACTATTAATGCTCGAATCAGAATTGCATACATCGAAAAGACACGACAGAAAAAAACATAAAAAAATATGAAATGTGAAGAATACAAAGTAAGAAAACAACGTTTGATTTTAACAAAGCAAATCTAAATTTTACAGAAAAGAGAAAACAATTAGAAAAGCCAACAAAGCGAACAATGAAAAGAAACGCGTTGAAGGACCCTTTAGATCCTTATCATTTCACATTGAAATGTGCCGGCCGTGTAACTACCGGCCACTAAGGAATAGTGTTAGGGAGATCGGCTAGTTGTTCATTTCTAGTGGATATAATAAAGGTCAATCGATGCTGAGTGCCATCAAAAACCAAGTAGTTAATTTTTTGCCAATTTTCTTTTAAGTTTACAATTGATTTACTCTTTACCTTGCTCCTTTAACTGACGTGGACAAGAGAGCAAGTTGGCGGTTGGTCGACAGGAAAACAGTGAGGTGAGTAAAGAAAGATTAATGACAGTTACTACAACTTGATACATCCTAAAATTGAGTTTGAGTTGACGTCTTTCTACGTAGATAACGTGCAATGACGCAGCTTTGCATCAAAAGCAGTTAGACAGTATTTATAGTTTAAATAGTTTTTATTGTTTAAACAATAGCCAGTTACTATCAGAGACCCTCTGCTATATCTGCATTCCTTTGGAGGTGATGCCTTACATGGTCAGAGTGAGTTCACTGACCAACCATACCTATCAAAATTGCCACCAACGACATAAGAAGGACAATGGAAAAAGTAGTAGGAAAATCTTGCTGCTTCTCGATTCTCGCATGGATCCAATTCACTCACTTGTTAGTAGCGGGCGACCGTCATGGCACGTTGGTGGATGAGATGGTTGGAGGGAGGGGGTGTGTGTATTGACGCAGTCTACGTATGTATTTATGTCAGGACCAGGTTCGAGTTGTGTTTTTAGTGAAGCCGGATACGCGCGAGTTGGGCGGAACTTTTACGGTTACTGGAAAAGCTTATGTTGAAAATATTTTATTGCTTTTCCGTTTACTGAGCAGCATCCTTTTTAGAAAACTTATTTCGGGAAGAATGATTTTATTTATGCATACACTCTTTTTTCTGCTTCTAAGTTCTTTCTTTTCGTAGTTGTAGCCCGAACGCGCATCACACATTCATTATCGTGAAAAAAATTACACTCGCTCTCTCGCTTCGTTTCTTCTATTGCCGTCGCCAGACTGACAAAGGGTGCAATTCTTGTCTTTTTTACGTCAAATTTTATCACATTTTAAAATGCCTTCACAACGACATCAACAACAAGTAATTTATAAGCCTTTTCTTTACCTCGAATTGAAACAATTTAAAATTTTTCAACTACCGTTTCTTGAAAAAGCGTATATTTCTCAGAATCCGTAACTCGCGAACCACGCAGTAATATACTAAGGACTTGTACTGTGAAATTCAACTCAACCGATGTCGGTGGAACTCACCCCATCTCACCTTACCAATAGTATGTTGAGAAATTTCTAGAGAATGCGCACTTCCAGTTTTTAATAAGAAATGATGGTTTGTTGGTGATGATAGAGAACGCAATTAACGCGTATACGTATGTACATGGATATACATGTTAAATAAAAAAATTTTAATGTTCAAAGTAAAAGCTATAAAGGAGACTGAATTTCAAAATTAAAAATTGAATTTTTAGTATGAAAATAAAACGAATTCTCGGAATAGTTGGACAGTAGACGCCTTTAAGAAGACTTCCGTAAAACCAAGGATTTAAAAGGGGAAGTTATTTATCTGAAATCTACTACTATTTTCTAATAGATCCTCAAATTTTCAATGCCTCAACTTTTTGGCAACGACGAGAAGACTGACAATGGAACTGTTTTGAATGAACCTGCATTTCTTGCAGGATGGGCAATATTGGACACCTTACAATTGTCGACGTTTTCGGAGTTTTTGATTTGGCTTTCATTTGACTTTCTCTGATTCGGTATAAAGACGATGCAAGATGAATCAACATCGTGCCGAACTGAGTCACCGAAAAATTGCCCATCTGAGCTCTACGGTTCTCCTTCACCGCAAAAGGGAACAGACTTTTGAGCAATTAAAGAGTGGTGATTAACGTCTCATATCTTTCTTATCTCTCTCTTTTCAATATTTTATATTTATTTAATGCAATAAGAATACAATAAGAATATATTATATTGTATTATATATTTTGTTTATTGAATACAATATATTCTTATTGTATTATTTTAGTGAGGTAAATTTTTTGTAATCATCTTTTAATCTTTTTATTTCCACACAATCTTTTTAATAGAAATTCCTACAGCTTCCAGTAACAGTGATATAAAATAGATTAGTTTACTCAGTTCTCTCTCAGCCTCTGAGTCCTTAAATAAAGATTCGCTCTCTTCTCTGCTACCCAGTGGTAAAAATGGCCATGACAGCATCGATGATGTCCCAAGATTTTCTTTGCCGTATCGACTCGATTTTACATTACCCTTACCAAAACATTTCCTATGGACACGGAATACTTCGCGTCCAAGCTTGTAGTGTAAGCAGGTAACAAATGAGGCCTGTATATTACATAATTATATCGCGAAATGCAAATACAGACTCATTCTCTAATCCGATGATGACCACATTGTGCCGTAAGGGCGATCCATAGGTAGGTATTGTTCTCGCTTACAACTTCGTGCCGAAGCACTTTAAAATTTATCGACTAAATCTGTTTTTAATCATCGATAATTTTCAAAGACCTGCGCTCAATTTACCATTGGGTATCGTTCGCTCTTGCGGTTTAGGATGATATTTGCCATACGGTACCGAAGGGAGAACTGTTGAGTAGACCTGTTGTAGAACTGTTGTAGACCGCTGTGGGTCCATTGTGGTACCACATGGATCTTACCCCCTCCGCCTAGTCTGCATTATCCAGAGCATTTTGTTATCTGAGGGTTAAAATTTTCGCCACGGCCGAATGCCCCAACGCGTCAAAACTTTTAATTCGAAAATACACTGCATTATCGAAAAAATTTTATTGTCTGAGAGTTATAATGCAAAATAACCCATTAACTCATTGTTGCATTATCGATAGAATTTTTTTATCTAAGGTTTATAAACCTTGCCACGTCCAAAGGCCGCCTAGACGCATCAAGACTGTTAATGCGAAAATACTTTGCATTATCGAGAGAATTTTGCATTAAGAAGAGAATTTGTTGTGTGAGGGTTATGATTCGTGCCAGCTAATAGTGGCTAAATTGAACTTTGCTAATGGTTTTAAGATGTTCAAGAGCCTAGAGAATACCGATTAACTAGTTTCGTAATTTCAGGATCCATTATCGCAAAACCTCGAACCGCCACGGCAGCGCCCCATACCGTCGTAAGCCCACCGTTACTTTCTGATGCGGACCGGTGTCAGGAAGGCACCGTACTAAGGCATCCGATATACCACAGAGGCTGAGTCCAAAACTATAGAGCAAGAACTATAATCGCAGTCTAACACTGCTGCTTTCTTTTTTCATTTGACGCAAAATACAACATTGTTTACACGCGGCAGGCAAAAAAACTAGAAAATTGTCAACCTCTCACCCTCTCCATAAGAAATATACGTAATCTGCTAAACGAACATATTCGTTACAAGGTGACAAAGTGCCGTCTTCTAAATGTCGTTTTTTGCCATGGGAATCTGATAGTATGCGCGCACCAGATCGATCGTCGAGAATAACCTTTTGTCATGTCTCTTCTCGGAGAAATCGTGGAGATGGGTATCGATCTGGTATTGTGATCGAATTTAGTTTGCGATAATCACCGCATGCGTGCCACCGACCAGACTTTTTTGCCACCATATGAAGCTGGGTTGGCCCATGGACTTTCTGACGGATGGCAAATTCCTTGGTCCAGTAAAAAATTGAACTCACCCTTCGCAGCAGAGAGTTTATCGCCACCTAAACGCCTTGCCCGGTGAGCCATCGGATTGCCCTTTGTATCGAGGTAATGTACCACATCAGGATTGCTCTTTGTGTCGCTGTAATACTTCGAAGCCGGTTTGATAATTTTCACAAACTGTGTAAGTAGCCCTCTGAAATCGTTGATGCTTTGTATTGTAGACACAGCAAATTCATTCGTGTTGGAGCCGGTACGTTGAGCTGAGAATGAAATAACATGCACATTGTGTGGGAATTAGATGTTTCTAGCATCTTGTCAGTGGTCATCGTCAATTTATCCAGATCCTCTTCTCTCTAGACCGATAGCAGCGGTCGAATGGACTGGGACATTTTGCCCACAAATAAGGTGCGAATTAAAGTATTTATGGCTGTGCTTTGGTCGGGAACCAGGCGTCTCATGTAGGTCATTACTTCAGATGGTTTCATTCCAGCAGTGTCTTCACTTAATTGAGTAATCAAGGGACTGTGGGTTCCCTCGTTTGAAAGGTGTTACTTGCACCTGTCGCCAATTCGAGTGTGGGGCCACTGAAGTGTGTGCATCTCATATTGCTTCGATCACACTCTGTGCCAATTTTGGCTGCTGTTTCACTTTCTAGCTAAATTGAGTCATTTCGCTGTCGCAATAAGGTTTTTCGTCGCTGGAATCAGGTGCTTCTCTAGAACGCAAATTATAAAGTTACTTCGAAGAAACGCGTTCTGGTGTTCTGGAAGGTTTCACTCATAGCGTTAGTCTCAAAATATATATCAATTGTGAGAACGGGCACTGTAGAATCTCTAGCGAAATGTTTGTTCACCAAGACAGTTTCTTGGACCACATCCGGGTTATACCACTTAAGTATTTAATACTAATAATAATAAAATCCTTATAAGATAAAAGAGATCCAAAGTTAACATTATCGAGAAGAAGGATTAAGTGCACGGACCGCTTCAATAAAAACGAGTAATTAAATCTCTCTCTTATACAATGATATACAACAATTAAAAATTGCTTTTAGTTAAAGGCCCTCCACACGCTTTAGAGAAATGTTCACCCTTATCCCTCTTCTGTGCAGACTTGTGCCAGATTCTAAGTAAGTTTCTTTCTCTTTTCCCTGCTTCATTTCAGTTAGTCACAAGAGTTCACCATAAATATTTTTAGTGAATATTTTTGATCATTTGTCTTGCCGGCAGGTTTTTAATTAAAAACCGCAAGAAGACCAACAATAAACGAATGTAACTCATTTCCAGCAAAACAGTTACCGAAGACACCGTAAAGAAGGCCGCGAAAGATACTGCAATGACACAAGCCCTGGTTAAAACGCACTCAGTGCTGTCTATCCTTGCCACTAAAAGACTTGGTTGCCGGGTCTCAACCAGGACCACTGGCTCTGCAGGAATATATATGTATACATATGTATGTATGTATAAATGTGTTTATGTATGTAACTGTTTTCTTAGCGTGACGCTTCTAACGCTTACAATTAATGGAATGTGTTCTTAATAATTTGTGCCAAGAGGTAACGGTAACGGCAACGCCAACAGAGTAAAAAATCAGATTAATCAGACCTTCTTTGAAGAGCAAAAAATTGCAAGTCAACAAATTAAGAAAAACAAGGAACATGGAACAGGGAACTTGCAATAAAAGAATTTGTAAAGAAGAAGAAGACGAAAGTTTCGCAGCTGTTAATTAAATTGACAGAGCGACGGAGTCGCTACGGACGGAGAGCGACACTTTAGGACTCGCATAGAAAATTTAATTCCCGGAGAACAATCGAATTAAATTTTTCGATCTTATTCGCTCCTTTTTCTTTGCTCTTAGTTTTCTACCTGGTACCTGTCTTACACTTACAGCACTTCGAAAAGACCTCACCATTGAGAATTACTCAAGCACAACCAATTAGATGAGTCCGGCTCATCAGGAAGAATGAAGGTGGCGCTCTGATGTCTGGAGGTAATTAAAATGCTGATGAGGAAACTACTGCCCTATTGTCCGTCATTCGGTAATTCGACATTCTCATACATTTCATGATACTCAAAACTTTTTCATTAGATAGGCTCAGAAAAAAAATGTTATTATAAAAGCTGTCGAATAATTAAACTGTTATTACGATTATCTTGGATGTTTCCATTCCTTCTTTGACTCATTGCAGTAGGATTGTCTGATTGTAACATTATCTGTACCCATGTTCTGTAACTCTCGCCATCGAGAAGTTTTCACATGAAACACTTGAATTGGGTAGGAAACAATGTGAATCGGCACTTTCTCACCTAAACTGCATTTGCCTCTTTTCTTTTGTTTATGAAGAGTTTCTCACCCGAAACGTCAAATCTTTTCTACTGTTACAAAGGTAGTGAGTTTTTAATAATCTGTAAAAACAGATTTTAACTGGTTTTCATTGTTAAGTTTAAAGAACCTTGTTAAGTTTAAAAAATAATGAAAATAAATCATAATGAATGACTTCTTTTTATTCCCGTACGTAAAAAACAAACTGAGAGGTCAACGTTTTTTGACACCTGAAGAAGCGGGCCGAGATGAATCTTTCAAGTTAATGTAAACAACACAAATAGCGCTCGTATCAAAACGTTCTGAGTACGTATAACCTCAAAAATGTCCAACTTTACGATAGAGCTGTCAGTTGCCAGATTGCAACACTAGGGTTGCCAAATCCCGAAACATAAAAGGCAACCCTCGTATAACATCTATAGAAAGATAGTATAAGTTACAACAAAGAGGGCTGATCTGCAACAGAAAGTGAATCTGCATTGAATGGGAATATATGGGGAATATCTACTGGTGATATCAAAATACTTACAAAAATTAACGGTTCCGTCGGTGTAACAAATTAAAGAAATATTAAATTTTCAGATAAGAGAAACTTATGTTACTTCATCATCAATCCCGAACCTTATTTCTTTGAATTTACGTCGCAAATTTATTTTTTTCCTGCGTTTTGTCGACATTTTTTAGTTTACTAATTCTCACTTATTAGAAAATATTGTTAGATTCTGACAGATGAAAACAAATATTCCAGCTATTCCAGGAGGTTCTCTTTATTTTTAACTTTTATTTTTTTATAATGATTTTTAATAAAAACAGGGCGTGTTCACCTTCGACTGTGTTTATCATTTTGATGTTGAAATGATAACAATCTTGACCGTCTAAAAAAATAATTGGATATTGTAAATTGGGCCAAAGATGAAAAAAGCAACCTAATAAAAATGTTTTCAAAAAATCTATAAGCTTACATTCATATTTTCCACTTCTCTAAGTTAATAATAGTTCATTATCATTAATAATAGTGCTTAAATAGATAAATATTCAATATTTTATTACTATTTCTACTATTATTTTGACTACTATTTCAAACAAAAGTTTTTTCATGCTTAATAAAGGGTGTTTTTTTAGCTTAGATAGAACTTTCGATGGGGACAACTGTCAATACAAGCTGTCCTTCTGACTGCTCTTTTCGTTATTTATGTTCAGTATAGTCAGGCAAATCATCGTGAATAGACTCACGCTTGAACAACGCTACCAAATTATCCAAATTTACTTTGAAAATCAGTCGTCGATTCGAGCAACTTATAGACGCTGTGTAATCGCAATTTTTGACTTAACGGGTTTGTTAATAAGCAAAATTGACGCATATGGAGGACGACGAATCCACAAGACACTCTACAGACTCAATTGCATCCAGCAAATTGGTGGCATAATTGGACCTTATTTCTTCAAAAATGAGACCGGAGCTTGCTGTTCAGTCAATGAAGATCGTTACCGCACCACGATCAATGATTTTTTGTTTGTAAATATGGATGACATTGATCTAAACGAAATGTGGTTCCAACAGAATGGCGCTAGCTGCCATACGGCGACGGCAACCGTCGACTTATTGAAATCAAAATTTGGCGAAAAGTTGATTTCGAGAAATGGACCTGTCAATTGGCCTCCAAAGATGTGCGATTTGACACCTCTTGATTATTTCCTGTGGGGTCACGTGAAGTCACTTGCTTATGCTGATAAACCAGCAACAACTGACGCTCTGGAGGCCAACATTATCCGTGTTATTTGTGACATACGGCCAGCAGTACTCGAAAAAGTGACTCAAAATTGGACGTCCAGAATGCACTACGTCAAGAACAGCCGCGGTGGAAATCATTTTCAAATGTTATTGCCATGTCTTGATCTTTCGAGTGAATAAAACAAAAATTTTATTAAAATTAAATTTTCTGTGTTATTTTTTACCATTCGAAGTTCTATCGAGCTTTAAAAAACACCCTTATTATTTTCAATCTTCATAAAAAATAACTACAATGCACATTGGGTTGGGAGACCCTAAAAAGTGGTTAAAAGTCAAATACGAAATGTGAGAAAATATTATATGTATGTCATTATTATCTAGATTAGGCAACCTTTATATACATATAATATAACAATTTAAAATATAATAATTTAAAAATGTTGTACCGCAAAAAACAAACTTTGAAGGGCCGCATGAAAAAGTGTAGAGGGCCGCGTGTTGCTCATGCCTGATCTAGACATACAATATTAATGAACATATGAAACAACTTTTACGCATAGTACATATTTAACTATTGCTCCGTTGGTATCTATCCGAAAATAGATACCATATACGAAAATAGCGAATTCATTATTCATTAAAAAGCTGACATTGTTGAAGTTAGTTATCAGTTTTATAAATAATTTTATTGAGTATTGTATGAGTATTGTATTTTCTTTTACACATTGATATAGAAACTTCATCGGAAGATAGGAAAAGTTAAAAAAATACGCGCAATATTTATTTAAATAACTCCACTTTAGAAAAGTATGATACACCAATATAGAGTACTACATACATATATGGAATATACTACAATCCTAACCTGCCCAAACTTGCTTGCTTTTAGTTGTCGGACTTTGGACACTATTATTGGGCAATGGCACAATGTGAAAATTCAAGAAAATTATTTTCCTTTCCCTTTTGTAGCAGCTACCATGCAATATACTTTCCCTATTCTTCCCCTCTTCAACCATTCAAAAAAAATCCTAAAAGGAAAATGCCCGAAATTCCATTGAATTCAAAAAGTATTTATGCATATGAACTGTACAAAGGGTCCCAGCAAACATACAAACATACATATGTATCATGTACGCGTACGTACATATCGATAAATTAAAAATTCATTTCTAATTAAGCACACTTTCGGGTACTCCATTCCCCATTCGTTACGGTTGTTATACTCGAATACACATACATTAGCCTTCTCTCTCTATCTCTCTCTCTCTCTCTCTCTCTCTCTCTCTCTCTCTCTCTCTATCTCTCTCTCTCACTATCATAATCAAAAGCGTTCTTACGTACTTGTACATTGTTCCTGACATGTTTTTATACCCTACACCCGAAGGGATGACGCGTACAGTACAAACAACTGTACTGTACTGTCATATGCATATACCTACCTAGACCTAGAAAGCTGAAATTTTGCAAAGACGTTTTTATTATGATGTATACAAGCACTAAGAACGGATATTTCGAAATTCGACCCCTAAAGTGGTGAAAAGGGGTTGCAAAGTTTGTATGAGGAATATTTTATTTGTGGTCAGATTTGCTTAAAACTTGGTCTTAATACTCTTTGGTATAATTAACCAAATACATATTTCGGCATTTTTAAAAATCCAACCCCTGAGCGGGTGAAAACGGGTTGAAACGTTTGTATGAGGAACATTTGTGGTCGGAAAAACACACGCTTTCTAACAATTTAACCAGAATGAGCCACAGCAACGCGGGGACGGGTACATCTAATATATATATATATATATATATATATATATACATATATATGAATATATTTACTTTCTGTTAAAACTCATATTGTAGATTTAATGTCCTACGATTGAATTTCGATCTTTTCGACCTTTTTTATTTTTCAAAATATATTCATTCGCTGATCAATGTACATCCCGAGCTTAAGATTCACTTGGACACCTCCAAGTTTCTCTTAGGTCTTTGAGAATAATTCTGGAAATGCACAACTCAGACCTGTTATGAAATCAAATCTGATGCAGCCTGGTGTCTGGTGTTGTTAACGTGGACAAAAGCGTTCGCATTGTAAGAGTGGTATGTTTTTATGGGTTCTTCTGGAACGTTTTGCAAGTCAGCGAAGCGTTCTCATTTCATCAGCGAAGCGTTCTCACCTGTTTCTCATCTACACAGTCCTTTTGCACCCAAAATCGGTGGGAAACGTAAGATTGCGTAGTGCAGATCCCACGGAGTCCTCTCGCATTACGGCCAGCTACTTGGAAGAGCCAGAGGATGTAGGTACGCTACTACGGGGTATTGATTGTTTAGAGAAACTGGAAGGAACAAAGGCCTTTAGGCCTAAAAGTGCTCAGTGCTACTTCACATTCGGAGTGAGGAATGCGATCAGCATGTATTCAAAAGCCCTCTCTATTGGCGGTGCTACATCAAATACTTTCGCAACACTTTGTATCAACCCAGAGCACACTTAAAATGGGACCAGTCGGCAACAGGAATGCTGTCGTGGACCCGCGGCTAATCCGCGGCATCCGTAAGTAAGGGCCGTTACGTCATTAAAAAAAGTAAACTCGCGAGAAAAGTTTTTTATTGTCAGTTTTAGTTAATTACATATCTAATGTAGAAGTTCTTTGCAAAGAAGCTCGCCGCCTGGGAATTGAGCCAGTTGACAACGGCGGCTGTCTTGGGAATCTTGCCCTTTTCAAACCGTTGTCCACCAAGCCACTGTTTTAAATGCAAAAGAGGAAGTAGTCGCTGGGTACATAGTCGGGAGGGTGGTTAAAAAGTTCCCAACGAAACGCGCGGGAGGATTACGCTAGACGACTGCAATAGTACAGTATGGTATAGTACAACGTTTCCCAAAGTGTAGGTCACGACCCGGCACCGGGTCGCAGAAAAATCTGTAACATTTTGCTCTAAATTTAATATTTAGACTTTCAAAACGAAATTTTAAATCTTTTGAAACATTACATCAATTTATTGAAACCCATTCAAACTACGACGCAGAAGATTAATTAATATGTGGATTAAAGATCCTTTTTCTGTCGATATTAAAAAGGAAGAAATGCTTAATCTTAGTGAACAAGAAGTTGATAATTTAATTGAAATTTCATGCGACACCTTGGTGTGCTTAAAAAATAAGTATCGAAACAGATTGGATGTCGAACCTAATTTGAGAATTAAATTATCATCATTAAGTCCTACTTTGAAATTACTGTGTGATGAAAATCAACATCATCCTTTGCACTAAGGTCAAAATATTTAAAACAAAATTTACTTTATTTACTTTAAGTTTTGAATTCAAATAATGTTTTTAAAGATAAAGTTTTTGTTAAATAATTAGGTACTTTGCAATTTTTGTTTATGAAATAAGCAAACAAATAACTTGAATTGTAATTTTTATTAAACAAAATTTTTATAAAATAAAATAAAATTTGTTTTGTAAATAAATGTTTTTTTTATAAGGTGGGTCGCGAAAAAAATTAAAATCTCGTACCGGGCCGCGGTCAAGAAAGTCTGGGAAACGCTGGTATAGCATAGTATAGTATGGTCAATAGTATTCAGACCAGCTATATTTATACCTTAAATTGAACCCGAATGAATATGTCTCGTATATTCTCAACTACTTTCAATGTAACTACGAGTAAATACAAATCCTATTTAAAATAAACTTAAAAAATGAAAATATTTAGTTTACTAATTTATTTGTTTTTAAAAATTTTAAATTTATTTAGAACTTGATCAAATGGAAAATTACTAAAGTAAAAGGTACGATAAATATTGTCTCTTGATGTCAGAGACATCACCCTTTCCTTAGTCAGGGGGGATGAAAGGTTATCTTAAAGGTTAACACCGAACCTTTTGCCGATTTGAATGATGCTGTATAACGGTATTTTCGAATGACAAATGTCGAAAATTGTTGCTTTATGCATCAGTGTAACGCACTACCGGATTGCAAACGCATGATGCATCTACCACCACACTAACGTACCTTCGCATACACTAGCTTCAATACAAGTGATGCCTTGCGCATCAAAGACTAGACTTGTTCGTCGGGGTAGGAGTAAAAGTCATGGAAAGGGGGCGGTGTAGAAGGGGAAGGCTCACCTGCTAAGTGCAATCAGTCAAGTTAAGTGTTGTACTAAGTGAAGCTGCTTAAAAATTAACGTATGCAACGTAAAAGCAACCTAAAAAGAACAATATCTGAAGAGAAAATTATGGCAATGGCGCAGGCAGAAGGCAGAAGGAGACGAAGAATGGTGGTGGTACATGAACCATTTTTATTTTCCGTTAATTCACTTTCAATGTTTCTGTTGCTCTTGCTGTTGAAGTTTAACATCAACAATGCTGAGTTACCAGAGTCACTTGAAATGAAAAGGTAACAACTTGTTGTTTTTTGCTGCTGCTGTTACCGTTGTCTCTTTCTCGCTATTGCCCCTTGAGTGCATAACTATCTTTGTTAAACTCTGATTGATACGAAAGACATTCTGTATTGTTTGCAACTCGTTGCCCGTCACACGTATCTTGATACATCGCTCTACAGTATCCGACGGTGTATGGATGTATCTCGATGGATGGCGTTGTTACGGTATCACCACCCGTGTTGAATTTTTTTGTTGTTGCTGCTTTCACGAGTCTCTGTTGTATTGTTTCTGTTCTTCCATGCAGAAAAATAAATTTGCATTCGTTACCATGCGTTTGCATTCGTTACCATGTCTATTGCATTCAATATCCGAAGGAGGATAGGGAGAGAGGCGGCCATTTACGTTGTTGGAATCATTGCGCAATGGAGCCAGATTAAATATTTATGGAAGAATAGTCCATTTTTTCTATTTGATTGGTGCAAAAATTATTCTGTCCTTTTACTTTGATTTACATCTATTCGGTGACAAATTTTACATAAATAGACTTTAATGCCCGGTTTTTCAGTGCTAGCTTAAACTCAAGTTTAGCTAAACCACCTCCAAGGCTCAAGCTTCACTCTTAAGCCTGTCGGGTTTCACAGTGCGGTTTATGTCATAGCCTTAGCTAAGACACATTTGTGGTGCTATTGTGAGTTATTTTTGTAAATTATCTTTTGTAAACGGGTCTCGCAGTCGGTATATGTCAAAAATTATTATGAACTTCAAAATTATGAATGAAAAAATTATTATATTCAAAAAGTCGTTATATGTCAAAAATTATTATAAACTTAAAAATTATGAATGAAAAAGTTATTATATTTATGTTGTAAAATGCAATTTGGCTTTGTTAAATTATTTAAATTTAATTTTAATGTAATAAAAGAGTGAAACTTGTGTTTCACCCCAACACACGAATTGTTGAAAAGCACAATTGACGTATAAAAATTAATTTATTAAATAAAAGCGACATATGTCAATTTGTTGTTTCAAAAATTTAAATCTAAAGCTTAAGCCTTAAACTTTAAGTTAAGCTTATATCTTAAACTCGCACTGTAAAACGCCTCAAAAAGATAAACTGGAGTTTAAGCCTCAGGTGGAGCTTAAGCTTGCACTGAAAAACCGGGCATTAATGTTTTACTGTTCCCCTTTGAATTGTTTATTTACTTTATTCTGAATACTTTGAAAAGCTATCTTTCAAGATTTTGTTCAGTTATGGAGAACTTCACAAAGGTCGTTCTTTAATAATTGAAATTAATAACTCTGCTCATATGGGATCGCCGCACAGTGGGACGAAAGGAAGAAAAACAGCCGATTTATTCAGTAAGATTCTTGAGTCATGCTATAACTATTTTTCTTGTTAATTATACGAGTACATAAAAAAGCAAAAAAACTAATGTAAGCAAATACACTTCCGTGAATTTTTTTAATTTAGATAAAGCAATCGATAGTTTTCAGCGAATGTGGACATATGGCTAAGGATTCACAGTACTATTGTAGATCAGAGTCGCCTTGACTGGCATGGTCTTTGATTTGATAGCGTTATTTACTATCGGTAATAATGTCCCAGCGCGGAATAATGCATGCTTTTAGGCTCCACCATTATCAGTTTAAAGTTCAAAGTAATTTTTATTGAGCCTTATTCTCAACCTAATAATGTATTAATTTTAACAGTTTAATGAAATTTTAAAGCTATAATATATTGTTCTAAAAACTTAAAAACTAAACAGTGTCTTAGTTCACAAGAAGAAAAGCATTAATTTAAAGCAAATAACATAAATAGGTGGAAGAATGCTTCTGCTCCCGGAACATAATTTGAGAGTATATCTCCTAAACTATAATTATTGTTAAAACTAACTTATAACTGAATTAAAACTAAAAAAACTAAAAAAAAGAAATTTATTCACGTTATCGAGTCACAGCAGTTCAGGTTATAAGGAGCTCAATAAAGTTCACACTAGCCGGTTTTCACGTTACCGCGACTCTACTGTATATCAATTTAAGTTATACATATATTCTTGATATAAATTCGCTTCAATTTTGCATTGAGATTAAGTTAAAATGAGACTATTTTTAAATAACTTCAAAAAGTTAAGATACTATCAAAATAAAAATAAAGTTGGTCTGGAAATGGTAAACTTTACTATACTACTGAATCAAGTTTTTACTTTGAATCAACATTGCTTTTCTTAATTTTACGTTGTTTTTTTTCTTGGTGTACACAACACCACACATTCTGTCAACTTGTCGTCTATCGTATGAGAAGCTACTACCTGACGCTTTGTAAATACATAACGACATTATTTAATGACTTTTTTGTTGTCATAATTTATAATGATTTCCTGGCGGGCGAACATACGAAAGAGCCTTTTCGATGGACAAACAGTTTTCCATCATTGGTTCATTATTCTACAAACATTCTTCCATCATTCGTTCTCCGTCCGCTTCCAACGTTCAAACCATTATGTATCAACGACATACATATGTACATACATCTTTGTTCACTCGTCTCCATTCTGCAAATTCTTGGCTTCGGTTGAGGTGAGAGCATCTCAAAGAATGCTTTCAATTTTCTAATCGGTCACGTCAAAAATAAGTCAGCGCAAAGAAAAGTAAAAATCAGTAACGGCAACCAAACATACCACAAACGCTTGCCTTTACCAGCTTGTCACAACCCCTCCCTTGCACTCGCCCCTCTCGATTATGCATCAGACACTGTAAAAGAACATTCCAAAATAGATTCAATCGAATTCCACGCTTTAAAGAAGGTTCTTTTGTGCTTCTAACAAATAAAGAAATTTAAAAGCATTAACACTTTTTTTTTTAAATATTTTTATAGCTTTCGTTATCGAGCTCTTCCCTTCACCTGCCTAGTCTCCCCCTTCCAACGCTCTTTCTACAGGAATGTTTAATCAAAAAAATATAATATTTTATGTTCTTTGGTGTAATGTTCCATTAGTATGGATCAAAAAGAAGGAGAAGTGTATCACATTCAATAAACCTATAAATACCTATATTCTACAGTTTCGAGTATGACAAATACGCAAGTTATTCATTGGAAAATTTTTTAATTCAAATATATTACTGTAATTTGAAGTCTTTACAAATTAACTCGTTTTTAAAGCGTTTTACTCTTAGACCGTTCGTTTTTTACCTCTACGTGGTATTCGCTTTTGTTTCGCCATGAATAAATGAATCCTTTGGCTTAATTTAATTTTAGCGACAACCTCCTTGTACTTCGCGGCATGTTTTTAAGAAAACATCAATAAATCATGCATGATTATCTAAAATATATTTTCTATATATTATTATTATTATCAATAATATTAATAATAATTAAGTGCCCTGCCCTGCTAGAAACAAATTACAAACCGACAGCGAAAAATAACACAGCAATAAAACAATTATTGCAAAATATAAGAGAAGGTTACGCATTCGAATTGGACATATTAGATACGAGTACATACCTACTTAGTCGCGCCATAAGTTCTGTCCCTACTTTTAGGGACAAAAAAGAGCTCTAAAAACAAGCATATTGGAGCAGCGCTTTCAATACGGCTCATTTCATTGGGTGGTCCCTAAACAGTGATAAATAAATTAAAATAAATTAGTTTAGCCTAATTCACAAGAAACATGGAGTGCGGTCAGTGCCGGATTAAGCTAGCGCGGGGTCCTTGGGATTTTTTATTTCTGTTTTTTTGTATCCACTTATTTTGTGCATAAGATAAACTCTGTTAATGAAAAAATATAATTTATTTTGTCCTTGTGCGGATAAATATGTCAGAGTATGTTACATTAAATTAATCATTATTCAATAATATTCTAGTATAATAGAAATACAAGGCTAAAAAATATTTTTTTCTGGCCTTGATCGCGATTCCATGGCGTTATCGCATTACACAAGTGTGAACAAAATTCAAAACAGATTTTTGTGTTGTTAAAAACCCTAAAGATCTCGATCGAGGCAAGAGAAATGAATATATCACAAAGGACTATGTCTCGCATAATTAAAGAAGACCTAGGACTTGGAGCTTAGCGTCGAAGCACTGGACAGCGGCCGACGGCCGCTTTCAATTCCACTAACAAAAACTTCAGCAAATAGATAAGAACCAAAAAACTTTCCTTTTATCCCTAGGCGTAAAGTAAGAAAACGTATTTCCATGGATTCCAACAAAAATGAATCAACGGGATATGAATATTTTTTTATTCGGTGCCCCTCCAATTCATAAACGACGAATAATAGTTTTCTTCCGATTCGTCTAGTGTAGAATTTTCAGCGGAGTATTCGTTCAGTCTCAATCGATTCGAATAATTAAAAGATACTCTGCAGTCAATTCTCGAATTTTTTTTTGTATCTCGAAAGTACTTTTGGATCGTCTCGTGCAGACCTGTAGTATATATATGGCTATTTTTGATAGTTTCTGACTATGCCACACTCCTGTTAACCACTTAGGGGGCACATTTCCCACTTTGGGTGAAAACCTTTGGGCCAGAAACTTTCGCGGGCATGCGCACAACAACATATCCAAGTTTCATCGCAATCCGATGATCGGTTTAGGAATGCATAAGGGACAAACAAACAAACATTCATTTTTATATATTTGGATAAAAGGAAATGTATTTGGAAAAAAAAATTATATTGATGTAAAAGTTAGTTAGGTGGTAAAAGTGACCCAAAATTGCACGTCCAGAATGTGATTAATCAAGAACAGCCACGGTGGTCATATTCCTGAAATAGATTTCAAAAATAATAGAATTTAATTAAAATGAAACTTTTCGTGTTATTTGTTACAATATTAAGTTCTATCGGGCTTAAAAACACACCCAATATTTCAATTAAGCAATTAAGTTTATTTGCTTAATTTGCTCGGGTGTCACCCCGGGTGTCGCCCCCACCTTTCCCCCATCACTACGTCACTGTGAACACGAAGATGAAATTAGAGGCAAAAAATGCGACGCACGTGTAAACACCGCGCCAACGTATCAAATATATGCAACTTGTCGCAAATTCTTAAGTTTAAAGTAAAGGACCCTAGCTGGCGAGTAGATTTTTAACAAACGTAATGGAAAAACTAAATAACTTAAACTTAGAGCTATAGGAAAAAAGCAAACAATGATAGGGTCCATAGGAACCATTACTCTTTTAAAACTAAATAAAACTAAAACATGAATAATTCTTTTTATTATAATAAGACTATGGAAAACAAGAACATTTTCTTATTAAATGTGTATTTTAATACGATATAGTAAACATATACATATATAGAAACATATCCTTGAGGCACTAACTTAACTCTTAAAATCTTCGTTAAAAGACTTAAAAAGACCCCGATTAAAAGACTCAAGGCACGAGGCAGAAGAAGAGATATTTAGATTTAAGATAGTTTTCCAATCAAGGAAACGAATACTTTGAAAGGTCTTAATTCTATGAAGGTCTTTTTGATTTTCTCGAGAGGACTACATTCTTGAAAATATTGAAGGCTCTCCATTCTATGAAAAGGAAATTTTTCCTCTTTAATGAAAAGGAAAACTCAGAAAGAATTGAAATCATTTCAATTTCAATCAAAGAAACTGTAATTATATTTTTAGATCTTAGGCCTTTACCAATTGACAATGGCTTAGAAAATGCCAAATTAATATGTTTAATTCATAAATCGCAAAGTTCTTGAAAACGAATATTCCTCTGAGGAGAAGCTAACAAAAAGAACATACCTTTATTTTCTACTTAATAATGAATAAATTTGAAATTATCCGCTTTTCGGATATTCAGAGGAGGATATTCTGCAGTTTTTAAAACCTCCGAAATCCTGGTTTTCAGTAAAACAAACTGATGAAAGCAAGCAAAGCGAAAATAGGAAAATATCTGAGCGCCCGAAACAACATTTATTTAAATTGAATTCCATTAGAAATCTGTACCATTAAAAGTCACTTTGCTAAAGGATGTCGAAGGATTCTCTCACTCTCGCTATAATTACGAGCGCACACCTGTACCGCCACCATGCGGTGGAACTGATGACTAAGGGTGACGCTGATGCTGATGACTGTAGAGTGGCGATGGCCATCAACTATCATGTTTGAGATGTAAAATTCACATTTTAAATGGAGAAAGATGAAAAGATGGAAGCATTAGCATTGAAAATGCTAATGAAGCGGATTAACATAAAATGATTTGCAGTGTTATTATTTACAAATGCGTCACTATGTACCATACGTATTTCCATTAAGGTATGAGAGATTTAGAAAGAGGAAGCAAAAACGAAAGAGAACCGACGAAGTTGAAAAGGTAGACAGATAAATTCCACTAAGCAGCTGACAAATGCTGCTGGAATGATAAAAGCAAAATTCCAAGAGCGCCTCCTTCCTCATCCACGTACGCATCCATTAAGAGGGATTGTACGAGTACTCGTATGAATAGAAATGGTTTTTGGTTTTTTGCTACAACTGTTACAAATGGAGATCGTTATGAATTAGCTTTCAAAGCAACAACAACTCTTTTTCAAAGCATTTTCGAAATACAGTTAAAACCTGGACAAGTTTCCTTGTCCAGATAAAGGTTTGAACATTGGGCCATGAGGACAGTGTAGGGCATGAGACAGGGGAAGAAAATCGTGTCCTCTAGTCGAGATAGGATTTGAATGAAACTGCGTATAAAAGATTATAATAGTTTAATTAATATATGTAAATTTAAATTTCAAGAAAATTGTATTCGTGGTTCTCGAGTTATGAGGTGGTAATTTTACTTACTAGTAGGCTAATATGAATACAAGGAGAGATTTCAATTTTTTTTTTCCAAATTCCGTTTTCAAGCTTTATAAAACCGGTGTGAATTTAGCCTACTACGAATTTAGCAACTCAGCATACTGCGAATTCAACTAACAGAACTCTCTTAACTCTCCGTTGTTATTACTTTGCGGCGAAAAAGTCACTGACGTTAATCAACGAGTACACCAGTTTTATATACTCGTTAATTACAAACGCATTCACCGACAGAGGATAGTACCCTTATCCTCTCCAAAGAGGAGCTTCAACAGTCGTGTGTATTTCATTAACAATGTTAACAAAACTTTAATTTCTTAAGAAGTGGCATCGCCCAAAAGATAATGGGTCTTTGGAAGAACTGAGAGAACATATTTACCGTTATCAAGTAGCTCAAGTAGCAATTTTTTTGTTAATTTTTTGGTTTCCTCCAACAAGCCAAAAAAAAATGTCGCTCAACCTCGGAAGCGGGGCTGGAGCCCCTTAAAATTTGAAATAAAATCGTCTATATCTCCGAAACTATGTAAAATATTGGTATGATATTAGAACCATTAGAAAGCTATTGAAAATATCCCTAATTTATGTAAAATTATCTTATTTTTAGTATAAATCCTTGGGTTAATTACACATATTTGTTCGGAAAAAATTATTTTATCTAAAAAAAAAGCACTAAAAACCTTAAGTCACGTTTATTTATAAAACTATACATATTTCGATAAAAAGTTATTTAACATAAATTAAGGATATCAATAGCTTTCTAATGGTACTAATATCATACTAATACGTTACACAGTTTCGGAGATATAGACGATTTTATTTCAAACTTAGCGGGGCTCCAGCCCCGCCCCCAAGGGAGAGCGACATTTTTTTTGGCTTGTTGGAGTCAGGATAAAGAGCACTAATACCCAAAAAATGAACAACAAAATTGGAGCTACTTGACAACGGTAAACATAAACCGAACTGAGATGGGAGGATACTTGTAATTTCTAAAGGTGGTCGACGTTGATAGAAAACAATGGCACTAAAAATGCTTGTAACGAACTCTAGCAGCAAAAACCAAGAACTGTTACAAGAATGGCTGTCCCTTTTCCTACTTCCCTCCCCTTTTTTCTAGTCTTCCTTGTACACCCTTCCATCCACCAATCTAGGCTCGTATTTTATTAAAAGCTACAAAGCCTGAAAACAGAAAAACAAAACAGATAAAAAGTCACCAAACATTTTATCGACAAAGAGCCAACATAAAATACAGCATGGTAAAAAAAAAAACAAAACCAACAAGAGAGTATAATAGACAAAATAACCTCAACTCTTAACAAGTGTATAGAGCTACCCAAAGTTTGACTTAATAACTCTCAACTTTTGTGTGCCGGCGCACTTTCGTTTTTTGTAGTTTATGAACAATGAGCTACTGTTACATGGCTTTGACTTAAAGTGGTTCGTCCGTTCATGCAGTAGCAATGATTAAAAATGGGGAAGAATCAACCATCTGTTGTTGGAGGATTGTTGAAACAAGCAGATACTCAAGAGTCTGCTCTTTCTCTTCCCCTTCACGAACTCGTTTATTTTCTTTTCTCTTCTACTTAATCGTTTTATGAGAGGATTTTGAGAAGACACCTTCGGCTTTATCGACCTACTGAATGGATGTAGTTTTATACTCAGGAAAACTTACGGTGGAAATGCATACTAAATTTAATTCAAGAGAAATTGTAAATTTGCTTTTCTAGCCAACAAAAAAAAAACAAAGCAAAGTTTGTAGTTAAATCCTTATGCCTGGACCACGAAAAAGTCGCCCCGCTTGAAGCGTTTAGCTGCTAGCAGTCTTTTATAAGCATGAAAGGTTCAGCACATACATTTGTTTCAGTCGCTCGACCGCTGACTCTTGCAGCACAGAGCGAGTTTGCTATGAGCGTGAGTTTCGTGGCCTTCGCATTAGGCTGAAAAAATCAAGGAGCAGGTATTAGCTAACGTTGTTGCTTAAGTTTAGAGTGAAGTTTTCAAGTATGAGCTTAACATACATACTTCTTGACATTCACAAGTTATTTGAAGAAGTAATTAATTTGCGGCTAATGGCTGACAATTCAACGCTCTAATTGTCAGATAATTGAAATTTATTTGTTAACATTTAGAGTTAAATGCAGAAATCAGTTGCTTCTTTCTTTTATTTATTTTCCTTTTTTATGAAATATACATATATGTATGTATATCACAGTAATAATAACAGTAAAAAATCTAAATATCTCCAATAGAAAAGTACAACTCTTCCGTTTTGAGATAATAAAGACCTTTCCTTTTAATTTTTTGCTGTCAAACTTTAAATAATTTCTAAAATGTTGATGTTTTTACTTTCTATATTTTTGTTGTTTTTTTGAGGGTGCTTTCCGCAAATTAATAATTCGTCATTATAAAAGAAATATTTCCACTGCTCCTTTTTCCCTGTAAAACGCGAGGATAGCAGGTCGTTTGATGGGAAATGAAAGATAGGCGGCTTCGGGAAATAACGCCCAAATGAAATAAGGCCCAATTTTTTTTTTTTATATGAAATTTGAAATCGTAAAATTTGGGCGTTATTTCATTTTTTGGGCTTTATTTCATTTTCAATAAAAAATTGAAAATGAAATAAGGCCCACTGTGGGCTTTATTTCATTTTGTTGTGGGCTTTATTTCATTTTTTTGTAAAAATTCTAAAAGTTCTGAAAATTAAATAACGCCCAAAATTACGGCGTCGACTGAACTTTAATGTGGATATGCAGAACTTTAATGCATGCAGAAAGATCCAGAATAGAGGAAGACTTTTCAACAAGGAGATGGTTTTGTTGGCTGAGGGTTTTAATCCTCGCCCCGGCCAAAGGCTGGCATGCAGAAGGACACTTTGCCTGCGCAAAAGGACCCTGGATAGAGGAAGACTTTTCAACAAGGAGATGGTTTTGTTGGCTGAGGGTTTTAATCCCCGCCCCGGCCAAAGGCCGGCACGCAGAAGGACTCTGGATAGAGGAAGACTTTTCAGCAAAGAAGATGGTTTTGTTGGCTGAGGGTTTTAATCCCTGCCACGGTCGAATGCCGGCACGCAGAAGGACACTTTGCCTGCGCAGAAGGACCCTGGATAGAGGAAGACTTTTCAACAAGGAGATGGTTTTGTTGGCTGAGGGTTTTAATCCCCGCCCCGGCCAAAGGCCGGCACGCAGAAGGACTCTGGATAGAGGAAGACTTTTCAGCAAAGAAGATGGTTTTGTTGGCTGAGGGTTTTAATCCCTGCCACGGCCGAATGCCGGCACGCAGAAGGACACTTTGCCTGCGCAGAAGGACCCTGGATAGAGGAAGACTTTTCAACAAGGAGATGGTTTTGTTGGCCTTCCTTCCTTCCTTTTGCATGCCGGCCTTCGGCCGTGGCAGGGATTAAAACCCTCAGCCAACAAAACCATCTCCTCGTTAAAATGCATTGGGACTTATTTCATTTGGGCGTTATTTCCCGGAGCCAAGATAGGCTAAAAGCAATTAAAAAATTAGATTATCTCAGATTTGTTCAAAATGTTGCTTTTTGCGAACTGGGTCCAATTGTGGTCTCATATGGTCTCACAATACTCTCGTATTGTATTGTATGTATATTGTATTGTATTGTATATATATTATTTTTCGATCAACCTTCCTCCAGCCGCGGAATTAAACATTTCATTTGGTTACACTCCCGGTGACTCCTTCCTTCTTTTCTTCCTTCCTTCCTTCCCTCCGTCCTTCCTTCCCCCCGTCCTTCATTCCTTATTTACTTCCTTGCTTCCTAAGACTGTGCCCATTTATATGCCAATTTTATTAAATTTCTTGCGGTTTAGTTTATTCTTTCCTCTCAGCTTTATTTCTTATGTTTAGCTTGTTTGTTTTTTTTTTTTTTTGGAGTCTTGTTCTCAACTTATTTCTGTGGCTTCTGTGGTCTATTAAATCATTTGTTCATCCTTCTTCAGCCAAATTTTCATTCATCACTTTAGAAACTTAACTTAAGAAGCTTATCTATCAACCAAACCAACATTGGATGATCTTAACATAAGTTACTTAGAAAATGGTCTGTGTTGGGACGTCGGCGAATGTGGGACACAACTAAATATATTTCTTACATTACAGATTTATTTTTGTTTAGGATTTATCAAAAAACCGTAAAAGTAGCCTGTGTTATGCATCATTAAGCCGCTTTTGCTATTAGTTGTTGCGCTTTTCTTCATTATGTTAGTGGCAGACCAGTATGGAACTCTTACGACCATAGTACATAGTACCCGCAAAATCTATTGAAGTAAAAATAAATATTAAAATATTGAACACAGTATTGTCGAGAATGCGCAAGTCGAGAGTTAAAGTCTGTACATATATACTCGTATGTCACCTTCTTACTCACTCTTTCAGATTATTTTTACAGGGCCGCTGCATAAGCAAGATTCAATGATAAAATATGATTTTTAAATTTTATTAAAACTTATTTTATTGAATTAAAAAAAAACTTAAATTAAAACAAGTTAGAGCGTTAACTTTGGCCTAGCGAAGCTCATATACCCTACACCCGCACTTCTGTCGAAGTGAGGATAAAAAAATTCATATCATTTACAGATAGTAATTTTGATCTATTAACTCACTTCCAACAACGCTTTTCTAAACAAACACTTCGTTATATAGTATGGTATGCCAGTGCACGTGTCACGCCCATTTTTGGTGCGATGACTCTCACTAACACTTGTAGTCCGGATCTGAAGCTGAGAAATTTAAATTGGATGCTTTAATATTTACCTAAAAAGTAGACCTGGAAAAGTAGTCCGATTTTTTCCATGTTCGACATCAGAAGCTTATTGTTCCAGCAAAGTCTTTAGTGTTCCTGAAATTTTTGAAATTAAATTACCAAATGGAGCTCAACGATAATTGCAGCATTTGCTTCTTGGCACTTTTCCGGAATGAAGTATTCCGATTTACAATTTGCAAACATTTGTTCCATGTGAAGTGTCTAAATGTTTGTGTCTAAAGTAATCCTTTAATACTGAACCGTTATGTCCGATATGCAGGCAACCAATTCAAGGTAAGCCTTTCTACTTAATGTACATATGTACATATGTATGTATGTATGTATGTATGTACTCAATTTGTGAAACAATTCGTAGCGTTATTACAAATATTAATATTTTATAAACCTGCTTTTTATTTTCTCTTTAAGTTAGGCAGTGGCTAACGCTAGTAACTACAAGGTCAGTTATATTTCCTTAAAAAAGTATAAATTGTTTGGATCGATGAGACCAATTTTGATTTGTTTTGCCGTCACAGTAGAGGGCGCTCCAAAATCGGACACTGTGCTGTGCACCCAAAAAACATTTTTCTAACCCTGCAGAGTTAAATTTTTTTTACATATGTATATACATACATAAAAATAAATTAACAGTTGAAAAAGTCTGTATTTCAGTTGAAAATTTCTGAATTACAAATAAAAATTTCTGATTTTAAACTGGAATGTCTGAATTACAATTGAAAAATTCTGAATATAAATTGAAAGATTCTGAATTTAAATTGAAAAATTCTGATTTTAAATTAAAAAATCCTGATTTTAAAAATTGTAACAAAAAATAATAACCTAAAAATAAAGTAAAGAAGGAATAGTTGCAAAGGAGAAAAATTTCAATAAAAAGGACTTATTACATAAAGAAATCGTTAAGTTAATCGTCACTTCGTGATTAAGGAAATATCAAGAGGGCAAAAAAATAGCACAAACACACCCCAAAGAATTATTTGAAATACTAAATTGATATTAAGTTAATTTTAACTCCACGGATAGAAATTTTTTGTGAAAATTACAAAGCGGTTTTTACTGAATTATTTTTATGTTGACTGATTTGGGAAGAAAAACAGAACTGAACCCCTATTAATCGCTTTAAATTTTTCTTAAACGAATTCTTCGAACTCTTTCATCCTTTTAATTTCTTTATTCATTTTTAACAAACTGCAACAAAAACTGTGCCAACCTTTAAATAGCCGCATTTAAATTATATTCTTAAATTCCAGCAAGTAATACCAAACACAATTAGAAAAAGGCTGTAGCTAAGAAAGTGTTGGTTGGTGCTCTGAAGCGGTACGAGTAAAACGAGGAAGCAACACAAAAGAAATACTTCCCTTTTTATTACGCAAAGTAAATTTAATTGAAATAAACAACCTAAGGCGGTATATTCAAGACTGAACAGATGGGCGCAGTATCCGTAGCAAGAACCGTAACCCATGGAAATTGTAGAAGTAGTAAGCAATAGCACTGTAACCGAATAAGACACGAAAGCGAAAAGGCGAAACTGCTTGAGACTACACCGCTGACTGATGGTGTTTCCTTAGATTAAAAAAACGCAGTTGAAATACATACTTCTCGTAATAAATTGTTGTGAGAAGTACCCCCTTTTTTCAGTTTATTTGGCAAAACAGTTTGGTTATTATTAATTGTACCTGAAAACTAAAGCCCAGCTGTTCGTTTACAGTTCGTTTACTGCAGATGATTTAATTATGGAATGAGCACAAATGCCAAGAACGCCGCAAATAAACTGCGGCGATAGAGGAAAGTGGAACCGATGGAAGGAGTCAGGTGTGAGAATGTGGAAGGTAATGGATTAATGATTGATGATAGGAATTTCTTTTTCGAGTATGGCTCTTCGAATAATTTATGAAGTTTAATTAAGAGAAATGAAATAAACACCGTTTAAAGAAATCAAATCGTGGTCATTAAGAGTAATTTTAATTTATGTTACAAAATTATGCCAAAAACCAAAAAACTTTCCGGAAAAAAAAAGAAAAATTAAACATGTAACGAAAAATCGGCACCGTTTGGGATAGATTATAATAGATAGACGACGAATACAAATGGATAAAAATGCCGACGAAGTAAAAGAAGAAAATGACAGTGGCCTTTTGAAGGGATGAAAATTTCACTTTTAATATCCCGCGCATTACGTTAATTTTTTTTCTTTAACTCTTCCGTTTTTACTAAACACAAAGTAAAAAAGTTTTCCTTTTTTGCCTTCTCACTTCAAAATCTTACATGAGCGGGATCTTAAATTCTCACATTTTTTTTTAAAATTCAAAAATCTAAACAAAGACTCTTCTGGAGTTCCTCAAGGGAGCCATTTGGGACCGTTGTTGTTTTTCGTTTCCATAAATGATCTTGAAACAGTTATTGTAAGGGAAGAGGTCCTATCTTTGCTGACGATGTGAAGCTATTTTTATCCTATTTATTGAAGAGTGATGAAGTGTAAACTAATTACATTTGGCCGCTGTTTGAATCCTTTTTTCCGTAACTACACTATTGGTCGTTGGAATCTGGATGTAGTTGAGACTATTAATGATCTCGGGGTAGTTCTAGATCGGAAGTTACGTTTCTATATGCATATAAGAGGCGTGGGTGGTAGTAGTACTGTGGGTAAATAGTACTTTGGGATTTATAAAGCGATGGGCTAAGGAAATTGATGACCCCTATATTACTAAGTTACTGTATATCTCTTTGGTGAAACCGATCCTCACCTGTTTGGAGCCCCAACTATAGATGCTACATCTCGCAGTTGGAATCGGTTCTAAAGGAATTCTTGCTCTTTTGCCTTTGAAATCTTCACTGGGAGGAATCCGTGAACTTACCGTCTTATGAATCCCGACTAAAACTATCTCGGACAGCGCAATTTTGGAGTGTGACCATTATTTTTAAGCTACGATACCGATGCTTTTTATGCCGCGAAATGAAAAATGAAAAACGGCAACAACGTCGCAACGGCCGCAAGACAACTGTTTTAAATATGTTACTATGGTTTATGTCCATAGATCGATGACCATAGAATTTCGTCAGAAATAAAGACGCAAATTTGCCATTGTGGCCACTCGGTTTAAGGTTTATTTTTTTAACCGTTCTTGAATTGTGTTATTATTAACAAAGTGAATTTATAGTTAATTTTATAATTTAATCACAATTTTTTTAACATTTTCATTATGAATAACTGTGCATATGCAAACAAAAAAATTTTAAGAAAAATTCATTTATTTAATTTTTATTAAAATTCATGAAACAAGTTAAGAATAGGTGCCTAGCTGCAATTTACCAAGAGTTGCGGTCCTCTTGGTAGCCATTTTTTTGGGACCGGAAGTCAGCTATCTTGGATTTAAAAGCATTTAAATGTCAGATAAATGCAACTAGTAAAAGCTTTATATCTCTGCACAGAAGTGAGTTATCGGGACGGGTAAGATACCGTTTGAACGGTATTTTTATCGCCTACCATGTTCTTTTTTCCCATATCATAACGTTTAAAGAGTTATACCAATTTTTGTGACAATATGTCAACTTTTTCTCGAAACAATATTTTGTTCCTCTTAACTTCGATGAATTCAATTTAAGCACAAATATCGTAAAGTGTTCTAAATAAATGAAAGACGCATATTCAATGTTCTTAACTGGGATTGATATGACTATCCATCATCCAAACAATATTCATTTTGTTGGATATAATCATTTCCAATCGCATCAGTTGACAAATTTTGACAAAATCTACAGACAAGGTTACTCATATACTATACGAAATGAGTCTTCCTCAAATCAATCTCGTGAAAACATTAATCACTTCCGATAGTTCGAGAAGAGTCAGTCATCCGTAGCCGGAAGAGCGTAAATGAAGACGGAAACAAGGTACGTCGCCAACGGAAATGAAAAATCATATCGAAAAAGATGAAATTCGTACAGAAATCTGTGCGCAAGGAAGGAAAATCTCATCCGCCGCCATACAAATGCCAAAAAAAGGACAATAAGAACACAGCGATGTTAGCGATTCCATCGATGATATTTATGACAAAATAATAATGTAACGTACGGGAACAACAACAACGAACCTTCAATCAACCAACAATAGCTATTTAAAAATGGTCAATTTAATTACCATATTCATGATTTCAGACAGCCATTTAAAATTTGCACTCGATGGAGCAGAGATTTTTTTATGTTTTATACAGGAGGCGGCATGCAGCATATATCATACGTCATGCTTCATGCACTCTCCTTGAAGTCTACCTGCCATTTCCCCCCATAACGTGATGGTACCTTCCCTAAAAGCTGGCGCGAATGGTGCAATTTGCAGCCATAATAATTTGCAGCCAATAAGTTCGCGCTTGAGTTCACAAATGTTTAACGAGTTTACCATATGGTCACACACTATATCAACAAAAACTGCCCTATAACCGACTCTCACATTCATCCCTCCACTCCTCCCCCGCCTCCACGTGACCGATGGTATCGGTATTTTGATGCATAAATCCTTTTATTTAACCAGAGCACAAATCAGCATGTTGCTACATGCTCCAACCCGCTCCAGTCTCACTCTGTACTCCGTAAATCGGGCACCGTGCCAAATGTAAAAAGAATAAAAACCTTACACATCCACCGCCAGAGTTGCCAACTCGTCTGCATCTACATAAGCTTCAGCAGACGGGCGGATTTTTATATACACGATTGCGTTCAGGTTGATTTGGATTTTGACACAGAATATAATTCATGTCGAAGCGGAACAAGGACAGACAAACACGGCAGATAGGCCGACAGAGAGAAACTGACAGTACAGGGTAGGACGAGTAAAGCTTTGACTACACTATAGAAACATTTCTTTTGTGAACATTTTCTTTTCGATTTATACCACCTCTTCCCACCTAGGGCTACGTGGTGGAGGGGCTATTCTTGAACAATGCCATGATTATTACATGCAATATTTTATGATTCTGCACCTTGACATGCATAATCTTTGCATATTTAGCGGATAATTGCAAAAAGTGCCAAAGAATGATAAAAAGTCATTGTCAACGGCACAGAGAATATAATTTAGAGTGTGTGTGTCCAGTGTTCAGTATCCTTTATAATGGGCATGACTATAGTTTTTGATGAAGGACCTAAAAGAGGATGGTAACAAATGTCAATCATCACAAATGTAAAGAGAATTTTCATCATTCAATCCTCATAATTCTTTCCGATTGATACGTTATGCATAATTAAGTTAACAATTTGGTTGCTGGTGACGTAGCAATTGTCTTTCTTGGATCATAAAGAGTTAGACTCGTAACAAAAAAACAGACTTCTCTGTCCGAAAATATGGTCTACATTTGAGAGAAAATCTTAGATTATCTGGTACATATTTCGAAAGCAACTAGTAATACTCATTGTATTGGTATTGTTTACTGCAACAGCTAAATAACTTAACATATTTGAAAGGCTTTACTTTTGAGTTAAATTGGAATTTGAAGACCAAAAATTAATTTTTTTTTAGAGAATTATAATATGTAGTCATCACAATGACAAATGACAAATCAGATGACAAAATCGAAGCAATTGACTAATAAACAACGTCACGGTATCTTGCAAAGGCTCGATGAAGAAAGAAGAAAAATTTTGGATTTTTTAACTCTATTCAATCACAACAATGCTAAATCTCACTTAAACTAAATTTGGAATACGCTTAAATTATTTGTATTAGAGATTTGTATTATAAATTATTTATAGAGCCGTTCGCGACAGGTTGTCGTGTGCAAGAAACTTGCCGTAACTTGGTTTAAAAGCATACAAAATTAAGCTCGTGCAGGATATGAAGCCGGCTTGCCAATCGTCACCGTTTGTCTTTGGGCTCTTGAAAAGCTTGAAGAAAAACATTTATTTTCGATCAAAATTTTGTTCAGCGATGTGGCCTATTTTGGACTTAATGGCTACGTCAATGAAGAAAATTCTCGTATTTGGGCTGAGACAAACCCGATGAGGCTCAAGAGCTGCCATTATATTTAGACAAAACAACGGTTTGGTGTGGTTTATGGACTGGTGGAATCATCGATCCATATTTTCCCTTATAAAATGAAGCCGGCCGGAACGTAACTGTGAATGGCACCCGTTATCGCGTCATGATAACGGACATGAAATTGAAACCGTAGCATTATTGCAAGAACAATTTCGGGAGCTGTTAATTTAAAGCTTCGGAAGATGTGAATTGGCCACCTGAATCATATAATATCTCACCTCTAGACTTTTTTCATTTGGGGTAGGTATAATATAGTCAAGGTATAGTCAAAAGTTAACATGGAGCCAGCTATGATTGAGAAATTAGAAGCCAACATTACTTGTGTCATTCACCAAATACCATTCGAAATGTTTTAAAAGTTTAAAAATATTTTTGAAAACAACAGAACAATGATTAAATATAAGCAATTATTAAATACATAAGTAATTATTTGAATTATACTTTTTTAGGTAGTAGAGAGTGACGACGCTAAAAAGTTTCTGCCATACCGTAACTGTGTTGCTGCCTTTAAACTCGCAAAGAATTATTTTTCATTTAAACAAATGTGCCAATATTTTGTGAGAAAAACCGCACATTAATACTACACGCAAAGCTTTTGTTCCAAAAGTAATTACAGCCTAACTACCCAACTGTTCGAATTACCTGAGATTATCTAACCTTTAGCCATTAGCGTTTACTAGAGGTCGGCTTTACGCTGACCATAATCACAAAATATGCCGCTGTAAGCCAAAAATTGGCAAACGTTAAGCGGGCCATGAATGAATGACCACAGCTTGCCCATTACAATTCCAGAAATTGGCACCAATTAGGCCTTTATTGTTAGTGAGGCTAGTTGGGGGCGGTAAATGGAGGCAGCCTGCCTGCTGGCATTGGTTGCAGCTCGTGAAGGACAATCGAATAGTGTCGCTACGTGTTGCACATGTACGGTTGCCCGGAAATGTTCCATTGTTTTCATCATTTATCAGGTCAGGTTAGTTTTTGCGTTTCTTTAGTTGTCTCTTTTTTAAGGCCTTAGTGGTAGCAGCGGTTGTGGTAGTAGTAGCAGTAGCTCACTACATTGCAACATCGCTGTAGTTATCGTTATTTTTATTGTACAAAACGTTACTTGCACCCAATTAAGTAAGGTAATTAACTTCTCTTAACCCGCTTTTACCATTGTTGAAGGTGGTCAAGTGTGTGTGTGTGTGTGTGCGTGTGTGTGTGTGTCTAATTGTGCCTGTGTGCACTTTGTGTCGGAGTGTGTAAGCATAATAGTTCACACCCATCCCGCTTTATAGAGGGTTTAATGTCGGTCATTTTAACTATCCCAACAAGAATCCAGCGAGTCTGTCTCTGCTTTATTTCAGTGCTCGACGAGGTGGTGTTCATTTTCACAACAATACTAAAAATTAGTGGTCTCCAATCCACTTTTTTGTCCGCAATCCACTGACCACCACAGGGATGTAATATACACACTAAAAAAAGCATTGGAAAACCAACAATTTTACACTTATCGTTGGTGATTAAAAGTAAAAGTTTTGTGTGATATCGCTGATACTTACTAGAGAGACCTGCATAAGACAATGGGAAGACACCTATGCACTAAATCACAGTATTGCAGTGCAGTTCAACGAAATTGAACTGAAATCTTTTATGACAACAAACTTCAAACCAGATCTGTGTTGATTCGTTTTTGTATAAATGACGCTAGTGTTGAACTTTTTACCAGCTGAATAGTTTTTTTCTTTAAATTATCAAAGTGAATTTTCATAATGTATAAACCCAGTAGTTCATGTCTCAAAGATATCTTCGAAGACGCGTGCAAGACATATGGCCGTCGTCGAGGACACCTGGAAGACAAGCCTATGTTCGTCTTAGAGGACATTTTCATACGAATGTCTCGATTAAGGAAAATGTCGCCAATGTTGTCTTCGATGGCAATTAACGAAAATGTCGCCGCAGAAAATAAAAAAAAAATTGCCTAGAAACTACCATAGCACCCACCAGAATCGTCCCTTGGACTTTATTTTGTGATATTTTGCAGACAAATATTAATTAAAATTTTATTTATAAATTTTTGTAAATGACCGCTGCGGGATTCGAACCCTCACTCTCAATATTACTAGGCGAGCACTTACTCCACTAGGCTATAGGTCAATTAGTGTTGTATGAGACGTCTCAAAAGCACTTTCGAGATACAGAAAAAGATTCAAGCGTTGATTGCAAAGTCCTCTTTATTTTTCCATCGAATGAGACTCAATGAAAAGCGCTGCTGAAAAATCCACACAAGACGACTCTAATGAAAAAGATTATTCGTCTCGTTTATAAATTGGAAGTCACCGAACGAAAAAATGCTCATATCTTGTTAATTCATTTTTGTTGATAGAATCCATGGAAATATGTACGGTTTTTTTTACTTTACGCTTAGGAAAAAAAGGGAAAGTTTTTCTGTTTTTGTTTCTTCTCTATTTGCGTATTTTTTTGTTAGTTGAATCGAAAGAAGTATGCCGGCCTTTGGAGTTTGAGCAGTGGGAATGAGAGAGAGTTTTTTCATTTCTTTATTTGCCGATAATTTTTAGACGTTTATACGGCGGTCTGCTGCCTGCCTTGCTCCGACGGCGAATGCTACCTCATTGAGTGTTGTTGTTGTTGTTCTTAACGCTTTTTCCCCTCCATGCGGACATTGTCTAAGAACTACGTAGTTTCCTTTCCTTTAATGTATACATACATTCAAATTCCCTCTCATTCGCAATTTGAATTCAACCTACAAATTTTATTATTTAGGTTTTGCCCTATTTTCATTCATACAAAAACGTATGGAGATACGGTTTCATTCGACTCTAGTAGGCGTCTGAATTTTTGAGTTAAGGAGTTAAATTTTCGGCGCTATGAATTAACTCCCAATGAATTAACTCCCAAATCAAAAAATGAATTAACCCCCAATGAATTAACTCCCAATGAATTAACTCCCAAAAAAATGAATTAACTCCCAAAAAAAATGAATTAACTCCCAATGAAAATATGAATTAACTCCCAACTTTTTCGAAGTATGAATTAACTCCCAAAAAAAAATGAATTAACTCCCACTGAAAATATGAATTAACTCCCAACTTTTTCCAAGTATGAATTAACTCCCAAAAAAAAATGAATTAACTCCCAATGAAAATATGAATTAACACCCAACTTTTTCCAAGTATGAATTAACTCCCAAAAAAAAATGAATTAACTCCCAACTTTTTCCAAGTATGAATTAACTCCAAAAAAAATATGAATTAACTCCCAATAAAAATATGAATTAACTCCCAACTTTTTCCAAGTATGAATTAACTCCCAAAAAAATATGAATTAACTCCCAACGAAAATATGAATTAACTCCCAACTTTTTCCAAGTATGAATTAACTCCCAAAAAAATATGAATTAACTCCCAATGAAAATATGAATTAACACCCAACTTTTTTTGAAATATAATATACTCCCAGGGAAATGAAATAACTCCCAAAAAGAATGCTGTTTCAACCGAAGCCGGGGTTTTGTCTACTGGGAGTTGCAATCCTTGCCGTGGCCGAAGCCGCCACACGGAAAACCCTGTATGCAAAAAACCTCACATGACCGTGAGAATTTTGCTGATTAAGGGTTATGATCCCTGCCGCGGCCGAAGGCCGCCACACGTAAAAGCCTGTATGCAAAAAAACTCCCATGACCGTAAGGATTTTGCTGATTGAGGGTTATGATCCCTGCCGCGGCCGAAGGCCGCCACACGAAAAGCCTGTATGGTAAAAACCTCACATGACAGTGAGGATTCTGCTGATTGAGGGTTAAGATCCCTGCCGCGGCCGAAGGCCGCCACACGAAAAAGCCTGTATGCAAAAAACCTCACATGACCGTGAGGATTCTGCTGATTGAGGGTTATGATCCCTGCCGCGGCCGAAGGCCGCCACACGAAAAAGCCTGTATGCAAAAAACCTCACATGACCGTGAGGATTCTGCTGATTGAGGGTTAAGATCCTTGCCGCGGCCGAAGGCCGCCACACGAAAAAGCCTGTATGCAGAAAACCTCACATGACCGTGAGGATTCTGCTGATTGAGGGTTATGATCCCTGCCGCGGCCGAAGGCCGCCACACGTAAAAGCCTGTATGCAAAAAAACTCACATGACCGTGAGGATTGTGCTGATTGAGGGTTATGATCCCTGCCGCGGCCCAAGGCCGCCACACGAAAAAGCCTGTATGCAAAAAAACTCACATGACCGTGACGATTCTGCTGATTGAGGGTTAAGATCCCTGCCGCGGCCGAAGGCCGCCACACGGAAAAGCCTGTATGCAATAAAGCTCCCACTTAAAAAAATGAAATTGGGAGTTAAAAGCTGTATGCCCGACCGCGGCAGGGATCATAACCCTCAATCAGCAGAATCCTCACGGTCATGTGAGGTTTCTTGCATACAGGCTTTTTCGTGTGGCGGCCTTCGGCCGCGGCAGGGATCATAACCCTCAATCAGCAGAATCCTCACGGTTATGTGAGGTTTTTTGCATACAGGCTTTTTCGTGTGGCGGCCTTCGGCCGCGGCAGGGATCCTAACCCTCAATCAGCAGAATCCTCACGGTCATGTGAGGTTTTTTGCATACAGGCTTTTTCGTGTGGCGGCCTTCGGCCGCGGCAGGGATCATAACCCTCAATCAGCAGAATCCTCACGGTTATGTGAGGTTTTTTGCATACAGGCTTTTTCGTGTGGCGGCCTTCGGCCGCGGCAGGGATCCTAACCCTCAATCAGCAGAATCCTCACGGTCATGTGAGGTTTTTTGCATACAGGCTTTTTCGTGTGGCGGCCTTAGGCCGCGGCAAGGATTGCAACTCCCAGTAGGCAAAACCCCGGCTTCGGTTGAAACAGCATTCTTTTTGGGAGTTATTTCATTTCCCTGGGAGTATATTACATATATTTCAAAAAAAGTTGGGTGTTAATTCATATTTTCATTGAATTTTTCCGGGATCATAACCCTCAATCAGCAGAATCCTCACGGTCATGTGAGGTTTTTTGCATACAGGCTTTTTCGTGTGGCGGCCTTCGGCCGCGGCAGGGATCCTAACCCTCAATCAGCAAAATCCTCACGGTCATGTGAGGTTTTTTGCATACAGGCTTTTTCGTGTGGCGGCCTTCGGCCGCGGCAGGGATCCTAACCCTCAATCAGCAGAATCCTCACGGTCATGTGAGGTTTTTTGCATACAGGCTTTTTCGTGTGGCGGCCTTCGGCCGCGGCAGGGATCATAACCCTCAATCAGCAGAATCCTCACGGTTATGTGAGGTTTTTTGCATACAGGCTTTTTCGTGTGGCGGCCTTCGGCCGCGGCAGGGATCCTAACCCTCAATCAGCAGAATCCTCACGGTCATGTGAGGTTTTTTGCATACAGGCTTTTTCGTGTGGCGGCCTTCGGCCGCGGCAGGGATCATAACCCTCAATCAGCAGAATCCTCACGGTCATGTGAGGTTTTTTGCATACAGGCTTTTTTGTGTGGGGGCTTTCGGCCGCGGCAGGAATCTTAACCCTTAATCAGCAGAACCCTCAGGTATCATAACCCTAAATCAGAAAAATCATCACGGTTATGATAAACTCCAAAAAAAATGAAATAATTCCCAATGAAAATATGAATTAACTCCCAACTTTTTCCAAGTATGAATTAACTCCCAAAAAAAAATGAATTAACTCCCAATGAAAATATGAATTAACTCCCAACTTTTTCCAAGTATGAATTAACTCCCCAAAAAAAATGAATTAACTCCCAATGAAAATATGAATTAACTCCCAACATTTTCCAAGTATGAATTAACTCCCAAAAAAAAATGAATTAACTCCCAATGAAAATATGAATTAACTCCCAACTTTTTCCAAGTATGAATTAACTCCCAAAAAAAAAATGAATTAACTCCCAATGAAAATATGAATTAACTCCCAACTTTTTCCAAGTATGAATTAACTCCCAAAAAAAAATGAATTAACTCCCAATGGAAATATGAATTAACTCCCAACTTTTTCCAAGTATGAATTAACTCCCAAAAAAATATGAATTAACTCCCAATGAAAATATGAATTAACTCCCAACTTTTTCCAAGTATGAATTAACTCCCAAAAAAAAAATGAATTAACTCCCAATGAAAATATGAATTAAGTCCCAACTTTTTTCGATTATGAATTAACTCCCAATGAAAATGAATTAACTCCCAAAAAAAATGAATTAACTCCCAAATTTGTATGGAAGAATTTTGGGACTTAATTCATTTTTGATTTGGGAGTTAATTCATTGGGAGTGAGCGCCATTGGGAGTAGCGCCAAATTTTCATTCGAAATGTGTTGTACCACAGAACTTTATTCAAGTGTATTCGTGTGTTCGAGACATCCCAGCAGCCCTCTAATCCGTACTAAACAAATATACTGTATAACAAATTAGTTGTATAATATGATATATGTATGTATATGTATGTATATAGAAACATATATTGTATATTAATGTATTTTTAACACATGTTTGGTTTTTTTACAAATATAATATTACAATTTTATACAAATTATTCATAAATTTTTGCCTTTAAAAGCTCTTTGGAATTAACTCCTATAAAAAGTAATACATGTTCTATAATTATAATGCATATTATATAAAAGTCGAAGTTGAAAGCATAATTGACATTAACAAAAGGATCGATCACAAAAATGGCCGATTATTTTTTATAGCCATAACTTTACAAAATATGTACAAAAAGCAAAATAATTCGGCAGCCAGCTCAAGGTGAAATAATGCTGAAAGCAGAAAGAAATGCGAAAGAAGAAAGTCTTATCCTTTGACCCATTTGCCAGACCCAGATCCTAAAAAAATCTTTTTTATAGTTCAGAAAGAGCAGATAAAACAGAATTTATTATAATTATTTAATGAAAAACTAATCAGTTTTAGTTGAACTGATATCAAGTTAAGAGTAATTGATCACAGACATAAACTCTAAGGATGCTTTTTATTTAAAACAATTGATATTTTTTAAGTTTTTATTTTCAACTTCTACTTCACTCACGTTCTCACAGTCACTTTTTTCGCCCGAATAGTCACAAAAACCATGTGTCTCTTTTTCGAGTAGAAACAAAGAATTTCTTATTTTATTTCTCTTATTTTAGCCTATAACTGATTAAAATTATAATAATAATCTCGATTCCCTCCTCTCCCTCTATCACTCACTTCCTGCCCCTTTAACCACCTTGTTTTAAACTAAATCCATCCTTCCCGCTTTTATTTTATTTATTCTTTCTCACAATGGTTTAAGGTTTAAGTTTTGTTTGCTTTTGTTGTTTGCTTGCATTGTTTCACATTGCCAAGTTTCCACACCTGCGTTTGTTGTTGTTTTTAGTTTCAGTTTTAGTTTTTAGTTTTAGTTTACAATTTATGTTTCCGCTTCCGGAAACTCGACGCCATCTTCACCAGTTGGACGATTACGATTACTGTGTCAAGAAAACGGCAACGGCACAACTGTGTACTCGCACTTCTGTCAACAATGCATTACAATCAGGGCCGGATCATCTCATAGAAAAATTAGACAAATGTATATTGCCCGCTTTTTTGAAGGGCCCGGTCAAACTGTCTAGTTTGATAAGATTTGTAAGTAAGAAAGTTTGTTTGTTTGTGTTGCGTTAACTCGAGAACCGCTAGACCGATTTGAATGCGGTTTTCGGGAATTTGGTGTATAATCTAACCAGAGTGTTATAGGCTCTATGAAGTTTCAAATATTTGCCGCTATATATCGCTGTAAACAACACTTTTACTCTGTGCATCCTTTCAACAATCATTGGCGCGCCCCACAGGTTGAGTAACGCTGTAATAGCAAGTTGAGGTTGAGAGCTAAGTTATTTACCTAAAAACATAATTTTTAAATAAAAGTTTAGAAAAGTTTTTATTTGGTTGTTCTTCTTCATATTCGGTACAATTTTTAAAAATTGAGTTTAAAATTTTTAGCTAGCTTCCTGATGAGCTAGAGAGTCGAAATTGTGACCCTCGTGACCCTATAATCTAACAAGAGTGATCCTCGAATATCACTTAAGATGCACGAAAGCTCGAATAGCACGGTTAAAATTTGCTACAACCCAAAATTCGAATTACACAAAGTCGCGAGTATCTGCATAGAGTAGCAGCATATTAAAAAATAACCGTTGTAATCCCGTTGTCCGAGAATTTAAATTATATGAGTTATTAGTGTCCAATAACACGATTTCGAACAACACGGAACCAACAAAGAGTGTTATTTGGCGGTCACCGCACGTATATTTGATCTTAAAAAATATTTTAAAAAAGATATTATCCACCACGTGAGATAATACGGCCATTGAATTTGTTGCGCAAAAGAGCCATTGTTTCGTTAGCTGTGTGGCAAGGCACCGTCCTGTTGAAACCACATATCGTCCACATCCACATCTTCCAATTCGAGTCATAAAAAGTTCGTTATCATCTCACGATAGCGAACACCATTCACAGTAACTGCCTGACCGGCCTCATTTTGGAAAAAATACGGCCCGATGATGCCGCCAGCCCATAAACCACACCAAACAGTCACTCTTTGTGGGTGCATTGGTTTTTCGACAATCACTCTTGGATTATCATTCGCCCAAATGCGGCAATTCTTCTTATTGACGAATCCACTGAGGTGAAAATGTTCCTCATCACTGAAGATGATTTTCTTAGAAAATTTATCATCCACTGTTGCCATTTCTTGCCACCATTCTGACCATTGACGACGTTTGGAATGGTCAAGAGGCTTTAGTTCTTGAGTCAGTTGCACCTTGTAAGCGTGTAAATGCAAGTCTTTATGTATAATGTTCATCAACGACGAGCGTGAGAGGTGCAATTGTTGGGCACGACGACGAGTTGAGGTGGACGGCTCTTCAGCCACACTATCGCGAACAGCAGCAATATTTTCTGCAGTACGAGCTGTACGAGCATGCACTGGTGTTTTCACATCTCCTACAGACCCGGTTTGCTCAAATTTTTGCACGATTTTTCCGATTATACGCACATTTGGACGATTAACTTGACCGAAAAAATCACCAAGTGCACGATATGCATTTTGATTTGAACGCCCATTTTCATAATAAGCCTGAACAACTTTAATGCGTTGCTCGATTGTGTATCTTTCCATGGTTCAAATTGAGTTAGTCTGAAATTGAGAAATGTCAAATGAAATGCAGAAAAAAACTTGGCGTTTAGGTTTGGTTCACATTCAATATCGGCCCTTAAAATTTAACCACCCTTTAAAAGCCTAAGAGACGGCTAAACGTACATATATACAAACAGCTGAGTCTTTTTCGACTGACAATTTTGTTTCCAGCAAAGCATTAGCAATAAAAGCTGTTGCTGAAAATCTGAAAAGTTTGGGCTGTCTTTACTGCTAAAATGGTCTTTGTTTTAAAAGTCGTTTTAAAACGACTCTTTGCACAGCTCTAGTATGTACATACATACGTATCTCGCATAACTCAAAAACAATTTTGTATTTAGAATTGTGTTTAGGAATGTTTTAACACCTAGTTGTGCTGCTAACTTTTTGGTTATAATTGGTTAAGGCAAAGGGGCACTTTTCTTAAAGAGTTTTGTACAATTTTACATACGTGTATAACTCAATAACTCAATAGTTGTACAAGGATATGTTACCCGCATCAGATTTTTTAGTTTGTTTTAAAAAAGTTTTATATAAAATTTTTTATACAGGCGACCCTAGAATAACACGCTTCATTAGATCCGTGTTATTCAAAACTAATGATTCGTACAATTTAAATTCTCGGACAGCGGGATTAAACCGGTTAGTTCGGACTTCGTGTAATTCAATTTCTGTGTTATTCGAAGGTCGTCTCAATTTTTAACCATGCTATTCAAAGCTTCGTGCAACTCTAGTACCGTAAGTACTCAATTACCTATTTAAGGGTCAGCTGGATTTACTTTTTTAAACTATTTCGGCTTTTATCTTCCGCTATTGAGTTAACCCTTTAATAAGTAAAATATATAAATAAAAATATAAGATTTGTTTTAGTTTTTCACATTATTTATGTTTGTTTTATTTATTGATTTTGAGTGGCCTATTTCTTGTGGAAGAGGGAGAGGGCCCCGTAGGAAGAAAATCTCTAGGGCCCCAAGATGGGGCTAATCTGGCCCTGATTACAATAAAACACTTCCAGGAAGGCGTTATTGCTTAATGTTTTCGGTTTTGTTTTTGTACTTCTTTGTAAAATTTCTGCCGGTCTTCCTTTCATCTCGTGTCGCACTTTGTAGTCAATGTGTTAACGTTGACCAATAGTTTCTACAACTTGTTGCCGTTGCTTTTCAATTTTTATTTTTTCGTTTTCTTTCTTTCTTTTTCGTTGATTTATTTCTTGTTTGTTTTTGCTGAAAAATAAAAACTACGGAAAAGAAAAAACGAAGTATAATTAATTAAAACTTCATAAAGATTACGATTGAATGGATAAATACTAGAAAACCAAAATATTTCCAGAATCCTAGCTTAATTTGAGACCGCATAAAAACCGTAAAATAATGCTAAAAAATGCGAAACATCAACTCCGGACGGTTCTTATTTTTTTTAAATTTCGTCGTGATATATGAAACCGAATTTAAAATATTCGCTTTCAAAGAAGAATGTACCTTAACATTATAAAAAGTGAGCGTGACCGACAAATTAAAAAAAGAATTTCTTGAGAATAGAAGAAAAAACTATAAAGTCTTCTAAAAACAAGAATTTTTTTTCCTAGTTTCAAGGAAATGTGTTTTAAATTATTTTTTAAGAGTTAAAATTTAAGAAACATAATAATCGGAGAGAAGTTTTGTACTCTCTTAAGTACTATCAACTACATGCTAATTTTCTTGATACAGTGTCCCATCTCATTATCTATTGTAAACAGATATTTTGCAATCCGCTACCTTGCTTCTCATTGGACGCGCTCATAGAAAGTATTGCTGTCGAAACGATGATTGTATTTCGCAGAGATAATGAGATGAGACAGTTGATAACGCATCTCATAAAACTCGGTTTGACGCGTATTTTTGACGTACGTGAGATGCTGCGTGAGATGCTGCCACTCTGAACAAGGCTTTAGTCAAAAGCAGAGCCTGAAAATAACTCTTCTTCAAAAAATTTTTCAAATAAAAGTCAACTTTTAACTTTTATTTTAAAAGTTAAAAGTTAACTGTTAACTTTTACTTTTAAAAATAAAAGTCTTTCGATAACTCTTATTAAAAGACTTTTAAAATAAAAGTCTTTGGATAACTCTTATTCAAAGACTTTTAAAATAAAAGTCTTTGGATAACTGTTATTCAAAGACTTTTATTTTTAAAAGTCATTTATAAAAGTCTTTTTTTGATGATGCGGTGCTCAAAACGACTGAGACTTTTTACACGTGGTAGGTGAGTGACAATCCCCAAAGTGACCCTCTGGGGTCACGACATTTCCTATCCCCAGAGGGTCACTTTGGGGATTGTCACTCACCTACCACGTGTAAAAAGTCTCAGTCGTTTTGAGCACCGCATCATCAAAAAAAGACTTTTATATATGACTTTTAAAAATAAAAGTCTTTGAATAAAAGACTTGAAAGACTTTTAAAAATAAAAGTCACTGAATAACTCTTATTCAAAGACTTTTTTAATAAAAGTTATAAAAGTTTCAAGCTCTGGTCAAAAGGCGTCAGTTTTAAAGATGAAAAATAATTAAACGCCTTCTATTTATTTCCCCCTTTTCCACAGAGGAAGAGTTTTTCTCTGCCGCCGACAAAATCAAATCCCTGAAGGCGTTTAATCGATGTCGATTCGATGCGTTCGAGTCAAAAAAAGCTGAAAACGAACGTCAAATTCATGCACTTGCATTTTCATTGTAGCGGCTAAAGAAATATAAAATTTTTTAACAAAAAAAAAGAAAAGAAACATGTCAAGTTTAACAACAACAATTGTCGATAATAATTCAACTTCAGACAAAAGAAAAAATATACTCACAAGCGAACATATGTATGAACATATTGATAGTAACTGCACAAGGCAAGGCAGATGCTGCATGGCGGGGGAGCCGCAAAATCACAGAAGAACAAGAAATAGTCACAAGCATCTAAAACTAAAGAAACATCAAATTGCATTGTAAAGCTTCGTATTCTTACTTAAATAAAAAATAAAATTAACTATAAGTATATAAGTATATTAGAAAGAAAACCATTAGCTTTCAAGCGATTTCAAGAGATTTTTCAAAACAAAAATGAAAATTGGAAAAAACAAACAATTCAAAAGACAAATTAATTACTCATAGATTGAAGGACTGTGTTACAAAAGCCTTGAAAACTTTCACAATAGCATACAAAATATGTGAGATGTCCGTGTCAGGTACAGAAACACCTTCTGCCGCTACCATCAGTGTTGCCAACTAACTGCCAAAACACAACCTCGCAGCGACTGCAGCAGCTAACAGAATTTTATACACAAGATTACGGCCAAAACAGAGCACTCCACCGACTGCAGCGGCGAGCAGAATTTTATACACAAGCTTATGGGGAGAGCCACTGCGCCAGCCACTGCACTATGGGCTGGGAAACCTGGAAAGGTGGGCAAAAGTCCGATTTAAGAGAATTGTGATTTAAATAGGTTTATAAGGTTTTGAGGTCGCTGATTACACGTATGGCATTAATTGTTTTTATTATTTTGAGTCATTCGTCTAAAACTATGTCTTTTCACGACTTGACTTTTGAACATAATAACAATGTTCTCCTTAAGGATAAAGTTTGGCAAGATATATCGACGCGTTTGGGTGTTCCTGGTAGGAATATATACATACAAAGTAAAAGCAAAGAATATACAATGTTTATTATATATTCTTTGGTAAAATTGTCTTAAAAAATGAAAGAGTAGAATACAGAAGTGTAAACAAACAGATGACTTGCAGTTGCAGTCACAGCTTCACGGTTTAGTTTAGCTGATGCGTGAGAGAGGGTTGCTGCAACAGCCACTGTGCGGTTATGTATTGGCTGTGAAGTGAACGTACCTAATTAATTAAATTTGCGCCCGGCTGCAAAACAGTGATTGAAAGAGCGCGAGCCAACGAACGAATGTTTTCGAAAAGGCTATTAGATACTTATTGCCACGGCCGAAAGAGTTCCAACCCCAGAAACACATACATTCGAATATGCTCTCACTGTAGAGCACACACACTCACACCCACTCGAATGCTTAATTATTGCTTTTTGCAACTGACCGCTTGACTTGAATTTTAACATCAGGCATTTTTGTTTTTGTTTTGTCGTTGTCGCTGAATGTTCATATTTCATGCAACCGTAAGATCGTATACATACGGATGTGCTCATATACATACATACATTCATATGTGTTCGTGTTAATGTGAAAAATTTCACTATACAGAGTGGTTCATTGAAAAATTTCAATAAATGAATACTTCCGGAAACTGTTGCTTTCTCAGTTCAGTCCACTCCAGACCACAACTGGTCACTCTTAACATGGTTAACACTTTGATTGGTTAACTATTGAGGCAAGTTCATTATAAAAGCTACTAGTAGACCTGGTCAGGTCGGCCTGATCTGTTACGGTTCAGGTTGGTTCACTGTTTGTTTATTTGTTGCTTGTTGCGGGTAAACGTCAACCAAAATTTGATCAATTACAAAAATTGAATATCAACTTAAAAACCACACACGAGTTGTTCAAACATTACTGAGCCATTACCATGAAAATACCATAAAAAGAAATTAATTAGCTGTAAGTTGAAAGGTTAAAAGGTAGCAAATCGTAGGATGAAGTAGCACGTTCCGTATATCTACCCAGTAAGCCAAACGGATCCGTTTCAAATTCAAAGCAAAGCCGAATTCTCAGTCTACCTATCTAAAAACGAATACGAGTACGTTTTCGTATCACTTTCGAATCTGGTTTTGTGAGAAAGTCCCACATCGCTTTCAAGAAAGCGAGAATATTCCGTTTTTTAAATTTTTTCGGATCCGTTTCGGATTAGAAAGAAAGACGTTCTCGAGGGAACAAAAAAATCGGTTCCGTTTCGAATTCTTTATTATATAATCAAGCATCTATTTTTTATTTAATAATACAGAAGATTGAAGGGGAACTCATTTCAGCTACAGAAGTTTGTCTTATTTTGAAAGACTTTATCTTTCAATACAAATCTCGATTTGAAGAAAAATGTTATAAATATGAAAATTTACACACAAAAACACACAAAGGAATCAAATCCGGGGATAACGAAAAAGTTTATCAATGAAGTGCAGAGTTTTTACCAACCATGTGCCGGGCGGCACAGAAGTGAGGGGCGGCACAGAAGTGAGGGGCGTTCAGTTGTATTACGAAAATGAGCGTTCTACGGGGAATGTGTTTCGTACGCTTAGAGCAACTTATGGTCCACATAATCAACCTACCGAACGCACAGATCGCTATGTCATGAAAAAATTGAAACCTACTTTTCATAATTAGATAATACGCGACCTAATAACTACATCCAAAACGTAGTGAAGAAAATAAAGCGGCGGTAGCTCAGACTATACGCGATTACCGTGATAAATCGATGCTCGGCGCCGTTCTCAACAGCTTGACTTGTCATAAGCAGCAACTTCAGCTCGTGCAAGAATTAAAGCCAACCCACCTTCCGAATCTTTACAGTTTCAGTCTTGGGGCTTTAAAAAAGCTTGAAGAAGATCCACTGCTTTCGAACAAAATTTGTTGCTACAATGTGGCCCATTTTCGGCTAAATGTCTACGTTAATAAGCCAAAATGAACATTATAGATAGAACATATTCAGATAAAATGGGTTCTATCATCTGAATATGCTACACCAATTGTGATTAACCCAAAGAAAGATGTGTCGTGGCGTCTGTGTTGTAAATAAAGCAGGCTAAACAAGAAGATCATAAGTGATCATTTTCCCATGCCACTTATGAAACACGTGCTAGACAGACTAGACAGACTACAGAAAGCAGTGATGTAGCGAGGGGGAGGGGAGGGGGCGGTCCGCCCGGGTGACACCATTTTAGGGGTGACACCCGAGCAAACTAAGCAAATAAAAACATTTCGATGTACACTCATTAGTGCCAATCCCGTAAGCCGTTTTTGGTTTCTCAGGAACGTTTTCAGCCTTTTATGTGTTGAAAATTGGCGCACCGCTGTACAGGTTGTTACTTGTATGGCTGCATACATTTTAAGAAACCCATGAATACATGGAAATAGGTCCTTTTGCACTGGTTCAGAGCATTTATTGCAACAGTAGATCGATCTTGAGTTTGTTGCTGTTCCTAATTCACTATTAAGCAGTATTAAGCAGTTCAACTTTGTGAATATTGCTCTATGCTTATGCTCACGAACTTGGTTTGTAGCTGTTCGAAAATATCGTTCATAAATGGAATTGCAATAGCTATTCTGAAATATCTTTCGGGGTCGTTGGTATTTACATTGGCTCTATGTTTTTAACTGCAGGCAATACGAGAAACTCTCACTGTCGCATTCGCAGACGTTCAAAGTACTATAATAAGTACTATGACTATAGCTGATTAAAAAAGATCTGTGAAACGTTTGTCTAAATTTGTCTAAATATTGTGTACTAACGCAATATGTTCTGTAGAGCTAGACAGATCGGGAGTAAGTGATTGAAGTTTTTGACATAGAGTCCAGTTGCTGTAGTGCATGTTTCAATGTGAGTGGTCAATTGAAGATCCTCAAGTGCTTCAACAATAGCTAAATATGTATATTATACTTCCCTAAATCTTATTAATCCATCGTGGTTTTCTACCCAACGCGTTTCAGACATTGCTACCAATCGAAACCATCTTGTCTGAGGAAAAGTCTTTTTTAAAGAAAACTCCAAAAGATTTTACAGTTCCTATACAATTTCTAGTGTATTGGACCGCGCACACATAAGTCCGTCAAATTATAGCCTGGAGACCGTTAAAACTACCTTTCATAACTACCGCACCATCGTATCCTTGTTTAATTAAATATTTAAGGTTTATTCCCCTTGATTTCAGGATAGTAGTAGTTGCAAAATGTCAATAATTTAAGGGTTTAAGCCCGTCAAACCCCGCCCCCCCGGGTGCGGTCCTGGTTATAACCTTTGTTTGAAAAGTTTTGTTAGATTTTGGAAATTTCATCAGAATTCAAAACCTTAAAATCACAAGACTTTTTATATTCAAAGTTAAATTTTTATACTTTCACTTTATTGCACCAATAAGTTCTTTTTATTTAGTATTTAAGAGTATTATTGCATTGCGTTGTTGTTTGTTAAAAATCGGTGAAATGTTTCTGGTTGCCTTTCAAATGCTATTCTGTGGGCTTTGTGTATTTGTTAAACATTAGTAAATTGCAAAAACTGTGGAATGTTGGTAACAATTATTATATATTTCTGATAAATTAGTGATGACAAATTGAACCACCTATAGACACATCTATATAAGAGTATATTTACAATACCATATGTACCATGTATATATTTACATATATATACTAGAGCTGTGCGCGAGCCGTTTTGAAGGCAGCTAGGCACAAATCGGCACGACTGCTGTTTTGTGACTGCCGTATGAAAATTGCAATAAACAGCAACTGCTGTGGTGCCTTTACCCGACCGACATTCATTTTTACAGCTTGTTCGAAAATTTGCAGTTGCTGTTTTAATGTTGATGCATTTCTCTCTCGTTCCTTCCGCTTAATCTCCAAAGGAACGAAAGAAACGCAAACAACTCACCCTCTTTCCCTCCGCTCGCACTCGAAAGGAACGAAAGGCAAGCATTTGCGCCGCTGGACACTCCGTCGATGATGCTTTGTTATCACCAGAAGCGTCTGAAAACTAATTAAGAAATTACGAAGAAAAAACATCCCCTCTTTCCCTCCGCTCAAACTCAAAAACCATTCTTATCTATTTTTCCATGTAATTATCGTCTTTTTCTTACTTTGTTTTTGTTGTAAATGGTCCACAAATTGTGGCCCCGAACAACGATTGAAAACAATAAAAAAATGTTCTGCCACATTTTCGAGAAAAACGACAAAAAAAAAGAAACAAAAAAAGGGAGAGGCACGCAATGCTTTTTTTCTAACTAAAAGCCTAGGAGACGGCTGAACGTATGTATGTATTTAATATGTATGTGCATTCCGTGTGTGTATCCTCTCTTATATCTATTTAGCAATTGTTGGCATTAAAACTGTTGTGTCATTTTCGTCTGACAATTTTGTTTTTGTTTCCAGCAGAGCACAAGCAATAAAGGCTATGAGTGAAAATCTGAAATGTTTTATCAATTTTTACTGATAAAACGTTGTGTGTTTTGAAAGTGGTTTTCAAACGGCTTGTGCACAGCTCTAATATATACACATATTACGCTCCTTACAACGCTTTAATATACATGTATCTACATACATATGTACATACATATATCACGCATATATGAATGCATATATGGTGCCCGATTAATAATGGATAACCCGGAGTGTTCTTGAAGGGGCTACCCCTTACAAAAAAATATAAAAGGATATAAAAAAACTGTTTAGAAACTAGTCTAAGAGCTATGCACTTTTTTTGCTGCCCGTGATCAGATTATTGGGCACTACAACCACAAATTTAAGAATGTTGGGCCTTACCCAAGAGAAGCACAATTTATAACTCGCTGTTTCTGGATTTTTTCAAAGAACGGTTAAAAACAGAAGTTTGGTTTTCTGTGTTTTTAGTGGCTAAGTCTGAGAGTTTCTTGTGGAAAAAATATGTATGCCAACCTAACTGACCAACTATTTCAAAATATGCGCACTTTACGCAGTTTCTAAAATCGGTATAACATCTCATACTTATATTAAAAAATTATTAAGTCTTTGCTAGTTATACAACAAGATTTGTCTGACTAAGTCAAAGAAGTTGAAAGTTAATTAGAACTTTATCACGATTACGGGAGAACAAATGAAGGGATCGGCATGTCTGAGTCATCTCAGAAAAAATTAGCGGAACACGCCCACTGATATACTGTTCTATAGCATTCCATTTATAGCAATTCCATTGTAAATAGTTTTTTATATCTTCTTTCTACGCAGCCGGGGTAGCCCCTTCAAGTACACGCCGGGTTATTCATTATTAACCGGGCACCCTGTATATACATTTGATTACGGTTGGCACTCGATTATCCGGACTCCATAAACCGGTATCATCTGTTAACCGGGATGCTGAGTAGTTAACTTAGAGCGATTTTATGGTGTAATCGCGACGTAATATGCGTAAATGACGGTATTTACACGTGCGACGAATCGCAATTATGCCTGGGTTTTTGTTGTTGTTTCGCCCAGTTTGTCATTCTGAAACAGCTAATATATACAATAGAGCTGTGCACAAGCCGTTTTAAAACGACTTTTAAAACACAGAACGTTTTAGCAGTAAAAATTGCCAAAACTTTTCAGATTTGCACCAACAGCTTTTATTGCTGATGTTTTGCTGGAAACAAAAACAAAATTGTTAATCGAAAATGACGCAGCAGTTCAATGGCACTTATTGCTAAGTAGATAAACAGAAGGATACACATACGAAGTGCACATACATATTTCTTTTTTTCGTTTCTTTTTTTTTGTCGTTTTTCTCGAAAATGTAGCGGAACATTTTTTCATTGTTTTCAGTCGTTGTTCGGGGCCACAATTTGTGTACCATTTACAAAAAACAAAGTGGGAAAAAGACGATTACATTGAGAAATAAGTATGTTTAGGAGTTTGAGCGGAGGGAAACAGGGAGATTGTTTTCTTCTTAATTACTTTTCCGACGCTTCTGGTGAAAACAAAGCGCCATCGACAGAGTGGTGAGCGGCGCAAATTTTTGTCTTTCGTTCCTTTAGAGCCGCGGTTCCCAAAGTGTGTTCCGCGGAACCCTGGGGTTCCACGAACAAATTTAGGAGTTCCGCGTGACAAATTTAGTTTAATGTATTGACATTTACTAGGAAAGTTTCCTAGGAAAGTTTACAATCGGCCACCAAATTAAATTACAAATTTTTAAATAAGGTGGCTGAAAACACAAGCATCGTAATATAAGTCGTAATTTCGTAATTTAATTTAAATCGTAATATCGTAATTTAAGTAATATTTTGGTGCAATACGTCCTGTTTTACATTGGGCAATTATTGCTTTCAACTTTTTTGACGTTCCCCTTTGTGGTTGCCGTTTGCTTTAATATTGGGCAAGAATTGCTATCAAACATAACGTTATCAAACATAGCGCCCAATTTTAAAATAATCGTGGAATTGGATTGGAAGCAGGTGCATTCTTCACATTAAAACTTTTTTATTTATTTTAGTTTATGTTTTGTACTTTTGTTAATTATTTTTATGATGAACTGTTTTTTTAAGTTTTGTTTAATTCAATAAAAATCTGAAGTACCAAAATAATACTTGTTTCATTTAATATCTGCTTAAATTATGAATAGTCGTTGGTTAAAAAAATATTCAGGGTTTCGCGATCATTCGCAAAAAATTTGGGGGTTCCACGACCAAAATAGTTTGACAACCACTGCTTTAGAGTTTGAGCGGAGAAAAAGAGGGAGAGTTGTTTTCGTTTCTTTCGTTCCTTTAGAGTTTAAGCAGAGGGAACGAGATAAAAAAGCATCAACAGTAAAACAGCAACTGCAAATTTTCGAACCAGCAGTAAAAATTACTGTCGGTCGGGTAAAGACACCACAGTTTTGTTGTTTATTGCGATTTTAATACGGCAGTCACAAAACAGCAGTCCTGTGGATTTCTGCCTAGCTGTCTTGAAAACGGCTTGTGCACAGCTCTAATATGCAACTCGTCGCAAAATCTTATTATTTGAAATTAATAACAAGATAATGTAAAAACGAAACGTAAACGTTTGTTTACATTTTAGCACAGTAAATTGAATGAACTCGAAGTTTTCATTGAGCCATAGCAATACGTTGACGTTGAAGTCAAAGTCGAAGTCTGACGGACTCTATGGGCCGGAGCCATTATTGCAACTCGTTGTTAAGCTGTTTCCGATTTGCACTGGATACACATTTTTATTTCTGAGGTGCCCTCATCCTAACCATTGGCGTAAATTAGAGATGAGCAATTCAGTGATTTTTTTGGAACGGTGACAGCAGTGACAGTAACATACGGGTCACCGTGATTTTAACCAGTGATTTTCAGTCACCTTAACTTGAATATAAGTAATAGAGGTCTGCATGAGACGATCCAAAAGTACTTTCGAGATACAGAAAAAAGTTCGAGAATTGACTGCAAAGTATCTTTTAATTATTCGAATCGAATGAGACTGAACGAATACTCAGCTGAAAATTCTACACTAGACGACTCGGAAGAAAACTATTATTCGTTGTTTATGTATTGGAGGGGCACCGAATAAAAAAATATTCATATCCCGTTGATTCATTTTTGTTGGTGGAATCCATGGAAATACGCCTAGAGAGAAAGGAAAGTTTTTTGGTTCTTATCTATTTCCTGAAGTTTTTGTTAGTGGAATCGAAAGAGGTAGTCGCCGGTCTTTGAAATTTGAGCAGTGAGAAGAGGGAGAGTTTTTCCATTTTTTCATTTGCTGATAATTTTCAGACGCTTCTACGGCGGTCTACTGACTGCCTGCTACGATAGTAAATATCGACATTTTCAGGCCCTTATCTGCTGCCTGCCTTGTTCCGACATTATCTGTTGTCCAACGCCTTTCCCCTCCATGCAGACACTGTCTAAAAATTACGTAGTTTCTTTCTGTTATGTTATCTGTTATTGTATTTTGTTATTGTTTTCGAAGCCTGTTGCCGTCCGCAATGAAGGAGGATATACATACAATGTTTACATACATAATATATATATACATACACGATTCATTCGAATCATTCGAAATCAACTTTTCTTCTTTAGGTTCTACCATAATTTCATTCGTACAAAAGCATATGGAGATGCGGTTTCATTCGAATCATGGCGTTTGTATTTTTGAGTTAAGGAGTAAAATTTTCATTCGAAATGTACTGTACTGCAGTAGTGTATTCAAGGGTATTCGTGTGTTAAAGACATCCCATGCAGACCTCTAATAAGTAAACGACGATACCAGAAGTTTTAGCGAGTTTGAGGGGTAGATTTTTAATCTATGAACGATTCGTTTATCGCCCGTTCTGCATTGTCATTTTCTTGTTTTGATCGGTAATGGTAAATACACCGTTGAATGCCTCCGGCTTATGTATATGCATTGTCAAATTTGAAATTGTTGTCTTGTACGACAATTTAATTTTGCATATTTTACACTTTGCGTAGATAGCATCTTCTGCCACAAAAAACTGCCAAATCCCACTTTTTTCATTAATTTTAAATTACTCATTCTTTTTTTTTTTAAGGTTAAAAAATTGTGCAGCAATGTTGCTTTAAAAAAACTCCATTACCTTATAAGCAAATCTAAAAACAGCCCTTCAATATGTATGAAAATAACTCAAGTAACTCTTACTTTAATTTACATAAATGAAAAATATTTTATTACCATGAGAATGGTATGCATATCATCCGGATATCTTTTACAGTTTAGGAGGTATAGACAATAAATTTTCTAACTTTAAACGGCTAAAACTCCTAAACCAGACGAGAGCGATCAAAAATTTTGTTGGGATCAGCGCCAACAACTACAAAAACAATAACAAATTTGGAGAGCTTGTACTGTGCTCAATCTGTTCCCAATCATGGTGTATTAATTAATAATAATAATTCGATCAAATATATACGATCAAATAAAAGTGTCTCATAACCGATTACATATTTTATAGCAGGTTTTTAAATTGTACAGATAAAAAATATAAATTATTGCAACTCTAGATTCTTGTACAATATGTACGTGCGCAAAAATACGCAAGCGAATTCACGGCGACGGGAACAAGTCAGTGACAGGAAAGAATATTTGTGTGGAAATAGCGTGAAACAAATCAGTGACAGAAACGATTATTTGTGCGTGAATATTTTAGAACGAAGGCGGCAGTCACTGTCACTGATAAAAATATTATTCTGTCGCTACAGTGACCAGTGACTTCAGAGTAACAGTGACAAAGTCACCGCTACTCAAATATCGCTCATCTCTAGTGTAAATAGTTTTGTTTACGGCGATGTATGCTTACGCCATTGCACGCACACCCGCAGTGTTTTCTGATAGTAGACTTTAAATTTAAAATTAGGTGTACAATTTCGAAGTAGAGTTTTCTTTTTAGTTTACTTTTTAGTATTAGACACATTTTTAAATCTCTCTTTTTATAGTTCTTATATGTAGATAACATAACAAAACAAAAGAAAAATTTCTTATTTCTTGCAATGTACTGAAAGTATTACAAGCTTTTGGATTTACATAAATTCTTACACGAAATTTTTAATAACCAGATAATTTTGTGCGAGCTTAAGAGTAATAATTCGAAGGAAAATTTATTTGTATACTGCGTATTACATTAGCCCCGCCCTTTCCCTTTTTAAAATGGGCTGTCTTGCTGCTGCTGATGTGTTGTTGGCTTAACCTTTCGCATTTTGTCTACAATGGCTTAAGAACCCAAATTTTTTTAATTAGGTATATTCAGCTTAGCTTCGTTCAAATATCTTCGTAATTAGCATATAAATTTGTAAAAAAAGCGCTTTTAAACATTTGTTTCCCCGTAATTTCAGCCAAGTTTACTTAATTATTCACTAATGCATTAAAATCCATTCGTCTTTGTCTTCCCGTGTGCCGCTTCACTACAGCACAAGTTCAGTAATTTATTAAACCTAGGCTTCCGTTTCGGCGCCTTTTAATCTCAACCTTGCAAAATCTTCGAAGATGATGTCATCATCTTGGTTATCATCCTCATCTAGCTGTATCAAATTCGTAGTCGGCACATCGGTGTGCAGTGGCTCGGTGTCATCCCCCTCAATTAACAACAGTTGCGGGTCGCGTAAACTTTGGCGTGGTGATCTTTCACCACCTAATAAAGGATTCCCCTCCTCTTCCTCTGGCTTCGGATGCATCAGAGTGAATGGCAGTTCGGCTACCAAGTCGTTGCCCATTAATGGACCACTTATCATCAGCTTAACCTTCACTTTGTAGTGCACTATGATGCCTAGACTTTCACGCTGTGCTGGATTTGTTATGAGCGTACTAGACGCAAGGTTAGTGTCCTCGTGTTTAAGTTGTCCGTCTAAAGCCAAACCCCATTTGTCCTTATTGTTGGCTAACAGTGGCGTCAGTTCGAAAACTTTAGATAAAGTAAAACCCGGTTGAACCTGCACACCATCCTCGGACTCGGTTTCCGCCACCACGGACTTGTACTGGGCGGTAGAAAATAAGCAAATGTCAGCAAACTGTCGCACACAAACTTTGATCTTTTTAACGGTACGATTGGAATTGTTTGCAACGTGCACGTTCACCGAAATCTTCTCGCCATGATGGTATAACTCTTTGTCCAGGCTTGCTTCCAAATGAATCTTATTGGGCTTCATCATAAACTCTTTGCTAACCTCAATTGATGGTTGTTCTCCTGCTTTGGAAGGTGCATACATGACTTTGCGAATGGTGAGTCGAACCGAATTGCGCTTGTGCGGTTTATCGTCGATGTGTTCACCTTAAAAGAGAAGACCTTCCTCAACTAATCTGCTTCAAATGCAAAAAAATATTTCTGGACTTCGCTTCATCAAGCTTTTCAATTAACACCTTGGCAATACACTCACCTACGAATGCCTTCAACTCGTAGTCGACACCACACGACTTTCCAGTGTCGCCTGGTCCCGGCTGCAGAGACACCGAAGCTGGACAATAAGGAGGAACTTCGAAGTAAAACGGATATGCATTGGGGCCAAGTTTCTTTATGAGACGCTCTTGCAACCGCGTTAGTGGACGTTCCGTTTCCGAGAGTGGCGGGTAGATCTGTTCGTGTGCTAAATACAAATCCTTACGAAATGTTAGTCCAAGAACATCCAGATCCTCACGTCCGTAACGAAATGCGGCCAAAACCTGACCGAAAACTTTGCGATCCTTCACGTACTCAGGGTCGATAAATACAACGCCATCAATAGGGTCAACATGCGTGATGTGGTCAACGAAGTCACGTTTGCCCAAATATACGGTGATCTTACCATTGGAAGAACTTTTTTTAAAAACCCTTGTGGCTTGACGTTTTGAGTTTCCATCACCGTCTGCACCGGGGGCCTCTTCTGACGAAATGTGTGCTGTTTGTTGCGCATTTTGCTGGCGAGCTGCCCCAGTTACCAGTGAATTCATTGTATAAGATTCTCTGTAAATAAGATCCTTCAAAAACAATACCCCGTACCGTTGCTGATGACAGTAAAAATTCCGGAACTATTTCTTTAGCTTGCGTCTTATCGTCTTATTCCATTCGTTGCACAGTCACTTTTTTACCGTTGTATTTTTGGAACGTCTCCTTCACTACAGACTATAATGAATACCAGTATCAAAAAACCTACTGGCAACATGTAGAACACCTAAATTAATTCATTGTTAACGATGATGACCAACCCAAAAATGTGGAGCTGCCACAAACGTCATAAATAAGAAAAAAATAAAAGACATTTTTTATGTATTCTACGACGGCACCGTTGGCAACTGTCAAACGAATTGACAGCAAAGAAGGTTGTGTACTAAAACACATTTACACTATCTGACAAGTCATATGACTTCTCATATTGTTGTTTCCGTTTTTTGCACCGATCCTAACAACAACAAAATTTGTGTTTGCTCTCGCCTGGTTGAGAAGCTATAGCCTTTTAAAATTCGAAAATTTCCGTCTATATCTCCTAAACTGCAAAAGATACTCGGATGATATACGTACCATTGTGGAGATATTACAAATATCTTTAATTTTTGTGAAATAACATTTAATCCAAAATCGTGTACCTTTGGATAAAAGTTAAATTTTTAATTTTTAATACCATTTTTTCTATTCATTCTTCTCTCTGTAAAATGTATCATTAACCCATATAATTATGTCCATATTAAAAAGGCCGGGGTTCCTAGCATTGCAGGCATATTTTTTTCTACAGTATCGGTATAGGATTTTAGGAAAAAATTCATTTTAAAGTTTACTGAATGGAAAGATGCCTTTCATTACCGTGAGGATTTTGTTGGTGAGGTTTTTGTTGTTGTTACACAACAAGACTGTATTCGGGAACACTTTGCACTACCGAGACGATTTTGTTTATTGAGGGTAATGACCTCTGCCGCGGCCGAAGGCCTCCAATAATCGAAAAAACCTGTATGCAAAAAAATTCACATTACCGAGACGATTTGTTGATTGAGGATTATTATCTTGAAACTTGAGCTTTGAATCCGGACTACGAACTGAGAAATTCAGTTCTCAGGTTTGATTTCATTATTATTATTAGAAAAAGTAGGCGTGGCAATGGTTCAATTTTCTCTATCCTGTAATCGTCATTTTTTCACCAGTGGGCGGACCACGCCCATTTTAGGGATTATATTATAGTCTAGACGGTGGACTCGGAAATAAAATTTTAGCTTAAAATTCCCTCTAAAAGCTGAGATATTAAACTATAACTACGTTACAAGCGGAAGAACAAAGTGAATATACCCTCAGCTCTACGTGTGTAGGGTATAAAAATGCAAACGCTATGATTTAAATGCATACGAAAGTAGGATGAATCAAATGTCAAAAAAGTCAGTTCTCATATGAGTACTCTTTTAAGAAATATAAATATATTACACTATGAGAGCTGTCAATTTTGAAAACTCATATGAGAAGTTATATGACTTATCAGATGGTGTAAACGCTCTTTAAGGGTGAACTTACACGGTAGTCAAATAACTGACGAAAAGTTAATTTGTTGTTTCTTTCGCATATAGGGTCAGCTTACACGACGCACAATGGTACCAAACCCCGAAAAGCTGGCCAAAACTTTATAATGGCCATTTGATTTTATGGCCCAACCAATATTGTATATACTTCTGTGTCTGTTTTAATTACATATCAATCAGAATCTTTAGAAAATAAAATTTGTAAAAATTGACATCACATTATACGATGTACTCTTGAAAATTTAGACTAAAAGTTATAACTTCCCCAGAGATCTGTGAATAGAAAAGTTGCGCTTTAAAACTTTTCATTTTATGCTATAAAATAAACAAAAACAAACTGTCCCTAGTTGCCCTTCAGGTCTAATAAACCTTTTTTTTTAAATATGCAAATTTTAAAAAAAGTTATATAAACCTTTGGAGCAGTTTGAAGCAGTTAGTTTTTATTTTTTCTGTGGTAATATTGAGTGTCTTATACAAAAACCCCGTTCCCCTTGTAGCCATTCATCAGTAGCGCAATTATGTAACTTCATAACGACAAAAGCCAGTATCGTTAAGTAGTATAAGTAGTATCGTTAAGTAGTATTATATTGGAATTTTGTTATTGATTAATCTGTCAAATTGTTTTTGTTTTCTGTAGAAATCTGTCAACTTCACTCTCTCTCATTCTATTAGGCTTTAGAGATTTCTAAAAAAAAACAAAAACAATTTTACAGATTGATCAATCAAAAAAATCGCAATGTAATAGGGCATCTAATGATTGTTGTGGCTTGCGTGAGCGACGAAAATCGATGGTAGTGATTCTCTAAAGGTTCAGCTATAATGGCATTAAAACAACTTAAGCTAATGTCAAAACCCAACGACAATGAATCTTAATATCTGCTTACTTTTAGCGCCGCCTAAAATAGACTTTAGAAAACTTTACTGTAGATTTTAAAAAAAAAAGTTTTACTGTTGAGGAATTTCTATCTCTTTTCTTTCGCTCAAACTCTAAAGGAACGAACGAAACAAAAACAACTCTCCCTCTTTCCCTACAAAACAATGAAAAAATGCTCTGCTACATCTTCGACAAAAACGACAGAAAAAAGAAACTCCCTTAAAAAAAGACAGTTTTTCGTTTTTTTTTCTGTCGTTTCCAGAAAATGTAGCATTGTATATAAATTAGATTTGCATTATATATAAATAAAACAAAAAGTTTTTCAAAAGATACTATTATACCCTACACCTGAAGGGATGAGGGTATATTCACGTTGTGCTTCCGTTTGTAACGCATTTAGGGAGGTGTGGCAGGTATAGTAAAGTGTATATATTCTGGCTCAGAATCAGCTGATTCTATTTAGCATTGTCCGTCCGTCTGTCTGTCTGTCCGTCCGTCTGTGGAAATCACGATTACAGGAGAACAAATAGAGGTATCGTCATGAAATTTGACACGAATATTCTTTGTTATAATACGCTGTTTGGTATTGAAAATGGGGAAATCTGACCAGTGCCACGCCTACTTTTTGAGGAAAATATGCACTCATCCGTGCTTTTAGTTCAATTTCTCAGCTTGTAGACAGAATTTTTAGCTCAATTTTATTTCCGAGTCCACCACCTTAGACTAAACTATATTCTTTTCAATTTCAATTCAATTTTAATTTAAAATTGGTTTATGTATTTTTAAATTTTTTTTAACATAAATTATTTAATCAAGCATAAGTTTTAGACTGCGACGAACCGTTGTATTCTAATCGGCTAAATCGTAAAATGTTCCTATGCCGCCTGTTCCTATAAAATAAGACCAATAAATGTGAAGGCGAAGAGAACAAAAGAGATTTTATTGTTTTCAATTTGATCAACAGATTTTATAGGAGCTTAATCAGAGATAAGCTGGGTTTACATCGTATGAATCAATTGATATGAAATTTGAATTTTACTATTATTGCTAAAGTGTAAGAGAAATGAGCGTTGGAACGAATTTCCGTCATCCCTTTTCAACTTTGGTTTGCCGACAAACCAAATGTAGGAGAAATATTTGCAAAAGAGACCAAATCAATTAATGAATCTTTTTATATAAAAGAAAATGTTTAAATAGTATCTATACAATTATTAAAGAATTATTTATTGTAAAAAATACATATATGTAAAGACTAAAGACGATATCCTCGCACTTATTGCTCTACACACATTTTTTAATAATTTATATTACAATTAAATTTAAACAAATTAAATTAGTTGCGACCAATCTTCAAAATTCATTGCTGACAAAACAAAAACACGAAACGGTTTCGAATAATCTCAGAGATACGACGCAACGTTCAGTGTTATTACAATTTCAATAACATTCAGACATTTTTATGGATAATTCATAGGACGTCATACGATTGATACAAAAAAGTTAAGCTAGTGTATCTTTCTGTATCAACTCCTATAAAATTGATATGAAATTCATACAGAAACGTGTAACAATTTTATAGCAAACCGTTACTTTTCAATCGTTACTTCAAGTAGACTCTCATTGTTTATAAAAGTATCAACTGATTCATACAATGTAAATCCAGCAATACGGAGATAGGAAACCGCTGAAAATTCCTGAGCAATGCAACTCTGGTTTTGATTTTAACGTCAAATCTTAAAGTAGTATTTGCGAAAAAGCCGATAATTGATGACGTTTCAGCTCAGAAACTCAACATTACAAAACCCGTTGAAGAGTGACCGGGACGAGAAATATCGCTCAGCTCTATATAACATGTCATATAGCATGTCTCTATATAACATGCGCTTCATTGACTTATGAAAAAATGAATTGTGTTAAATATATGCAAAAATAAAATCAAATGATTTTTTGCTAAATTTATTGAAATATGAATAAAATTATATAATTATGAGGAGGGAACCTCGACTTTGCTGGGTGCGAGAAACAATGCACACATCCTGGAAGAAAGCTTTGGTCAAATTACAGATCTCCGTAAGCACAATTTCACACCTGAAGATGGGCGTATAAAAATTTACAGCAACAAAACATAATAGAGAACTGCCAAAATAAATTAAGTAAATCCATTTCGAATGCACGTCCTTTAGATGTTAAATTACCTCAACTAAATTACTTCAAAAAGCCACTCCGAACATACGATAGCTTTACGCTAAATTAATAGTATATAAGGGTTAAAATCATGCGTAAAAGATATCATTGCATGTAAATTGCATGTAAATTGCATGTAATTGCAGTTTAGCTCCTATTCTCAGAAATTCCAACGTTTTTTACCAAACACTGTTTGATCCTCGTCACCCAAGTATTGTTTTGGTTCAAACTATCACCCAGTGCAGGGCGGCGAAATGCGGCGATGTTCTCTCTGATTCTCTCAGACAACACCAAAATATATATCACTCATGGGTTAAGGGTGACCGTGTAAGATGCCTATAACATGGCTGTAACATACATAATAATCGCAACCCAAGGGTAAAGGATGATGTGTAACATACCTAATAGAGGTTGAGCTATGTAAACCAAGTATATAAAATTGATAATTTAAACAAAATTGATCCTCGGTTTCACAAAAGCACGTGTGGGCTCGTTGACTGAATAGAATATCGGTTTCCATAATATAGATTGTTCTAATTAAAATAAAAAGATGGTTAAAGCGATACACAAGGAGAATAAAGTTAAAGGCAAGAAGAATGTAATAGTTCAGAAACCAGAAAAATTGTATAAGCCGAAGAAACTTTCCGAGTTAGACGTTGATATAAAAAATAAGAAAAGTGGACAGAAAAGGAAACCTCCAAAGCCATTGGAAAAGGAAATTGATGATTCAGACAGCGAGGAGTCAAGTCCAGAAGGTAATGGTTTAGTAACCGCGTTCGAAGGTATAGAAGATGAAAGTGATGATGATGTAGGTGGGGAAGTCTCAGATGATGTTGATAGCAGCGACGTAGACCAAGATAATGAAAAGGAAAGCAGCGACTTATCACAGGAAGATGAAAAAAGCGGCCAGGACGAAGAAGAAAAGTATGAAGATGATGACGGAGAAAGCGATGATGATGAAGAATCTGTCGAAACGGATACCGTTAACAACAATGCACAGGATGAAGATAATAAAAGTGTTGATGAACCTTCAGAAGCTCCTATTCAAAGAAAAGGAGCCCTTAATATAGTAACAAAAAAAACAAAAGCCGGTAAAACAGATCAAGCGGCAAACGCGGATAAAACTATCATTGCACAAAACTTACCGAAACGTAAGTAATCTGATACCATATTTTAGCTTAAAGTACAAACTCTCGAATGTTGTTTTTGTTGTTGCTTTTGTTTTTTGAGCCGATCCCAACAACAAAATTTTTGGTCGCTTTCGTCCTGTTTAGGAGTTATAGCCCTTTAAAGTTTGGAAGTTTACCGTCTATATCTCTCGGTTAGGATCAGCGCCAAAAACAACAAAAACAATAAATAGAGAGTTTTTTATTGTGCTCAATCTGTTCCCATATTTTTTGTAAAATTATCAATAAAATTTCGCAGAAGATGAATACACCGAAATAGATCTTGTGACAGCGTTTGCGAAATACGGTTCCGTGCAATGTATAAAACCCATAAATAATGACAGCAGCTCCAGTAGCACTCTTATTGTCTTTAAAACAGTTAAGGCCGCAAAAAATGCTCTTGCTGCAGGCAATATAAAATTTAAGGCCAACAAAAAAATTGTCACCGTCAAGGTTACACCATATAATATCACGGAGAAAAAGAAACAATTCGAAGAAAAAAAGGATTGCACAGTATATGTCAGGAATTTAAAACAAGGTGAATTATATGACACATTATCAATTTGGACTATCAAAATTAACTGTCTTCAACAAAGTTAAACAGACATAGAGTATTTCTTGACTACCGAATACACAGGATTATTATATTTTAAGGCATATGCACTGTCTAGTGTTTATGTTAATACATTGTCGTTTTCAGGTATGACTGAGGAAGATCTTAAGCAACATTTTGCGAATTGTGGCGATATTGATAATGTATTTCTGGTAATTAAGCGAGGTTTTGGATTCGTCACATTTAAAGAGCCGAATTCTGTTCAGGCGGCTTTAAAATTACACTGCAGTACACTTAATAGCGCTACGATAGGCGTTTATTTACACTGCACTGATAATCGAAAATCAAAAACCAGAGATCCCAAGCGTACAATTTTTTTAAGGAACGTGCAGAAACTTGGTAGGTTTATTAATCTATATACATATATGTTTCCGTCATCCCTTGTCAAGTTTCGTTTGGAGACAAACTGGTTTCGGCGATGTCATCTTTAGTGTCTTTTTGTTCTCTAATATCGTTAATGAAGTTTTCACGCAAGCATAATTTTATTTTTCGAATTTGTTTACAATTTTTTACTGCGATAAAAGTTGATAAATTTAATTTATGTATATACTAGAGGCTGCATTTGCCGACACCAGGATACTTGTATACTAGTATTACAGTATTGTCACACTAAAATGTGCGATTTAACGTGACTATTAACGACACCTAACACGACCGACACGAATTTTTGAATTTTTAACGACAATGGGCAATGACTAACGTCTAACAGTTACCTCTTCTCGTATTTGTATAAACAAAATACGGATTGGTTTCTTTAAATAAAAAATTCTACGACGAATGGACGTACATGTGTATCACTATGTATGTACACTTCGTATGTATGTATATTACGGCGGTCCTTAACTATAGGTGTAAAAAAATTTTGTGAGATTTTTTTTTTCTTACCATCCCAAATTTTTACATGTGATAAGAAAACTATATTCAAACTTTTAGCGAGATAAGATATCGGCAAGTCGTGCCGTTGAAAACTGCGTACACCTGATTGCAGTTTTTGCACTTTGGAGGCAAAAAGTGTTTTTTGGGAGGGAAGTATATGTCGTAATTTTCAATTTTCTCAAAAACTATAAGACGTAGATCCGTTCTGTTTGAAACATTTTTTGTAGAATTCAGAAAACTACGGAATCAGAAAAAAAGTATACTTATTCATGTAATTTTTTGTAAAAAATTGCGACCAAAAATTATTTTTCGAAATTTCTTTTGAAAATTTCAAATTTTACATTAATTTTTTGAAAAACTATTTGACCTAAAAGTCTAATTTTAAAAGTATTTTAAAGGTTGGATATTTGATTTTTAAAAACAGGAAACAGAAATGATATAAGTGTTCCCGTTATTTTTTGAGGTTTTTTTCATTATTGAAAGTCTTGTTTTTAGAAAAACCCCTCCTGCGCCTAAATTGGGGAAAATTGCCCCTCCCCTAATACGACTTTTTCCTTGTCTCGACTTAACCTACATGTCAGCTTTTGATGCATCTTATACGGAACGCACTGGATATATGTCAATACATGCCGACTTTTATTAAGGTTGATTTTATTCGCATCGGGATAACACCGCCCATAATCTTCTAGTCCTTGCAAAATGATATGTTTATTATTTTTTTGAACTCTCAGAAAGAACTAAAGTAGAAACACTTGCTGTTGTCAATGGTAGTGAGTGTAGTTACAGTTACGGTGCACTTATGCCGTGGTTAAATTTTTAAACTTTGCCTTAAATGCGGCACGGGTTCCCGTTATCCCATTTCGCTGAAAATTGGTACGTATCATTTTTTCATTACGTGTCATAATTTAAAAGGGTAAGACAAAAAAAATCGGAAGTTGAAAAATAAGGACCAGCCTAATGTATATCCTTCTTCATTGACGACTGTAACAGCCATTCAAAACAATAACAAAATATAACAGAAGCATCGAGAATAATGACTAACACATAACATAACAACATAAGAACATAACAACTAACACATAACATAACAACATAGGAACATAACAGCTAACACAAGCTATAAGGCAACCTTCGCCGTCGTAGCAACGCAGACCGCCGTATGTTATAATAGTTGAGGCCCAATCAACGCTGCAAACAGGAACGTTTGTATACGTAATCAACTAATTCGCTGCTCTTTGCAGCAACTGTTTTGAATGGTTGTTACAGTCTATGATAGTTTACGTTGGAAAGTGTTTCAGAGTGGAATACTTTGGGAAACTAGTACATGTACCATTCTGCATACAGGGCGATCTCAAGGATGTCTTCTCCACATGGTCTGGTGCTTTGTCACTATATGAAACAAACGCGCAGATTGTGTCGGATCTGGGATTTCTGATGAAACTATTCTGTCAATATGTTCTCGATTCGGGGGCTTATCCTCGTATGTAAGTATTATTAACATGTGCGCGTTTGGTAATCCCCGTTTTTAAAACACTATTACATGAACTTTAGCAATCACTTTTCCAAGAATGCTTTCTACACACGTCGCGCACTGGGGTAATAGACATCGATTTTGTACAATAGATTAATTTCGAATAAAATTGTTTAAGTTTCTACATATTTTTAGTATGTAGAACTATTTTCGGTCAAAATAGAGAAAATACTACATCACAAATTAAAAGAAACAAGTAAGAGCGTTATCTTCGGCCTGGCCGAAGTTCTCATATACCCTACACCCACATCTGTCGAAGTGATAAAAAGTGGGCAGGTGACACCTACTTTTTTTTTAATTTACAGGGAGCACATTTTGATCTATTAACTCATCTACAACACTGCTTTTCCTACCAAACACCTCATTATATGGTATAGTCGGCTTGTCACGCCCATTTTTGAGAACATATTTTAGTCTAAGATGGTGGACTCGGAAATGAAATTTTAGCTAAAAATTCTGTCTACAAGCTCAGAAATTGAATCAGGAGGCGAATCAGGAGGTGATTCTGAGGCAGAATATATATACTTTTCTATACCTGCCACGCCTCCTTTAATGTGTTACAAACGGAAGCACAAAGTGAATATACCCTCATCCCTTCGGGTGTAGGGTATAAAAATAAACTCATTTTGACTAAATAGTATAGACCAGTGTTTTCCATACTTTCTTGACCGCGGCCCGGTACGAGATTTTAAATTTTTTCGCGACCCACCTTATAAAAAAAAAACATTTATTTACAAAACAAATTTTATATTAATTTATAAAAATTTTATTTAATAAAAATTAAAATTCAAGTTATTTGTTTGTTTATTTCATAAACAAAAATTGCAAAGTAATTATATAACAAAAACTTTATCTTCAAAAACATTACCTTCATTTAAAACTTAAAGTAAATAAAGTAAATTTTGTTTTACATATTTTGACCTTAGTAATGCAAAGGATGATGTTGATTTTCATCACACAGTAATTTCAAAGTAGGACTTAATGATGATAATTTTATTCTCAAATTAGGTTCGACATCCAATCTGTTTCGATACTTATTTTTTAAGCACACCAAGGTGTCGCATGAAATTTTATTTAAATTATCAACTTCTTGTTCACTATGATTAAGCATTTCTTCCTTTTCAATATCGACAGAAAAAAGAGCTTTAATCTACATATTAATTAATCTTCTGCATCGTATTTTGAATGGGTTTCAATAAATTGATGTAATGTTTCAAAAGATTTAAAATTTCCTTTTGAAAGTCTAAATATTAAATTTAGAGCAAAATGTTACAGTTTTTTTTCGTTTTTACAATTTTTGCCACGACCCAGCTGAATTTTTCTGCGACCCGGTGCCGGGTCGCGACCCACACTTTGGAAAACGTTGGTATAGACCAAAGGTGGGCAACTGTTTTTAGTAGTCGGGAATATTTCTGAAATTTAAAAGTACTCGATAGAAGTTCTGAAGGCTAAATAGGTATAAAAGAAGGATACAGCAGTCCTGTCGATTTGTGCCTAGCTATCTTTAAAACGGCTTGTGCACAGCTCTAGTGTGTATACACGATCTGGGCCTTAATGTGCTTCATGTTTGAAAACAAACATTTACAAAAATATGTCGATGCGCTAAGAGAGTGCAATTTTAGAGCACAATTTCTTAACAATGGGTAATCACATTGGTTAACTAAATTCCAAAATGTTTCTTTATAATGACGTGACTTTATTTTGATATCATTCTTCAAATTTTTAATTTCTAATTTCAAGTCTTCTTTATTTGAAATATAAGTTTTTACAACTCTTATCGTGTTCCACCTATTAGGCAGGAAAATTTAAAATTTATCGAATGCTGCCCGTGCTTTTTCAAGTAGAAACCAAGAAAGAGCTATTTTGCAATCCGCTATCTTGCTTCTCATTGGGCGCGCTCTCAGAGAGTATTTTGCTGTTGCTGTCGAAACGTTAATTGTATTTCGCAGAGTTAATTAGATGGGACACTCGATGACTCATCTCATAAAAGTAGTTTTGTAGCTTATTTTATACCCTACACCCGAAGGAATGAAGGTACATATATTCACTTTGTACTCATTCACTTTGTAACGCATTAAATGAGGCGCGGCAGGTATAGAAAAGTACATATGTATTAGAGGGTTGCGCAAGTCGAATTGAAAGCAATGTTAAAACACAGAAAAACCTCCCAGCGTTGAATGCCGTGCTTACTTTGCTTGAATAAGAAGTCATGACTGTCAACAAATTATTGCAAACACAAACAAAACAAGCCGGGAGGCAAGGAAAAAGACTCATCGCGTTTTTGACTTCCACGACAACATGTGAAGAGTGTCAACCTAAAACTTTCGAAACAAATTATTGAGGCATGCGACAACGAGTTAGTGGTGCAAAGAAATATTTTTTGTTTCTCAGTTTCTTTAGTACATATGCCATTTGAGTTTCAGCAGTGGGAATGAGAGACCCTTTTTCGTTTCTTTATGCTATAACCAGAAGCAAGGCTGTGATTTGACGAGATACAATCATCGCTGCTAATTGCTTGCCGGCTGCACGAAATCATCTGGAATGGTCGCTAACAAACATTATGTCCACGCACTTATTCTATTAGTTTTTCCTCTACATTCTTCCTATTGTTAATATTTACGCCCTGCAATTCGTTTCTGCTTAAAATTTCGTTTCCTTAGCTAAAAAATCTAAACAAACCATTTGTAATAAGAACAAGACCAGCGACGAAAGCCGCCAATATCGAAACAGACCTTAGCTATGAACAGCGTTTTGTACCGGTGGCGACCTCTACCGCTGAGAATTTTTTTTTTTCCTATAAGAGCAATGTAATTTCTGACATTTGTTAGTGGTAGAATCCCTACGCCGTCTTGGTTCTGTTTACAGCATTACTTGCCGATAATCTTCAACGGCGAAATCAACGTTTCTACAGCAATACTTTCTGAGGGCTCGTTATTCTTGATCCTTCTTCCCGCAATAATATCGTGACGTAAGGAAACGAAAAAGTCACCCGCCCACTTTTTATCCTCACTTCGAAGTGAGAGGATAGAGTGAGCATATTTTCTTCTTTAATTCTCTTACTTGTTTTAGACTTGTTTTGTTTGAGTTTGCAATAATTTCTTAACATTGAAGACTTGTTATGCAAACAATCCTTAGCCCGGCAGACAACGATTAAAAATTTTATTGTGTTTCAATACTGGTTTTAAGTCGTCTTGTGCAGCCCTCTAACGCATAAAACTCTAACAGTAATCGCATGTCATCATCACGAAATCCTTAGTATCGCTCTCCTTCCTCGTCGCTTTTATTTATTACTACAATTATTTAGAGTTGTTCTTATCATACCGTTAACCACTTCGTTCTTGACATTTGATGGCTTTCCTAATGGAACAAGCCGTTAAGACGTCTTGTGCAGCTCTTTATTGCGTATCAATCAATCAATCAATTTAATCAATCTTTACAGAAACTCTTTCAAAGGAAACACTTGAAGCAATTTTCAAAAAATTTGGCGATATTGAAGATATAGACATTGTTTGCGGGAAGAATGTACTTGCATTTATTACCTTCACAAAGGAAGGCAGTATAAAAAAAGCTCTGGACCTTAACGGTAGTACCGTAGATAAACTACAACTTGAAATTTGTGGGTATGTTAATCCCGTGAATAATGTGAATACATCGGTATTTATGTTGAACGTCAAGCCAGGTAAATTCGAAATTTACATTTTTTAATCTTTTCGATATATTAAATATGTATTAATATATAGGCGTCAAGGAAGAAAATATTCGTCAATTCTTTGCTACTGCTGGTGAGATTTCAGACATAAGTATCAAAGCAGGTTTCGCTATTGTGAAGTTCATAAACACTGATGGGTTCTGTAAATCATTTCTACTGAATGAAGCCATTCTGGCAGGGCAACCTGTTTTTCTGGAGCCATTTTCCGAAAAGAAACAACAATACATTAAAAAGGGGCAATATCTACAGCAGCGAAAAAGAACGTTTCATCAAAAAGCTGAAGGTACCACCCTAAAGAAACCAAGAAAATATTCTGATTAAATTTGTGTTGTACATACAACGTATACATATGTGTATGTACATATGTACATACTATATCGCGTACGTTTATTTCTATTATATAACGTGTACGGATTTAACAAAATTATTCATGCTTTAGTACTCGTAAACTGTAAAGCTGCTGATCGTACACGAAAACAAATAAATTCTAAAAAAATTTTTAATTAAAACTTGTAACGTATTTTTTAACGTTAGATTATTAAATGGTTAAATCTAAGAGCTGCCTGAAGAACCTTATTTGTTATGACAACCCAATCCACACCTAAGAAGCCGCCGTACAGCAGAGGATTAGCAGAGGAAAAAAGAACAAACTTTTTGTGAGGTTGCCGGCAAAATGAAATACATACACAATAGAGGTCTGCATGGATCGTCCCTAAAGTACTTTCAAGATACAGAAAAAAATTGGAGCATTGACTGCAGAGTATCTTTTGATTATTCGAATCGAATGAGACTGAACGAATACTCCGCTGAGACTTCTACACTAGAAGACTTGGAAGAAAATTATTATTCGTCGTTTATCAATTGGAGGGGCACCGAATAAAAAAATATTCATATCCCGTTGATTCATTTTTGTTGGTGGAATCCATGGAAATACGTTTTTTTACTTTACGCCTAGGGGAAAAAGGAAAGTTTTTTGGTTCTTATCTATTTGCTGAAGATTTTGTTAGTGGAATCGAAAGAGATAGTCGCCGGTCTTTGGAGTTTGAGCAGTGAGAATAAGGGAGAGTTGTTTTTTTATTTCTTTATTTGCTGATAGTTTTCAGACGCTTATACGGCGGTCTGCTGCCTGTGCTGCTACGACGGTAAGGCAGACGCTTATGTACATATATGGCGGTCTGCTGCCTGCTTGCTCCGACGGCGAATATCGAGAGAAACAAGCATTTGATATTTGCGGGGAGGGGAAAGAGGAGAGTTTTCTTGTTTTTTTATTTGCACATTTTCAGGCTCTTATCTGCTGCCTGCCTTGCTCCGACGCTATCTGTGGTCCAACGCCTTTTCCCTACATGCAGACAATGTCTAAAAATTACGTAGTTTCCTTTCTGTTATGTTATTTGTTATTGTATTCTTTAATGGTTTTCGAAGCCTTTTGCTTCAGTCTCATTCGATTCGAATAATGAAAAAATACTCTGCAGTCAATGCTCCAACTTTTTTCTGTGTCTAGAAAGTACTTTTGAAATGATCCATGCAGACTTCTAGTACATACAGGATTCAATCGAATTTTGAATGAATCATCTGGCGCTATGAATTAACTCCCAAATCAAAAATGAATTAAGTCCCAAAATTCTTCCATACAAATTTGGGAGTTAATTCATTTTTTTTGGGAGTTAATTCATTTTCATTGGGAGTTAATTCATAATCGAAAAAAGTTGGGACTTAATTCATATTTTCATTGGGAGTTAATTCATTTTTTTTTTGGGAGTTAATTCATACTTGGAAAAAGTTGGGAGTTAATTCATATTTTCATTGGGAGTTAATTCATATTTTTTGGGAGTTAATTCATACTTGGAAAAAGTTGGGAGTTAATTCATATTTTCATTGGGAGTTAATTCATTTTTTTTTGGGAGTTAATTCATACCTGGAAAAAGTTGAGAGTTAATTCATATTTTCATTGGGAGTTAGTTCATTTTTTTTTTGGGAGTTAATTCATACTTGGAAATAGTTGGGAGTTAATTCATATTTTCATTGGGAGTTAATTCATTTTTTTTTGGGAGTTAATTCATACTTGGAAAAAGTTGGGAGTTAATTCATATTTTCATAGGGAGTTATTTCATTTTTTTGGGAGTTTATCATAACCGTGATGATTTTTCTGATTGAGGGTTATGATCCCTGCCGCGGCCGAAGGCCGCCACACGAAAAAGCCTGTATGCAAAAAACCTCACATGACCGTGAGGATTCTACTGATTGAGGGTAAAGATCCCTGCCGCGGCCGAAGGCCGCCACACGAAAAAGCCTGTATGCAAAAAACCTCACATGACCGTGAGGATTCTGCTGATTGAGGGTTATGATCCCTGCCGCGGCCGAAGGCCGCCACACGAAAAAGCCTGTATGCAAAAAACCTCACATGACGGTGAGGATTCTGCTGATTGAGGGTTATGATCCCTGCCGCGGCCGAAGGCCGCCACACGAAAAAGTCTGTATGCAAAAAACCTCACATGACCGTGAGGATTCTGCTGATTGAGGGTTATGATCCCTGCCGCGGTCGGGCATACAGCTTTTAACTCTCAATTTCATTTTTTTAAGTGGGAGCTTTATTGCATACAGGCTTTTTCGTGTGGCGGCCTTCGGCCGCGGCAGGGATCATAACCCTCAATCAGCAAAATACTCACGGTAATGTGAGTTTTTTTTGCATACAAGCTTTTACGTGTGGCGGCCTTGGGCCGCGGCAGGGATCATAACCCGCAATCAGCAAAATCCTCACGGTCGTGAGTTTTTTTGCATACAGGCTTTTACGTGTGGCGGCCTTCGGCCGCGGCAGGGATCATAACCCTCAATCAGCAGAATCCTCACGGTCATGTGAGGTTTTTTGCATACAGGCTTTTTCGTGTGGCGGCCTTCGGCCGCGGCAAGGATCTTAACCCTCAATCAGCAAAATCCTCACTGTCATGTGAGGTTTTTTGCATACAGGCTTTTACGTGTGGCGGCCTTTGGCCGCAGCAGGGATCATAACCCTCAATCAGCAGAATCCTCACGGTCATGTGAGGTTTTTTGCATACAGGCTTTTTCGTGTGGCGGCCTTCGGCCGCGGCAGGGATATAACCCTCAATCAGCAGAATCCTCACTGTCATGTGAGGTTTTTTGCATACAGGCTTTTCGTGTGGCGGCCTTCGGCCGCGGCAGGGATCATAACCCTCAATCAGCAAAATCCTTACGGTCATGTGAGTTTTTTTGCATACAGGCTTTTACGTGTGGCGGCCGCGGCAGGGATCATAACCCTTAATCAGCAAAATTCTCACGGTCATGAGGTTTTTTGCATACAGGGTTTCCGTGTGGCGGCCTTCGGCCGCGGCAAGGATTGCAACTCCCAGTAGACAAAACCCCGGCTTCGGTTGAAACAGCATTCTTTTTGGGAGTTATTTCATTTCCCTGGGAGTATATTATATTTCAAAAAAAGTTGGGAGTTAATTTATATTTTCATTGGGAGTTAATTCATTTTTTTTTGGGAGTTAATTCATACTTGGAAAAAGTTGGGAGTTAATTCATATTTTTATTGGGAGTTAATTCATTTTTTTTGGGAGTTAATTCATACTTGGAAAAAGTTGGGAGTTAATTCATATTTTCATTGGGAGTTAATTCATTTTTTTTGGGAGTTAATTCATTTTTTTGGGAGTTAATTCATTGGGAGTTAATTCATTTTTTGATTTGGGAGTTAATTCATTGGGAGTTAATTCATAGCGCCAATCATCTTTTCTTCTTTAGGTTCTACCCTAATTTTATTCTTACAAAAACGTATGGAGATTCGGTTGCATTCGACTCTGGTAGGCGTTTGAATTTTTGAGTAAAATGTTCATTCGTGTATACCCTTGAATACACTACTGCAGTACAGCACATTTCGAATGGAAATTTAACTCCTTAACTCAAAAATTCAAACGCTAGATTCGAATGCAACCGAATCTACATACGTTTTTGTACGAATGAAATTAGGGAGAACCTAAAGAAGAAAAGTTGATTCATTCAAATTTCGAATGAATCGTGTATGTATATATACATTATGTATGTAAACATTGTATGTATATCCTCCTTCATTGCGGACGGCAACATGCTTCGAAAACAATAAAAAAATACAATAACAAATAACATAACAGAAAGGAAACTACGTAATTTTTAGACAGTGTCTGCATGGAGGGAAAAGGCATTGCACAACAGATAACGTCGGAGCAAGGCTGGCAGCAGATAAGGGCCTGAAAATGTGCAAATAAAAAAACGAAAAAACTCCCTTTTCCCCTCCACGCAAATATCAAATGCATTTTTCTCTCGATATTTACTATCGTAGCAGGGAGGCAGCAGACCGCCGTAGAAGCGTCTGAAAATTATCGGCAAATAAAGAAATAAAAAAACTGTCCCTCTTCTCACTGCTCAAACTCCAAAAACCGGCGACTACCTCTTTCGATTCCACTAACAAAAACGTCAGCGAATAGATAAGCAAACCACTTTCCTTTTTCCCTAGGCGTAAAGTAAAAAAAACGTATTTCCATGGATTCCACCAACAAATATGAATCAACGGGATATGAATATTTCTTTATTCGGTGCCCCTCCAATTCATAAACGACGAATAATCGTTTTCTTCCGAGTCGTCTAGTGTAGAATTTTCAGCAGAGTATTCGTTCAGTCTCATTCGATTCGAATAATCAAAAGATACTCTGCAGTCAATGCTCGAACTTTTTTCGGCATCTTAAAAGTGCTTTTGAGACGATCCATGCAGACCTCTAATACACAACTTACATACCCACGTAGTTATGCATAAGGACAAGTAGGCATGGACATGAGTGTGTGAATCGGTATGTTTGCATCTATGAAAATATGTATCTTTTTCAACATCTGTCTTTGACGTGATCGGACGTGTTTTCTCTAGCGCTAGAGTGCGCCAAGGTTCGGTATGAAATTCTAATTATTAAAAACATTAAAATGTTAATTAAAACTTTTAAACAATCCCGTTAAATCGTGTTCTAAGTTTTTTGTTCTTACACAATTCTTAGTTCTTAAACTTTCTGTCACCCCTGACAATCTCACTTTTACAGTGGTTCTAAGTGTTGGTTTGTGCCTAAGTTATTCGCGATATTTAAGCTTTTAGTAATCTTAAACTGTTTTACTGTTTAAATACTATGTCGTGCAAACTCCAAGGCTGCAAACTAAATGACGCTACGGAAAGAATGTTGTCCTGCTCCCTATGTCAGAGATAACGAGATTATTTTTTAGAGATAATCTGATCTTCTGTAGATCTTCTTGAAATATTAAACAATGGAAACTGAAGAGGTAATAAGTCAAGAGGCAGCAGTACTAGCAGCACAACAAACAGTGGAACAAGTTAACTTGAAAAATACATCTTCTCACTGACTTGGTTGCGAATTAGAGAGCCGCATAAGTCGTTTTGAAAACGGCTAGGCACTAAATGACAATCACACTAACCAGTTTTGTCAAAAGTAAATGAGTCGGCAACTGGAAGCAATTAAAACACAAATACTCGTGTTATTAATATTAATATTAATAGTAAAAGAAAGAGAGTGTAGCTGCGCTTTTGAATTGAACACACGAATGAATAATGGAACAACAACGTAAAATTACGTCAACAAAGGACAATTTCAAACAACAAAGAAACACTGCGTCAACGAGAAATTACTGGTGAGAACAAAATTTCTAGTTTCTTCAGTTTCTTTGTATCTTTACTTGTCTCTCTTTTCAGTGTCTCTCTGGTCTAAAGGTTATCGGCAAGTAAACACCCTTATTTCACGATATCGTTTCGAAAATCGTCCCTTTCTTGGAATAAGGGTGTAAAATACAAAAAAACTAGAAATTTCGTTCTTCTCGCCAGTAATTTTTCGTTGTCGGAGAATTTTTTAGAGAACAGTGTTTTTGTTGTTGCTCTGTTATTAAAAAACGCGATGACTATCTTTTTCCTTGCCTTCAATTCAAGCATGTATTATTGTACAGTCTTTTTTTGTTGTGCTGCTTTCATTGTGGTTGCAAAAATTTTTGGACAGTCACACTTGTCTATGCAACAACAGACAATGTGTTGTGAGTCACAGGTTGCCTCATAAGCTGGTCATGCTAAACCATGTTGCACTTTTAGGCAAACCTTCTGTTCTGCCGAGCAATGATTTATGGCATAATTTCAGGCAAATCTTAAATTTGCCTATATTGAACAGCAGTTACAATCGGTTCAAGTGCCGATTGTAACTAGTATATCAGACCCCAGCAGAAAATCCCGGATTATATGAGGCACAAGTACCATATAATCCGCCAGCTATCGGTTACAACTGGTTTAAGGACCGGGAGTAACAAATGATTCGAGCATCTGGTTGAAGTGCCAAATGTTAAATGTAGGTATGTTAAACAACCATATATATATGTCCTGTATGTTAAGGACAGGCAAAGAGTAACTGGTTGATGTGTCAGCTGCCCTTAGCGAACGGCAAATGACCATTAGCGCAGTAGGCGAAATTATGACAAATAAGGAGGAGGTCGAAACACTTGAAATTACATGACCACAGCGCTATAGTTAAAAACACGCAGCACTGTCGTCATTGTTAGTTGAGGTTGTAAGAAACCACAATAAATGCTTGAAAATAGTTTTTTCTTTTCATTGGTTTGTAAGTCGACTTATGCAGCTCTCCTTGCGAATAAGGATGGAGATGGTAAAAAAGGATTATCTTTGTCACCAAAGGCGGCCTACTCTACCACCAACGGACGGGTACATTGGTTTCACAATTGTAAACATTGATGACACAAGTTGTTCCTTCCTCCTCTCACTTCAGGTCATTACCAATTGCTCTCTAATAACGATACAGTCGATGCTGAAGGAAACTCTTTCTTCAACGGAACACAACCACCGACATCACAGGTATCCCCTGTGCCCACCCACCAGCACTAAGACATCATAGCCACCAGCACCAAGACACCAAATAATCAATTTGTAAAATTTGTTTTAAATTGTTGCAGATGTAGTTGCTTAAAGACGTATGTTAATAAGTTCCATTTATTAATAATTATATCAACAAATTACAATAAAGTTACTTGATAATGCTGTTTTTAATAACTAGCGCTTTTTTTTAATAACATTTAGTCAACATTATTCGTATCGTTAAATACGACACGCATAAATAAAATAAGAAATTCTATAGAAAATTAATTCATTTCTTAAATTGTGCTCAAAAACTCACAGACGTCATGAAGCAGCGCTACATTTTACGTTAGCAAAAGGAAAGCACGAAAAAGGGGCAAGTACTTTTTGTTACACTTGGTGTGAAGAACACTGTAATTTGCTATTCCAGAAAGTAACTTGAACTCCTTGAAGTAATAATAAACGTTTTGTAGACGTTTCAAGCACATTTATGTGCTAATCTATTTGCTAAATAAGAAAAACTTCCAATTTAGTTTATATTGTATCATACCATCAACAGCGACAAGTCGCCAGTCAAAACTGTGTTCGGGCTATAAAAATCAAAAATGTCATTTGGGGTCTTAAAGCTGCACCCGCTCGCCCCGGTCACTCTTCATCCATAGGTCTGTAAGTTGAGTTTCGTAAACAATTAACCCCTTCCGCTGCGGCCCTTGCCAAACGAAGAAGTAATGTAACATTGAGTTTCTTATACGAAAATCCCCGTTCACCATTCCTGCGCTGCAACGTCATCAATTCTTGGCTTTTTCACTACCACTACTTTACGATTTGACGTCATAATCAAAACCATAGTTGCATTTCTTTGCAGTCTTATAGTTCATGGTAGCGAATAGTTCAATTGAACTAAGTCGTTTACGAACTACACAGCTCTAATTAAAACACTTTTAAATTCAAAACATTCAGTTTTCGCTACATTTATTATGATATAATATATGCATGTATGTACTATATGTATGTATCAGTCGCTTTAGTACTGACCAATCAAGTAGTATTGTATGAATTCTAATAAAATTTAAATCATGTAAGATGGATATTCAAATGCAGTGCATTTAACTAAATTTATTCGATTTTAGTTGTAAGGTATATCGTGTTTAAATTATATTTATACATATATTTATACATATATACATATATACCGTATATGTATAAATATAATTCGATCAAATATGTAATTAAGTTTCATCTCTCTCTTTTTTGCACTAATTTAGAAGAGTCAAAATGGCTTTTTTGTTGGACAATGGAGACATTGTCTGTTTTCTATTTTATAAAAAAGGCGAATATTAAATGCAAGTATAATTATTATCATGCGCTAATTAACAATATAAGCTTACCAAGCATCTCATTTATTACTCGTATGGCCAGTTCATTCATTACTTGAATATTGCTATTTGAAGCCTTGAATAAAAATTTCTTATTGGAAGAGGGGGTGGAGCACCCCTATTGACGGTGGTCAATACTGATAATACTCTTCATCTATTATCCATTAAATTTGTTCATTATTTTGATTCCTAACTTAAGATACTCGTGACACGTCTTGATAATAAATGTTTGGCTATCGCGATATTCTGCGCATTCATTATTGAAATGTTCTAATACAACTAAATTCTAGAGATTATTTAAATAATGTACCATTTTTGGTTCTTCTTTATTTTATACTATTTTTAACACCAAATTTTGAAAGGTTTATCAGAATAGATTAAAATACAGGTAAAAAGGCCCTTGATTTACACATTTTTAGTTTAACACGATTGAAGAATACTGTAAGTACCTTAACACGTCAATTTAGATAAAGACATTAAATATTATCATATTTTAATTTCTGTTATTGCCAATAATCAGTCTTATCCTTAGACTAAAATTTAGACGATTTCAATTAACACCGAATTTTCGAAGACCTTGGCGTGGTTCTCCACCAATTGTGAGAGGAGGTTAGGCTGGAATTACTGAGTTTTTAATCTTTTTTTTAATTCATGGGTATATTCTCGATACAAAATTCCAACAAGAGTAGAAGTTTATTCTTTCACTAATGGACTTTTATTAACGCCGCTTTAAATCTAATTTAAAGTTGACTTTCATACGTTCGGCTCAATCAAGTGCATTCTGATTGAGATTCAAGTATTGCAATCACCTATATTAACACACATTGATCTAATCTGGGTTGTCATGTCAAATACTTTGTCGACATGTCGAATACCTACGGTAGACTACCAAACAAAATTGGAGTAGATTACAGAAAATTGTCGAAAACTCTGAAAAATTTACCTTCATCAATTACAATAAGAACAAACAAACGCTACAAAGATTTTTCGATAAAAAATACATGAATTTCAATTTTATTTTTGAGTCCAGTCATTTCTTTTTAAAAAATGAAACCTTTATGGGATGACAATGAATTTTATTCATTCAAAGTGCTGGGTCTTGATCTTCACTTATTTCGATGTCATCAGACTCTTCCTCTATTATTATTTTACTATTATATTTCTACTTGCGCTCTCGCATACATTCATCAGGCGCGAGTAAAAATTTATTAGAGGAAACAAGAGAAAGAGAGAAGATGTATGTATTCGTGCATCTTATCGCTTCTTTTGTTTCTTTTATTACACTTTGGGCCGAGAATTTTGGGTATAAACAAGTTGGAGAACGTGTATGTCGATAGATTCTATACTTCACAGGAGTAAAAAAACTATATTTGAATGAGTCATTCTATAAGATCTTGAATGTTTAAGAGTTTTCGACCAGGTTGAGGTTTTCGACATACAGAAAAGTACTCTACAGTTTTCGACGTAGACTACATATAAGGTCCAAAAATTCTTGTCGATTGCCAACTCTGGATCCAATACAGGTAACCCACACATAACACAGCAGTGAATCCGAAAGCGAAAGAAATGAAACAAAACAAGTAAGACCGTTAGCTTCGGCCTGGCCGAAGCTCATATACCCTACACCCGCATCTGTCGAAGAGATTAAAAAAGTGGGCGGATGACACCTACTTTAATTTTATTTACAACTAGTAAATTTTTCTCCATTAACTCACAACACCGGTTTTCTCAACAAACACCCTATTATATGGTATGGTATGCCAGTGTGCGGACCACGCCCATTTTTCTGAGTATATATTAATCTAAGATGGTTGACTCAAAAATAAAATGTTAGTTTTAAATACCGTATACAAGCTGAAAAATTGAGATATAAGTACGCTTCGATACCAAACAGCCTAGAATAACAAAGAATATTCGTACCAAATTTCATGACGATACCTCTATTCGTTCTCCTGAAATCGTGGTTTCAACCGACGGACGGACATGGCTAAATCGATTTAGGAGGTGATTCTGAGTCTAAATATATATACTTTTCTATACCTGCCGCGCCTCCTTTAATGCGTTACAAACGGAAGAACAAAATGAATATACCCGAGCAGAAAAATTAACAGTGCAAAACATTTACTGAGTAATTTTCGAGTAGAAATGGAAATATTGGGTGTGTTTTTAAGACTGATAGAACTTCAAAATAAACTCCAAGCTTTAAGAGGGGGGCCGTTGATTTTGTGTGACCTGAGGCGAGTCGCTTTAAGCAACTGAAAGGGCCTTAGTGGGCAGCTGGTTATGGTTTAAAAATGCACGCATCAAGACTTTTTATGCCAAAATACTTTGCATTATCGAGAGAATTTTGTTGTCTGAGGGTCATAATCACTGTCGCGGCCGAAGGCCGCCAATGCGCGAAATAAACTATGCAAAAAACTTCACATGACCGTTAAGATTCTGCTGATTGAGGGTTATGATCCCTGCCGCAGCCGAAGGCGCCAATACGCGGAAAAACCTGTATGCAAAAAACCTCACATTACAGAGAGGGCTCTGCTAAAATTTTTTTAAAAATGGTTTTTTTTTAATTTTTTAATAATAATTTTAGAAAAGTAAAGTATGTTTTTTATTTATTTTTTTTTTTTTGAATTGGAAATTTTCCACTCCTAGGTACCTTTGTAAAGGTATCTATTTCTAATATCTTTCATTGATATTTTTGGATACAGGCCGTGTACAGGACCATATACATATGTCCAATATGTCTCTTTATTGTCTGAGGGTTATGATCCGTGCCTCCTGATAGTGGCTAAATTAAAGTTTGGTAGTGGTTTAAAAATGTTCAAGAAGATGGAGAATACCGAAAAAACTAGTTTTTTAATTTCGGGATTTTGTTATTTCGGGATTTTGTCATTTCGGGATTTTGTCGTTCGGGATTTTGTCATTCGGGATTTTGTCTTTCGGAATTTCGTTACCAACCCGAAATGAATAGCGTATGTTTTGTGGATGAAGCATATTTTGTGCCGCTGTACCGCATTGGCAGGTAAGAGGATATTGATGGGAAGTTGGAGAAACCTAGTTTTAAGGACATACTTGCAATGACGCGTGACCTAGTTATAAAGGGTGAGTTCGATTTGCTTGTTCGACCACTTGATTATCCCCGCCAGAGATGCTTTTAGTGGGTAGTCTTCCAGATAGTGTTTGGAGTCCCACACTACCAATTGGATCGTTGCGCAACGGGATAGTTAAGTGGTCGGTACGTAAAGGCATTTTCACACTTTTAAAATTTTTAGAAAATTTTGTCTCGATAAAATTGAAGAAAAGATATACATATACTATATTTTTTCTGTTAATTAAGTTGAAATGAGACTGTGAATTCAAATTTTAGCTTTCAGTTTGGTTGACACTTTTAAAAACCAATCAACCGTATAAATCGTGAGTTGCTTGTACCATCTCTGATATAATATTTATTCTCTTCAAAACTTTTTTATTTCTTTATACCCAGTAAATATCATCATGACATTATCGCTAATGTCCTCATGATTTTGTGTGCTGCATCGACTCGATTCTTCATCCAGTTTTCACATAACACTAACTCATACGTGTCATAGGACCCGGAGTACTTCGTGTCTTCCCTTCAAGTGTGAGTAACAAATTAGGTCTGTATACACAATCATTTCGTTGCCTGCCTACGCAAATTGAACCCTTGCCCCGATTTAGCTTACGCTATAAGGGAGGTCCACAAGTAATAGTATTTTTCTCGCTTACAACCTTCATGGCAGAGTACTTTGAATTTCATCGACACAATCAGTACGCAATCATCGATGAATTTCGACGGCCTCCGCTACATTTAAATTTTTTAATAAATTTTTCAGAGTTTTTCACTATTTCACATTATAAGTTCTTTTTTGACCAGGATAATTTTTCCCCCAGCTAAATTCGGAATTATGTAAAATGTAGAAAATATATTATAGGATCTAAAAATGCTCCTTTGTTTTTAATAGTGTTAAGTTGTCAATACGACCTTTTAGATTTGTGTTTGGTCTTGTTGTGTTCCGTTTGGTACCAAATGAAGGTGTCGAATTTTGGTCTAACAGGTTTATCTTAATCTAGCTCGACTTATTTTTGTATTCATTTACTTATATCGAAACGAAGCCACTCTTAAAAAAATTAAATAAAAAATATTGATTTTTCCATAAGAATCAATATCAATAAAAATGTTTTATTTTAAAATGCTTTTTTTGTTATAAATTCGCATTATTCTATTAATATTTTGTTTTTACTAGAATAAAAAGGCAACATTCAAAAAATCGATTCAGTTACAAATTACGTTATAAAGCGGTGCATCATAATATAAAGGCAGAGAAGGTATCGTCTTCATAATGAAAAAAATTTAATTGAGCTAAACTAAGCAAATCAGTAAACAGAAATACCAGTTTCTCTATTTTTAATGTAATTAAAAAAATAATTAATTTATGCAAGAACACACATCGTTAACTGACTAAAATTGCGAAAACATTTACAGAACATTCAGTGCCCTATTTCACTAAATTACATTTTACAATTGCCAAATTGTACTTGTAAGTCACAATTACAAATTTGTAATGCATATTTCGGTTTCTCAAAGCACAAGTGAGTAAATTGCAAATTTGAGCCAGAAATCTGTGCATGTAGTATAGTAAATCTGTGGAAAATCAATTTTTTTTTTTAAAAAGTTTGTGAAATATGCTGTTTCACGTTAGATTGAGATTGTAAACTAGAAGTATTTTTCCGCAAATTTGTACAAAATTTATTCCGTAAACAAAATTCTACAAAAAAAGAGACCTTTTTTCAAAATTGTGATTGTTAAACACAGAAGTTAGTAACTTGTAATCTTGGCGAAACGAAAGACCTAATTTTTCCATATCTGTTCTTGTAAGCTACAATACATACATGTAATTGTAAAAATTTGGTGAAATTAATTTTCCCTTTTTTACAAAATTGTAAAAAAATCCTTACAAAACAGAAATTTGTAACTTGGCGAAACAGGGCACAGGTAGTCACCAATAAAAATCAAATCAACTAAAAATGAAAAAAATTAATCAAAAATCAAATGAAAATAATACACCGGTGCAGTTTCTGGATATTTTTTTCCAATTTATTGCGGTCGTTTTTAAAACAGACACGGTATAAGTAAAAAATATTAAATACACAGTTACAGACCATGCGTACTGAAAAGAGTATAATAATAATAATACATATACAAAAATCGATAATCGGATTTGGTGCCAAATCTACTGGCTTCACATTTGGCTTCACTCGTGTAACACATGCGTACGCAAAACGCACGCACACGCAAACACGCCCGCGCATGTGCTAACGAATCGTCTGTCATGTACCAATACAACAATACACATACAGAACCGTCATATTCAATAGAGGGTTGCATGAGACGTCTCAAAGTGTTCAGAATGTCTTGAAAGTTTCAGGGGCTGTCTGAAATGATTCCATTTGCTTTTAAATCAAACGATGACTTTCGGAAGCGATAGTCACGGCTGCATTCGAAGTCAAATGGAAGCACTGCATCAACGCAAAAATGTAAGCTTCGAATCTTTCGAGACGTCTAATGTGCCCTCTAATGTACAACATACAGGCGTGAGTTGCTTCAAATTTTTCTTTTGCAAATAATTATTAAATATTTGTTTGCGAAATTGCAAAACAATAAAACATTTTACCGACGATAAAGTTTATATGGATGAGCATAATTTTGCTCTTTTTATATTTTTTATCGAATATGGAGTGCGACAAGCACAAGTGATGCTTAAAAACAAATCATAAATATTTCGTTTTGAATAAAAGGAACAACATAAAGTAAAAACAATACTAAATAGGAAAATTTAAAAAGCGGTAAATGAGGAATCGATCGTTGCGAAGAACACAAACTGAAAATTCAAAGAACTTTAAAAAACTCCTTCAGCATTCCGCAAAAAATACTTAAAATAGTGTGTGTATACGTTTTTCATTTCATTTCGTTTGTTTCGTTTTTTTTCGTATAAGCCCAGCAAACCAAAGTAGACACTGTAAGCACATTTGGTAACAATATTGTAACTTCAATATTCACAATGAATTTCCAAGTGTACTTGGGAAAAGATTATTGACACAATCTTTTTCCAAATGTTTCGCATCTGCTATTGAACATACATATACTCGTAGCCTTCTAAAAATTTCGACAAAAAACAAAATATTACATATATATATATATATCCCGTTTATATATATATATATATTATATATATAACAAACAAAATTCCCAGTTTATGTTAAAAATTAAAACAAAGATCACGCAATTTAAGTCGGCGTGGTTAGTTTATAGTTTATGTTGCATAGTCATCTAGTTCTGAGTTCAAGTTTCGAGTCTAACTCATCGGGAAGCTAGTTTAATATCACTTTCAAAATTTGTACCGAACTTGAACGAAAGCGACCTAATAAAAACGTTTTGAAAAGGAGATTCATTGTAGAAATGGAATTATAAGCAAAACTATTCGCAAGTTTTTTAAACAATTACTTATAAGCTTTGAAAATTATTGCAAGAAAGTCTTGGAAAAGAGTTGTTATGCTTGTAAAACAACTGTATTATAAGAAATTTACAAGCTTTTTATACAGGGAGTCGTTTTGATTTTTCGGTAATTATTATTCAACGTTTTCCAATAATTTTTAAAGTTGTTTCGAAATGTGTCGGTTATGAAAATAAGTTTACCATTAGTTTATTTCCAAACGTTTTGGTTTGCTGGGAGTAAATGTAGTATAAGAAACTTTTCTGTTTGCCATTATTTTTGCAAAGTACGTATGTGTATAAAGTTAATATAATAGATATTCTTCTTCTTCTGTTTTATTCGGTAGATTCATTCATCAGTTATTCATTCATCGGGCCACCAAAGTGTGGGAAACCACTCCTACCTAAGCAGAGGTACCGTCCATAAGGGCTAGCTCCTTCTGTCCAACCATGCCATTCTCTCCCACATAAGATGAGGAGCTAGTTCCATCGATTTGTCCGTTTGATCTCTCAGTAGGATGCAAAGACTCTCCATTGATCTTGGCAGGCTCCAACGGCTCGACGGTCATTTTCTGTTGCTTCTCCGTCAGTACATTTGCAGCAGTATCTGCAACAGTTTTGGCTGCTGCTTTAGGTGTGGTAACTTCTTTGGTTTTAGTCTTGCTGGACACATTAGATTTAGTTGGTGAAGCTTTAGCAAAACCAGCTGCTGTAGATTTTATGGGTGACGATTTACGTTGGATTGAGCTGTTGGGGGTGGTTTTAGTGATACCTCCCAATGAACGTCGAGTTGTGGTACTGGTTACAGTGGTCAATGTAGATGTAGTTTTAGGAGCTGGGCGTGCGGTAAAAGTCTTTGTTGTTGGTGCAGAAGTTTTTGTTCGGTTGGCTGTGTTTGAGTTAATTGCTGAAGGTGATTTTCTGCTGCTATTTGCAGTGGATGTGGCTGCAGCTTTAGTAGGACTCTTGGCAACAGCACCAGACGGGGTCAAACCTCCATTTGTTTTAGTAAACTGAGAAGAAAGTGGTCGTGCTCGTGGTGAAGATGCCGGCTTCGGTTTAGTAGGAATATTTAATGTCGTTGGCTTGGCAGCACTACCATTGGATAATCGGGGCTTGTGGACAGCAGCAGTTGCCGCGCCATACGTAGGTGCTGTTGTATTCGAGGTCATTAGCTTGCGTGCTGTTGCGCCTAGGCGAGGTGGTGCAATTTTAGCAGCAGCAGCAGCCCCAACATTCTTTGCAACGGCTGAAGCTGTGGATTTACTGCTGCCGCTTAGAGTGGTTGGCCTGGTTGTGCCCATTTTAGATGATGCTGCTGCTGTAGTCTTAGTGGTTGTGGTATTGTTAGCAATGGGTTTTCTTCCAACCCCAGACAAAGAAACTGGCCTGGTTGTTGATGCCGTTGCTTTAACGTTTGTCGAAGTTTTCTTTTCGATATTTCTATCAGAGACAGAAATTTTATTTGCACCTGTAAATGGAGCGGTTCGTGCCTTTGAAGCACCTATTATTGTTGATTTAGCAGCACAAGTGGTTGGTTTTTTGTTGTCTGCTGACTTTTTAACAACGTCGCTTGTTGGTTTTGATTTGGCTGTTGCTGTCGAAGTCACTTTTCCAGCTGCTCGTGTTTTCTTTACAGGCTCCAATTTCTTTGAGATGGTTCTTTCTGTCAAGGTAGCTTTGGAAGCTGCTGCAGCAGCGACAATCGTAGTCACGGTGGCAGCCGTACCCCCGCTAAGTACATCAACCGTAGAAATACTTTCGACTAAACTGTCATCTTTTCCAGCTCCTGTGGATGGAGTTTCATCTGTTAAATTAAAAGTCTCTTTCACTGAGGTTCGAACTTCGTCAGACACGGGAACCGAATCTTCAACGGTCGAAGCTGGAACTTCATTAACTGAAAGTTTAACTTCAATCAAAGGAACTGGATCTTCAGTAACTGGAACTGGTACCTCAAGTACTGTTCCTGAAACTTTGTCTAGAGAAACAGTAGATTCAAGCTGTATAGGAGCGCCTTCAGTTGCAATAGACACTTCGCCTTCTAAAATATTGACTGTAGTTGATGAAACAAATGGATTATTCCCTTCTAGAAGAGGAGATTCAGTTTGAGATACAGGTTGTTCCGTTGTATAAAAAGTTGACTGAACTTCTGGAACATGAGATTCAATTATGGATGTAAAAGCTTTCACTTCTTGAACAGGAACAGATACTGCTTTAGAATCCTCAATATTCATTTCGGGAACAAGTTTTACCGACGACAACGAGAGTTGAAACATTGCAGCGTTAACGTCATCCACTGCAGATTGAGATTCTTCCACAAAATTGCCTGTGATTGATCTAGTCTCAATTTCATCACATACTTCTCGTAAGACTGATTCCTTATCTACATCTATTTGATCTTTTTGTTTTATTTGATCGACCATTTGTATTAATATTTCCTCTTCTCGTATATGCTTTTCTTCATTTTTGCCGTCTTCTTCTCCCTTTTCCTCTGAAAGTGGTGGAGGCGAATATGTTAAATTCTGTTCTTCTGATTCATGTAAAATTTGATCGTTATATGTTTCGCGTTCGTGTACCAGCTCTTCAATGGATTTCGTTTGTGTTGGAGCATTAACTTCATACTCTTCGAGCACTTTATTCAATGATGTGACTTGCGGATTTATGGGTGTTGCGGACTGAGCAACATCCTGTAACTAAAAGAGTAAGTGTAAATTATAATTTTATTACTAATTAAAAGATTAAATTTCCAAAATAAGTCATTGAATCCAATCATAAATATGTTTTACATAATACGTAATACTTTTCAGTTTTGTTGACTTTTAATCCCTGACACGGACGATAGCTACCACGCAGAAAACCTTGTGTACAAAAGTTCCTGCCACCGCTAAAGGCCGCCATGTCCTGAAACGACTCTTAAAGGTACCTCAACAAGAGTGCGAATCAGAGATAATGAGATTCGACGCGCTTTCTACTACATGTGTGTTTTCGATGCCTTGATTTTCTCGATTCGTGTTTTCTTAAAATCGTCCAAAGACTTAATAAACACACTGAGTATTTATTCTTAGAGAGTGATTTATTAAAAATGTCGTAACATTTTTGTCATATCCTTGAACTTTTATTTATTTCAACCTTACTTTAAATTTAAATCTAGTTAGAAAAATCAAGACATTCATTCCATCATTGGGTCTGGTAATGTGCCTGTGTCAGTTAAAAAATTGGACATACTATTATCCAGAATTATTAAAACCCGCTACATTTTTCCTAGGCCTTGACATAGTCTAAATAAAATTCAGTTTTTTACTATAATTATTAGGATATTACTTTTGAACAACACAAAACTTCGGCCCTGGTCGAAGCTCAGGGTATACCCGCAACTGTCGGCTCGCAACTGTGAAGATACAATGCGGGCGGATAACGCCCACTTTCATTTTATTTACAGATAGTAAATTTTGATCTATTAACTCGTTTACAACATCGCTTTTCTTTTTTTTCAAACACCTCCATATACGATACGTTACAGTATACCAATGGGAGTATATGGGAGCAAACTGGCACTCTTACCGGTTTGAAAGCAGTTGCTTCAAAGGCGCCGGGATGTTAAGTACTCATTCAGTACTTTTACTTTATCATTTTTCAATTAATGTATTTTTATGGGGAGACAGTCAAAATCCCGAATTACAAAATCCCGAAACGACAAAATCCCGAAAAATTTTAAAATCCCGATGCGACAAAATCCCGAAACGACAAAATCCCGAAAAATTTTTAATACCGAAATGAGAAATCCCGAAAATCACGAAATAGAATTTAAATTAATGAAGAAATGACATTTAAGTCAAAATTTTTTCCGAAGCGAAGTACGCGCCTACTTGCCTTTCTTTACAATGGCAGAAAAGCAAAGTTGTAATATCGAGAGAATTTTGTTGTCTGAAGGTTATAATCTACAATATGCAAAAAACTTCACATGACCGTGAGGATTCTACTGATTGAGGGTTATGATCCCTGCCGCGGCCGAAGGCCGCCAATACGCGGAAAAACCTGTATGCAAAAACTTCACATGACCGTGAGGATTCTGCTGATTGAGGGTTATGATCCCTGCCGCGGCCGAAGGCCGCCAATACGCGAAAAAATCTGAATGCAAAAAACTTCACATGACCGTGAGGATTCTGCTGATTGAGGGTTATGATCCCTGCCGCGGCCGAAGGCCTCCAATACGCGAAAAAACTTGTATGCAAAAAACTTCACATGACCGTGAGGATTCTGCTGATTGAGGGTTATGATCCCTGCCGCAGCCGAAGGCTGCAAATACGCGGAAAAACCTGTATGCAAAAAACCTCACATCACCTCACCTCAGAGCCTCCGAGAGGGCTAAAATTTTTTTAATAATGTTTTTTTTATTTTTTAATAATAATTTTAGAGAAGTAAAATAAGAGTAATTTTTTATTACTTCCTTGGAATTGTTTGCTAGTGGTTTTAAAATGTTCAAGAAGATGGAGAATACCGAAAAACTAGTTTTTTAATTTCGGGATTTTGTTATTTCGGGATTTTGTCGTTTCGGGATTTTGTCATTTCGGGATTTTGTCGTTCGGGATTTTGTCGTTCGGGATTTTGTCGTTCGGGATTTTGTCTTTCGGGATTTCGTTACCAACCCATTTTTATGAACTATGTATTTTAATGAAGACACACAAAAATAACATTGTTTCCTCTTCCGTTTTGAATTCTACGTGGGTTAGTCGATATTTCTGTGCTCCAAAAGTTTTCGGGGTTAAAAAAGCTTCAACCAAACATCTTCTTTATTGCGGACAGCAAAGAATGTTCGCATTGAGGCGAAAAGAATTGAGAACAACAACACAACATAACAATTAACACCGCCGCACAGTGGTTCAGAAACGGCCAAAAACCTCTAACTTTTGAACGGATGGAATTTTTTTCATGCGGTTTTCTGCAGTCGAGAGAGGAATATTGAAACATCTCTGTCGGATGACGTAGATCTCAATAGAGGTTTCAGGGTTAGAGCTGTGGGGGCTCAAAGTAGCTAAAAATAAATTTACGACATTTTTTTTTGCTTATCTAAGTACTTAGGATATGTTCGTAACTAGTAAGAAGTTTTAAGTGAATCCGTTGGGTGTTTGTTAACTTTTTTAGCCTCTGAAAAGAGGTCTATTTTTTGGTGCTTTAAAACTAAATATCTGATCTATTCCTGAAAAAAAGAGCTTCGCTTCTAAGATAGATAGGCGCGACCGAGCTCATAAATTTAAGTTTGAGGCATAGCTATGAAATGAAGCTCATTTTGGTATGCGAAAGTACCGGTTGGTACCGATCTCGCTTTTTGTTATAGATTTCTAAGGGCATAAGGGCATTAATAAACGGAAAAACTCCGCGCAAAATTTAAATGCACACTTCTTCGATTCCACCAACAAAAATGTACGATAGAGAATTCAATACCGATTCAATAACGCGATGAACAATCAATTTTTTACAGTCGTGTGTGTCGAGTTATCACTACCGCTTTCGGCACTCCCTTAACGCTGGAAAAATGTTCTGTATCTCGAAAGAGCTTCTGAGATGTCTTATGCCGCCCTTCAATATTTACTTAAAAAGTAAACGTGACAGTAATCCAGTTTTCTCAATTTTCGACATCAAAGAGCCCGACATGGGGCAGAATATTCGTACCAAATTTCATGACGATTCTTTTACTCGTTCTTCTATAACCGTCGTTTTTGTCACCAATGGGAGAACCACACCCATTTTTAAGTATATTTTAGTCCGAGACGGTGGACTCGGAAATAAAATTCTAACTTCAAATTGAGAATTTGAGCGATAAGCAAGAATAAATTCATATTCACGTAAAGAGTAAGCGTGGCACCTGTTCGATTTTTCCAATTTTTAATTCCAAACAGTTTTTGATGATAGAAAATATTGTACCAAATTTCAATACGATACCTCTATTCGTTCTCCTGTAATCGTAATTTCCACAGACGGACAGAAAAACGGAAGGACAGATGAAATCGGCTCAGGGGTTAATTCTGCGCAAAAATATACATTATATACTTTATATACTTTTCTATACCTGCCACGCCTTCCTTATTACGTTGCATTTATTCCTTCCGGTCTTTATTACGCCTACTTTATAACTTCGGTAATAAAAATTCACACTTTTTCGATTAATTGATATAATTCAGATTAAATTTATTAATTTTCATAATTACTGATTAAATTTCATAATTACTGATTGGAAGTTTGGTTTTTTTTTAAGAATGATGAACCAGGACTAAATGATTGCAATCAAACAATATACAGAATAGCATCCCAATCTTATGCAAGAAACCTTGCATTTTCTAAATTAAAGAGATTGTACTTTCTCTAAAACTAACAGATGGTTCCTTATTACTTAAGATTTAAATAATTAAGTTGAATCTATAATTAAAATAGCAAAAGAAATGTGTACCAAAAGATTTAATCGAGACCAATTACAAATTAGAACTGATTTTTAAAATGTAATAGTTTTGGAGAAAATTAATGTCAAAATTGAAATTTTCAAATAAGTTTCAAAAAAAGAATGTTTGCGTAAAAGAATCAGCTTTACATACATGAAAGAAAACCGTCTTCTTTCATCGGTTTCTATTTTTCCGTGGTCACAGAATAAGCTTAAAAATTTAATTTTTTTTAAATTCGGGAATATTTTCATTGATAAGGTATCATAACATGTATTTGTTAATTTCATTGTCTTTAATTTGGTATCAAGAACGACACAAATCGAACACATATAGCTATGGATATGGTTTTTAAGTGAACGGAGGTAAAAAAATGGAAAAATCGCAATATCCTAAAATCTGTTCCGGAAATAATTTTTACCCTTGATTTTCGGATTCAGCTGAGAACAAGTAAGAGCGTTATCTTCGGCTTGGCCGAAGCTCATATACCCTACACCCGCATCTGTCGAAGTGATAAAAAGTGGGCGGGTGACACCTACTTTTTTAAATTTACAGGGAGCAAATTTTGATATATTAACTCATCTACAACCCCGTTTTTCCTACAAAACACCTTATTATATGGTATAGTATATAAGTGGGCGTGTCACGCTCATTTTTGAGAATATATTTTAGTCTAAGATGGTGAACTCGGAAATAAAATTTTACCTGAAAATTCGGTCTACAAGCCAAGAAATTGAGCTAAAAGCACGGATGAGTGCATATTTTCTATAAAAAGAAGGATCTGGTCCGATTTTCCCCATTCAATACCAAACAGCGTAGGATTACAAAGAATATTCGTGCCAAATTTCATGTCGATACCTCTATTCGTTCTCCTGTAATCGTGATTTCCACAGACGGACGGACAGACAGACAGACAGACAGACGGACATGGCTAAATCGAATCAGGAGGTGATTCTGAGCCAGAATATACAAATATACTTTTCTATACCTGCCACGCCTCCTTTAATGCGTTACAAACGGAAGAACAAAGTGAACATACCCTCATTCCTTCGGGTGTAGGGTATAAAAATCTATAAGAAAATCGCCTCCCATCAACCGCACATTTATAGTGTAAACTAGTGTTATTTAAGCAAAAAGTTCAACTGTAAGAAGCTGTAAATGTTTAAATCTTAAGAAGCAGCAACGAAGAGAACCAACAATCGAGAATGGTCATATATATTTTTTTTTCAAAAAAACTTAAAATCGTTGAAACTATTCTTTAATTAAACACCCTGTGTCATACCCCGCGCACTACACTATGCCATATATGTATGTTATTTATCTTATATCTTATATATTCACTGGAAAAAGAACAGCGTGCTGAGCTCATAATTACTGAACCACAGGAAGCCAGAGTCGCTGCTGCGTAATGAAGTTCGTGTTACACTTGCTCGCACCATCCAACCATACAACCATCTATATATACTCGTACTAAATGTAAATGTATGCGGCTCTGTGAATAAGTTTGGGAAATAATTGTGGAAGCTTGAGACTGGAAAAACAAAGCGGCAGCTGAGTCCGTCCACGAAAATGTCAATGACCAACGCTTAAGCTAAACTTAAGCAATGTGAGAAAATGGGAAAGAGGCCAGATAGCTTAGCTCGAAAGCTGAACTTATTGAAAGAGTGATTAAAAACAAAAACCATAATTAATAAATTCCCATTTGTGGAAAATACCCAGTAAGGAAAGTAATCATTACGAAAGTGGTTATGCATTGATTACTAATTATTGGGAGGTAGTTACTGCTGGATTAAAATCTGTGTAAATAACACATTGCTTTTAACATAAGCATGTCATAGCAGAGCCTCGCTTACTTCGAGTACTTTCTGTAAGCGACAGAGTAGTTCCCTATTGTATTATTAGCTTGTAAGCTACAGAATAAGTGCTCTTCGAGTACTGTCTGTAAGACTGTCTGTCTGTAAGCACTTATTCTATATTAAAATATATAATTAGTTATAAACCTCGTTTGTTTCCTCTTAAACCACACAATGAAACTCTAAAAATTTACGTATTTCAGATTTACTGATTATATAGTTCTATTTTAATTATTTAATTTTAATAATAATTTAATTGTAATTAATTTTAATTTTAACTATTTTATATATTTTGTTTATATGTAAAATTATGTAAAATTTGTATTAAAGATTTAATAGGTATACCTATCGATGATCGTATGGCAATAGCCAGGAGCAGAATTTTAGCGGCCAGCACGTGAGAAACGTTAAAGACGTTAAGACCCCCACGATGTGGCGCTCTACTACTCTACTCTACTACAGAGGGTAATCGACCAGCATTGGTTACATGTGTGCACCTAAAATGGAAACAGTTTTTCATATTAAAATTAAAAAATTTTGTGTTTCATAAAAAAATGTTTTTTGCTTGGCCTACCTTGAGCTAAGGCAATGTAATTCACGAAATTTGTGGTCAACATACACTTTAAACAATCTTAAAGTTCGGATTTTTCTACTTTCGGAAATAATAATTCCGCTTTACAGAAAATTGATTTTTTTATATTTTATATATATTTTTTTTTTATCATTTTTTAAAAATATAATTTTCTTTGAAACTGAAAAAAACCCCATTATTTTAACTTAAAATTGTAAGCGAGGCATTTCAAACAAATGCCGTCTGCCTTATTTGATGTTTGAAACCACTCATTTTATACTCTTAGTAATTATAAAGCTACCTATGGCATAAGTGGTCCGAAATTCTCGACTGGGTATGTCTATACTAAAATTAGATATACATTTTTATGACGGCGGACTTATTCGTGGAAACTTTCTATAATTTAAAATTTTTTGGTCTAGGAAGACTTCTCTGTTAATTTGCCAATTCGGGTGGCCGGCAGTCTCTCGTTTACTTTAACGAACGGTATTAGCAATATACATAAGTATGTACAAATGCATCCATCAACATGAATAGTTAACAAGTAATTACCTTTATGCGGCATAATAATAATATTTAATGTGGAAATATTTGTTTAAACAAGTTTAATTCGAAATAAAATGCTTCACTTTTGACCTTTAGAGAAGGTCCAACCTTGATCAAAAATGAAGTGAACAGGCCTAGTAAAGAAGCTGAATCATTTCAGAAGGTAACCAAAGGGGAAAAAATTAAATAAGAAAACAATCACTAAGATGACGTAATTAACTGAGACTTAACAACATTTCAAGGTCTTAGAAAACGTTTACCTTTATTTTCGTGTTTGACTGTGTGGAAATTTACAAAATTTTTTACCCCGTCTTTCTGAACTGAAAGTTAAGGCTAAATAAAAAAAATGTTCTATTGCATCGATGGATTAAATATGGAAAAAATAAATAAGGTTTTGTCGCCTTGAGCTAACCTAATGTGTGTTAATGGACTCGTGTAGTTGTTATACCTTAATTCATTTTTACGCGATTTGTTTTGTGCTATCGTATTTCGGAGTTATCGCACTTCGAATGGAAATGTCATTTTTATATATTTTTCTATTTTCCTGCAATTAACCTTCCTATACCCTGGAGTTTTTCTCAAAGACGAAGCTTTATATTTTCGTGGTTTTTTCCGCAATGAGCCGACGAAACTTAGTGAAAGATTTTCTAGTTTTATCATTTACCTTGAGCTACTCATTAGCCCAACATAAGACTGTTTCGGTCTGTAAGACCGACGAAGCACAGTGTTTCGTCTAAAACAAGCTAGCTGGACAAAAGTCATTTTCAGATCACAAAATATAGTAATTAGATATGATAAAAAATACCTTCAAACCTCCAAAATGAATGGAGGAGTTTATGTCTAACCTTCCAAAGTGATGAGTCACAGAGTGCAGAAGTCAGTTAATGAGATAATTATAATTAGAGCTGTGCACAAGCCATTTTATTATTACTTTTAAAACACAGAACGTTTTAGCAGTAAAAATTTACAAAACATTTCAGATTTGCACCAACAGCCTTTATTGCTGTTATACGATTTGCAATATACGAGTCTGAGGAAGAAATGTATAATTTGTAGGAGAAATCAAAATTACTCCCTCGATTGATGAATGTGGTTCGAAAGTCCGATAAACCTAGTGTTAAATCGCTCTACTTCTTTTAAACTGCGAGGACGTCTCGCAAACTCTTCAGGCATTTAATTATATGAAAAACATAACTTTCGAATCTAACAATTCAACTAATCCAGATTTCAATGCATTCGGTTTATTTCTTTTTTTAGCCATGCTACAAACAACGTTTTTACTACGCCAAGACAAACTATGTACATATATGCATATAATGTAAAGCGAAGCATTGTACCATATCTATTGAAAGTTTCTCAATTTCCATAAGTTACAAATACTTGTGGTGCGGCTTGTCTCTTCTGGAACGGAAGTCCAAATCAGTACGAGACGCATTGCATTTTTTTTAAAAACCATTTTATGACATTTCACTTCGCCTTTTTGTATGCATTTTGGGCATCAAGAGTAACCCTCGATGCCGGGAACAAAGAATTTGGCCGGTGCGTCGCGAATTAAAGATCGGCAAGTTACAGAATATAATTTATTATCAAAAGATAGCCTTCTGCGGTTAGAGAAAGAAGTTCCCTAACAAATTTTTCTAAAAACCTGTTTGGATTTTTTGGTTTACAGTTTCACAATATGTACCTACTACCATTACATCATCCGTTCCATTGACATTCATTAATATTGCAACGAGGATATCTTTAAAATGCATTTTTAATAAATCATTTATTGCTGCATTGGTTATCTTGTGCTTGACGGCCCAATGCGGCAAGCTTTGTTGCAAACAGAGCTTGAAACTTTTATAACTTATGTATATTAAAAAAGTCTCTGAATAAGAGTTATTCAGTGACTTTTATTTTTAAAAGTCTTTTATATAAGTTATTTAAAGACTTTTATTTTTAAAAGTCTTTCATAACAGTTATTCAAAGACTTTTATTTTTAAAAGTCTTTCATAACAGTTATTTAAAGACTTTTATTTTTAAAAGTCTTTCATAACAGTTATTCAAATCATTTCATAACAGTTAATAAATCTTATTCGAAGACTTTTAAAATAAAAGTCTTTGGATAACTGTTATTCAGACTTTTATTTTTAAAAGTATTTCCTTGATAAAGTGGTGCTCAAAACGACTGAGGCTTTTTACACGTGGTGAAGGTGTTTGAAGACCCCTCCTGGGGATAGCAAATATCGTGAAACAGATTTTGGACATAGTGGGCGGTGGGTGGGGCCACCCCAAAGGGGTCACAGGGGGTGTTTTGACCAAAAAATTTTTATTGCACAAATCGTTGGAAAATGCCGTGAAACGGATTTTGGACATAGTGGGCGGTGGGTGGGGCCACCCCAAAGGGGTCACACGGGGGTGTTTTGACCAAAAAATTTTTATTGCACAAATCGGTAGGAAACATCATGAAATGGATTTTGGACATAGTGGGCGGTGGGTGGGGCCACCCCAAAGGGGTCACAGAGGGTGTTTTGACCAAAAAATTTTTATTGCACAAATCGTTGGGAAATGCCGTGAAATGGATTTTGGACATGGTAGGCGGTGGGTGGGGCCACCCCAAAGGGGTCACACGGGGGTTTTTTTACCAAAAAATTTTTATAGCACCATTCGATAGCTTATGTGGCGAAACGGAATTTGGACAGGGTCCGTTTGATCCGTTTGGGGTGGCCCCACCCACCGCCCACCATGTCCAAAATCCATTTCATGATGTTTCCTACCGATTAGTGCAATAAAAATTTTTTGGTAAAAAAACCCCCGTGTGACCCCTTTGGGGTGGCCCCACCCACCGCCTACCATGTCCAAAATCCATTTCACGGCATTTCCCAACGATTTGTGCAATAAAAATTTTTTGGTCAAAACACCCCCTGTGACCCCTTTGGGGTGGCCCCACCCACCGCCCACTATGTCCAAAATCCGTTTCATGACATTTCCTATCGAATGGTGCAATAAAAATTTTGTGGTCAAAATACCCCTGTGTGACCACTTTGGGGGTCCACACCCACCGCCCACTATGTCCAAAATCTGTTTCACGATATTTCCTATCCTCAGGAGGGGTCTTCAAACACCTTTACCACGTGTAAAAAGCCTCATAACTGTTATTCAAAGACTTATTTTTAAAAGTAAAAGTTAAAAGTTAACTTTTACTTTTATTTTTAAAAGTTAAAAGTTAACTGTTAACTTTTACTTTTAAAAATAAAAGTTAAAAGTTGACTTTTATTTCAAAAATTTTTTGAATAAGAGTTATTTTCAGGCTCTGGTTGTAAATGATCTTTTGCGGTCGAATCGCAATTGCTGGAGAAGACATTTTCTTTTAAAGCAATATCATTATCCGGCCCGCTATCTTTAAACTCGACCTGCTGGTTGCAAATCACGCTCTCGCATGGCACGTCTTTTGCAGCAAGAATATTTTTAATATTATTTAAGACTACATTTCCGCAAAGCAAATTATTAGGCTATTATTTGCCTCCTTTCCCTTTTAATTTTCTTACTCATTTTTTTCTATACCTTTTCTTATTTCTATTTTATTTTATTCCTGTTTTATTCCTGCTATTTTATTTATATTCACACTTATATTTTACGCTTTTATTTTTTCACACTATTTTAAAGTCCGCCCACTTATGACACGATTACAGGAAAATGGGTAAGAGTGTTGACATAAAATGGGGCATAAATATTCTATCAATGATCTCGAAAATGTCAATAATGTTACTATAGATCAGTATATCAGTGGGCGTGTTCCGCCCATTTTTTCTGAGATGATTCACCAAAACGGCAAGCACGGCATATCCGGACTACAAGCTACGAAATTCAGTTCTAAACTCGGATGTATAAATATTTACCTAATAAGTAGGCGTGGCAGCAGTAATATTTTCTAAATTTTTGACATCATGTAATAGAATATTCGTTCTACTGTAATCGTGTCTTTTATCACCAGTGAGCGGACCACGTATTTTAGTTTGAGACGGTGAAATCGGAAATAAAAATCCATTTTTCCCATCCCATTTTTAATACCTAACAGCCTATGATGACAAAGAATATTCGTGCCAAATTTCATACCGATACCTTTATTTGTTCTCTCGTAAGCGTAATAAAGTTCTATTTAATTTTCAACTTTTTTGTTTTACTCAGAGAAGGTGTCTTGTTGTATAACTAAATAATAGTAGCGTTTCGCTAAAACATAGAAAACCAAACTTCTATTTTTAAATGTTTTTTGAAAAAATCTAGAAGGAGCTATTAATAAATTTTGCATGGGTAAGGCCCAACATTCAGGGATATTTTTTAAAAAATCCACTGTTAATTCCCAAATTTGTGGTTGTAGTGCCCAATAATGTGATCATGGGCAGCAAAAAAAAATTTTTAGTGCTCTTACGCTAGTTTGCAAATAGTTTTTTAATTTTTTTTTCGGAGCAGCGGGGAGGGGGGAGGGCGTGGCCCGTAGTACAAGTACACGTCGGGTTATCCATTATTCCATTATTAAGCGGTACATCTAGTATATACATATATTATAATAATATAATATATGCTAGTACCTTAGTATTGCCTTTTTCTAGAAAAAGCTTCTAAAATAAAAATACTCAATAAACCTCTACCACAATTTCATTTATTATTAACCTCTTCAAGCATAAAGCTTTCTTTCTAACGGCCAATGCACGCATACATACTTTAATGCAAACAATTGGTCAATACGAGAGTATAAAATCACGATTTGTTTTTGTTGACAAATCAAGGCAAATACTTGAGCGATGACATCAACAGTTGTGCGTACCGGCCGGCAAAATCGTAATCTGTTTTTATTTCTTTTTCATTTTTTATCTCTTTCATTTTTTTTCTTCTTTCTTTCTTTTATTTGTTTTCTTCTCTCTTTTATAACAGTTTAATATAAATTTTCATACTGACAGTTACCAGAAAGTTACAATAAATAATGTTTTTTACGTTTTATATACACACTACTTAGTTATGCGTGACATACATACGAGTACACAACGACGCTTGCATGTATGTACATATGTATTAAAAAAAAGAGTACCAAAGTACTAAGCAGTAAATGTTATACGCCAATAAAAGCAATCGCAACAACAACACACCAACTTAAAACACACACAAGTGTAAAGACAACACGAAAAGCTTACCAAAAAAGCAGAAATGAAATAAGAAAAGTAAGAAGAGTAACGTAAGATATATTTTTATACGGACAATATGTAGAAACATAGCCTTCTCGAACTGCGAAAACTCATAAAGGCCCAACCAAAATTTACATAATGGAATGTTAGGATCCGTAAGTTCATTAATTATGTACATAACAAAATTTTTTCGTTTTTTAAGCCCTTTCTTCCCTACCTCTAAAATAAGATATCTATAAGGTTTCTATAGATACGTGTCACGCCTTTTATGACAAGGAACTTAAAGATCTTAGGCCTCGCGCAGACAGAAAGCTGAGAGAGCCCTGATCAAACAAACATATTGCAAGTAATAGAATCTCACACACTGCTAGCGGAGCAGAGCTTATCAGCGCTTAGGTGAGCGTTCACGTGAAATTTTTTCACCTGTTTGCAATAGTTTGGGTTTTTTGATTGTTTACAAATTGCTTAAGTGTTGGAAAATTTCTAAGAAAAAAAAAACCATGGTAAATTGGTTTTCTGAAATCTAAGCGAAATGATATAAAGTAATATAAATATTATTCTACATATAATTTACCTTGATTTCGTGAAAAGAAAAAATTTTATAAGGTTTTTAATTATTTAACATAACTACAATAATAAAAGTTTTGTCTATGTTATACTATACAAAATTTTATCTTGCGCACAAACCTTCCAGAGAAGAACTTTGCATATAAGAACTACAGTAATAACAAATTCAGAGACTCTTAAAATATCACATTCACATAATAGTGACTTTTCAGGCGTAATAGTTTAACGATTGATTCAAAGTGTCTCTCAGAATGTTTACTTCTCTAATAAACCTGATAAACCTGGCGTTAAAGCCAAGTCATGAACGTATACTGGTGTCTAGAGGAACGGAACTCATTGAGGATTTCGCTAAGATTGGATTAGATCTTAGCTTGCATGTCAAAGCCGAATGGTTCGGTCGATCCCAGAATCTGGTGAGTTTGTAGTCTTTCAGTATATACTCGAGCCCTCTTCCAGTACACTCGTTCATATTATTAATTTCGTCTCGTTAGAGGATTAACCACAATAACGCGTTAGGTCGGCCGCGCATTGATAGATAATGTTGAACACATGCAATCTTATTAGATAAACTGAAACACGACTTCAGGCGTACATCGTAAATTTTTCTGAATCACGTAAATGCCCAACCCAACGCAGAAGTTCATTAACTTTCAACTAACTGTGGTACCTACTAAATAATCGCATTGTGCTTCCTATTCTGAAAAAAAAACACTGCACTGAACCGAAATAAGAGCGTTGCGTCAACATGTGATTGTGTTCTTGTTCTTCTTACAAACAGAAGAAAACATTTTGAAATGGAAGACTTTAATTTACTTGAAGATTCGGCTTTTATAAACTCATTGTGGAATTCGCGAAACATATTGCGAAGTCTTAAAAGCTGAAAGAAATAGGAATAGGAGCGGTAACCTCGACCAGGCCGGGGCTCATATACCCTACAACCGCATCTCTCGAAGTGATGATAAAAAGTGAGAGGGTGACGCCCACTTTCATTTCACTTATTGTAAATTTTGATCAACTAACTTATTTACAACACCGCTTTATAAAAAACACCTTATTATATGGTATGGTATACAAGTGAGAGTGTCATATTTATTTTTATGAAATGACTTTTAGCAATACGGCAATGAAATTTGATTTTCAGATCCGGGCTCCGAGCTTAAAAATTCCGCCCTCAAATCAAATGCATAAATATTTACGTAAAAAGTGGACGTGGCAGCGTTTCGATTTTTCCAATTTTCGATATCTAAAAGCCCTACGAAAATGAGGAGTATAGTAGAGAAAATTTGTACAAAATTTCATGACAATAGTCCTACTCGTTCTCCTGTAATCGTGGCTTTTGTCACCAGTCGTCCGAGACGGTGGAGTCGGGAATAAAATGTAAGCTTCAAATTCACTCTACAAGCTAAGAAATTGAGTCATAAGCACGGATGAATTCATATTTGCTATAAAAAGTAGGCGTAGCACTTCTCCGATTTTCCGTATTTTGAATACCAAACAGCCTAGGACAACATCATATTCTATGCCCAATCAACGCTGCAACAGCGACAACAAAATACTTTCTGAGTGCGCGCCCAATGAGCAGCGGGTTGAAAAACAGCTGTTTTATTGTTTTTACTTGAACCATATATCTCTGTTGTCAATTTTTGTGGCTATTCGAGCAAAAAAAGTAACTATGAGGAAGTGCCATCGCCATGAAATTTGGCACGAATATTCTTCGTCATCATAGGCTGTTTGGTATTAAAAATTAAGAAAATCGGACCAATGTCACGCCAAATATGAAATTTATATTCCCGTGCTTATAGCTTAATTTCTCAGCTTCTAGAGTGAATTTGAAGCTCCCGAGTCCACCGTCTGAGACTTAAATATACTAAAAAAAATGGGTGTGGTCCGCCCGCTGGTGACAAAAACCACGAAGGATCATCATGAAGTTAAGCAGAAATATTCCATTTAGAGCTCTAATGTCGAAACTGGAAAAAATCGATTTACTGCCATAATTACGATACATATTTCCGTTAGACGTTTTTCAAATTTATTTCGAAACAAATCGTTGCAATTTAAATCATTACTTTTCTCAATTACATCATTCATGGAGTTTTGTTTTTAATTTTGCAATTACACAAACTCTCCAACACTCCCATTTATTTTTTTTTTCGTTTGTTATCGCTTCACAAAAAGATGTGAAGCACCTTTGTCAATTTTCAAAGAGAAATCATATTTTCATGTTGACATTTATGTGAATTGAGCCAGAACTGCAAGATTAAGTAAGTTTTTAAAGTAATTTTAAGTTAAAAACGTTTTGTGTCGGTCCGTGGCTCTGTAAAATGTTAACAATAAATAATTGAGCAAACAATTAAAGTAGTTGCGTGTGTGAAGTATTTCGCATGCAGCATACAAAGTAACGCGCTGAAAATGGCGAAATTTGCAATTGAACACTGCCAATAAAAGCACAAGTAAATACTCGTTCGGATACAACTCTACTGGTGCACAGTAGAGAGCTGCACAAGACGTCTTAAAGGCACTATTACTATCAAAAACGCTGCTAAAAACACGACACGGCCGTAGATTAAAATTTATTCGTTGATGATGATTTTTTGAGTCGAAAGACAACGAATGAACACAAAACCAATGAATGACACAAATCACAGGATTCACAATGAATAAAACGAATTAAATTAATACCACTAACGCACACAAACTTTGTGCACACAGAATTAGTAGGATACAACATGAGCATTTTATTAGTGGAATCAAAAGTAATATTTTTTAAAAAAAATTAGCAAATCCGTCTCAATTACGCTCTCAGCAAAATGTTGGATTGAAAGAGAGCTGTTTCTTTCTTCCTACTCGAAACAAAGACACACGGTTGTAAATTTTGGTGGCTACTAGGGCGAAAAATGTATGTATAAGGACACGAGTGAAGAAGTTTAAAAAAAAAATTTGAAAAATATCAATTCTTTCAATTAAACAGTTGTTCAAGTCTGTCTACCTTTTGTTGTAATTAATTTGTTAAAGAAAATTAAAAATGACGACGGCAACAACGACGGCCACAAGACAACTGTTTTAAATACTATGCTTTATGTCAGCGTTTCCCATAGTTTCTTGACCGCGGCCCGGTACGAGATTTTTAAGTTTTTCGCGACCCACCTTATAAAAAAAACATTTATTTACAAAACAAATTCAAGTTATTTGTTTGTTTATTTCATACACAAAAATTGCAAAGTAATTATATAACAAAAACTTTATCTTCAAAAACACATTATCTTCATTTAAAACTTAAAGTAAATAAAGTAAATTTTGTTTTACATTTTCCTTTTCAATCTTCCTTTTCAATATCGGCAGAAAAAGGATCTTTAATCCACATACAGCAAACCCTCCTACAACGCGACACTTCTACAACGCGTTTTCGCTGCAAGGCGATTATAAATTGAGGAAATTTTTCTCACAACGCGATTTTGTTCCTACAACGCGATTAAAAAAATTTACTTTTTAATAAAAATCACTTTTCTCGGAATGTTTAAAATTTGACGTTGGTTGTTTTGTATAAATTTATAAGTAAAAAATTAACTCCATTTTTGAATGAAATGGACTTGTTCACTTACGAACCTATCCCTTATTCCAATAGTTCAGATTCGGATACAGCACCAGCAAAACGTTCGCAGCTTAGCCGTTTAGCAGTGATGACGAAGAATTTGCATAAATAATATGCATCAAAATTTCTTTTTATATTTTAATTTTTATAAATTTCAATTTTTATTTAGTTCTTAATTTTTAAAAACGTGAATTTTTTTGTTTTGTTTTATTAATTTATTATAATTTTATTGAAGGTTTTCTAATAAAATCTTAATTATTAATTTATTAAAGTTTCATTTTATTAATTCCAATGCAGTTTTTTATACTTGGAACCTAACCCCTTTTTTTCTATAGAGTTCATGTCTCATAACGCGATTTCCTACAATTTACAATTTTTGCCACGACGCAGCTGAATTTTTCTGCGACCCGTGCCAGGTCGCGACCTACACTTTGGGAAACGTTGCTTTATGTCGATAGACCGATGTTGCCATACTTACGTCAGAAATAAAGACACAAATTTGCTTCAAAATTTCTTTGGCAGCTGGCAGAGAAATTTTCCTTCATGTCTTTTGCCATTCGCAGTTAAGTGTTTTGTTGTTGTCTGCCTATGGGCTGGAAGACCTGTAAAGGTGGCCAAAAGTCCGATTTGAGAGAATATTGATTTGAGCAGCACAATTATTACAATTAGCACAATTTAATGACTTCGACAGATGCGGGTGCAGGGTATATGGGCTTCGGCCAGGCCGAAGATAACGCTCATACTTTTTTTAATCCGATCAAACTTAAAAAAATCTTGCAAAAACTTGCAATGGTTATGTTAACATATTGTAGGCGACAGTTGTTTTTTTATAACTTTTCCCATTTTAAGGAATTTTTTCCTTAATCTCCCTCTCGTCTAAGCGAGAGAACATATATCCTTTTCTACCACCATTCCGCTTCGTTCGAAGCGAATTTTTTCTTAGCTCGATCCCATCTACCCGTCCTGACATTTTGTTGCATCTTATGTAAAAAAACCCCGGCGCTGTACGAGTATATATGTACATATCGTATAAAAATAATTATCATATACATAAATACATACACACAAAAATATAGTGCAAATAAATCCATACTCTGCATTATTCATCGCATCATCAACATCATTATTATCATGATCGCTACATGATTCACTCTACCATTCGTTCAATATACATACATACCTTTGTTAGACTTGAACATGGAAACACCGGGCCACTGTTAGCGGTTAAATGTAAAAGTAGAATAGTATCTCTAATGGTAGACGCAATAAGAGAAAAATAACAACAACAGCAACAATAACAACATAAACCGTAATAACTACAACTACCAAAACAATAAATACCACCACTGCTAGATGTATGCAAGTATAAATGTAGATTCTCAAATCGAGAGATTTCTTATTATTTACGAGGTTTTCTTATTGGCACTACCAGCGAAACAAGTAGAAAACTACTATTGGCAGTTTACCTTCTGTACAAGTTAGTAGTAAAATAAATGGAGAAGAAAAAAATGAAATAAATATGGAAGGAAGGAATGAGGGAAGGAAGGAAGACGACTACTTAAACGGATTACGGTTACGGTTTATTGCTGAACAATATTTATGTACTAAGCCTGAAGCGTGTATATACATATTATATTGTTCTGCCGAATTAAAATACATGCTTTTCAGAGACCTTTCCTAAACGTTAACAAGTTGCATTGCCCTACCAGGAATTTTGTGTCAATTAACCCAAGAGGACCAGTCCTGGGACAGGCCGTTGAGGCGACAAATTATCCATTGCTACTGTTTGCTTCTTATTTATACTTTATTCATATACTTCATATTTATATTCATAGTAGGTACACTTGATTTATACAAAAAAATTTTTTAACAATTTTATCATTTGTGTGTAAATTTACGGATTAAACGTGGATGAAACTGGGAAACAACGTTTAATATATATGTATTCACAACCTGTATGGTGTTATAAAAGGCAACATTATATTTATATTATACTAAAAATTAATTTTTGTAATCAGTAATATCTCTTTCCGAAATTTACTTGATGTAGAGAAATTTGTTGCACATTAGAAATAAGGTCTTTTTATGAAAGAAACGTCACTTCAAACGGCAAAAGACCGCGCAAAAATAGTATTAATATTAGAGGGCTGCACAAAACCTTTTAAAGACAGCTAGGCACAAAACGACAGTACTGCTTGTTTGTGACTGTCGCAGGAAAATTGCAGAAAAAATAACAAAACTGTCGTGCATTTACCCGACCGAAAGTAATTTTTACTGCATGCGCGACAATTTGCAGTAACAGTTATACTGTGAGACATTGTCTTTCCTCGTATTTGTAACAAAAAAAGTAGGGTGATTTTCTAACTAAAAATATGAAAGACGGATGAACGTTTTTACATATGTATTAGAGCTGTTCACAAGCCGTTTTAAAACTACATACTTCTAAAACACACAACGTATTATCAGTAAAAATTGATCAAACATTTCAGATTTACACTCATAGCCTTTATTGCTTGTGCTCTGCTGAAAACAAAAACAAAATTATCAGACCAAAATGACACAACAGTTTTAATGCCACTTATTGCTAAATAGATATAAGAGAGGATACACACACGAAATGCACATACATATTAAATACATTCATACGTTCAGCCTAGGTCTCCTAGGATTTAGTTAGAAAAAAAGCATTGCGTGCCTCTCCCTTTTCTTCGTTTCTTTTTTTTGTCGTTTTTCTCGAAAGTGTACTGAGTAGTGTGTAATGAGTACTTATGCTTTGGAGTTTGAGCGGAGGGAAACAGGGAGTGTTTTCACCAGACGCTTCTGTTGAAAACAAAGCACCATCGACGGAGTGGCGAGCGGTACAAATTCTTGCCTTTCGTTCCTTTGGATTTTGAGCGGAGGGAAAGAGGGAGAGTTGTTTGCGTTTCTTTCGTTCCTTTGGAGATTAAGCGGAGGGAACGAGATAGAAATGCATCAACATTAAAACAGCAACTGCAAATTTTCGAACAAGCAGTAAAAATAAATGTCGGTCGGGTAAAGGCACCACAGCATTGTTGTTTATTGCGATTTTCATACGGCAGTCACAAAACAGCAGTCGTGCCGATTTGTGCCTAGCTGTCTTCGAAACGGCTTGTGCACAGCTCTAATATGTATCCACTATGTAAACTTCGTATGTGTATCCTTTTCCATTAAGGATGGTAAGAAGCATTGATAACAAAAGGGTCTACAATGTATGCGCAAATTAAAAAGAAAGTCCCTCTTTCGCTCCGCTTAAACTCCAAAGGCATACTTATTCATTATTCTATTTAATTATCGTTTTTTCTTACTTTGTTTTTGTTGTAAATTGTCCACATCGGGGCCACAACGGTTAAAAACAATAACAAAATGTAGCAGAAGCATCGAAAATAATGACAGAATATAACGGACACAACATGACGGTGTTACCGTCAGTCACGAACATTAAATACGAGGGTAGCTGGATAGGTCAGTGACTTTTTGAATAAAAGATATTTTTTTCGGCAAATAACCGTTTCCTCAAGGCCCTCAAAATTTTGCGTTTGTTTCAGCGATTCGACCAGAATCTCTTACCACCCAGCCATTTCTTCAGGTTTGGAAACAGTAAATAGTCACAGGAGGCTAAATCTGGAGAAACAGCCGCTATTTATACGGCATTTCGCTATAACGGCCTTTCCTAATTATGGCCATTTTTCCATTTTCGGCCCTTAATAATTCGTTATACGGCCAAAAAATGCTGTACTGTTGCCGATCTGTTAATAAATTATTTATTTGTTATATGGCTTTTCGCTTTACGGCCAACTTGACCGGAAGTATCTAGGCCGTAAACCGCGGTATGAGTGGAAGAGAGTGGTATGAGAGGAAGGAATAAAACAATTCAAAAACGCTGGACTAAATGTATCGAGCTAAAAGGAGACTATGTTGAGAAATAAAAGGCTTATTTGCCGAAAAAAAATTGTTTTATTAAAAAAATCCCTCACTCATCGAACTACCCTCGTATTATAGCCATTGATAACCATTCGATCTAATTATATTTGTATATGTATAACTTATTAGCGTAAAAGCTATAGTAGTCTCATACTGACTATTTTTTATATCAATGGGAAACCCATAAGAAAAAGGAAAAAGAAAGGAAGGAAGGAAGGAAGGAAGGAAGGGAGGAATTTCGAATTTGGGACGGTCGTTAGGTTCGGTATACTCGAATGGTGGTGGTTTTAGTGGGTAGTATTAAAGAAAAACAAATTTCTCACACTAACCAGCCGGTGTGCATAAATAGATTGTCAGCTCTTGTATGGCAGTACCTACTTGAATGCCTCAACCCCAAAGCAACCGCACCTTTAAATTATATATACATACTAAAACCAACTGACTCAATGGCTGGCTCAATTATATCATTCATCGTTAGTTTTTCATCGGTTTTGAAAACACTGAACCTGGTTTTGATGGGCAAGTAGCGACAGCATTACTTAAGTAATGACTCATTCTGTGTGTCATTGTCATTGTATGGTTAAGCGCGTATTAGAAAGTTCAGGTTGAGTTTTTGATGTCTACCATATCCATGTCTGCATTTATGTATACATTCCACGTTGCACGGTTTCGTGTGGGTCTCTTTGAAATATTAGTGTTACATTAAAGAAGATTCTATTGAGTAAAGCAATATTAATCGCTTTGATGGTTATGTTTACTATTTTAAAATTGTTCTTTATTTCTATGTTCCTATTGTTCTCTTACATGAGTCGAGTGCAACACTGTCCTTCTTTAATTAAATTAACTGTAAAAACTTTTTATGTATTTGTAAGTTATTTTTACTAATAACTTAAAGTTTTGATCACGCAATGATAGTGCAATATTAACTAAAGATATTTCTTTGTATTCTATTACATTTATAAATAAGTATGTATTGCATTGCCGTAATAAGCGGGCAAAAAATCAGCAATTTTTACTTTTGCCTGTTAGAGAAACTAGCAGAAACAAGCAGAATGATGTTGCTTGTGTATCTCTCAAGAGAAAATAAATAATAGCAAGCAGCTCAGCTGCTGCTGCTGCAGCAGACATGAAGTCATTATAAGTCCCTTGACAACGATCACAATCTGGAAAAAATTTCGTTCTAATTAAAGCTTTTATGCTTATTCATCTATTTTTTTTAACAAGATTTTGCTCAGTAGTAGCATCCTCTTTTGCTTTGTCTTAACTTCTGCGAGACTTCAGAGTACAATTTCTCCAATTCGTTAGAGATAGTTTCCCTAGCAGGAGGTGCATCTCTCATGCAACATGGCCAACACTTCGCCGCCGAAAGGCTGATTAGCAGCCTGGCTGGTTGGCTGACTGAGTGGCTGAGGCCAACACAACCGATGACGAAAGAGCGCAAGGCAAGACATTGAAATTCAATGTTTCTTGTGCAGCTATTGAACTTGTTAAATTATAAAAATAATTCTCTGCATATACACTTGTATGTCTTAAGCATATAGAAGTGTATATACATATACAGTATATATGCATATACAGTATGTACTATATACAGGGTGTTCCGCATAAGATGCTTCAAAAGGTTAGGGCGTGTAGGTTGGGTCGAGACAAGAAAAAATCGTATGGGGAGAGGGGAGTTTTCGAAAAAAACTATTGTCAAAGTTGAAACTTTCAAAAAAAATTCGAAAAAACATTTTTGAATTGAAATTGGGTGAATGAACAGAGAAACACCCTGTATAATAAATACTTCGCAGCGGTACGAGTGACGTTTTCGTGCATACAAGTTATTTTTGAATTTGCCAAACAATCATACTTATGGGCACAGACAGGCAGGCAGGCACACGGGAAAACTCGAGTGCAATGAATCTATGAGTAACCGCAGTCTGTCTGTTTGTCTGTCTATTCATTGCCAATGTACGATCTCAAATTGAGATATCAGCAAATGTGCACACTTTGCAATAAAAATTATAAAAGAAGACGACACTTTTACTTAAATACAGAAAAGCGCCTCAAATTCAATCCGCAAAAGCCTTTCATCCAAAATGTTACTTTATATTTCTAGTAGATGCATTACCACCTTCAATTGAAGTTGAAATAATAATGCTGCTTCTTGAAATCATTGAAGTGTTGCTTCTTGAGATTTTACCATTTAAGGCAGAGCTCCGCAACCTTTTCAACAATTTCGACAAAAGTTTAATATGAAGTTACAAGTTCAAGCTTGGAAAAGCTTGCGAAAGACAGCCAAAGAAAAACAACTTTTTTTTCTTGTCGCGGCACAGCTAAGAACACAGCTAAGAACCGCTTGCCACAGCACAGCGGTTGTGGACCTCCGGTTTGAGGTCTTTCGAGCCTTTACTTTTTGGCTATCTATCTTTCTTCCTCTCCCCCACATTTCTCCCGCGCACTCAAACCTTTTCATCCTTGGTGCCATTTCAGTTAGATCGAAAAAATCCGGTTAGCCAACACTCCAAAAATTCAAACAAGTGAGCAAATACCCAGAAGGAAACTTGTTTGTGGCTCCAATTTTTGGACAGTGCTCGAATATTGGATGTGAAAGACTTTATATGAGGATCACAAAAGTTATGTATACAGGTACATACAATATGTAGACCACCAGTAGGTACACTACAGTGCCTGACACACTTACCCGAGCATTCTATTTAAGCTGACTTGGGCTGAACTTACACCAGATCAGACAAAACGTTTTACCTCGTTTGATAACACAAGAGTACATTACTATTTCTTATGAGTCGGCACACACCGAAGCAGCAAAACAAAACAAATGTTTTGTTTAAAAAAACTTCGAGCAAAAATTTATCAAAAAACGTCAGCCAAAAAGAAATAACACGGTATCCAAAATTTTGTTTTTGGAAAACAACTGCGCTGGTTTGAAACAAACTTGTTTCGTTCAGTGGGGGTTGGCCGTATGCAAAGCATGCATTATGGACAACCACTCGTAAAACAAAACGAAATAAAAACATTTGTTTTATTTCATTTGCTTCGGGGTGTGCTGCCTTATAAGAAACATGTACTATTGTTTCATCAAACAAAAAAAACGTTTTGTCTGATCCGGTGTGGGTTCAGCCTTAATAGGACCAACCAATTTGCCTCAACACTGAATTGGATTTTTTTACATTCTAAAACTTTATTGGACTCCTTTGTCTGCGAACGTAAAGATTTTCTTTGTTTTCCTTTTACTGCGTTTTCTGCTTATGTTTGCATCTTTTTCGCGTTGACTTATGAACATACACTTTTTAGAAACATCGTGTATTTGGGGTCTCTTTCTAGCGCATCAATTTTTGTATACCAATCCTGCTGACACATCATTACCAGGTTTAAGTATTTGTCAGTAATTTTTAGAATGTAAAGCTTTTTTAGTGAAAATTCGTTGTGGTCGTGTCTGGTAACTTTGGTCTGCTAAGCTGATATACAAAGCCCAAGGTGTAGAAAGGAGACTTTGTAACCACCTTGCTGGGGCTGATGAATATGAATGATTTCGGGTATAAATAAACGCGATAAAAAGAGATAAAACTATTAGAGCTGATGTAAAAGATTGTTGTTGGTATTAAAATGGTCGACTGTAAACAAAACACTTACAGCGTTTTGGCGCGGAAATTGGGGTTTATATTTTTGAGCATATTTTGTGCTTTTTTATGAAAAATATATCAGAAATACATTTACAGTTTTTTTATTTATGTTTTTATAAATTTTATGCACAAATCCCTTGCTAATTACGTTTTAACAATAGCTTCTTAGCATGTGCACAGTTTGACATATGCGATAGTGTTGGGAACTATCGAATAAAAACTATGGAGTTATTCGATAGTTGAAAATTATTCATTTATTCGATAGTTTTACGAAAATTAGTAATTACTAAAAACTATCGAATAATTCAACCATTCGACAGTTTTTAGTAATGCAGAAATCATTGAACGAGTAAATTTGTTTCCCAAAATTATGAATTACTAAAAATTTTTGAATATTTCACTGATGTTTTTACATCAGTATTAAAAACAATTTTAATATTAAGTAAAAGTACAATAAATAAATATTATATTTTTTGCAAAAACCAAAAAAAAGAAATATTTAATTCGTTACAACTGTATAATTTATATGGAAAATATCGCAAAATGCAAATGTTGGCGTTTTTTCTATTATGGCTGCGAAGATCAAGTGAATAAATGAATGAATAAATGAGTGAAAAAATAATTTAATAGTTCAAATCATTAAGGAACTAACTATCGATAGTTGAAATCACTCGATAGTTCCCAACACTAATATGCGATTGTGCAGTTCAAAGCAAAATGGCGGGTTTTTGTGTATGCAGAGCGATGTTAGCCATTGCATATGCCCGCGCGCAAATTTTTTCTCTTTTGGCTTTTACATGTACATGTTCTCCTCTTGCTCTTTACATGTACACGACATCAGCTGTCGTGCTTTTACACCGACACCAGCGAACGTTCGTAACAAAAGCAATCAGTCGACGGACAGACTTAAAGAAAGTTGATTCGCGATAGAGCTGAGCACAAGTCGTTTTAAAGGACTTTTAAAACACAGAACGTTTTGGCAGTAAAAACTGAAAACAACAACAATTTGCTTAGGTAAAAGACAAGTTTGTTTTAGTTCTGTCTCTGTTGTTTTCGCATACAAAAGCGAACAAAGCAAAGAATGAATGACAATTAAATTTATCAGCTTTTATATTTAGAATTACCGCCTTAAAATCGATTTCAATGTAAAGATTCATAATATAAAACAAGTAAGAGCGTTATCTTCGGCCTGGCCGAAGCTCATATACCCTACACCAGCATTGGTCGAAGTGATTAAAAGTGGGCGGGTGACACCTACTTTTTTTTTAATTTACAGGGGGCAAATTTTTAATTATTAACTCATCTACAACACAGCTTTTCCTACCAAATACCTAATTTTATGGTATAGTATATAAGTGGGCGTGTCACGCCCATTTTTGAGAATATATTCTAGTCTAAGATGGCGGACTCGGAAATAAAATTTGAGCTGAAAATTAGGTCTACAAGCTAAGAAATTTAGCTAAAAGCACGGATGAGTGCATATTTTCTATAAAAAGAAGGATCTGGTCCGATTTTCAATACCAAACAGCGTAGGATTACAAAGAATATTCGTGCCAAATTTCATGACGATACCTCTATTCGTTCTCCTGTAATCGTGATTTCCACAGACGGACGGACGGACAGACAGATAGACAGACGGACGGACATGGCTAAATCGAATCAGGAGGTGATTCTGAGCCAGAATATATATACTTTTCTATACCTGCCACGCCTCCTTTAATGCGTTACAAACGGAAGAACAAAGTGAATATACCCTCATCCCTTCGGGTGTAGGGTATAAATATAAAAAATCAATCATCATGCATACAAAGCTGTATGTAACGTATGACTTCCTTCTACGACTATTAACCCTTTAAGAAAAGTGTCCCTTCGGCACAACCCATTATAACCAAAATCGGAGGTACACACGAAGATGTTATAATAGTCAAAAATATCATCGGCTAACCGTTTTTAGTTATATGTAAAATTCTACAAAACCCTACAAGAAAAATGTTTATTAAGCACCACCTAGTGCACAATTAGATGGTAAAACAATCCTAAATACAAAATTTCAACTTTACTGAAATTTTTGAGTTTTTGAGTTATGCGACACGATGAAACTATATACATATATATATACAGGGTGCCCCGTTCATAACGGATAACCCGGCAAGTACTTGTAGAGGCTACCCCGGCTGCTTGGAAAAAAGATACAAAAGAACTAATTACAAAGTAGTCTAAGAGCTACGGCACTTTAAAAAAAAAATGTTGTTTGCTCTCCATTATCACATTTTTGGGCACTACAACCACAAATTTAAGGAATTAAGTGGATTTTTTTCTTTAATATCCCCAAATGCTGGGCCTTACCCATGCCAAGCACAATGTATGACTAGCTGTTTCTGGATTTCTTGCAAAAACGTTTGAAAACAGAAGTTTGGTTTTCTGTGTTTTAATTGACTAAGTTTGAGAGCTTCTGGTGGAAAAAAATTTATGCCAACCCAATTTACAAGCTATTTTTAAAATATGCCTACTGTATGCAGTTTCCGAAGTAGGTAACATTTTATACTTATATTAAAAAACTAATAAGTTATTGACTCATCTATTAACTCATTTACAACATCACTTTTCTCAACAAATACCTCCTTATATGGTATTGTATACCAATGGACGTGTCACGCCCATTTTTTGTGAGATGACGTTCACCCAGACAGTAAACTCGGCAATGAAATTTGTTGAGCAGCCATACATGTTAGAGATTATTCGTGGCGAATTTCAATACGATGTTTCTACTACTTTCCCTGTAATCATAGTTTTTGTCACCAGCGGGCGGACAAAACCCATTTTTTTTACTATATTTTAGTCTGAGACACCGTCTCGGACTCGGAAATAAAATTTTAGTTTCAAATTGACTCCACAGGCTGATAAATTTAGCTATAAGCATGGATGAATTCATATCTGCTATAAAAAGTAGGCGTGGCACTGGTCCGATTTTCCCCTTTTTTAATAACAAACAGTCTAGGATGACAGAAAACACTCGCGTGTTTGCAAAAAAAAATATTGCAAAAATCATATCGTAAGCTGTTTGCCTTCTCTGAAGAGAAATTATCTAAAAATTCTTGCATCCTTAAGCCGAAACTGTCCAAGTTATAAATGCGCACACACTTACGCACGGACTCACTTATATGTAAGGTGCATATACATAGAACGGTTCAAAACATTTTTAGATTTTATTAAAATTCTTGGCGGTTGCTCAGATATATACAACAAGCATCATCACAACATTTGCTGCCATCCCAGCGTTACCGAACTTTTAGAGTTCAATGCACGGACAATTCGAAGAAAAAAAAATTAATATAAAGGAATTTTTTTGCGTAAAAGCAATATGTATAAAAGCAATACATCAGTTGTGGTGTTAAAATTCCGATTCCACACTAATACAATTTTAGAAAAAATATCATATATGTTGGTCTTAAGCTACGAACAGTAAACGAAACTACATTTTCCACTTTCTTTATATTTTCATCACATCGAATTTTTAATTTTAGGTTTTTTATTTTTTCGTACTTGTTCTTACGTTTGTAACGCATTAATGGAGGCGTGGCAGGTATAGAAAAGTATATCTATTCTGGCTCAGAATCACCTTCTGATTCGATTTAGCCATGTCCGTCTGCCTGTCTGTCTGTGGAAAGCACGGTAACAGAACGAATAGAGGTATCGTCATGAAATTTGGTAAGAATATTCGGTTATTTGAAGCTACCATATAATGAGATGTTTGTTGAGAAAACCGGTGTTGTAAATGAGTTAATCGATCAAAATTTACTACCCGTAAATAAAATTAAAGTAGGTGTCACCCGCCCACTTTTTATCGTCACTTCGACGGATGCAGGTGTAGGGTATATGAGCTTCGTCCATGCGGAAGTTAAGGCTCTTACTTGCTTTTACTCCTTCCATATGAGAAGTTTTTTTAAGGCCCTCAAAATAGGCGTTCGTTTTAGTGATTCGATCTGAATCTCTTACCACCCAGCCATTTCTTCATGTTTGAAAACAGGAAATAGTCGCAGGGAGCTAATTCTGGAGAATATGCTGAATGGGATAGCAGTTCGCAGCCCAATTTATGAATTTTTGCCATGGTGACTACACACGGTGAAACACCACTTTTTTCTTTAACAAATGCGGCCGTTTTTGCTTCAAATTAACCCGGAGAGACCCACTTTCTTGAACATCCCCAAACACTTCTTTGAAGTATTCACACGGTTGCGCTTATGATCGAGTGTAAGCAATCGCGGCAGCCATCGCGATAAGCAGTTGAGATGCCTATAGCCCCAGCCAACTCACACACTTTCATTCTTCGATCGTCCAATATCATTCCATGGATTTTATCGACGATTTCTGGTGTGACGAGCTCTTTTAGGCGACCAAAAAATTCACCAATATAACCATTGAAATTGATGGTGAAGAGCCCCCATAATATTTATCAAGTCTTTTCTTTCGGTTTCGGTAATGGTTTTTTACGCAAAAAATAATGCCTAATCAGCACACGAAATTAACTTTTTTCCATTTTCGTTAAAATTCACGAAGTTGTCTGCTTTCAATGGCTGTCAAACTTAAACTAAATGGCGCAGCTTGCTTAAAATTTTACTACAGTCTATTAACAGATAGATGTTAATAGGAGCAGTGTCGCATTTAAAGTTACTGCGCAGCAAATTCAAAAAGTCACTGAATTTTTAAGCCGCCCTCGTACTTTTAGCCTTTATATTATACATTTTGACCATCCCTGTATCCATTTTGACTACACCATTTCCAATTGTAAATGAGGGGACAGTTAAAATCCCGAATTACAAAATCCCGAAACGACAAAATCCCGAAAAATTTTTAATACCAAAATGAGAAATCCCGAAAGTCACGAAATAAAATTTGAAATTAATAAAGAAATGACATTTAAATCACAATTTTTTCCAAAGCGAAGTACGCGCCTACTTGCCTTTTTTTGCTTTTTTACTTGCCAATACGCGAAAAATCTTAATGCAAAAAACTTCACATGACCGTGAGGATTCTGCTGATTGAGGGTTATGATTTTATTATTTCGGGATTTTGTCGTTTCGGAATTTTGTCATTTCGGGATTTTGTCGTTCGGGATTTTGTCGTTCGGGATTTCGTTACCAACCCGTAAATTAGAATAGGTCAATTGAAAATGAGATTTTCCATTTGTAAATGAGAATACGTCAATTAAAAATGAGAATAGAACAAATGTAAATGAGAATAGAACAAATGTAAATGAGAATGTTTAATTTTTAAATATAAGTGTGCTTAACAATGTACATAGTTATCGATAAAGTATTCAATTTAATTAAAAAAAGTTTCCAATTTTTATTAATATATGAATATTTAATTAATTATGCATTTTAAAATAAGTACCCATAGATAACAGCAAGCTAATAATCCAATATATTTAGTAAATGCAACTACGCTGTATACGAGTGTCTCACTCGTATAAAAAAAAAAGTGTATAAAAATTAAACATTCTCATTTACATTTGTTCTTTTCTCATTTTCTATTGATGTTATCTCATTTACATTTGTTCTGTTCTCATTTACAAATGGAAAATCTCATTTTCAATTGACGTATTCTCATTTTTAAATGGAATATCTCATTTTTAATTGACCTAATCTCATTTACAAATGGAAAATCTCATTTTCAAATGGCCTATTCTCATTTATACTTGACCTATTCTCATTTACAGTTGAAAATGGTGTAGTTTATCGTGACGTCTTCAGGTATGTAAGTATGTATGTACCTATCTCGCATAACTCAAAACCAGCAAGCCGTAGAAAGTTAAAATTTTTGATTGTATTTATAATTGTTTTAACAGTTATGTACCTCCGATTTTGGTTATAATCGGTTGTGCCGAAGGGGCACTTATCTTAGGGGGTTTTGTAGAATATATGTAAACGAAATATGTAAAATTAATATAATGTAAACTCATGTAATAATCGTTCAAGGAAGTCGTGTGTTGCATACATCAAATTTTTAAATTAGAAAAATCCGTAAAAAAGTGTCGGATTCAGTGTTCGCCTTCACGTAGGAAAATAAGTACAAAAAAAATTTTTTTATACAAAATTACCTAAAAAGTTAAGCGTCAAACAAAAATATATTTAACATTTGAAAGAACTACTACGCATTTTTTCGACATTTCTTAATTTTTTTGAAACTTTTTTCAAATATATACAAGTCAAATATATATATATATATAAAATATTATATATATATATATATAATATATAATATTTATATATTATATATATATATATATATATATATATATATATATATATATTATATATATATATATTATATATATATATAAGTCAAATATATACATTTTTTAATTCCTTGCCTCCTTGCGTAATACTGCATTGTCATCCACATTGTCATACAAACATAGAAGAAAGCGACCCAATAAAAATGATTTAATAAGACCCAATTTTTAATTTTTCAGATTAAAAATAAAATTAAAATTAGCACTTAAAGACAAGCCTCAATTGTAACTCTGCAGCATCTAAAATTGTACTACTATTAAACATTGTACCTATTTGATGTTCTGATATCGTGGTATAATTCATTAACTTATTTACTGATTTTCTTGATTTATTTAACGCTGACAAATTTAAACACTTGACTTTATTAAATAAAAACTAACTAACTAACAAACAACTAACAACAACTAAAGTGTCTCTATATGAAAATTCTTTTTTGACCGCAAAGTATTAAAATGGGTTTTCCATTCATGTTTCTATTATTTTAAAAGATTATAACTATCGATTGATATATGTACATATGTAAGTATCTTTCCTGTATCGTATATCACTATGATTTTCTCATAAAGAATGTACCTACTTAAGGCTTGTTAACCTTTGGATATCCATTTTACTTTTCTTTAATTAATTTAAATTAATTTAAATTTTAATAAATGTAAATTTTTGTTTTACAAACCTAAATTACAAAATTAAATACAAATTTACTCTTTTAAACAGCCTTGTTCGATTATTGGGACGAGATCCACCGCCATCATTACCGGTTGATATGACAACCCCAGACAGACAGTCATACAAACGAAACTGTGCTCCACTTGTTGCAATCTTTATCATAGAGCAGCAGTCAGTCAATGTAATTAAGTATTACTGGTGATAATCTGAGTTATCGATCGCGGCATTATTATTAAATAACTTTGCATATTTTGCAAGCAATGCAAAATTCATAGATGAAAAAAAAATCGACCGAACGTAGTCATTCCGTTTGATTCATAGTTGCTCGTTTCGCGCAGTTACACAACACAAGTGATAGATTCTCAAGCTAAATTTTTTCGGATTATTATTTTAATTTTTGTAACGATGCCGGTGGAAATAAGATTTCCGTTGCATTGTTCTTCACCATAAAGCAATGGTAAAAGCAATTGTCTTTCTACGAGAGGAGTTTGACAAACCAGTGAACTTTTCGAATTTGCCGCGCAGTAACTTTAAATTCTACACTGCTCTCGTCAACTGTCATCTATTAATAGACTGCTGTAATTTCTAACAAGCGGTGCCATTTAGTTTGTGTTTGAAAGCCATTGAAAGCAGACAAAACTGAATTTTAACAAAAATGGAAAAAAGTTAATTCTGTGTGCTGATTAAGCATTATTTTTTGAGTAAAAATCTGAGTAAAATCCAAAAATCTAAGTAAAATCTATGACCATATTTGAATTAAGCCATTATTATCGACTCTGCATCATCAATTTCAATGGTGCTATTGGTGATTTTTTGGTCGCCTAAAAGAGGTCGTCACGCCAGAAGTCGTCGAAAAAATCCGTGGAATGATATTGGACGATCGGAGAATGAAAGTGCGTGAAGAGGCTGAGGCTATAGGCATCTCAACTGAGCGGGTACATCACATTTTACATGAATATTTGGACATGAAAAAGCTATCCGCGCGATGGGTGCCGCGATTTCTTTTCCACCACTTCCAAGGACTGTTTGGCCAAAATTCATACATTGGGCTACATACATTGTGCTAATTCATACAACTGCTACCCCATTTAGCATATTCTCCAGATGTAGCCGCCTGCAACTATTTTCTATTTTCAAACCTGAAGAAATAGCTGGGCGGTAAGAGATTCGGATCGAATCACTGACACAAACGCCTATTTTGAGGGCCTAGAGAAAACCTATTATTTGGAAGAAATAAAAAAAAAATTGGAAAACGCTGGACCAAATTAATCGAGCTAAAAGGAGCCTATGTTGAGATACAAAACGCTTATTTGCCGAAAAAATTATCTTTTATTCAAAAAGTCACTGACCTATCGAACTACCCTCGTATTTTTTTTTAATTTTTCTGGTTACATACGCGAGTAGAAAACGCATTGATTATATTCGTTTTTGCTTTGTTCATTTTCGGGTTTAACCTTTAGCAGTCAACAACAACAATATAAAATAATATGTTATATTGTTATAACACTAGAAAATTTTTGTAGGACAATATAAAATTTATGTTTATATTGCCTCGACAACCCCGAGATGATTCTGGCAAAATCTGACCTAACGAACCCATATATGTATATACTATCACGCTTAGAGTCGATCACGTAATGAAAGGAACAATCTTAGGACAGGTGCCTGTCCTCAATTTTGCTGTTGTTGCTATTGTTTTCTACAGGGATTCCAACAACAACAATAATTTTGGTCGCTCTCGTATAGTTTTATAGTTATAGCCCTTTGAATCGAAATTGCAGGCCTGTATCTTCTAAACTTTACAAATAACCTATATATTATTGGTATCGTTGGAAAGCTAATCGCATTATCTTTCATTTATGTTAGAACATTATAACATTATGAAAAACTTTTAGTTTTAAAGAAAAATAAAATTTAATATTTTTTATATAATTTTTTTTTCATTTGATAATTTTTTCCTGAATAAAATGTATGAATAACCTAATAACCTCAAAATTAAAAAAGGAGAATCTCTTACCTTTCTATACATAGTACATGTATACATACATATACGAGTATCATCGATACCTATGATGCAGGATTGTAGACGAAAAATCACTTTTTCCAACTCACAATCATGTAGGGTCAAAACACTTTTTGGAAGTTGCATGTACATGGGTTATGAAAACGGTCCTTCTGCGTAGCGGCCTTTGGCCGCGATAGGGATTAAAACCCTCTCCTCGCTGAGGAGTATTGCTCTATCCAGGGTTCTTCTGCTTGGCGGCCTCCGCCCCCGGGAGGGATTAAAACCCCCAATCAACAAAACCATGTCCTTGCTGAAGAGTATATGTTTATCCAGGGTCCTTTTGCGTCGCTGAAGGGATTAAAACCTCAGTCAACAAAACCATCTTCTTGCTAAAGAGTATTTATATATCCAGGGGTGTTTTGCGTGGCGGCCTTCAGCCGCGGCAGGGATTAAAACCCTCAGCCAACAAAACCCTCTCCAGGGTCCTCTATCCAGAGTCCTTTTTACGTAAATTGTTATTTTACATAAATGAAAGATAATGCGATTAGCTTTCCATTCATACCAATAACATATAAACTTGTAAAGTTTAGGGGGCTATATCGTACACGCAGACGGGAGAGTTCTTCCTGTTTGCTTTGCTATTTTCTAAACTTGTTCTTGTTTACCAGCAAAATCTATTACAAGTTCAGAAATCACTTCACTCAAAGTGAACTTTTTTTTGGAGTTCTAGGTGCACCACTAAGAGTTCTGGAGTTCTCCACCAGTTTTGGAAAAAAAAAATTAAGAAAAATACACATAAATATACACATAAATTATATACACAAAATTTTGGAAAATAATTCCAGCGGACTAAGTGCAAAAAGCCAGAATGTTAAAAAAAGTTATTAAAAACGGCCATAACTTTAAAAATACCGGTTATAGGACATACAATTATTTGACTACATCCTCTGCTACAGCTCTGGAAGGCTACTCAAAACTCTAAAAAAATTTTAGAAATGATAAGAAAAAATGTTTTTTTTAAACTAAAATTTGAAGAAACAAATTTTTTAGAGTGGGAGGGCTTATACATCTGTTAAGGCTTATACATCTAGCAGGGCTATCCAGAACTAAAAAAAAAGTTCACTCTTCAAAAGATGAAGTGCTAACTTCATTCACACTAAAGTTTAGGAGATATAGGCTCAAAGCTTTAAATTTTAAAGGGGTGTAGCTGAAACTATATGAGAGTTGACTTGTTGTTGTTGTTGTAATCCCCGTAGAAAACAACAACAAAATCGAATCGAACAAAATCTTATGTGAGGAGGCCAATTCGTACATGTTGCTTAAAAGAAGTAATTTTGGGGAAAACCCTTAAAATGGGGAGAATGATACAAAAATGCCCACGCTTTTTGGAAAACTGAAATCCTATTATACATCACGTACTTTTTAAGTTGAGCTGCTAGATCAAATGATTTTTTAAAAGTTGTATTAATGATGAAATTTAGAAGGGGAAAAATAACGAAAATTGTTTACTTGGATTTTTTTTTAAAAATCGGGTTTGTAATGAAATCTCGAAATACAAAATCCCGAACGACTAAGACCCGAACAACAAAATCCCAAAGGTACAGAACGAATCTTTTATATTCGTAATCTCTATATATAAAAATGAAAGTCCTGACTGACTCATCAACGCCCAGGCTAAACGCTTGGACCTAGAAAGCTGAAATTTTGCAAAGACGTTTCCTATATGATGAATACAATCAAATATATATAATTAAATACATAATTAATCAAATACATATTTCGGCATTTTTAAAAATCCAACCCCTGAAGGGGTGAAAACGGGTTGCAACGTTTGTATGAGGAATATTTCATTTGTGGTCGGAAGCAACACACGCTTTCTAACCATTTAAACAGAATGAGCCACAGCAACGAGGGGACGGGTCCATCTAGTAATATAATATATTCGTAATAATAAAGTATTTTTGCTCACTGGGTCATCCTGCGTGGCGACGGAAAGGATTATAACCCTCAATCAACAAAACCCTCTCGGTAATGTAATAAATCCGCGGTAAATGTAGTAAAAACAAGTATCCGCTCGTTTTTATAAAAAATAGATATTCAGCCTTCTACTATAAAACATCAATTATATTAATTGATTAGTTTAGAGTCTATAATAATAGCGTTTTATGCTTTAACATCTAATTTATCCATTTAAAGTTTTTAATGCTGAAAACAGATATAAATAGTATTCTACAATTTAATTTTTGACTAACCTTGCGTATATTCCCATCGTCAGTCAAGAGAAAGTCATCCATCTGATGCTCACAATAATGAAGTTCTTCATGCAAATCAGTCTCGTTATTGGCTTCCATTAGATGTTTTTCCGTAGTCAGGTATGATAGAGAAGGTGCGGTTAATTCTTCTGCTACTTTCTCGTTCGAAAAGTCGGTGAATTGCTTTTGCTCTTCAGAAGCTGAAGGTCTGGCTGGTACACTTTCAGATAAAAATAAGTCGTTTTGTTCGTTAATTTTCTCATTAAATTCCATTGTACAGATTTTCTGGATATTTTTATTGTCTTCTATCGGTGACAACCTTTGTCGCTCCGCAATCTTGGCAAAGTTCTTGCCATCTTCGGCTTCTAAGCCTACGATCTCTGTGATTAAACTCTGAACATGTTCGTTGTTAAATGATTCCTGGACATTCTTTTCGTTTTCCAATTTGGGTACATCTTTTATAAAGGAGTCGAGGTCATGTTGGAATTCATATTGCAATTCTTCGGTGGAGGGCGAATTTGAAACAACTTCTTTTTCTTCGACATAAAGAAGCTCTTTATTTGCAACATTGATTAAATCTTCTGCAGAGAAAATGTTAAGACTTTCCGAAGAAGCGCCGGGAATGGGCTGCACGCTGTTCAGCACCTCCTCAATCGGTTGCTCCTGCACTTGATGTTGGCTTTGTGTTTCGGTGTTCGTCTCTACAGCATAAAACGATTGGGTCATTATATTCTGACTATCCATATCCAAATCAACAGAGGTTTCTGGACCATGATCCATTGAATTCTGAAAATTTGAGTAGTCTTCAATTGTTTCTTCGATTGTTTCTTCGCTTGTTTGCATGAAATGGTCAACACCTGTATCACCCTCTACTACACTCTGTATATTTTCGCAGTTTCCTATTTCCATTCCATTCATATCGGCTTCAGCTTCATTACAATTTTTTCTATAACTATCTACAACCAAATCGTTCTCTTCTTGCTCTATTTCATGTGGCCGCTTCGCTGCTTCGCTGTCGAATTCATTTTCGGCTGGTAACGATATGGCATCCATGTCTGAGCCACGTCCCTTGCGTGGGCTCTGAGCCAAAACATCGTCGGCAGCTTCAGCAATGATCAAGTGTCGCGGAACATTTGGGTGTGGTGAAACCGCCGATGCTAAAACCGACGAATTGTTGCTACGATTACTAATAAATTCATCATGTCGTTTGTTATCACCAGCACCGAAAACATCAAAAGGCAACCCATTTTTTTCTTCGAGTGAAGGATCACCGAAATCGAGAATATCTTGTGATTTGGAGGGTGTAGTGGGAGACATGGGATTCGAATAGATGGGGACGAACTCCTTTGCCTCTGGATTCAAATTCGAATGCATCTCAATATCCAGTTCACACGGACGTGCACACTCTGTGTGTGTGGGTAAATCGATGTCGGAATAGTCGGGGGAGTCGATAACAGCTGCTGCTGTGGATTCTGTTACGACAACGGGGTCTGCGTTTTCTTTGTCTTCTTCGTATTCTTCGTTTTTTTCGTCTTCGGCGAAAGGCGATGATGACGAATTCATATAACCGCTGATTTTCTCCGAATGTTCGTGCAGTTCATCTAAGTGTTGTTGCATCTGAGGCTCTTGTAGCTGCTGGTGCGGCTGGTGCTGTTGCTGCAGGTTTTCACTATTTTCACGAGTGGCCAATGATCCCTCCTCAAAAGCTACTGGTGAAGCTTGTGTTAAAAATTGTGTTGCGTCTATTTCCATTCCCATTTGCGCCACGGATGGTGTCTCAGTCTCAACAATCGCTTCCAGTTGCTGCATTTCTTGAAGTTCTTCGTCTGGTGCCGTCAAGTTGTCTTCCTCGCCCACAGTAGTCGACGTAGTGTTCGAGGTTGTTGAAAAATCGCCATCGTTTTTAATTACCGCCGCCTCCTCTTCATCCTCCACTTCAGTGGGCTGCAGCAGTGGCCCATCCCCTACATCGACTTCGAAGTCGACAAATCTACCAACACCATCCATAGCTCCAAGTTGTTCTCCTACTTTCATCACTTGCTGCTTTTCGCTCTGCTGCACTTCTCGTATATACTTCCATTCCTCTTCATCGTGCTCCTTCTCTTCAAACTTTCCTCCAATACTTAAAGAAATTTCATCCACTACACCGACAATTTCACCAGTCCCAAATCCGCTGGCGATCTGACGATTTTCCACCAAATTCTGCTGGTTTTGCTGCAACGAAAACTCATCGATATTTCCTCGTAGGTAATTATTTGCATATTGCGTATTATCCTCGTGATCCATTTTTATTTTTCCCCCACTGAATTGCTTTAACTGAATTCAAACCTTTCACAATTCACAATTTGCAGTGTTCACAAATTTGGCTTTAACACGAAATTGAAATTTTCTCCGACCGCAGATTTCGGCAATCACACGAAAAGATTGAAATGATTTATCTTGGTATTAGTTTACAACTTCGTGATTCACCAGTCTTTTCACAAATCATTAATTTATTCAGTTTCAATATTTCAACCTAAGAATTCTTTGTATTTTGTTACACTCAATTTAGGCAAATACTTTTAACTGAACTGTTTTATACGTGTTGAGTACCTTTGCGAAAATGCAAAATTCCGAGTGTTTTGCCTTCTTTACTGGCGTTCACCACTGCTACTACTTTCGATCTGCCGTCTTTAACGACAAACAAGACGAGAATCGACGAGAAACACCCAATGGGAGCGGTTCCACGGCTGCTTCGTACTCAGCTTTGATTTTCTGTTCCTTCTTTTTTTGTTCCTTCCTTTTGAGGTACATATATTCACAAAAATGTATAAAGTAAATTAAGTACAATGCGTCAAAAGAGAAGTAGAGATGAAATCCTCCGCCCGCAGTCGTATGTAAAATGAACAGTCGAGATATTTCATCCATTGGCTTGGGCATTATAGTTCACGACAGTGTGCGGTCATTTATGTTCATTTGTTGTTTTGTGAACTAGTTCGTTGTATTAGTTCATTTAGTTCAGTAGTTCTCAACTAGTTTTTCATTATCCTTCAGTGGTTGTAGCATATTGCGAATGGTTCTGTCGAACGAGTTAATGATGCTGTGAGTAACATTCTTAACTTATATTGTGAATATCGAATTGCATAGTCGGAATAATACAGTTTGAAATCATTTTATCTTTATTGGATAGTAATAATTGAAAGAGTTTCGGCACTAAATTCTAGAGCAAAGACTGGAACCATCATATAAGAAGTCAGAATATATTGAATAAATTTAAAGATTTTATTTTCATTTTTAGACTTTCAGAAGTTCGTTCCTTTCTGAAGTGATGATTCGCTTTTGAGATATTGTTCAGAGTATTTGACCTTTTGCGAGGAAAAAGGAGATAGGAATTCGCTACGTGAGATTGCCGTAATTGTTTTTCACCAATTGAAATGTGATTCAAGTAACAAACTGATGCAAGCCGAAAGAACAAGTACAGTATGGGTAAAGAAGTATCGAACTAATAATATATGTAAGGGAGAAAAAAAAGAACTAGTGAACTAAAAGAACTACTAAACTAGAAAGAATGAACTAGGTCTCATAGTTCACGGTAGGGATTAGTTCAATTGAACTAGGTCGTTTGGCCGTACTCACACAGGGGACATATGTCCCCAGTTTGGAACTATTCATTTAGGGGACAGATTGGAATGTGGGTTGTAGTGACACGTATGATTTTGCAACAAGATTTTTTAAAACATTTTGCTACTTTTTAATACTTTTTTCCTAAATGGTAGTCTTTTCAATACTTTCGCAAATTATTTAATTACATTTCATTTTGCGCTCGTGAAGTTTGAAATGGAAATTTAAAAGAAATTCTAAAAGAAATTCTAAAGAAAGAAATTATAAAGTACATTTTAAATACCGTGGAGCTATTGGAAGAAGCTCGGGGAGCTCGCCAAAGAAGTTGTTCAATTAAGAACTGGCGAAATGAAAAAAATTCAAATGGAGCTTTCGCGGTTCTGACAAATAATATGCAAATATGCGATAAATATTCCTACCGAAATTATTTACGAATGTCGGAGGATAAGTTTATCGCATTAACAAATTTGGTAAAATTTGGATTTGCATAAGGTTGAAACGCATATGCGGAAACATATACCACCCGATGAGCAGCTGGCCGTAAATATTCTTTAAAATTTAATCTATTTATGCGCCAATTTATGCGTTTTCTAATAAAACGCAGTGAAATCGTAAACATTTTTAAACATAGAAGTTTAGTTCACAAGGCATCAAAATTTTTTACAAAATAGAAGAATGCGTGATTGTAAAATAAAAAAAACTTTTGCAAAAAAACTTTTTGCAAACGATAATAGAAGTTCGTGTTTTGTAGTCCTAACAAAAACAAAAGTAAAATTAACTTATTAACGATATATTTTTAATGTTAATTTAATTGATTTTAATGTTAATTTAATGTTTTCATTTAAAACAATTCAGCAAAATAGATATAATACACGTGAAGATTGATGGAGAAAGTAATAGAGACTTTTCTTCCTTTGCAATCTATCGAATTTTAGTATTGCTGTTGTGGTTTAAATAATGTAAATTTCTATACACTTTCTTACAAATATGTTGAAAATGCATACCTGATTTCAGGCATAAAATTTTTTTTCACTAGTACGACAACTCTGCTTTCTTGTGTCCCCAGTAAAATCCAGGGACACGAGTGTCGCACGAGGGACAGGATTCGTTCATAGTCCACAGTTCATTTTGTCGTTTTGCTGAGAAACAACAACAATTCGTGTCCCTCGTGGGACATATGTCCCCTGTGTGAGTGCGGCCTTTACGAACTACACAACTCTAAGGGGTACATTTCTGATCTACAAACGATGGACATATCGATCGTTGTGTTTTGTTTATTTTCTTGTTTTTGCTGGTAAACAACAACAAATTTGGAAAATAACAAAGCGGAACGAGCGGTATGTCAATCGTTCGTAGATCAGAAATGTACCCCTAAATGTTAGGCGCTGTTCAGACATAGAACATATGTCGCACGAGGGGCACGAATTGTTGTTGTTTCCCAGCAAAACTACAAAATAAACTGTGGACTATGAATAAATGAATCTGTCCCTTGTGCGACACAAGAGTCCCCTGAAATATCGAGGTACACGAGTAAGCAGAGTTGTCGTACTAACGAAAAAAAATATTATGTCTGTAATCAGGTATGCATTTTAGTGATATTGAGAAGATAATGTATACAAATTGATATAATTAAATACACAACAGCAGCACCAAAGTTTTTTTATTCTTATCACAATGACTTCGAGTGACATATCGAGAATAATATATGTCATAAATGACATGTCACAGCTCGCCAAAATAGGACTGCTAATCTCAAATAATTATTGATGCTGAAAAATTTCACACCCTCTTTTTATTGAACTGAAAACCCAGATTATTAAAAACTTGGATAATTAGGTAACTATTAAACACGGTATAATAAAATTATTTTTACAAAGGTTTATATTCAAGAAGTAATAAAAAGCATTAAATGGTAGCAGAAAGGTATTAAGTTATATCAATAAGTACAGTGGAACCTCGGTATACGACATTAATCCGTTCCGGATACTTGGACTTATACCGAAAAGGACGTATACCAAACCAACCTTTCCCATAAGAAGTAATGTAAAAATGATTAATCCGATATCATGTTAGAAAAAACTCTTCTTAAACACATTGTTAAAAAAATTCATTTTATTTTTGAAGTTATATTGTGTTACATGTATTATTTAAATAACATTTAAATTTTATTAAAAAATCTTTCCAAAGAACGTTCGTCTTCTCCTCAGAATGTCTCTAAAGTGTAACATTGTCCGATCTTTACCAAGCGATGCTATTGAGATTTGTTTGGACTTTGTTTAAGTTTGCTTGGGTGGTGTTTTTCTGCAAAAATTTTGTCCATCCATTTAGGCAAGACAAAACAATGTCTTTTTTCAATTCCATTGTAATTCTAGTTATTTTTTTAGTTTTCTGTTTTTTTCATTTTCCTTATTGGAATTCATTACTAAAAAAAAAAAGGTCACAACATCACTTTCGTCGTCGTCGTCAAAAACTGTTTTGGTTTTTTGTTATTCAAATATGTGACCTGTAGAAGCAAAACAAATCTCTTCCAATTGAAGTCATAGTCAAATATGTCTAGTGCTACTTTTTCATAGATGGCGCATATGAACAAAAGTAATAAATGTTCATAAATTTAGTCGTATACCGAAATAAAGTCGTACACCGAGTCGTATATTTTGTCGTCAAAACAGGACGTATTCCGAATTTGAAGTATTCTAAAGCAGACGTATACCGAGGTTCCACTGTATTAAAAAAATCTTGTCGTAAAATCAACCAGTCACTACGACCCACAATCCAAAGGGTATACATGTGTGAACACTTCAGGGGACACTAGCGATGAATAGTTCCAAACTCGGGACATATATCCCATGTGTGAACAGCGCCTTAGAAAGCTGCATAATGGCTCCGGCACATAGAGTCAATCAAATTTCGACTTTTACTTCGACTTCAGCTTTAACGTATTGCTATGGCCCAATGAAAACTTCGACTTCATTCCATTTACTGTACTGAAATGTAAACAAGCTGTTGTCGTCAAATGGGCTGTCGCAGTTGAAAAGTTAAAAGTTCAGCAACTTTAAACTTCGACTTTAACGTATGCGTTGCTTATGGGCCGATGTTCGTAAGAAATCATACATTGAACTCGATTTGACAGTTCAGAACTGCAAAGTCGAAGTCTGAGGGACCTTATGGGCCGGAGCCATAAGTCGTTTTGAAAACAGCTAGGCATTAAATGACAATCTCACTTAACAGGTTTGTAAAGAAAAAAATGAGTCGGCAACCCGACCAATCAAAACACCATTACTAGTATAATAGGAAGAGTAAAAGAAAGAATGTGTAGCTGCGTTTTTGAATTGAAGACCAGACATAACGAGATAGGAAACCTTATCTCTGTAGGAAACTGCGTCAAGGCTTGAAAAACTTGCAGCTCTGATTTGCGATTTTACATCAAATCGTAAAGTAGTGTTCGTGGAAAAGCCAAAAATTCAGCTCAGAAACTAAACATTACAGACCCATGATGAAGAGTGTCAAGGAAAGGGAACGGGGTTTTTTTTTATAGGAAACTCAAGCATTAAACACAATCACAGCAGCGAAAAGCAACTTCATTTCTCAACTGTTAAAATTACATGGGCTCTTATGGAGATCGAGAAAAAAGTTTGATTTCCATTTTGCTGCCCTTACTTGCTGCTGAATCTTCAATTTGCTGTCGAGCTAATTCGAATTTTGACAGCAGCAAAACGCATTTTTGTTGTTTTACACAGCTGTTTGTAAACAAATGAAATTTTTACATTTGACTTTCTCATATGCAATTTTTTGCTGCCAGAAGATGCTGCTCTGCCATTTGGTTTAACGATACGCTATTTCTTGCAGCCCTAACTTGAAGTTGCTTCTCGCTGCTGTGATTGTGTTTACAGCATCAAAGTTACGTGCCCCTGTCGTCGGTGAGACGTTCGCGGCGGAGGGGTTACAACAAGAGAAAGTCAACATTACAGACAAAAGATGAAGAGTAATCGGGACGGAGAGGGTTCAGCTTTGAGACCCCAATGATAATTCAGATTTTTAAGTCAAATCGTTTGTATTGAGATAGCAACTTTATCTAATTTTAATTTTTCATATAAGTAATGAATTCAAAGACAAGAATTTTTAATTATTTATTTATGCCAATATTTAGTCTATTTAATATCCATTTTACTTTTTAATAGTTTATTACTTAATTAGAACCTATTTGGGAAAAGTATTTTAGTGTTAGAAATCATTGCAAGTGAAGATTAACACCAAAAATTTTATGTAAATTCTTTTATACGCTCAAATCCGCTACTATTTTATACCAAAAACTATATGACCTATGCTATGAACAATTCACGCATAATAAAACATGCTAAAATCGAATTGATTATTCAATTAAAATAAAAGAGCAGATATCAAATGGCGTTGGTATACCCTCATATTTTCTTTCACCTCGCCAGTGTTGCCCGTTTGTATAGAACGCATCTATTTTTGCGCCTGTTATGAATTCTGGTACCAAAGCAGTGTTGCCGGTATGCTACAATATAAAATAAATTTGATGTTTTTCTTAATTAGCAAATATATTAATGCATAAATGTGCTTGAACTGTTAACAAAACGTTTATTCTTGCTTCACGGAGTACAAGTTCACCTTATAATAAAAAATTATATTGTTTTTTACACCGAGTGCCGCAAGAAGTACTTTTACGTTTTTCGTACTTTCTGAATTTGCTTTTGTTCACGTTAAATGTAACGCTGCTTAATAATATCATTGATTTTTCACCACAATTGAAGAAATGAATAAATTTTAGATGAAATCTTTTTTATTTATGGATATCGTATTTAACGATACAAATAATGTTAATTACATGTACAGAACTCCGCCATTAGGTTGTTTAGAAATATTCTTTATTTATAGTAGTTATGAGTAACTTTCTTTCCTTTTATCTTCGCTGCAATAGCTTAAACATCCTAGCAAAATTTCAAAAGTTCGATAACGAACATGGTTGCGAAGTTATAAATCTCCAGGACGCAAGATTGCGATTGTGATTTCTTAATCGTGATTTCTACAGACGGACGGACGGACATGGCTAAATCGACTTAGGAGGTGATTCTGAGCCAGAATATATATACTTTTCTATACCACGCCTCCTTTAATGCGTTGCAAACGAAAGCACAAATTGAATATAACATCATCCCTTCGGGTATAAAAAGCTTTCCTTTAAAATAATAAGAATTTAATGCCTTAAGAATTTAAGTCCTTCGACGTATTTATTTATTTATGCATACAACCATTTAAGTTTTTATACGATACATAACATTTAAGTTATTAGATTAATAATTTTGCTTATAATAATCTGCAATTATATTCCGGTTCGTATTCGGGTGTGCCATAAGGGCCGCGTGCACCTATACCAGATACGCTAATACTTACTACTGTTCTGCGGTCCGTGCAGAGGAGCCGCATTTGTTGGAGCATGTCCGTAGCTATAGCTATCATAAGCTTGTTGCTTGTAAGCAACGTGTTCGTCGTAACCTCGTCTGCAATGAAAGGAAGGAAAATTTACTTTCACAATAAAAATTCACATCTTTCGGTCTCTAAACTCAGTCGACTTGACATTTTTTATTAGCTTAAAAGACAGAATATATATTTTGATCATAAAACCTACCCGTACGTTTCGTCCATAGCACTTCTGGCCTTCTCAACTTCATAACTTTCTGTTTTGGCGGTATGGAATTTTTGGCAATAGAGGGCTAAGCCGAAGTCCTAAAAATCCACAAAAAATTATGAAATTTAAAATTCCGCAAGCATGCCATTCACTCTACCTGTAGCCATGATGTGGTGGTAAGCTTTTACCAATATGTGATGCGCCGTCGCCGCCACCATCACCACTTCCAGTAGTTGCAACTTCACATAATCATGCAACTTAGCCATCATGATCGGTTATGCTGGTAATGTCCATTAGCTCGCGCAGTTGCTCTTGACGAATGACATCATTGCTGTCTGGAATTAATAATTCCTAATACTTGCCGTGCCACTTGCACAGTCCAGTGCATGATTTAACTTCATTAAAAACCCTAATTTCTTTGTGAAATAGCTAAACAATTTTCGCAATCTAATAAATTTTTGTTCTCATAAAACAAATAAAATGTCAAAAAAACGTGACATGCGGTGAACTTCACATACAGCACACATATGCTATACGTGTGTCCCCACGTAAAAAAGACGAAGACATTCAGTCTTTGTTCGACATATTTTTTGGCGGGAACGAAGTTTCCTATCTCCTTATCTCTGGTTTCCTATCTCGTTATATCTGACATCGGCAGAGTCGTTGCCTTCCGTCAAAAAATGTTCGGATGAAATATTTCGCTTCCTGCAGGTTTTTTGAATCGAACTTAAGGGGGTTATTCCTGAACGCCCGGGCCTTTAACTCCCATGAATTCTTCTCAATTATGCTTTGTTATTTTCGCTGAACAGATGCTTGGCTTTCTGAAAAAGAAGAACAAGCAGGCGAGTCCCGATTTTACGTATGTTGTTGGTTTTCTTACATGCTTTTCAGGTCTGTAGATGAAAACATACGAATTTCAACCACTTTTAGAACCTGATGTGATGCGTCTCTCACATGTCATACAAGGCCCATCGCAAAACCATGCGTCCGCACACAACTATCCAAAAATTTGTGCATTATTTTTCTAAATTCTTATAAAAACACATTTAGATACACTTTATTACTTCAATTTGCATTTCTATCTAATGTATTTTGCAAAATATGCACAAAATATTATGAAAAAAGAATTTAACCCAAATTGCGCACCACCAAAAAAAATGCTTCAAGGCACGTTTTTGTTTACAGGCGGCCATTTTTTCACCAACAACAATCTTCGACATTAGCTCTGATCACTTTATCTCTTTTTCACGCGTTTATTTATAGCCATGAACACAGCCGAAACAAAGTTCCACTGAAGTCTCTTTTCTACACCTAGGTTTCTGTATACCAGCTAACATAGCTGATAAGACATGTCAGCAAACCGATGTTACCAGATACCACTAAAGCGAATTTTCGCTGCAAAATCTTTACATTTTTAAAAATTACTTAAACAAATATGTAAAATACTTCAAGCTTGGTAACAATGTTTCGTCTGAGTTGGTATAGTGAAATACAACAAATGACAGACAAAGAAAAATAAACAAAAATCATTACGTAGAATCGTCCCATACCCTCAAAATATGTATGTTTTGACTGATGGGACGCGCCAGTCACTCCCGGGCCTTCAAGGCCCGGGCGTTCAGGAATAACCGCCTAAACCTCATGTACTTAAACCTCAAGATCGCTACTTCAGTGGATGACCACAAATGTTTCTTGCTTAATATTCTTTAATTATGGTAACACTATTTTGGTATGCCCTCTATTGGCAATTGCTATCTGGATAACAAGAAAATACATGTGGCATCCGGATTAACTTCCAAATTAACTAATATATTTCTGGACAAATTAAAAATTATCCTATTGATCAAACAAAAATGAAAAAAGAAAACAATGTTAAGTCACCTAAAATATCCGGAGCTTCCGATGCTGAATCTGCAGTGAAAACCACAGCAAAGGGGTTTAAAAAAACAGAAAAAAAAAATAAATTAATAAAATCTTTTATGATAGGGAAGACTGCTGAGAAGATCGTTAATGCTTTACGAAACGCTGTTGATACAGCAGAAAGAAAAGATAGTTTAAAAAAGGGTAAACTGCAAAATAAACACAAAGAATTGGTTCCTAAGTTACCAACTGAAGTGGCGCAGCCCAACGGATTAGAAAGCGATGCAATGTCTAAGATTGAAAAAAAGGCAGCAAAGAAATCAAGGCAGAAACTAAAGAAGAAATTAAGAAAAGAATCAAAATTCGGAGCTCCTGCTAATAACGAATCTCTTAAAACCGAGGTTTTCAAGAGGGCAATAACCAGTAAAATAAAGCAAGGAAAATCTAAAACAAAACCCTTAGAAGATTTAAAAGGTAACAATTCAAAAAACAAATATGTATGTATATCCAAAGGACAAATATATCCAAATATATTTAAATTCTGAGCACCAAATATATAAAAATAATTTACAGTAAGTTTAAACAAATTTTTTAAAAACATTCTTTATTTGGATTCACAGAATGTAACCAAGTAAATCTCAAAGCGCTGGAGGAAGCAACAGTTTTTGTGGGTAACCTTCCCATAAATACCAAACGGGTGCAGTTGGCACGTTTATTTAAAGATTTTGGACCAGTGAAGGGTATTCGCTTTCGAACAGCAGGGGGGAAAACTATCTTTTCCCACAAACAACGTAAAGAAGCGGGTTCACTAAACGCATATGTTGTGCTACAGGATACACAATGTGCCAATCGTGCAATTGCACTTAATGGAATTGAATTCAAGTCAAATCATCTACGTATAACCAAATCAAATAGCAACAACCAAGGTGATGAGAATACAAACGCAAAGAACACGATTTTTGTTGGCAATTTAAAATACTGTGGGTATTACTAAAATTTATCAAATGAAAATAAATTTATAAGACCTTAATAAATATATTTATCATAGCTGCCACTGAAGAAAGCTTGCGCGAAATTTTTTCCAGTTGCGGTGAAGTCGAATATGTTCGCTGCTTGCGTGATGGCGATAAGGGCTGCAAAGGCATTGCATATGTCTGCTTCACGAAACCCGAAGCTGTTGGGTTAGCTTTGGAGCTTAATGAGACTTTACTGGATGAGCGCCCCATTCACGTTCAACGTTACTTAATCAAGAAGTTGGGAGCAAAACAAGCCCGTGACACAGCGAAGCAAAGCATCACAAAAGCAGGCACAGACGTCAAGACACGTTTAAAACTGAGAAAAAATAAACTTGCAGAAAAGAAGAATAGATTAAAGGATACTACATTGGAAAAGAAGAAAACAACATTTCGCGGGGTGAAAATAGATTCTATCAAAAAGGAAAAGATAAAGAAACTATCCAAACAGCAAATAGAATTAGTTAAAAAAATAGCTCCAAAAACTAAATAATTCTAAAATTAGCTAATAGTTAATTGCCAATTTTAGAATTATTTATTTACAGATTACGGGAACAAGTTAAGAATATGTGCCTAGCGCCGATTTAAAAAAATTGTTTGCCGTTACAACTTACCGCTACGGCCGAAAGTATACATTTTCTTTTTGTTGGAAGTCGGCCATCTTTGATTTAAAAGCATTTAAATGCAACTATCTAAGTGATTTATCGGGTAAGATACCGTATAAAAGGTATTTTTTATTGCCTACCATTTATGTAAAATACATTTTTGTCCATATAATTTTTAAAGAGCATACCGATATTTTTGAAAATATGTCAATTTTTCCTCCAAATACATAATAATTATTTTCTCCTGAACGAATACATTAAGGCAAAAATAAATTTTATTTCTGAAAAGCCTGCTGTTTTAGCTTTAAAACGGTATAAAATTTGATACACTTACTACTTTAGTTCATGTAGTTTTATCTTATTTAAAAGATAATGTGAGGTTTCTCCGTGTGGCGGATTAAACCGCCACACGGACAACTATTAAATGCCCCTGAGACAGGCAACAGTTGTTTGAGTATGTATTTGCGAGTTAAAGTTACTTTATAATAAAAGGACGTCTAAACAACTTTGCCGACACCACAGAGGAATACAACTCTATTAGGGCTGAGTAACGTTATCAATGTCGGGTTTTTTAACACAATTAATAACATGGTTCTATAACTACAGATTTTTTGCTCTTTAGATATAACTACACCTTTTCCAATTGTAGTTCAGAAACCGTCAAATGTATTTCAGAAATCGTCAGTTTTATTTCAGAAATGGTCATTTTTATTTCAGAAATGGTAATTTTTATTTCAGAAACCGTCAAATGTATTTCAGAAATCGTCAGTTTTATATCAGAAATGGTCATTTTTATTTCAGAAACCGTCAAATGTATTTCAGAAATCGTCATTTGTATTTCAGAAACTATCAAATGTAGTTCAGAAACTATCAAATGTAGTTCAGAAATTATCAAATGTAGTTCAGAAACTGTCAAATGTAGTTCAGAAACTATCAAATGTAGTTCAGAAACTATCAGATGTAGTTCAGAAAATTTGATTTGTATAGGGTGTTTGTTTTCGGTGGGCCTATTCTATTGATGAGCTAATTTTTTAAATTCCTGTGTATATACGTATGTAGAAAGGAAACACCATTAAATATTTCCTATTCCATAAGATTTATTGTTTTATATAATTTACAACATTGTTTTAACAGCAACATTCTTATATAATTAACATAATTAAGTTATTTTGACACCTTTGGGGGCACCCGACCCCCCTCGGACCTTATCCGAAATACCGATCGAAGACAACAGAAGACCAACAAGTACATACGTAAAGTTAAATTTTTTAATTATTTCCTATTTCTTTCAGATCTGGATCACCACAAACTTAACCATACAGAAATGTGTAACAATTATATAGCAAATGTGTAACAATTATATAGCAAATCGTTAGTTTTCTCTCGCTTACTCCAATGTTAAAACACATTTGACTTCAATTGGACTCTCATTCTTTATATAACGTATCAACTGATTCATACGATGTAAATCCAGCATTATGGCTTCGGCCCATAGAGTCCGTCAGACTTCGACTTTGACTTGGACTTCAGCGTATTGCTATGGCCCAATGAAAACTTCGATTTCATTAAATTTAGTGTGCTAATATGTAAACAAACTGCTGTCAAATGGGCTGACGCAGTCGAAAAGTAAAAAATTCACCAACTTTCGATTTCGACGGATGCGTTGCTTATAGGCCGATGTTCGTAAGAAAGCATACATTGAACTCGATTTGACAGTTCAGAACTTCAAAGTCTGACGGACTCTATGGGCCGCAGCCGTCATCCAGTATGTTCACATATATTTCTACTTTTCTTGAATAAAATTTCTGACGCATACGCACGCAAACGGACTTAATGAAACTGGACCTTAAGGTAATGGCCCAATGCACGCTTGCTTGCTTCGCTTTCTTCGACTTTAAATCAAGCAAAGCCAACATTTAAGGCAAACAAAATATGTATGTAAAGCCAAATGTAAATAGAAGCTCGTTGTTTTTACTAGTTTCCCAGTTTTGCATACCTATAAATAAAATATTATGAACACAGTACTCCGTCTGTGGGGAAAATTGTGGTAAGAACAGGAGCAGATAATTCAAAAAATTTTTTAGAAAGATAGTACAAAAGTGGTGAAGAGCAAAACTACGAATACACAGGTTTCAATGTACGCACCCATACAGTGCACATTCATGGTTTCGTCAAGTTCGTACTCTCTTTCCATGCACAGCTTGCATAAAAACGTGCGCTCTGGATCGCACTTTCCGTAACAAACAACGGAAAAAGAGTTGCCAACCACACTCTGACTTGCAACTTGAATTTTTGCAACGTAAAATCTTATTATTTTTAGCTAGTGTTTCCCTATTGAAAAGTCCCAGAAAAGTACTACAAATTATTAAAAATAATACTACATGACGCCCTTTAAAGTTTTTTAATAATTTAATGCAATGTTCAATGATTTTTTCAGTTTCTAAAAAGCGTACACAGCGATTCGTAACTTTATTTGTGATTATTAGCAACCCTTACAAGTAAACATTCAGTTCTTTAGTAAATTTGGTGAATTGTTCTATTGTATTCTTATAATTTTTTGGCACTCCAACAGCAATTTAGCATATTTCAAATAAATCAGTTTTTTGTTTGAATTCATTTTTTATTCACATAATTTCACTTTAAATTTCGCACTTTGCATTTTTCTATGATACTGCTACAAACAGCTGTTTTGATTGATTTCAATTCCATGCATGGCTTGGTCGTCGTACTGATGCATGAAATGAATAGCTTGAATTTCGTTAGTTCTCTCTCGAAGCTTAACATGAACCTTAAAGGCTGAACCAGGCAATGCATATTCATGTTAAGTTTGGAGACTGAACTAAACAAAAAATCAAAACAGCTGCTTGTAGCATTATGACAAAAAATGCTTTTACTTGGAAGGGCTACCAATACTCACAAATAAAGATTGCGAAAATTCAAGTTGCAAATCAACGTGTGGGTGGTAACTCTTTTTCCGTTGCTTGTTACAGAAAGTGCGTTCCAGATCGCACAATTTTATGCAAGCTATGCATGGAAAGAGAGTATGAACTTGACGAAACCATGCATGTGCGCTGTATGGGTGCGTACATTGCAGAGATAACGAGATAGGAAACTGCTGAAAAATGCTAAGAAATGCAACTCTGGCATAAAGTAGTGTTTGTGAAAAACCTAAAAATGCTTCTTAGAAAATCAAACATCAGACCCCGTATGAAGAGTGTCAAGGAAAGGGAACGAGGTTTTTCGTATAGGAAAATCATAGTCACCACCCCTGTTGTGGATGGCACGTTCACGGGAGAGGGGTTAACATCAGACCCCTGATGAAGTGTGTTCGGGATTGAGAGGGGTAACATCAGACCCCTGATGAAGAGTGATCGGGACGGAGAGGGTTCTGCTTTGAGACCCCAATGACAATTCAGATTTTTAAGTCAAATCGTTTGTATTGAGATAGCAACTTAGTTAATTTTTCATATAAGTAATGAATTCGAAGACATCAATTTGTAATTATTTATTTATGCCAATATTTAGTCTATTTAATATCCATTTTAGTTTTTAATAGTTTATTTCTTAATTATAACCTATTTGGGAAAAGTATTTTAAGTTTAAAAATCATTGCAAGTGCAGATTAACAACAAAAAATCTAATGTAAATTATTTCATACGATCAAATCCGCCACTATTTTATACCAGAAACTGTATGACCTATTCTATGAACAATTCAAGCAAAATAAAACATTGTAAAATTAAATTGATTATCCAATTAAAATAAAAGAGCAGACATGAAATGGCGTTGGTATACCCTCATATTTTAGTTCACCTCGCCATTGAATTTGCCGATACTAGTGTTGCCCGTTCGTATAGAACGCATCTATTTTTGCGCCTCTTATGAATTCTGGTACCAAAGCAGTGTTGTCGGTATGCTACAATATCAAATAAATTTGATTTTTTTCTTAATAAGCAAATACATTAGTGCATAAATGTGCTTGAACTGTTAACAAAACGTTTATTCTTGCTTCGCGGAGTACAAATTACTTCCTAGAACAGAAAATTATTGTGTTCTTTACACCGAGTACTACAAAAAGTACTTTTACCTTTTTTGTACTTTCTGAATTTTCTTTTGTTAACGTAAAATGTAACGCTGCTTTATAATATCATTGATTTTTTCACCACAATTGACGAAATGAATAAATTTTAGATGAAATCTTCTATTTTATTCATGGATATCGTATTTAACGATACAAATAATGTTAACTAAATGTACAGAATTCCGCCATTTGTTTGTTTAGGTGTATTCTTTATTTTCAGTAGTTATGAGTAACTTTCTTTCCTTTTATCTTTGCTGCAATAGCTAAACATTCTAGCGAAATTTCAAAAGTTCAATAACGAACATGGTTTTGAAGTTATAAATCTTCTGGACGCAAGATTGCATATTAGTTCCAAACAACCATGTTGGTATTGTATTTAATACCAAACAACCAAGTATATTCGTCCCAAATTTCACAGCTCTATTAGTTCTCCCTTAATCGTGATTTCTACAGACGGACGGACTGACAGACTTACAGGCAGACGCCTCCTTTAATGCGATACAAACAGAAGCACAAAGTGAATCTATCCCTCATCCTTTCGGGTGTAGGGTAAAAAAGAATTGCTTTTAAATAATAAGAATTTAAGTTCTTTCATGTATTTATTTATTTATGCATACAACCACATTTAATGTGTTTATCCGATACATAACATTTAAGTTATTAGATGAATAATTTTTCCTACAATATTATGTAGTAACATTTAAATATACAGTCTGAATTATAAAAATTATATGTTACATATTATTATATACATTATATAATACATATATATAATACATTTCATTGTTCTTTTGATTTAAAGCTAAAGTAAATCCGGCGGATTTGTGCGTGAGTAAATCGAGCAACCGTGTGGCCAAGTACAGCAACGCCCGTACTAGAAAAAATACAAAAACATCACATAAAACACTTAAATAATAATTTAATCATTAATTAAAGTACCTTTTCTTAATTTCTGCATTTGCGTTGCGATTCCAAATGCTAAGTTCATTTCCATTTCCATTCCACTTCCATTCAAATCGACTGACTGAGCCCCGAGCAATTGCATTAAGACCGTGGCTCCCGACGATAGTATCACATAGTGTTCATGATTGTGCGACAAGGTGGTGCCTTGATATGCTGATATCGGATCCGATGCGGTACCACTCAAAACATGACCCATCAACTCCGATTGGCCGGAGAAAAATACCAGAGCTCGCAACAAAATTCCCTGCACTGAAATGTCCATGCCTGCCGTTGCAGGCCAATCATCCTGCTCCAAAATGGCAAGCCGTTCGTATACAGCCCCGGCAAGTGCTACTTCCGAGGTCCAGTGCATGATTTAACTTCATTTAAATTCACTAAAAACACTAATTTCTTTGCGAAATAGCTAAACAATTTTCACAAGCTAAACATTTTTCATCTGTTAAAATAATAAACAAAAGAAATGTCATATAAACGTGACGTCTTGTGGTGAACTACATATACACGACACATACACTATACGTGTTTCACCTAACTACCAAATTTACGTCCGTGAAATTAGCAACGATAGTTAGCAACGATCAGGGTGGTTTACACCCCTGGGAAATTTTTTTTCCTTTCCTTATTTTCAAAAGCTCATAAAAAATAAAGGAAAGCTTTAAATAAAAAAGTAAAAACGCAGTTTTCTTGCAAATTTTATGCGCTATCAGGCTATGTAAATATTTAGGTTCTATAGCTTAAATAATCGGAGATATGATGTAAAATGTCTGACCATTATGTGGAAGATATCAGAAAATCACGGTTTTTAGCTACTAAAACATTTTCTCGACCAAATAGGTATATATTATCTAAAAGCCTGTACTCTTACAAATCTTTTGACATCAAAATTATATGCCTGAGTAATTTAGTATAGACGCTATAACGGAAAAATTGGAATACAATCCAAGCGTATATATTGCTACTTAGACTTAATTTTCTTTTAAAAAACCTATCTGGATCTATGTAGGGAATGGCCATAAACGTTTCTAAATAAAAATATTTGAAATATTACCAAGAAAAAAAATTTTATAGGCAAAAACTCTAAAAATTTTAAATCTAAGATTTGGGCACCGTTGCTGGGCTTGTAAACATTTTCTCGGCGAATGAGGTGTAATATATCTCAAAGAGGGTTCTTTTCAGAATATTTTGGTATCATTAGTTTTATCGAATTCAATTTCGTATTTGAGATATAGAAGAAAATCTGGAACAACAATAAAATAGCTTTTTTTGTGATTTTCAATTAAAATCCTTAAATGACAATACCCTCGTTGGAAAGTATTTATTTTTCCCTAAATATTGATGCCTAAATCATGACTCTAGCTTTAATAGTTTTTGAGAAATTCAAAAAAGAAATTTAAATTATATAAATATTTTGATTTCTTAAGATTTTTTCCAGTAACACGTGGTGGAACGTAACTATTGCCGTCTATGCAACGAGTGAATTTATCCTCGTTGTATATATTGTCGTTTAGCAACGATTTCAATTACTTTATAGGTAATATTTTTTTTTAAATCAGAATTTAATAAAATTATATAATATTTTTGTTAAAAAAACCAAAATATTTGAAAGAAATAAATAAAACTGATTCCAACGTTTCCAAAAACATTTTCTTTTTGTTTTCTATGAAAGCATTGATTATGATTAAATATTTAATTACTAATATAAAAGTCTATAAAGGGATGATATAAAACACCGTTGCTAAGTATCTTAGACCAAATCTCGGTGAATGGTATTTACAGGACATAAAGTAGAATACTTGAAGATATTTCTGATACCTTTATCATATCACAAATCCATTTAGTTGTTGAGATATTTTAGTTAGTTTCAAAAAAAAGTTCATAAAAAATAAAGAAAAGTTTTAACAAAAAAAGTAAAAATGCAGTTTTCTTGCAAATTTTATGCTCTATCTGTCTATATCAAAATTAAAACTCTGTACTTTACATAATCCCAGATATTGTGTAAAATATCTGACCAATATTTGGAACATATCAGAAAATCACCGTTGCTGGGCTTGTAAACATTTTCTCGGCGAATGCGGTATAATAGATCTTAAAGAGGGATGTTTTAAGAATATTTTGGTATCAGTATTATTATCGAATTCAATTTCGTATTTAAGATATAGCAGAAAGTCTGCAAAACCAATAAAATGGATTTAAGGTGATTCTGAATTACAATCTGTAAAAGACAATACTTTCGTGAAAACTGCTTATTTTGCTCTAAATATTGATATCTTAACCATGTCTGTAGGTTTAAAAGTTTTTAAGAAATTAAAAAAAGAAGTACAAATTAAGTTTTCAAAAATCATTTTTCCTAGTTTTCTAGTTGATAAGTTAGCAACGATTTTGTAGCGAGTAGATACTAGGGAATTTATCATCAAACGTTGGACAATTTTAGTAATCGTTGAAAATATTTTCACAGCAAATACTCTCGCTTCGAGTAGGTGCGTACATTGACTAAAAGAGATAAAATTTTACTCACAATATGCCTTTCAATTCATAATCACTTTTTTGATACTTCGAACTACAAATACAGTTATTCAAAAACGGCTCGCTTCAGAAATTTTTTCATACAACAACGAATTCCATTGTTTTGTAAGAAATATTTTTTAATTTTTTTATGATTATACCAAAAGTTTTATAAAAAGTAAAAAACTAAAAATGCAGTTTTCTTGCAAATTTTATGCTATATCATGTTTTATCAAAATCAAGACTCTAAAGCTTATCTAATCCTAGATATTGTGTAAAATATCTGACCAATATTTAGAATATATCAGAAAATCACCGTTGCTGGGCTTAAAAACATTTTCTCGGCGAATGAGGTATAATACATCTTAAAGAGGGATGCTTTAAGAATATTCTTGCATCAATATTATTATCGAATTCAATTTCGTATTTAAGATATAGCAGAAAATCTGCAACACCAATAAAATGGATTTCAGGTGATTTTAAATTACAATCTGTAAATCACAATACTTTTGTTGGAAACTGTTTATTTTTCTCTAAATATTGATATCTTAACCATGTCTGTAACTTTAATAGTTTTTGAGAAATTCAAAAAAGAAAGACAAATTTAGTGAACAAAATCATTTTTTCTACTTTTCTAGTTGATAAGTTAGCAACGATTTTATAGCGTGTAGATACCAACGAATATGTATTAGCAATCGTTTGACGAGTTGAGTAATCGTTTCATACTTACTCATCGTAAGTCCAATAGATGGCGCTTTTTAGAATTTTGTATAGCTACATACTTTGCACGAATGTAATTTTTAAATTGAAATTATTATAAAATTTTATAAAATTTTTATAAAAAAATCAAAATATCAAAAAGAAATAAATAAAACTCATTATGTTTCTAAAAGCCCTTTCTGTCAGTTTTTTATGAAACTATTTCGTAGAATTAAATATTTAATAAGTTATATAAAAGTCGATAAAGTCTTTATATAAAACACCGTTGCTAGATATCTTAGACCAAATCTCGGCTAATGAGATTTACAGAGCTTAAAGTAGAATACCTAGAGATAGTTTTAATGATATTACCATGTCCCAATTCAATTTAGTTGCTAAGATATTTCAATTAGTTTAAAAAAAAAATCATAAAAAATAAAGGAAAGTTTTAGGTAAAAAAGTAAAAATGCAGTTTTCTTGAAAATTTTATGCTCTATAAGGCTTTATAAAAACTCTTATTCCAAAGTTTATCTAATCTGAGATATTATGTAAAATATCTGACCAATATCCGGAACAGTTTAGAAAATCACCGTTGCTGGGCTTAAAAACATTTTCTCGGTGAATGCGGTATAATGCATATTAAAGAGGGATGTTTTAAGAATATTTTGGTATCATTATTATTATCGAATTCAATTTCGTATTTAAGATATAGCAGAAAATATGCAACACAAATAAAATGGATTTCAAGTGATTTTGAATTACAATCTGTAAATCACAATACTTTTGTTGGAAACTGTTTATTTTTCTCTAAATATTGATATCTTAACCATGTCTGTAACTTTAATAGTTTTTGAGAAATTCAAAAAAGAAAGACAAATTTAGTGAACAAAATCATTTTTTCTACTTTTCTAGTTGATAAGTTAGCAACGATTTTGTAGCGTGTGGATACCAACGAATATGTATTAGCAATCGTTGGAAGAGTTGAGTAATCGTTTCATATTTGCTCGTAAGTCCAATAGATAGCGCTTTTTAGAATTTTGCATAGCTACTTTGCACGAATGCTATTTTTTAAAAGGAAATTATTAGAAAATTTTTTATATTTTAATAAAAAAATCAAAATATCGAAAAGGAATAAATAAAACTAATTAAGTTTCTAAAAGCCCTTTCTGTAGTTTTTTTATGAAACCATTTAGTAGAATTAAATAATTAGTTAGTTATATAAAATTCGATAGTCTTTATATAAAACACCGTTGCTAGATATCTTAGAACAAATCTCGGCTAATGAGATTTACAGGGCCTAAAGTAGAATACCTAGAGATAGTTTTAGTGATTTTATCATGTCCCAATTCAATTTAGTTTTTAAGATATTTCAATTAGTTTAAAAAAAAAAATTCATAAAAAATAAAGGAAAGTTTTAGGTAAAAAAGTAAAAATGCAGTATTTTTGCAAATTTTATGCTCTATAAGGCTATATAAAAACTTGAATTCCAAAATTTATCTAATCTGAGATATTATGTAAAATATCTGACCAATATCTAGAACAGTTTAGAAAATCACCGTTGCTGGGCTTAAAAACATTTTCTCGGCGAATGCAATATAATACATATTAAAGAGGGATGTTTTAAGAATATTTTGGTAATAATATTATTATCGAATTCAATTTCGTATTTAAGATATAGCAGAAAATCTGCAAAACCAATGAAATTAATTTTAGGTGATTTTTAATTACAATCAGTAAATGACAATACATTTTTTGGAAAGTGCTTATTTTTCTCTAAATTTTGATATCTCAACCATGTCTGTAGCTTTAATAGTTTTTGAGAAATTAAAAAAAGAAATACAAATTTAGTGAACAAAATCCTTTTTTCTACTTTTCTAGTTGATAAGTTAGCAACGATTTTGTAGCGTGTGGATACCAACGAATATGTATTAGCAATCGTTGGAAGAGTTGAGTAATCGTTTCATATTTGCTCGTAAGTCCAATAGATAGCGCTTTTTAGAATTTTGCATAGCTACTTTGCACGAATGCTATTTTTTAAAAGGAAATTATTAGAAAATTTTTTAAATTTTTATAAAAAAATCAAAATATCAAAAAGGAATAAATAAAAATAATTAAGTTTCTAAAAGCCCTTTCTGTAGTTTTTTTATGAAACCATTTAGTAGAATTAAATAATTAGTTAGTTATATAAAATTCGATAGTCTTTATATAAAACACCGTTGCTAGATATCTTAGAACAAATCTCGGCTAATGAGATTTACAGGGCCTAAAGTAGAATACCTAGAGATAGTTTTAGTGATTTTATCATGTCCCAATTCAATTTAGTTTTTAAGATATTTCAATTAGTTTAAAAAAAAAAATTCATAAAAAATAAAGGAAAGTTTTAGGTAAAAAAGTAAACATGCAGTATTTTTGCAAATTTTATGCTCTATAAGGCTATATAAAAACTTGATTTCCAAAATTTATCTAATCTGAGATATTATGTAAAATATCTGACCAATATCTAGAACAGTTTAGAAAATCACCGTTGCTGGGCTTAAAAACATTTTCTCGGCGAATGCGGTATAATACATATTAAAAAGGGATGTTTTAAGAATATTTTGGTAATAATATTATTATCGAATTCAATTTCGTATTTAAGATATAGCAGAAAATCTGCAAAACCAATAAAATTAATTTTAGGTGATTTTTAATTACAATCAGTAAATGACAATACATTTGTTGGAAAGTGCTTATTTTTCTCTAAATTTTGATATCTCAACCATGTCTGTAGCTTTAATAGTTTTTGAGAAATTAAAAAAAGAAATACAAATTTAATTTAAAAAATCCTTTTTTCTACTTTTCTAGTTGATAAGTTAGCAACGATTTTGTAGCGTGTAGATACCAACGAATATACTTACATACATATGTATGTATTAACGATCGTTAGACGAGTTGAGTAATCTTTTCATATTCACTCATTGTAAGTCCAATAGATGGCGCTTTTTAGAATTTTGCAAATCTTCATTGGAAGAATGTTTTTGCTAATACTACTACTAATACTATCACTACTAATACTACTACTACTTTGCAAGAATTTTGATATGCCAATAATTTCAATCGGTTTTATTAAATTATAAAGCCGAAGAAAACTAAGAAATTAATTTCTCATCTTTTAGTCATGTTCTAGTTAGCAACGATTTTGTAGCGAGAAGACATCAACGAATAACATTATTCGTTGAAACACGCCCGTACAGAATTCCCAGAAATTAGCTACAGAATTCTCTCTAATTTTGGACGATGTTACTAAGGGCGATATAACATTGCAAATTTTTAATTAATCAATCTCTCAATTGTTTTGGTTATATCCAGTACTGATTCCAGAGTATCCAGATTCGATACTCTTTTAACCCTGATACAAATTGCTTTGGGGTCTATTTTTTATGCTTTGTGAACCCGTTCAGTATACGTGAAATTTTTCCACATTGTGTTTTTGTTTTTTGTCAATTTTGCTTGCCAGTAGGTAGTTGTTGTTTTTCTTTTCTTCCAATTGTGTTTGCCAGTAGATTGTAGTACAGTGATGGCGAACCTTTTTTCCGTGTGGTCAATATTATGTGTATAATTTAATATTTAAATTTTACAGCGTGGGTCAAAATTATAAAAATTTTACATTTAAATTTGACAGTAGGCAAAATACTTACCATGATTTAAATTTTATTTCGAAATAAAGCTTATTAAATTCGATTTTATGCAAAATAAATTGCATTGTATTTTTGAGATGTTTAAACTGGTTAAACCTTATCCAGGAAATAAAAAATGTTTTGCGAAATGGTTAAAATATTGCATGGGCCATATAAAAATGTGGCATGGATCAGTATGTAATCCGCGGGTCATAGGTTCGCCATCACTGTTGTAGTAGGTGCGAAGGAGGTACAAGTCCCCATGATGATGCAGTTAAGTAGATAAAAACGGGACTAGTTTCAATGTAATGTTTTTATTTAATTAATTTTTAGTAGTTAAGTTCAAAAAGTGAAAAAAAAATTGAGAGAAGTTAGAAGATATACATACATATTAAAAATTGTATGACATTTTTAATAAAGCGACTTCTAAGAAGAAATACTCAGTGTGTCTAGGCAAAAACGCTGACACAGTTTTCTAGGAAATCTGTACCAAATTCAGATTAATTTTGGAAGATTGCGATTTAATCAGAAATGCGCTTGTAGTAGAGAAATTGTCGCATTTTATTATATCTCCTTAACAGTAGAACTGTTAGCTGTGCAGCTCAGCTCTTCATTTACATATGTATATACAAGCTTATGGAGCTTCATAACTGCACCAGGTGCACAGCTGAAATTGATGGTGTAACCAGAACCAAGGCGGCGATTTGACGAGATGCAATCATCGCTGCCATTTGCTTGTCGGCTGCACGAAATCACAGCTGCGATGGTCGCTAACAAACATTTATCTCCACGTACTTACTCTTTTCTTTATATTCTTAATATTGTTAATATTCACGCAATGCAATTCTTTTCTGCTTGAAATTACGTTTTGTCAGCTAGAAAGTCTAAACATACCACTTGTAATAAAAAAAAGACCAGTGACGAAAGCCGCCAATATCAGATCAGAAAGGCGCTTAGCTGCATGTAGCTACATATATAAAGGTTTTGTTTAATGTTTACATTTATCCTAAAATGTATACTTTTTTGGAAATGTATTTTCTGTCGAAAACATATATCTTTTGTTCACTTTTGCTATCTAAATTTGATTTCAGTAAAAGGTAGGAATCGCTGGTTCTTGTCAGCGTAAATCATGTGCTCTCAACGCGTTGCTGAGAAAAAAGGATAAACAAAGGTAAGCAAACACCGAAATGAATGACAGAAGGAATGAGCTGAGCAGATTCAGCGTACAAATTTTTCGCTAGAAAAAATGGCGACCGTTTTGTCAGCCCTCAGATCTTTCTTCCCCCTCAGAAAGAAAAAAAGGCATCAGCGCTAATTGATTGTCGTTTCATTTCGCAAAACATTTTTATTTCCTGGATAGGTAGGTAGGTATTAAATTTGACCTACTGTCAGTTCAGTAGGTCAATTTAAATTTGGTACCGACTGTCAAATTTAATAGAAAATTTGTAATTTAAATGTAAATTTTTATAATTTTGTACTACACTGTACTACAATCTACTGGCAAATACAATTGGAAGTAAAGAGAAACCGCAACTACCAAGCAAAATTGACAAAAAACAAAATCAATGTGGAAAAATCTCGCTCTTAGTGAACGTGGGTTCGTCCACAGAGCATAAAAAATAGACCCTAAAGCGATTTGTATTAGTTGCTTAAAAAGCAAAAATTTGCAATGTTATATCGCCCTTAGTAACATCGTCCAAAATTAGTGTGAATTCTTTAGCTATTTTCCAGGAATTCTGTACGGGCGTGTTTCAACGAATAATGTTATTCGTTGATTTCTTCTCGCTACAAAATCGTTGCTAACTAGAATATTACTAAAAGATTAGTTTTAAAAATTAATTTCTTAATTTTCTTCAGCTTTATAAAACCGATTGAAATTATTGGCATATCAAAATTTTTGCAAAGTAGTAGTAGTATTAGCAAAAACATTATTGCAAAGTAGCTTTGCAAAATTCAGAAAAGCGCCATCTATTGGACTATATGAGTAAATATGAAAAGCTTACTCAACTCGTCGAACGATTGATAATGCATATATTCGTTGGAATCTACACGCTACAAAATCGTTGCTAACTTATCAACTAAAAAAGTAGAAAAAAGGATTTTGTTCACTAAATTTGTATTTCTTTTTTTAATTTCTCAAAAACTATTAAAGCTACAGACATGGTTGAGATATCAAAATTTAGAGAAAAATAAGCACTTTCCAACAAATGTATTGTCATTTACTGATTGTAATTAAAAATCACCTAAAATTAATTTCATTGGTTTTGCAGATTTTCTGCTATATCTTAAATACGAAATTGAATTCGATAATAATATTATTACCAAAATATTCTTAAAACATCCCTCTTTAATATGTATTATACCGCATTCGCCGAGAAAATGTTTTTAAGCCCAGCAACGGTGATTTTCTAAACTGTTCTAGATATTGGTCAGATATTTTACATAATATCTCAGATTAGATAAATTGTGGAATTCAAGTTTTTATATAGCCTTATAGAGCATAAAATTTGCAAAAATACTGCATTTTTACTTTTTTACCTAAAACTTTCCTTTATTTTTTATGAATTTTTTTTTTTAAACTAATTGAAATATCTTAACAACTAAATTGAATTGGGACATGATAAAATCACTAAAACTATCTCTAGGTATTCTACTTTAGGCCCTGTAAATCTCATTAGCCGAGATTTGTTCTAAGATATCTAGCAACGGTGTTTTATATAAAGACTATCGAATTTTATATAACTAACTAATTATTTAATTCTACTAAATGGTTTCATAAAAAACCTACAGAAAGGGCTTTTAGAAACTTAATTATTTTTATTTATTCCTTTTTGATATTTTGATTTTTTTATAAAAATTTAAAAAATTTTCTAATAATTTCCTTTTAAAAAATAGCATTCGTTCAAAGTAGTAGTAGTAGTATGCAAAATTATAAAAAGCGCCATCTATTGGACTTACGATGAGTAAATATGAAACGATTACTCAACTCGTCGAACGATTGCTAAAACATATATTCGTTGGTATCTACACGCTACAAAATCGTTGCTAACTTATCAACTAGAAAAGTAGAAAAAAGGATTTTGTTCACTAAATTTGTATTTCTTTTTTTAATTTCTCAAAAACTATTAAAGCTACAGACATGGTTGAGATATCAAAATTTAGAGAAAAATAAGCACTTTCCAAAAAATGTATTGTCATTTACTGATTGTAATTAAAAATCACCTAAAATTAATTTCATTGGTTTTGCAGATTTTCTGCTATATCTTAAATACGAAATTGAATTCGATAATAATATTATTACCAAAATATTCTTAAAACATCCCTCTTTAATATGTATTATATTGCATTCGCCGAGAAAATGTTTTTAAGCCCAGCAACGGTGATTTTCTAAACTGTTCTAGATATTGGTCAGATATTTTACATAATATCTCAGATTAGATAAATTTTGGAATTCAAGTTTTTATATAGCCTTATAGAGCATAAAATTTGCAAAAATACTGCATTTTTACTTTTTTACCTAAAACTTTCCTTTATTTTTTATGAATTTTTTTTTTTAAACTAATTGAAATATCTTAAAAACTAAATTGAATTGGGACATGATAAAATCACTAAAACTATCTCTAGGTATTCTACTTTAGGCCCTGTAAATCTCATTAGCCGAGATTTGTTCTAAGATATCTAGCAACGGTGTTTTATATAAAGACTATCGAATTTTATATAACTAACTAATTATTTAATTCTACTAAATGGTTTCATAAAAAAACTACAGAAAGGGCTTTTAGAAACTTAATTAGTTTTATTTATTCCTTTTCGATATTTTGATTTTTTTATTAAAATATAAAAAATTTTCTAATAATTTCCTTTTAAAAAATAGCATTCGTGCAAAGTAGCTATGCAAAATTCTAAAAAGCGCTATCTATTGGACTTACGAGCAAATATGAAACGATTACTCAACTCTTCCAACGATTGCTAATACATATTCGTTGGTATCCACACGCTACAAAATCGTTGCTAACTTATCAACTAGAAAAGTAGAAAAAATGATTTTGTTCACTAAATTTGTCTTTCTTTTTTGAATTTCTCAAAAACTATTAAAGTTACAGACATGGTTAAGATATCAATATTTAGAGAAAAATAAACAGTTTCCAACAAAAGTATTGTGATTTACAGATTGTAATTCAAAATCACTTGAAATCCATTTTATTTGTGTTGCATATTTTCTGCTATATCTTAAATACGAAATTGAATTCGATAATAATAATGATACCAAAATATTCTTAAAACATCCCTCTTTAATATGCATTATACCGCATTCACCGAGAAAATGTTTTTAAGCCCAGCAACGGTGATTTTCTAAACTGTTCCGGATATTGGTCAGATATTTTACATAATATCTCAGATTAGATAAACTTTGGAATAAGAGTTTTTATAAAGCCTTATAGAGCATAAAATTTTCAAGAAAACTGCATTTTTACTTTTTTACCTAAAACTTTCCTTTATTTTTTATGATTTTTTTTTTAAACTAATTGAAATATCTTAGCAACTAAATTGAATTGGGACATGGTAATATCATTAAAACTATCTCTAGGTATTCTACTTTAAGCTCTGTAAATCTCATTAGCCGAGATTTGGTCTAAGATATCTAGCAACGGTGTTTTATATAAAGACTTTATCGACTTTTATATAACTTATTAAATATTTAATTCTACGAAATAGTTTCATAAAAAACTGACAGAAAGGGCTTTTAGAAACATAATGAGTTTTATTTATTTCTTTTTGATATTTTGATTTTTTTATAAAAATTTTATAAAATTTTATAATAATTTCAATTTAAAAATTACATTCGTGCAAAGTATGTAGCTATACAAAATTCTAAAAAGCGCCATCTATTGGACTTACGATGAGTAAGTATGAAACGATTACTCAACTCGTCAAACGATTGCTAATACATATTCGTTGGTATCTACACGCTATAAAATCGTTGCTAACTTATCAACTAGAAAAGTAGAAAAAATGATTTTGTTCACTAAATTTGTCTTTCTTTTTTGAATTTCTCAAAAACTATTAAAGTTACAGACATGGTTAAGATATCAATATTTAGAGAAAAATAAACAGTTTCCAACAAAAGTATTGTGATTTACAGATTGTAATTTAAAATCACCTGAAATCCATTTTATTGGTGTTGCAGATTTTCTGCTATATCTTAAATACGAAATTGAATTCGATAATAATATTGATGCAAGAATATTCTTAAAGCATCCCTCTTTAAGATGTATTATACCTCATTCGCCGAGAAAATGTTTTTAAGCCCAGCAACGGTGATTTTCTGATATATTCTAAATATTGGTCAGATATTTTACACAATATCTAGGATTAGATAAGCTTTAGAGTCTTGATTTTGATAAAACATGATATAGCATAAAATTTGCAAGAAAACTGCATTTTTAGTTTTTTACTTTTTATAAAACTTTTGGTATAATCATAAAAAAATTAAAAAATATTTCTTACAAAACAATGGAATTCGTTGTTGTATGAAAAAATTTCTGAAGCGAGCCGTTTTTGAATAACTGTATTTGTAGTTCGAAGTATCAAAAAAGTGATTATGAATTGAAAGGCATATTGTGAGTAAAATTTTATCTCTTTTAGTCAATGTACGCACCTACTCGAAGCGAGAGTATTTGCTGTGAAAATATTTTCAACGATTACTAAAATTGTCCAACGTTTGATGATAAATTCCCTAGTATCTACTCGCTACAAAATCGTTGCTAACTTATCAACTAGAAAACTAGGAAAAATGATTTTTGAAAACTTAATTTGTACTTCTTTTTTTAATTTCTTAAAAACTTTTAAACCTACAGACATGGTTAAGATATCAATATTTAGAGCAAAATAAGCAGTTTTCACGAAAGTATTGTCTTTTACAGATTGTAATTCAGAATCACCTTAAATCCATTTTATTGGTTTTGCAGACTTTCTGCTATATCTTAAATACGAAATTGAATTCGATAATAATACTGATACCAAAATATTCTTAAAACATCCCTCTTTAAGATCTATTATACCGCATTCGCCGAGAAAATGTTTACAAGCCCAGCAACGGTGATTTTCTGATATGTTCCAAATATTGGTCAGATATTTTACACAATATCTGGGATTATGTAAAGTACAGAGTTTTAATTTTGATATAGACAGATAGAGCATAAAATTTGCAAGAAAACTGCATTTTTACTTTTTTTGTTAAAACTTTTCTTTATTTTTTATGAACTTTTTTTTGAAACTAACTAAAATATCTCAACAACTAAATGGATTTGTGATATGATAAAGGTATCAGAAATATCTTCAAGTATTCTACTTTATGTCCTGTAAATACCATTCACCGAGATTTGGTCTAAGATACTTAGCAACGGTGTTTTATATCATCCCTTTATAGACTTTTATATTAGTAATTAAATATTTAATCATAATCAATGCTTTCATAGAAAACAAAAAGAAAATGTTTTTGGAAACGTTGGAATCAGTTTTATTTATTTCTTTCAAATATTTTGGTTTTTTTAACAAAAATATTATATAATTTTATTAAATTCTGATTTAAAAAAAAATATTACCTATAAAGTAATTGAAATCGTTGCTAAACGACAATATATACAACGAGGATAAATTCACTCGTTGCATAGACGGCAATAGTTACGTTCCACCACGTGTTACTGGAAAAAATCTTAAGAAATCAAAATATTTATATAATTTAAATTTCTTTTTTGAATTTCTCAAAAACTATTAAAGCTAGAGTCATGATTTAGGCATCAATATTTAGGGAAAAATAAATACTTTCCAACGAGAGTATTGTCATTTAAGGATTTTAATTGAAAATCACAAAAAAAGCTATTTTATTGTTGTTCCAGATTTTCTTCTATATCTCAAATACGAAATTGAATTCGATAAAACTAATGATACCAAAATATTCTGAAAAGAACCCTCTTTGAGATATATTACACCTCATTCGCCGAGAAAATGTTTACAAGCCCAGCAACGGTGCCCAAATCTTAGATTTAAAATTTTTAGAGTTTTTGCCTATAAAATTTTTTTTCTTGGTAATATTTCAAATATTTTTATTTAGAAACGTTTATGGCCATTCCCTACATAGATCCAGATAGGTTTTTTAAAAGAAAATTAAGTCTAAGTAGCAATATATACGCTTGGATTGTATTCCAATTTTTCCGTTATAGCGTCTATACTAAATTACTCAGGCATATAATTTTGATGTCAAAAGATTTGTAAGAGTACAGGCTTTTAGATAATATATACCTATTTGGTCGAGAAAATGTTTTAGTAGCTAAAAACCGTGATTTTCTGATATCTTCCACATAATGGTCAGACATTTTACATCATATCTCCGATTATTTAAGCTATAGAACCTAAATATTTACATAGCCTGATAGCGCATAAAATTTGCAAGAAAACTGCGTTTTTACTTTTTTATTTAAAGCTTTCCTTTATTTTTTATGAGCTTTTGAAAATAAGGAAAGGAAAAAAAATTTCCCAGGGGTGTAAACCACCCTGATCGTTGCTAACTATCGTTGCTAATTTCACGGACGTACCAAATTTCGTTTTTTTTTGACATATACGATGGGTCTCTAAGCAGTTTCCTATCTCGTTATCTCTGGTACATTGAAACCTGTGTACTCGTAGTTTGGCTCTTTACCACTATTTTATTCCTATGCACTGCCTGGTTGGGCCCTAAATTGCTGAACTTTGTAATCAAGTGAAATCGATGCGTAGTTATAAGGTCGAGATTTTAGAAATTAAGTTCTTTCAGCGGGTCTGTTTTACGCCGAGCAAATTTGCATAATACAAAGTTCAACGAAGGCGCTGGTTCGAATAAGGGAATAAGGAAAGGAAAAAGCATCATGTCGGAGAAACTAGATATCATTATTTTCGGTGCCACAGGCTTTACAGGAAAATATACTGTATTTGAAGCGATATCTGTACTTCAAAACTTACGCTGGGGAGTTGCTGGTCGCAGTCGTCCTAAATTGGAAAATGTTCTAAAAGACATGGGTCTCAAGGCCAATAAGAACATATCTGCCACACCGATTATCATAGCAGATGTTGAAAATTATAGTACTTTAATAGAAATGGCTAAGCGATGCAAGGTTCTGGTCAACTGTTGCGGTCCTTATCGTCTTTATGGTGAGCCCGTGGTTAAAGCCTGCATTGAAGCTGGTACTCATCATGTCGACGTGAGTGGGGAGCCTCAGTATATGGAAACGATGCAGCTTAAATACAACAAATTAGCTAAAGAAAATAACGTTTACATTGTGTCAGCTTGTGGGTTTGATTCAATACCTGCCGATATGGGTACTGTTTTTATAGAAAAAAATTTCGATGGTATAGTTAATTCCGTAGAAATGTACCTTCAAACTTACATGAAAGGCGACACCGGCGGAGGAGCAAGCCTTCACTATGGAACTTGGGAAAGCGCAGTTTATGGTTTAGCCCATTCTAATGAACTACATCATATTCGGTCTCAGCTTTACAGTGAACGATTACCAAAGTTCTATCCGATTTTAAAAAATCGTCCGCTGATGTTCAAGTCCGATATTGTTAATGCTGTTTGCTTACCTTTCCCAGGTAGCGATCGTTCTGTTGTCATGCGCTCGCAACGTTTCATGTATCAGAACGAAAAGAAGCGCCCTGTACAAATGCAGGCATATATAGCTTTTAGTTCGTGGATGTCGGCAATTATTGTAGCTTTAGTTGCCACAATTTTTGGCGCAATGACGAAATTTCGGTTTGGGCGACGTTTGCTACTTAAATATCCTAAATTGTTTTCATTAGGTCTTGCATCCCATGAAGGCCCCCGAGAAGGGGCAATGGAAATGCTGCATTTCTCAGTCACCATGAAAGCGCTGGGTTGGCCTACAACAGATCGTCTTTCGGAAGTCACTGACCAGTATACCGATGCTCCGTCAAAATCATTAATGGTTAAAATTTCTGGTACCAATCCTGGTTATGGAGCCACATGCGTAGCAGTTCTTTGCACTGCTTTGACCATTCTCAATGAAAAAGATAAAATGCCTGGAAGTGGTGGAGTTTTCCCTCCTGGTGCAGCTTTTGCAAAAACCAGTCTTATTGGAGAATTGGAAAAACATGACCATGGAATGAAATTCGAAATTTTGGCCAACAAATAAGCATTGCGTTAAGAGTGTATGCAATTACAAACAGCGTAAAAGCGCACAGTTATCGAATTAAGTTTTCCATATAAAATATATTTTCTACTCTCTTAATAACGTTTACTAATACGAAAGAAATATATTTTATTTACTAAGTAAGGACATGTTTTATTTTAGATTTCTCAACTTGCATAGAAATTTTGCTTGGTTTAATCTTTTTTTGCCGATATTTGCTTGACCACTTTTCCAACAACTTCTTTTGGGAAGTGCTTCTCCACTTCCGCGGCGCAATTTAGGCAGTACGTTCGAGTGTAGAAAATACTGCAAGCGGGGTCTTTGCACACCATACGCTGGCATTTAACACAGTTTGCTCCCAAAGCCATAAAATATTCTGCCTTTTTTTTGTTGCGAGGAGGCGGTGGCTGGAAAGGGTCGCTCATTACATAGGTATTTTCCAAAAATTTTATCCCATAAGCAAAACCTGGCTCCTTGCCATAGTAATGCACCATTTCATTCATATCGCAATTTTCACAGTGAAATCTTATAGGATTCCGTTCGTCTTCCGATGGCGGTGGTCTTTCTATTTCTGTCGCCCTTCTATTTTTTTCTATGTCTTCCTGTGTAAGTTGCAATTGTTCTATTTCTTCTTCTTCGTCATTTATATATATGTTAAGATCATCGTCTACGGACCCCAATCGCTTCTTTACCTGTTTAGAAGTACTCGGTATTGAATCGTTCATTACGCTGCAATAATAAAACAATACCAAAAAACTTTGAGTCCGTATCAAGAGTATTAATTTGTTTATTTCTTTTTTTAGGTCTAAATTGGCAAAACATCCTAGAAATATATTTATTAATATAATTAATTAAATAAAGCAATTTATAAGTCAATAATCGTTTGTAATGCAAATCTAAAAGTGTCAACGCCCTAAGATTGCCTTGTGGCGCAGCTCTTTTGGCCACCAGTAAGGTCTCTCCGCATAACAAGTCTCGCCGTCTATCAAGAATTCATTATTATTCAGCGCAGGTTCTACGCGCATTAAAGCCAGTCCACGGTTTTGACATGAGTCACGCAACGTACCAACGGTCGCCCCATTTAATAGTTGTACAGCTAGTCCTTTAGTGACGTTCTTCACTGTTAAGCGAATTGGCATTAGGCGTTTGCGTATTACTCCAGTGTGAAATTGGCGAGCAGTGAGCTCTTGTCCAATATAACAACCTTTATGAAAGCTGACGCCATGTAAGAAATCCCCGTTGGATTCAAGGGCAAAACATTTTCCCGGTGGCAGATCAATGATTCCCTCGCCCACACCGCAGGAGAAGCGATGTAATCTATAGTTGCAATCAGCAGTGGGTACATTGATACCAGTTTCCGTACGATTCGCGAATATTTTTACCAAATCTATCCAAGTTTTGTCCGGAGTCATCAAGAAGCGTAATCCAAGCTCCCGGAGACGGGGATCAGGCGTGAAAAACCATTCATCCACAGTCGAAACGTTCTGATTAATATGATGATCAACCGGATTAAAAACCACCCATGGTGAAAACTCCTTATCGACACTATTCACGTCAATTTTGCGGCGAACGCGGTATAAACGCAAATGGCGTTTTAGCTCACTGGTCACATTTCTATCACACTCAATGATATAAGAATTGGGTTCCCTTTCTCTGTAAATGATTGCGTCGTAAAGCAGGCGTCCAGACTTATTTAAGAACATGGTGTATAAAGAGGTTTCGGGCTTATTAAGGTGCAGTATATCATTGGTAATTAGACCCTGCAAAAAGCGCTGAACCTCTTCACCGCGCACACGGATAAGTTCTCGATCAACAAGCGGTTCAACTACAATCTTCTTTAAGGCTGTCGACTGCACATGCGTTTCCATCAAGCGTGCGCCAAATTTCTGGAGTGTGAATAACTTTCTTAACATATTCATACTTCACTATATAAATTGTAGAAAAAAGTAATCATTGAAGTGGCCAAGAACTGTTTATTATACACAAACCAACCTTGAAATATATTGTTATATTAAGGGCCTAACTAAGTTTTATTTTCCTTTTAATATATTAGGAAAATACCTTGAATTTCTAAACCCAAATTTTGGTTTGTTTTTTAGAAAATGTCTTCAATATTTTTTCTCCGAATTTGCGATTTAGTACGTTTAAGACAGAGTTATCTCTGGTTTAAAACTATTGACAAACTTACACCGACCTACTCAGCAGAGATAATGGCTGCGTTCAGGAACAATTGGTGTTCGCTGGTTCTTGTCAGCGTAAAAAGTTTCCTTCCAGTAATCTGAAATAAAACAAGCAAGTGCGTATCGACCGAACCGAATTGAATAAAATGTAATCATTACAATTGGAAATTATAAACGCAATGAGACCATACGAAACAGATTTAGGACAGCACAAACTAAATTTTTGTTTTTTGGAACAAATTTAGATCTTCTTACCAGCCCCAATTTTTTTGTCGATTTTATGGTGTTTTTTTGCTTTGCTCCTGACCCCAACGAGCATAAAAAAAATTGTCGCTCTCTCTTGGGGGCGGGGCTGGAGCCCTTTGAAATTTGAAATATAACCAGCGATATCTCCGAAACTATAAGAGATATTCAGATTATATTGGTACCGTTAGAAAGCTAATATAAATATCATTAATTCATGTGAAGAGACATTTCATCGAAATGTTAACAGTTTTTTAAATAAACGCAATTTAAAATTTTTAATACTTTTTTTTTCCGTAAAAAAATTTTTTTCTAAATAAAATGTGTAATTAATGCATGCAATTACACTTAATATAAGAAAGTATATTATTTAAGCTTTCTTAAAGAATTTTTTTCATTCAAATTGGTGCTGTTTTTACGGAGAAAACGCATTTTTTAGAGTAAGTATAAATTACCCTTTTTGAATTTTGCTACTATGCAGTCTTTTAATAGTACGACTTTACAATGTATGTAACGTTGGGTCTTAGAAAGTTTAAGCTATGGCGGAAGTTACCGCCATTGTTGTTGTTCTATTGTTGCTTTTTTTTAATGTTTTTTCTTAAATTTTTTTTTTTATTTCAGTATAGCGCCGCAGGCGAAAAATTTTTAAGAAAAATCGCGCGATTTTTGTGTGTCAGTAAAGCGCCGCAAGTTACGCTCTATCACTTCAAAACAACACCAACACCATTAAGCTACAGTGAAAGTACCAGAGTCGCATTCTTGAAAAAGTGTATAAAGAATTAATTGCAGAAAGTAGTTCGTTGCCACTTTAAAAATCGCTTTTCTCCGTAAATAAAGCACCGATCGTAATGAAATAAATTTTCTAAGAAAGCTTAAATTATATACTTTCTTATTATAAGTATAATTGCATGCATTAATTACACATTTTATTTCAGAAAAAATTTTGTAATGGAAAAAAATTGTACTAAAAATGTTTAATTGCGCTTATTTCAAAAACTGTTAACATTTCGATGAAATGTCTTTTAACATGAATTAATGACATTTATATTAGCTTTCTAACGGTACTAATATAATCTGAATATCTTTTGTAGTTTCGGAGATATCGCTGTTTAAATTTTAAATTTCAAAGGGCTCCAGCCCCGCCCCCAAGAGAGAGCGACAATTTTTTTTATGCTTTTTTTTGGGGTCAGGAACGAAGCACAAACACAAGAAAAAAACGACAAAAAAATTGGAGCTGGTAAGAAGATGTAAATATAAGCTTATAGCCCTTTAAAATTTGAAAATTTAACGTCTATATGTCCTAAACTGTAAAAGATACATTTTCTCCTAAAATCCTGCACCGAAACTGGTAAAAAAATATGACTGCAAAGCTAAGAACTTGGGCTTTCTCAATACAGTGCACGCGCAGTAGTGTGAACACCGTAAAATATGAACACCCCAAAATATGAACACTTTTTATTTTGCATTGACTACTTTAAAGAGTGAACAAGAAAGCTCTAAAACCCAGTAGTTCCAAGCTTCGTCGAAGACATTGTCCTCGAAGACATCTTGCAAGACAAATTCCTATTTGTCGGCAAAATTTTTCATTGGCGACATTTTTAGGGACACGGAATGCAAGCTGTCCCCAATCGAACATTGTGAGGGACACGTCCTGCAGGTTGTCCTGCTAGCAACCAAAAATTGATAATTAAGCATAGCAACGAGCATTTGTTATTATGACTTTTCAAATCTACTTTAATTTTTTTCCAATTTTCAGTCGTTCGTTGATTTTCAATTGTGACTGATATAAAAAAAAATATAACAAACCAAGCGGCTCTCAATAGGCTAGTGGAGTAAGTGCTCGCCTAGTAATATTGAGAGTGAGGGTTCGAATCCCGCAACGGTCATTTACAAAAATTTATAAATAAAATTTAAATTAATATTTCTCTGAAAAAAATTACAAAATAAAGTCCTAGGGACGATTCTGGTGGTGCTATGGTAATTTCTCGGCTATTTTTTTTTATTTTATGCGGCGACATTTTCGGTAATTGCAATCGAAGACAACATTGAGGACACTGTCGCTCTTGTTGTCGTCGAAGACAATATTGAGGACACTGTCGCTCTTGTTGTCGTCGAAGACAATCGAGACATTCGTATGAAAATGTCCTCTAAGACAAACATAGGCTTGTCTTCCAGGTGTCCTCGACCAGAGATAACGAGATAGGAAACTGCGTCAAGACCCATCGTATATGTCAAAAAAAACGAAATTCGGTAATTAAGTGAAACACGTATAGTGTATGTGTCGTGTATATGTAGTTCACCACAAGACGTCACGTTTATATGACATTACCTTTGTTTATTATTTTACCAGATAAAAAGTGTTTAGCTTGTGAAAATTGTTTAGCTATTTCGCAAAGAAATTAGCGTTTTTAGTGAATTTAAATGAAGTTAAATCATGCACTGGATCTCGCAAGTAGCACTTGCCGGGGCTGTATATGAACGGCTTGCTATTTTGGAGCAGGATGATTGGCCTGCAACGGCAGGCATGGAAATTTCAGTGCAGGGAAGTTTGTTGCGACCTCTGGTATTTTTCTCCGGCCAATCGGAGTTGATAGGTCATGTTTTGAGTGAAACCGCATCGGATCCGATGCCAGCATATCAAGGCACCACCTTGTCGCACAATCATGAACACTATGTGATAGTATCGTCGGAAGCCACGGTCTTAATGCAATTGCTCGGGGCTCAGTCAATCGATTTGAATGGAAGTGGAATGGAAATGGAAATGAACTTGGCATTTGGAATCGCAACGCAAATGCAGAAATTAAAAAAAGGTACTTTAATTAATGATTAAATTATTATTTAAGTGTTTTATGTGATGTTTTTGTATTTTTTTCTAGTACGGGCGTTGCTGTACTTGGCCACACGGTTGCTCGATTTACTCACGCACAAATCCGCCGGAATTACTTTAGCTTTAAATCAAAAGAACAATGAAATGTGCAACATATTATGCCTGCCTGTAAGTCAGTCCGTCCGTCTGTAGAAATCACGATTAAGTTAGAACTAATAGAGCTGTGAAATTTGGGACGAATATACTTGGTCATAATAGGCTGTTTGGTATTAAATACAATACCAACATATGCAATCTTGCGTCCAGAAGATTTATAACTTCAAAACCATGTTCGTTATTGAACTTTTGAAATTTCGCTAGAATGTTTAGCTATTGCAGCAAAGATAAAAGGAAAGAAAGTTACTCATAACTACTAAAAATAAAGAATACACCTTAACAAACAAATGGCAGAATTCTGTACATTTAGTTAACATTATTTGTATCGTTAAATACGATATCCATGAATAAAATAGAAGATTTCATCTAAAATTTATTCATTTCGTCAATTGTGGTGAAAAAATCAATGATATTATAAAGCAACGTTACATTTTACGTTAACAAAAGAAAATTCAGAAAGTACGAAAAAGGTAAAAGTACTTTTTGTAGTACTCGGTGTAAAGAACACAATAATTTTCTGTTCTAGGAAGTAATTTGTACTCCGCGAAGCAAGAATAAACGTTTTGTTAACAGTTCAAGCACATTTATGCACTAATGTATTTGCTTATTAAGAAAAAAATCAAATTTATTTGATATAGTAGCATACCGACAACACTGCTTTGGTACCAGAATTCATAAGAGGCGCAAAAATAGATGCGTTCTATACAAACGGGCAACACTAGTATCGGCAAATTCAATGGCGAGGTGAACGAAAAATTTGAGGGTATACCAACGCCATTTTATGTCTGCTTTTTTATTTTAATTAGATAATCAATTTGATTTTACAATAATTTCTTTTGCTTGAATTCTTCATAGAATAGGTCATACAGTTTCTTGTATAAAATAGTGGCGGATTTGAGCGTATAAAACAATTTACATTCGATTTTTTGTTGTTAGTCTGCACTTGCAATGATTTCTAACCTTCAAATACTTTTCCCAAATAGGTTCTAATTAAGTAATAAACTATTTAAAAGTAAAATGGATATTAAATAGACTAAATAATTGGCATAAATTAATAAATAAAAATTGATGTCTTCGAATTCATTATTTATGTGAATAATTAACTAAGTTGCTATCTCAAAACAAACGATTCGACTTAAAAATCTGAATTGTCATTGGGGTCTCAAAGCTGAACCCTCTCCGTCCCGATTACTCTTCATCGAAGGTCTGTAATGTTGGGTTTCTCTTGTAGTAACCCCTCCGCCGCGAACGTCTCACCCGTAACAGGGGCACGTAACTTTCAGTTTCCTATACAAAAAACCCCGTTCCCTTTCCCCGACACTCTTCATCGGTGGTCTGTAATATTGAGTTTCTGAGCTCAATTTTCGGCTTTTTCACGAACACTACTTTACGATTAGACGTCAAATCGCAGATCAGAGTTGCAAGTTTTTCGAGCCTTGACGCAGTTTCCTATCTCGTTATCTCTGTGAAAAAGACGCGAGAGAGAACACGAAACCAAAAAGTTGCAATATGGTTGAGAGCAGAGATAATCTCTGGCTTCGAGACATGAACTACTGGGATCTAATTTATAACACTCTGACAGCTACTAACGAAATTTTTCGTCGATGAAATTGACTGTGTGAAACTATAAATTGGTGCGTAGAATGCCCGCTTTAGAAAAAAATACCGATTTTTTACACCAGTCGGAAGATAGTAATTCAAACGCAGCTAATGAAGGAGGTTTTTCCGCTAAGAGTACACTCAAAGATTGCACAGAGCTTATTCGAGTTAATGACATTTCCGAAATAAATAGCACAAGTGTAGTGTCAGCGCAAAACATCTTAATCTCTGGAAGAAAGCATCTAATTTCCGGGGAAATTTGTGGCAATTTCAACGAAGCTCCCAACTATAAGAAAGTAAAATGTAAAAAAAATGAAAGTACAGTAGAGACGGCGAGGAATATCACGAAAAAAGAACTAAAAGACGGAGATGTTCAAACTGACATACCGCCAAGTGATACAAACAAAATTCCAAATTCCCAAACAAACCCAGTGCTAGCTGATATCAAGATAGGAATGACGGTGAAGAAGGAAGAAGCCACATCAGCTTCACGTGAATCATGCAAATTCGGAATTTCTTGCTATAGGTTAAAATATCTTTATTTTTAGTTATAGCTAAATATATTTATTGCAGGCGAAATCTCATGCATAAAATTAAACAAGCTCACCCTGGAGATCATGATTATAAAAGGCAAAAATATTCACTGCTACCAGCGGGCACTGTGGCCTGCCCTTACGGGGACGCATGCTACCGCCACAACCCAACACATTTTCAGCATTTTAGTCACCCCCCAGAAAGTAAGCCCGCATTAATTTTGCGTTCAAGTACTATAACCAATTTATAGTACTCTGCCTATAGTTTAAGAAATTGCATTTCCTCCTTTCTACATAATTTTAGCTGACTTTGATCAAAACTGGGAAAATTATCGCCAACGTCGCCAGAGGACACGAAGTTATGTAATAGACAATAGCGATGCAGCTAGCGATAGCAACTGTGAGTTAAGTGATTATGATTTAGATGATCCTTTCATCGATGATGCCGCTCTTGATAAGGATTATGTGCCGAGTGAAGAAGAGGATGATGAGAAAGACGATGACTGTGATTGAGAATGAGAAAACTTTCTTTGTTGAAGATTATTTTTGCATTATAATTTAAAGATGGAAAAGGAATATTTTTTAAGAGTTTATTGATAAAAGGTTTTATATCGCGTTCTACTTATATGACTTACTCGTATTGCAATTAAAAAGTATTTTTTAAATTTCTTAATCAGCTTTAATTTATACCTATTCATTGTAAAGGAATTAAATTTCGCAGCTTTTACGGCTTCTGTCCTTTAAAAATATATCTTTAAGAAACAGAGGTAAGGTTACAAATTATTTATAATAATAGCCTTCATCATCTTCATCGTATTGCTTATTTTCATAGTTTACGGTGCCCCATTTTGCCGCTTCGCCGCCGCGTACTTTCACATTGTAACAAACATTTTCAGCTTTTAATACACTTTGATGCATTGTATGAATTTTCCGTGATAAGTCACGACATCGGTATACTCTTAAACTAACGTAACTGCAATTAAAAATTTAAGTAACTAAAGGATTTATGTTTCCCGTTTTAATTGTACCCTGTATACAGCCTTTGAAGTGTCTTGCAAGTATCTATACAAGCTTGCGTCTCTCCACTGCCCAAACAATTAATACAACGTCGCATTAATTCTCCGGTAAGATCAGATAAACCCAAAATATATTCCGTGGGATCCATAGAAAATTTCAATTCTTTCTGCGTGACTTTTATCTTAATGAAATTGATATGTTCAAAAAATTCGTTTTTCTTACTTTTAGTGTTCATCTGCTTATCATCATCTTGGCCATGAGAATCACGATTATGTGAGAATACCATCTTTCTTTGCAGGAAAGACCAATCAGGTAGTAAAGTTTCTTCTCCCCTCATATATTCCATAAAAGTATAGGCTTCAACAAATTCCTGTAATCCAGGAGAATAAGCCCATTTGTATTGGTAAGGATCCAAGTTTTCTAATTCCTCTGCAATCGCTTTAAAATTCCAATCAATTAATTTATCTAGACGTTGTCTCGCCTCTTCAAGTATCCTTCCTTTGTTTTCTTGTCGACAGTCAATGGTATGGAGAAGAAAAATTATGCGTTTGGACTCGATTGTTATATCGCGTCCTAGTTTTACGATGCGTTCGTGACGATCATGTTTATCGTCAAGTTCCTTCCGATATGTTCGGAATTCCAGCAAAATTAGATTATCTTCATCCAATCGCCTAGATTCCGGCTTAATTATTTTATAGTGATTATTACGGTGACCACCACGGCGCATTGTAGAATTTATTTGATAGTAATAACAGTGCACTTTAAAGCAGAGATAAAGGCTCAGTCAGAGATAACGAGATAGGAAACTGCGTCAAGGCTCGAAAAACTTGCAACTCTGATCTGCGATTTGACGCCAAATCGTAAAGTAGTGTTCGTGGAAAATCGCGCGATTTTTCTTAAAAATTTTTTGCCTGCGGCGCAGATTCAACAAATTTTCTTATTATGTAAAAATTTAAAATATTTTTTAAAAAATTACGTGAAACCAACAATAGATTAATAACTTAATAGTAGTAGAATGGAAAAAAGTAGTTTTTACTTAAGTTCTTCTGACTTTTAAGAGCTATTTTCTCCTCAAATATTAGACTGATAAAAATGAAAAAAATACTCAAAGAAAGCTTAGGGTCTCAGCTTTATTGTTATTCCAAAGATTTAATAGGTTAAATACACACTTTGAAACGAAAAAAATTAGTAAATGTAAAAAAAAAGTTCAAAAAATTAAAAATTTGGATTTGCATAAAAACTATACAGTTTTTGGAAAAATGTTATATTAAAGAAATTGAAGGGCTTTTGGAGAGCTTTCTAACGGTACTAATACGATCGAAATATCTTCTCTGGTTTATGAGTTATAGGCATGTCAATTCCAAACTTTAAAGTGCTATAACTTTTAAACTAGAGGAGAGCGACAAAAACTGATGGTTTTATTAGAATCAGCTCCAAAAACAACAACAACAATAAAAAATGCAAAAAAATTGGGGCATGGCTCAAACGGTAAACCATTCCATCCATTTTACTTTTAAATAGTGTTTTACTTAATTAGAACCTATTTGGAAATAATATTTTTAAGTTAAATATCATTGCAAGTGCAGATTAACATAAAAAAATCTAATGTAAATTGTTTTATACGCTCAAATCCGCCACTATTTTATACCAGAAACTGTATGACCTTTCAACAACCTTTGAACTGTAATGACCTTTTTTAACAATTCACGCAAAATAAAACATTATAAAATCAAATTGATTATCCAATTAAAATAAAAGAGCAGATATAAAATGACGTGGTATACCCTCATATTTTCGTTCACCTCACCATTGAATTTGCCGATACTAGTGTTGCCCGTTTGTATAGAACGCACCTATTTTTGCGCCTCTTATAAATTCTGGTACCAAAGCAGTGTTGCCGGTATGCTACAATATGAAATAAATTGAATGTTTTTCTTAATTACCAAATATATAAGTGCATAAATGTGCTTGAACTGTTAACAAAACGTTCATTCTTGCTTCACGGAGTACAAATTACTTCCTAGAATAGAAAATTATAGTGTTCTTTACACCGAGTGCTACAAAAAGTACTTTTACCTTTTTCGTACTTTCTGAATTTCGTTTTGTTAACGTTAAATGTAACGATACATAACATTTAAGTTATTAGATGAATAATTTTGCTTATAATAATCTGAAATTATATTCCGGTTCGTATTCGGGTGTGCCATAAGGGCCGCGTGCACCTATGCCAGATACGCTAATACTACTGTTCTGCGGTCCGTGAAGAGGAGCCGCATTTGTTGGAGCATGTCCGTAGCTATAGCTATCATAAGCTTGTTGCTTGTAAGCAACGTGTTCGTCGTAACCTCGTCTGCAATGAAAGGAAAGAAAATTTACTTTCACAATAGAAATTCACATCTTTCGGTCTCTGAATTCAGTCGACTTGACATTTTTTATTAGCCAAAGAAGACAGAATATACATATATTTTGATCATAAAACATACCCGTACGTTTCGTCCATAGCACTTCTGGCCTTCTCTAGTATGGACATAACTTTCTGTTTTGGCGGTATGGAGTTTTTGGCAAAAGGGCTAAGCCAAAGTCCTAAAAATCCACAAAAAATTATGAATTTCAAAATTCCGCAAGCATGCCATTCACTCTACCTGTAGCCATGATGTGGTGGTAAGCTTTTACCAATTTGTGATGCGCCGTCGCCGCCACCATCACCACTTCCAGTAGTTGCAACTCCACATAATCACGCAACTTAGCCATCATGATCGGTTATGCTGGTATTGTCCATTAGCTCGCGCAGTTGCTCTTGACGAATGACATTATTGCTGTTCGGAATTAATAATTCCTAATACTTGCCGTGCCACTTGCACAGTCCTGTGCATGATTTAGCTTCATTAAAATTTCCCTAATTTCTTTGCGAAATAGATAAACAATTTTCGCAATCTAATAAATTTTTGTTCTCATAAAATGATAAACAAAGGAAATGTCAAATAAACGTGACGACATGCGGTGAACTTCACATACAGCACACATATACTATACGTGTGTCCCCACGTAAAAAAGACTAAGAAAATCAGTCTTTGTTCGACATATTTTTTGGCGGGAACGAAGTTTCCTATCTCCTTATCTCCGGTAAGAGGTATAGAGAATTGCCAGTTAACACAACTACCGTATGATAGTGTCATAGAAGCAAACAGAATACGCAAATGGTTGACATCGTCGAAACTGCCGAGCCCTTTACTGAAGTTTTTCAAGAGCCAATTGAACCACTTAAATAGAAAAGAAATTGTTCATTAAATAGATTTGATTGAGGTCAATCATTACATTCAGATTGGCTGAGTTGTAATATACAATAACTTTTAATATACTTTTTTTCATTTACATTTCTAAATGTTTGAGGACAATCATTGATGTCAGTTTGGCCGAGTTGTAATATACTAGAATACTGGTTTATCTAAAAAAAAAAATACTGTATCAAAAAAAAAATTATTTGATGTGATTCAAGATTTTCATGTTTTTTTGAGAAGAAAATTTGTTTGAATTTTAAAAAATAGATGTTTGATGAATTTTGTTACGGAAAGAACTAAAAATTCTTTAAAATCTTTAATAAATAAAATAAAGAAAAAGGATAAACTAGTGGTATTATAGAGGGAATATTTTATTTGTGGTCAGATTTGCTTGAAACTTGGTCCTAATACTCTTTGGTATAATTAATCAAATACATATTTCGGCATTTTTCAAAATCTAACCCCTTAGGGGTGAAAACGGGTTGCAATGTTTGTCTGAGGAATATTTCATTTGTGGTCGGAATCAACACACGCTTTCTAACCATTTAACCAGAATGAGCCACAGCAATGCGGGGCCGGGTACATTTAGTTTTAAAATAATTCTATTAAATCTATACTAATATTATAAATGCGAAAGTAAGCCTGTCTGTCTGTTACCTTTTCACGGCTGAACCGCTGCACCGATTTTGGTGAAATTTGGTGTGGATATAGCTGGAACCCTGACGAGGGACATAGGGTACCTATTTTATAAAAAGTCAACCTCTAAATAGAGGATAAAGGACTGTAGGGGAATTCAGTCTCAATTTTAAATTAAGTTAACATTGTGCTGGACAGAATAGATGCCAATAATAAATGAATTTATATCATGGTAAGACACAAACAAGCAAGAAGTATCTCTGGGACCTTCGAGTTATCAAGGAAACCCTATAACGGGCCCCTCCTATCCAAATAAAAAAGTGTCGTGTATATCATATTTTCGAGTATGTACATATATGTACATACTGCAAGCAAACGACTGTGATGTGTACATATGCATATCATTTAATCAAACTAAGAGCGACCACTATTTAACGCGAACGAAGTTGCGGGCAACAGCTAGTTTATTATAAAGTTTTTGTCCGAATTCATTTCTTCGCCGATATGCACTCTATCACCAGAGATAAGCTATCACGACGCAAACCGAATGATTTTTTGTTTGTATTTTCATTGCGGTGCGCGCACCAGTCCACAGGAGATGAACATGTGCGCGCACCGATGGCAGAAAATCAAAATTTTTAAAAAACCAACGCGCGGTGCGTCGGCAGGTCCACAGACGTGAAAATTTGAGCTTCATGGAAAAGTGCGGCCCATATCTGCGTTGTCTATGACCAGCTTTAGGCAAGTCTCCGCATTCGTACTTGTTGCTCATGTGATCTCTACGATACATGTTTGTTGGCTGTACTTAATCGTGTACCCGGCAGGTTCACCATAAAAGTTGGAAGGGATTTTATTGAATTTATTTGAATTCTCTGCCCGTTTCATATTGTAAAGTTTAGTCACAATGATTACCATTTTTTTCAATAAATTTCATGATATGTCATCAGAAAAGAATATTTTCAGTATTGCCCACTTTAGTACAAAAATAAAGAATTTGGTCATTATTTTAAGTTAGTATGCATTTTATTCAAAGTAACTCGAATCCGATATACTGTGTTAATTTTTACAAACGAAGCATTAGTCTGTTGTTTTCTAAAAATTGATAATTGTTTCTATATTATTTCTAATGTACGCAACTACCAGATGAATACAAGTTATTACTAGGCCAATAATCATATGTACCCACACAATAGAAAATTCATATTAAAATTATAAACTATTTGTTGGTATATTCTCTAGAATATTTCCGATAAGTTAAGGAATATGTACATCGGGAATTTGCCGTCATCCTTTGTCGTCGTCGTTTAGAAAGTTGTTAGAAAGCTCGGACTCTACTGCCACATTGCTTGTTCCTATTGCACACAAAAGCCTGCGGCAAAACTGACGGCCAGGAGGCCATCAAGGGTGAGCATTAAAAATACCGCCGCCCATGCGACGTTTTTTCTTCTTCTTAGCGGTTAGGCTTTCTTGCCCACTGTCGGTGTTTGAAACGCTGTCTTCCCCACAAGTGGATGTTGACGAAGATGAACTCGACGAGCTTGAATTGCTTGAACTGTCCGAAGCAAAACCAGTGCTTTGGTCAATATTAATACTTTCGGCTATTTTGAATAAATCCGGTTCTTTTTCTTGCAACATTCGTAACCATTTGCGTGAGAGTTTTGGACGGCCACGCACGGTTTTGTGCCATACAATGTGGAAATTAGTGCGACTACAGAAATTCTGTGTAATGGCAACAGTGTCATCGAGATTCAATACAACGTGCCACCATCCGCCAGGAACAAATACCGTCTCACCGGGTTTCTGCAATATTTCAAGGGGTCGAAATTCGACCGGCCAATCCGCCATTTTAGTTTTTGGGTAAATGGTATTGAACCAGGTAATAGCTTCGTCACGTTGCTTTCCGCCTAATGATGATGGAACTTTCAACATTTCCTTAGGTGTTTGTGTAGAAAACAAGCACCACCGTTTGTGCCCAAACACAAGGGCATTCCATGCACTTGTACCTAATGGATCAATATGAATACCTGTGCCGGATCTTTCCGGTCCCATTACAAACCAACGATAAGGCGGACGTCGTTCCTCGCCACAATATTTGAATAAGTCATCCTGAAAGTACTTAGGTATCGTGTAGTCTTCCAGCAGCTTCCTACGACGATGGTGCTCCCCAAAACTACTGTCGAATATATACAAAGGACTATCATCCTTGGTCGAGCGCATATATTCCACATAGTATTTCATTTTCATCTTTACGCTGTAGCCTTCATTATCTTCACCGCACTTAAACTTTTGATTGCGGTACTTCTTTGCCAAACGTGGTAGCGTCCATTTTTCGACTGCGTTCCAATTATCTGTGCAACCTTCAATAACCACGGGCAAGTAGGGTCTCTCAAATCTTCGTATGAACTCCTGGCAGTCAACATCATTCACATGGATACGCTCGACGTTGTCTGTAAACTGCTTGAACTCTTCAAAGAGGTCGCAATAATGTAGTGCTGTCCAAGAGTCTTTTTCACCCAGCTCCGGTCGAGCCTTTCTTTTCACCTCGCGCAACCTCTTCCTTGAACGTTTTGGTAATTTAAATTCTTCACTCATAGTTTTCTGATTTAAGGCGAGTACAAATTCTGAATTTTCAGCAGTCTTCCCAACAAGATGAATATCGTGACAAATAATGCTTGAAACAGCGTTGAAAAGAAAAAGCACTACACACCGAATCAAATGTCAAAATTACAGAGGCCCTAAGTTAATCCAGGAAAAAATCAATTAAGGGCGAAGTTACATTGCAAATTTTTGATTGATTAAGGGCCTGATTAGTCGGCCTTTTTACGTACAGGTAGTCCCGGACTTACCACCGTTCGACTTACGACTATTCGCACTTACGACCATTCTTTTCCCAATTTTTTTCAAAGAAAATACTTATTTTTAAATACAAATTAATAAGGAATTGCTAAAATTACATCAAATGGATGCAAATGAAGAGCGATTCTCAGAAATAAATAGGCTGATTCAGGAAAATTTGACTTGTTATCATGAAATTTACCGGGAAATGAAAGCTTTTTATATGAAATTCGACTTACGACTTAATCGACTTACGACCGATGACCAGGAACCTATCTCGGTCGTAAGTCGGGGAATACCTGTATTTCGAAATACTTTTTACTTTACGGGTTAAAGGGGGATCATCACTATTGAAGTCGCCAGATTCATTTTGACTATGTTCGAAAGTGGTTATTTTTAATTTTGTCGGTCTTATTTTTGATGATTTTAATATATTAAACTTGTTTTGGATTTATGTAACTAGAATTTGATAAAAAATGGCTTATGTTTACCGTTGTCAAGTAGTTCCAATTTTGTTGTTAATTTTTTGGGTATTAGTGCTCTTTGCCCTGACCCCAACAAGGAAAAAAAAAAAAAATTGCGCTCTCCCTTAGGGCCGGGGCTGGAGCCCCTTGAAATTTGAAATAAATCTATAAAAAAAAGTCATATATCTCCGAAAATATATAAGATATTTGTATGATATTAGTGCCATTAGAAAGCCATTGAAAATGTCATTAATTTATGTGAAATAACTTTTTATCAAAATATGTATAGTTTTACAAATAAACATAACTTAATGTTTTTAGTACTATTTTTTAAAATAAAATAATTTTTTCCAAACAAAAATGTGTGATTAATCCAAGCAAATATACTAAAAATAAGATTACATGTATTTAAGCTTTCTAAGAAAATTTATTTCGTTCAAACCGGTACTGTATTTATGAACAAAACTCATTTTTAAATTGATAATAAACTACTTTCTCAAATTATCTTATTATACCTTTTTACATTAATGCGTCTCTGGTACTATGCAATATATTTGCCGTAATGGTTGTGGTCAGAGATAAGGAGATAGAAAACTTCGTTCCCGCCAAAAAATATGTCGAACAAAGACTGAATTTTTTCGTTTCTTTTAGGCGCTGTTCAGACATGGGACATATGTCGCACGAGGGACACGAATTGTTGTTGTTTCCCAGCAAAACTACAAAATGAACTGTGGACTATGAATAAATGAATCTGTCCCTTGTGCGACACACGTGTCCCCTGAAATATCGAGGGACACGAGTAAACAGAGTTGTCGTACTGACGAAGAAAAATATTGTCTCTGTAATCAGGTATGCATTTTCGTGATATTGAGAAGAAAATGTATACAAATTGATATAATTAAATACAAAACAGCAACACCAAAGTTTTTGCATATAGCCCTAAAAATTTCTCTAAAAACTGTCGGTGAGTAATATGAAATACAATTTTTATTCTTTTGTTTATAAAGCATATATTATAGAAATGTGTTTGATGTGGTCAAAAAACCTCACGGAAATACTTATTAGCCTCCTGCAAAATGAAACATCGTTATGGGATATAAAAGACCAGAAGTATCACGACAGGTGCGCAAAGGAGGCGGCGTACAATAAAATTCTGAAAGAGATTAAAAATTATGCTCCTGAAGCTACTTTAAACGAAATAAAAGCAAAAATACATTCACTAAGGTCTCAATACAAGAGAGAGATACGGGCTATATCAGCGTCGAAATTCTCTGGCGATGGTGCAGACAATATAAGAGCGCCAAAACTTTGGTGTTTCGGTCTCTTAGAATTTTTAAGACCAACTACCGAAATAAGACCAACAAGTTTTTAGTTTTATTGTAATTTACAGCCCTATTCTGGTCTAATGTCTAAACAGAACACAGTGACATATGACATTCGAATTGCAGCTGTTGCTGAGTTGTCCGCTGGTTTTTTCTTTAAAAAATAGCTAGCATTTAGAGTTGGTATATAATTATATATAGTTATATATTTATATAATAGAATTTATATCAGTATGTCTGTATTCACCACCAGTGGTTGGAGTTTTATAGTTGTCACAACTTAACCAGAATACCAGTGATGACTTCGAGTGACAAGAAGAATGAGATATATGTCATGAATGACATGTCACAGCACGCCAGAATAGGACTGTTAATCTCAAATAATTATTGATGCTGAAAAATTTCACACCTTATTTTTAATGAACTGAAAACCCAGATTATTAAAAAACTCAGATAATTAGGTAACTATTTAACACGGTATAATAAAATTAAGTTTACAAAGGTTTATATTCAAGAAGTAATAAAAAGCATTAAATGGTAGCAGAAAGGTATTAAATTATATCAAAACGTATTAAAAAAATCTTGTCATAAAATCAACCATGTCACTCGACCCACAATCCAAATGAGAAACATGTTTGAACACTTCAGGGGACACGAGCGATGAATAGTTCCAAGCTGGGGACATATGTCCCGTGTCTGAACAGCGCCTTACGTGGGGACACACGTATAGCATATGTGTGCTGTATGTGAAGTTCACCGCATATCGTCACGTTTATTTGACATTTTCTTTGTTTATCATTTTATGAGAACAAAAATTTATTAGATTGCGAAAATTGTTTAGCTATTTCGTAAAGAAATTAGGGTTTTTAATGAAGTTAATTTCATTCAATTAACTTAATTTTCCTTCCTTTCATTGCAGACGAGGATACGACGAACACGTTGCTTACAAGCAACAAGCTTATGATAGCTATAGCTACGGACATGCTCCAACAAATGCGGCTCCTCTTCACGGACCGCAGAACAGTAGTATTAGCGTATCTGGCATAGGTGCACGCGGCCCTTATGGCACACCCGAATACGAACCGGAATATAATTGCAGATTATTATAAGCAAAATTATTCATCTAATAACTTAAATGTTATGTATCGTATAAAAACTTAAATGGTTGCATGCATAAATAAATAAATACGTCGAAGGACTTAAATTCTTAAGGCATTAAATTCTTATTATTTAAAAGGAATGCTTCTCATACCCGAAGGTATGAGGTTATATTCAATTTGTGCTTTCGTTTGCAACGCATTAAAGGAGGCGTGGTATAGAAAAGTATATATATTCTGTCGCAGAATCACCTCATAAGTCGATTTGGCCATGTCCGTCCGTCCGTCTGCAGAAATCACGATTAAGGGAGAACGAATAGAGCTATGAAATTTGGGACGAATATACTTTGTCATAATAGGCTGCTTGGTATTAAATACAATACCAACATGGTTGTTTGGAACACATATGCAATCTTGCGTCCTGGAGATTTATAACTTCGCAACCATGTTCGTTATCGAACTTTTGAAATTTTGCTAGGATGTTTAGCTATTGCAGCAAAAATAAAAGGAAAGAAAATTACTCATAACTACTGAAAATAAGGAATACTTCTAAACAAACAAATGGCGAAATTCTGTACATGTAATTAACATTATTTGTATCGTTAAGTACAATATCCATAAATAAAATAGAAGATTTCATCTAAAATTTATTCATTTCTTCAATTGTGGTTAAAAAATCAATCATATTATAAAGCAGCGTTACATTTTACGTTAACAAAACGAAATTCAGAAAGTACGAAAAAGGTAAAAGTACTTTTTGTAGCACTCGGTGTAAAGAACACTATAATTTTCTATTCTAGGAAGTAATTTGTACTCCGTGAAGCAAGAATGAACGTTTTGTTAACAGTTCAAGCACATTTATGCACTTATATATTTGGTAATTAAGAAAAACATTCAATTTATTTCATATTGTAGCATACCGGCAACACTGCTTTGGTACCAGAATTTATAAGAGGCGCAAAAATAGGTGCGTTCTATACAAACGGGCAACACTAGTATCGGCAAATTCAATGGTGAGGTGAACGAAAATATGAGGGTATACCAGCGTCATTTTATGACTGCTCTTTTATTTTAATTGGATAATCAATTTGATTTTATAATGTTTTATTTTGCGTGAATTGTTAAAAAAATAGGTCATACAGTTTCTGGTATAAAATAGTGGCGGATTTGAGCGTATAAAACAATTTACATTAGATTTTTTTATGTTAATCTGCACTTGCAATGATATTTAACTTAAAAATACTATTTCCAAATAGGTTCTAATTAAGTAAAACACTATTTAAAAGTAAAATGGATATTAAATAGACTAAATATTGGCATAAATAAATAAATAAAAATTGATGTCTTCGAATTCATTACTTATATGAATAATTAATGAAGTTGCTATCTCAATACAAACGATTTGACTTAAAAATCTGAATTGTCATTGGGGTCTGAAAGCTGAACCCTCTTCGTCCCGATCACTCTTCATTCATGGTCTGATAGTTGAGTTTCTATTTTCAATTAACCCCTCCCCCGCGAACGTCTCACCAACAACAGGGGCACGTAACTTTCAGTTTCCTATACAAAAAACCCCGTTCCCTTTCCTTCACACTCTTCATCCATGGTCTGATAGTTGAGTTTCTGAAAAGCATTTTTCAGGTTTTTCACAAACACTACTTTACGTCAGAGTTGCATATTTTAGCATATTTCAGCAGTTTCCTATCTCCTTATCACTGGTTGTGGTGGTGTTAGTAACAAAGTGACAATAGACGGCGCTATTTCTTTAGATTTTCATATGAATTAAAAATGAAAAATTTTGAAGAAAAATCGCGCGATTTTTCGCCTGCGGCGCTTAACTTATATTGCAAAATTTTAAATATTTCATTTATATTTGTTTCATACATAATGCTTAATATACCACACAAACAAATCGCAAATTGAATATTGTTTCCAGCTTACAACAACAATACCAAGAAAAACGATAACTGGCGTCAAAGCCTCAAAGACCCAACGGTGCAAACTCAGTACGTTCGCATTATTAAAAATATGTATAGTAGTAAAATTCTAAATTGGTAGTTTATACTTACGTTTAAAAATGAGTTTTCTCCGTAAGTACTGCACCGATTTGAATGAAAGAAATTTTCTCAGAAAGCTTAAAATATATGTTATCTTATTTTTAGTATATTTCCTTGGGTTAATTACACATTTTTCTTTGGAAAAAATTATTTTATCAAAAAAAATAGTATTAAAAACCTTAAGTTGCGTTTATTTATAAAACTAAACATCTTTCGATAAAAAGTTATTTCACATAAATTAACGACATTTTTATTAGCTTTCTAACGGTACTAATAACATCTAAATATCTTCTACAGTTTTAGAGATATTAAGGGTTTTTTTTCAAATTTCAAAGGGCTCTAGCCCCGCCCCCACAGAAGAGCGACATTTTTTTTTTGGCTTGTTTGGGTCAGGAAAAGGAGCACTAACAACAAAAATTAAAAAAAAAAAATTCGAGTCACTTGTCTAAAGTAAATATGTTCCCCAAAATTTTTCAAAATTTTTCGCCCGCGTTGCTATTTCTATTTCGATTTATAAAAATCCCGCGATTTTTCTTCTAAATTTTTCGGCTGCGGCGCTATTTCCATACATGTTAATAGTGGACATCGCAAATTGAATAGTAATTTAAAGATACCACCCCAATAAAGAAATACCGGTAAATGGCGTCAGTGGTTGCATTCAGAACGACCAAGCAAGGTCAGCGAAAAAATTTTATGCTTTCTGAGAGGGTAGAAACGTCAGAAGGGCTGACGAAAACCTTCACAACTTCGTCAGCCCTTCTGACCTTTCTACCCCCTCAGAAAGCAAACTATCATTTCGCTGACTTTGCTTGAGAGTGAGGGTTCGAATCCCGCAGCGGTCATTTACAAAAATGTATAAATAAAATTTAAAGTCCTAGGGACGATTCTGTTGGTGCTATGGTCGTTTCTAGGATATTTTTTTTTATTTTCTGCGGCGACATTTTGGCCATACGCACGCAAACGGAGTCTATGAAACTGAGCCTTCCGTTTACGTGCGTATCCGTCAGGAATCTATTACAGTTTACGGATAGCGACGGAACAGAAAAGTTTCATAGAATTCGTTCAAGAGCTGCGCAAACACAGGGATACAACTGTTCTCATAATTCTATAGGAATTTTATATCATATTTTAAGCTGAAATCCTTTGTAGTTATCTGCTTAAATAGAACACTAAAGTTATTTATAATGGGTTTGCGACATTGAACTCATAAACTAACCTTTTAGAGCGAAATTACTAAGATTTGTAAGCCGAAAATTTTTCACCTCAAAAAATTACGTTTCTGTTTTATAACTGATAATTCGCAATTGTCATTCTTTCTTAAGACAACGATTGTAATAGAATGAACGGATCGACGGATGAAAAAGTAGAAAATTTTTCACTTTCTATCCGTTTACGGATGTGAGCCTATGAAACTCATCCCATATGTTTATATATATATTTCAACTTTTCTTGCGTGAGATTTGTGACGGATACGCTCGAAAACGGAGTCTATGAAACCGAGGCTTTAAGGCTACGTTTGCGTGCGTATACTACAGAAATCTATTACAACTATAACAATTGTTGTTGTAAACGCACGGACTCTATGAAACTTATCCCATATGTTTACATATATTTCAACTTTTCTTGCGTGAGATTTCTGACGGAAATCATTCTCAAAATAGCTGACAATTTTTTACATGCTAAATATTTTTTGATATCGTAATGTATTTTGACTATGACCACTACTGAGAGTGGAAATTAATTGGCCAGTTTAAAAAATTATAAGGCCAAAATATCGTAATATAATAAACAAAGAAATTGTCATATACACGTGACGTTATGTGGTGAACATCAAATACACCACGCATACACTGCGTGTATCATCTCTAAAAAATAATTCGAGTTTTTTCGACATATCCGACTGGCAGTGTCGCAGTTTTCTATTTCATTATCTCTGATAACGATCGTCCAAAGTTACATATTTCAAAATGGTATTTCAAATGTTATATCAACAAATATTTCTTACTAAGGTCACATGCTTTAGTTTGCACGAAAGCTTACCTCCGCCGTTGGTGATCGCTGTACATACCCCCTTTCAAGAACCAAAAACTTTCGTCGATACATGGTCTCGACGGTATTGGCTACTGAATCTTCATCGAAGGGTATGATCATTCTAAATCGGCCCGAGGCGCTTAATGCCGTCAATCTTGAAATGGTTCGCAAAATCTACAAGCATTTGAAGAAGTGCGAAAAGACAAAAGCATTAATGATCGTCAAGGGCACCGGCAATAAAAGCTTTTGTGCCGGTGGAGATGTACGTTCCATTGTAGAGAGCGGACCTACGGAGGACTCCAAGAATTTTTTCAGAGAAGAATATACCACAAACGCGCTCATTGCCAACTACAAAATACCGTACATTGCACTCATAGACGGATTTACAATGGGCGGTGGCGTTGGTCTTTCAGTTCATGGTAAATACCGTGTAGCAACGGAGCGAACATTGTTCGCCATGCCAGAGACGGCTATTGGACTCTTCCCAGATGTCGGTGGCTCTTATTTTCTTCCACGTCTGCAAGGAAATTTGGGGCTTTATCTCGGGTTGACCGGTCATCGGCTCAAAGGAGAGGATGTGTTAAAAGCTGGTGTGGCCACACATTATTGTGAGAGCTGTAAAATAAGTGACTTAGAAACGGCACTACTCAATTGCGGGGATGTTGATGAATTGCCTGATATTTTAAATAGATTTCACACGCCGACAAATAAAGATTTTGTTTTACGACCATTCATGAAACAAATCAGGGATTGTTTCTCAGCGGAGAGTGTCGAAGGAATTTTAGAAAATTTAAAGTGCGATGGTAGTGACTGGGCAAAAAAAACAATTGAAGTAAGTAAATTGAAATATATGCTTTAGTACATTAGTACATTTGGATCCAGAAAAAAATCAACAGACAAAGTACTTAAATTTATATATTGGAGAATGTCTGATTAGATATGTCTTTTTTTCAACAATTTGTAGACAATGGGTAGAATGTCACCCACATCATTAAAGGTCACTTTCCGTGAAATTAAACTAGGTGCTAATATGTCATTATCAGAATGTTTGAAGATGGAATTTCGCTTAGCCGTAAGACACCTGGAGAATAGTGACTTTAAGGAAGGTGTGCGAGCGATGCTTATTGATAAGGATCAGAAGCCGTGTTGGCGACCTGATACCCTCGAAGCTGTAAGTGATGACCATGTGCAATCATTTTTTGCCAAACTGTCCGAAACAGACGAACTAAAATTATAACAACAGTTGATGCTTTAGTTTCGTCGTTAATTAAAAAGTTTAAAATATGCGCACTGCTCATACATATGACATGTTGCGTGTAGTGAATTTTTTAAGAACGATAAAAAAATTTGTTTTTGTTAAAATGTAAACATATTTCTTTATAGTTTAACGAAATAATTTATCTATTATAGAATCTACACCTTTTTCAATTGTAGTTCAGAAATGTTCAATTGTAATTTAGATATTTCATTTCAAAATCACAACTTTTTATTTGTAATTCAGATATTTCAGTTTAAAATTAGAATTTGTCAATTGTATTTAAGACATTCCAGTTTAAAATCAGAATTTTTCATTTGTAATTCAGAAATTTTCAATTGAGTTCAGAAATTTTTTTTTGAAATTCAGACTTTTTCAATTGTAAGTTAGAATTTTAATTTGTAGTTCAGAATTTTTTAACTGTAATTTGTGTATGTAGAAAAAATTCAACTGCACAGGGTTAGAAGAACGTTAGATTTTTATGGGTGACTGGATGACTGTTAGATTTTTAATAGTTCACCATACACTGGTGTCGTGTGTCTCCTTGGAATTGTCGAAGCATAATTTTTAGGATTAGGTTGACTGCAGTGGGCCCTCTTAACGAAAAACAAGTACTGTGCTACATACCTCAAACATTTTTCGCCAAATAAAACACTTAAATGTATTAACTAAATAAGGGTTTGATTATTGTGGTAGTACATAGAACTATTATCATTATATTACTGGGAGAGTTATGAGTTAACAAAAAATAACTAACAATAATTAAAAGAATAGGTTCACTCCCCAACCACGAAATATTTGTCTTTCAGCGAAAGCGCCCTTTGGTGATGGGTTGAGCAGTAGCTTCACTTTTACCTCTATGACCCTTTTACCTTTTATTTTTAAACAAATAATAATACTAATACGTTAATTAAAATATTTTTGGCTTTTTTCGATTTTTTAAATATATCAAATAAAAAATAACAAATAATATTTAGTTTTTTTCAATAGCCCAAAAAGTGTTTTAAAACAAGTGACAGCAACAAAGAGTTTAATACGCATTAAATATTGCAATTATGAAATTAATGTCGATAGTTTACTAAATCCTAACAGTTAAATTTACCGAGAAAACGCTTAAATATTTTATGTACCAGTTTTATTACCAAAAACATTTAACTGTATTTTACTCTCTAATACAAACGCAATAATTTATTTGTCATTGTAGTAGTTTGCGCATCACTGGTGTAGAGCAATGAATGACACAAAAGCAGGTGACCATTGTGTGAGTGAGCGCGAAAAAGAAATGTAAGCACTGGTAGTTATCTGAATTGTGCGAGAGAGTCTCCATAGAAATGGCAAAGCTTGTGTCGTCATATAAATTCTGTTTTGGAGGCTGAAGAAGTGTGCGCCTGCATGCATACACATATTGCTGCATGATTGGCTATATATAGAGAATAGTGAGAGTGTAGCTATGTGTGACAGATTCGTGATATAAATTGAAAGCATGGGTAGCGATATGCGAGAGAGCCGCCATAGAAATTGAAGTTTAGATCCTTATATTGGAACCCCTAACCCATTAAGGCTCAGTTTCATAGACTCCGTTTGCGTGCGTATCCGTCAGAAATCTATTACAACTATAACAATTGTTGTTGTAAACGCACGGACTCTATGAAACTTATCCCATATGTTTACATATATTTCAACTTTTCTTGCGTAAGATTTCTGACGGATACGTACGCAAACGGAGTCTATGAAACTGAGCCTTTATAACTGCTGCGTCATTTTCGACCGACAATTTTGTTTTTGTTTCTAGTATAGCAACCGCAATAAGTGCTGTTGCTGCAAATCTGAAAAGTTTTGACAGTTTTTACTTAACTTTAAATAAAGAACCTGGGACCCCGAGCAGTTGCTCGGAACTTTTTTCCAAACGTTGCCAAGTTTTATGAGTTAGGTTTAATGGGGCGAAAACTTTTAAAAATAAAAGAATTTTGAGTTTTTTCAGTGTGAATAGTAAACAAGTAAGAGCGTTAACTTCGGCCTGACCGAAGCTCATATACCCTACACCCGTATCTGTCAAAATTACGATAAAAAGTGGGCGGGTGACGCCCACTTTCACTTAATTTACAGATAGTAAATTTTGATATATTAACTCATTTACAACACCGCTTTTCTCAACAAACAACTTATTATATGGTATGGTAGACCAATGGGCGTGTCACGCCCATTTTCTGTGAGATAACTTTTTCTTTTATTATTATTTTTTAAAATATTTTTAGGAGAATATTCGTGGCAAATCTCAAGACAATATCTTCATTCGGTCTTCTCTAATCGTGATTTTCGTCACCAGTGGGCGGACCACGCCCATTTTTTGGAGTGTATTTAAGTTTGAGACCATGGACCCGGGAATGAAATTTACAAGCTGAGAATTTGAGCTAAAAGCACTGGAAAATTCATATTTTTTTATAAAAAGTAGGCGTGGCACTGGACCGATTTACTCCATTTTCAATACCAAACAGCCTTTAGTGGCAAAAAATATTCGTACCAAATTTCATGGCGATAGCTCTATGCGTTCTCCCGTAATCGTGATTTCCAAAGACAGACAGACAGACGGACGGACATGGCTAAATCGAATCAGGAGGTGATTCTGATCCAGAATATATATACTTTTCTATACCTGCCACGCCTCCTTTAATGCGTTACAAACGGAAGAACAAATTGAATATACCCTCATTCCTTCGGGTGTAGGGTATAAAAACAAAGCAATGTCAATAAATTATTCACACACTTGTTGATCAACCACTTTAACTAAGAAAAAAAACACCAAAATGAATTTTTTCGATAAAAACACCTCGACAGATCGATTTGCAATCTCGCACTTGCAATCACTCGATTTGCAATTTCTCAATCTCGCTAATATGTGAATATTAAGCTACAAATACAAATACAATTTTAGCTCGTTTAATAAGATTAGATAGATAGATATGTATAATTAATATTTTGGAGCTAAGCGTCACCCGCCCACTTTTTATCATTGATTCGGCAGATGCGGGTAGTGTTTCATTTTTAGCTTTTCATTTTTCGGCCGAAGCTATTATATATAAGCTTCGGTCGAAGCCAGGCCAGGCCAAAGATAACGGTCTTACTTGTTTACAAATCTGGCAGTCATCGGACCCTGTGCAGTTAAAAATTTTCTTCATTACAATTGAAAAAGTCTGAATAATAATTGAAAAGTTCTGAATTTCAGATGAAAATTTCTGAACTACAATTAAAAATTTCTGAATTACAAATAAAAATGTTTGACTTTAAACTAGAACGTCGAATTACAATTGAAAAATTCTAAATTTAAATTGAAAAACTTTGATTTTAAACTGGAATGTTTGAATTACAATTGAACATTTCTGAACTACAATTGAAAAAGGTATAGAAATAAAGCAAGAATAGTAGAAGAATATTTGAGAATATTTAAGCTCTTCAAAAATATTTATATATATTGCATTTTATTTTATTTGTTGGAATTTATTTTATACCTGTGTAGAAATAACCTAACCTTTAATTTTGCTAGCAAAAAATTGTTTTAATCGTTTTAAAGACGTTGAAATTATGAATTTAAAAGAGATTTAACTCTGCTAGAAGATAAAAAATTGTTAAAGATTACATATTTTTACACAGGTACAACACTATACTATAAAAATGTGTATAATTGACATTTTTGGTAATAAGTATAATAATGTCTTTATTGACTCCGACAAATTCTTAAAAAATCCACCAACCAATGTACAGAAATCTCCCATATTGTTTAAAGTGACTATATTGAAGTGTGATTGTATTCAGAATATTCATTCTATATATATACTCTAACATTCATTATACAATACTTTTTGACGAATTTTATAAATTATTTGTAGATTACCAAATGTTAGAAGAAAAGAAATACAAGCCCAAATATATTTCATTAGTTTTGTATATCTTTAATTTTAATACTCTCATCTACGATATTGTTTAACTCAAGGAGCTTTTCAACTTGTGCAGGCTTAAAACCAAGCTGTACCAATCCTTTCTTCCAAGCGTTCACGTCGACACGTAGCTGCAAACGAATTTTATCATCATCTGACATAGCTCTCGTCGATGCGGATGATGCAGGTGATGCTGTCCCGGCAGATTTCAGATTTTTTAAACGTCTTAAAGATTCCTCTGTCTTCTGCACAGAGTTAAGAACATCAGAAGCTGCTAAATAATATCTACATAAATAAATTAAATTAGCAATGCAAATTCTTAATATGTTTGGTTATATCGTATTACTCACTCTGAAGTGATCCTACAAAAGACCTGATATAGAATATTGCCCATTAATTTTGCACCAAGACGCGACAGTTCTTTGTTGCGAAACGCATGGAGCGGACGCAACATTTGCTCAATATAAGGAGAGGCACGACTGGGTACATCGCGATTTGTCTTGCGATACAGTCTGGGCAAATCATTTACTTGACGAATGTTGTCTACTCCACTTTCCATTATTAAAATATCGACAAGAGCAGTTTCAATGTTGGATAAATGATCATTATAAATACGCACTAGTGCTGAGAATGATTTGTTAAGGGTTTCGGAAAGTGTGACGTGTAAGTGGGTAGTATTTGAAATGACTTTGCGAATTTTATCTTCAATTTTCAACAAATGATCATTGAATCTAGTGATATCTATGAAAAGTGTAACCAAGAATTCAGTTTTATCCATTTTTGAAAAGATTTCCGTATTGTCTTGATTTGTTAAAAGCAAATTTAACACATCCTTAATCCATCGCGACAGGCGTACGATTATTTGTAATGTCAATTTATAAAATTTTGGAAAGATTTCAAGAAGAAGAATTCCTTCTTCCCAGCAGCGGTCGATAGATTTACAAGCAATATTAAATAGTTCCAGTTGAAACTTATTAGAAGAGTTATATGTATCTAGAATGTTTTCATTACAAAAGGGTTCTAAAGCACTTTCGAATATTCCGGCGATTTCCTGTAACAAAGTATAAAAGAAAGATCTTAATTCTTTCATTATTTATAACGTACGAGATTAATTCTAGTCCTCTTAAAACAAGACCTTAATAATTAAGTTGAAATCTATTTTTTAACTAATTTTTAAATATATTGTATATTTATAAAACATGTAATAAACGAATTACCTGAAAACAAATCTGATAATAAACTGGCAAATTCCAGCGCGCATGAAAACTTTTGGTTTGCTTGTGTTTTCTGAACATTTGAATCGCTTCTTCATAAGATAATAATTCCTCAATTCTAGTCATAAAATTTCTGGTGCATTTATATTTAGAATAGAATATTTCGTAATTACCGGGTGCAAAAATAGAGCTCATGTGAGTCTCCAAACGCATTTCTACATCAACCCAGAAACTATTAACCAAAAAATGTATTCCCTTTATTTTGTCGGTATAATGCGTCAGTCGCAACAAATCGGTCATGTGTAATGATATGAAGTCCAATATTTTGCTGTAAATACCTGCTAGCCCCTGTTGCGAATTCTGTAGCTCATATTCAGAGATTATTGTACTCATATAGGGTGCAACCACATCTTCTCTAAAAACCAACTCTGCAATGTGGCACGCATCCAATGTGACATACATGCGCAAAGAACGCTCTAAATTTTCCGAAGAAATACTGGTTGCGATTTCTAATGATTCCTTAAAGAATGCTCGAAGTTTTTTGAGAACTTCAGTGTTTAATGCTTTAATCTTATCTTTTTTCTGTTGACTTAAGTATTCGGTGCAAAATTTCCCGTGAAATTTTAATTGTATTAACTCCAATGAAGCGCGCTCTAAGTCCATGGCCCTCACTTTCACGCCACTTAGTTGATATGCCAACAGGTTATCAAGTTTTTCAAGTATTTGATAAACATCCTTCAGGCAATGCAGATTGCGCTTCAGTTCCCGCAATTGGCACTTCTGCTCCAAATAAATCCTTATTTCTTTTTCGTTCTCATCGATAAGATCCTTAATACTACTAATTTCCCAGCGAAACTGTTCTAAGGGCTTCTGTATAGAAGTAATTGATTGATCAAGACCCACGAGATTCGCTGAGAGGCTAACAAAGTCGGCATAGTCCTCATTGATTAAATTAATCATCGATGCACGCAATCCTTTTAAATAAATTCCCAGATTGTCCCGGAGCTGTTCAAGGCTCGGTACATTTCGATTTTTGTGCAAGAATTCATCAATAGAAAAGTTTTCCTTTATATGTAAATATTTATATGCATATACATTTTAAAACTTAATTAGGGATTTTAATCACCTTCATAAATTCATTTTTATCAAAACACAGCACCTCCGGCCTGACTTTGGAGTTTATATTCCTAAGTGATGTCGAATTGGACGGTTTATTTTCAAACATTATATAATTTCAATAAAGAAATTTAGAATCAGTGCAATTCAGAAATCTATTTGAATACAATTTATTGTAAAAACCAGAGATAATGATATAGAAAACTTCTCTCCCGCCAAAAAACATATCAAAAAAGGTATGATATTTTTGGCCATCCGTGTGGTGTATGTGAAGTTCACCACAACACGTCACGTTTAAATGGCATTTGCTCTATTTATAATTTTATGAGAACAAAAATTGATTAGCTTGTGAAAACCTCTTTAGCTATTTCGCAAGCAAATTAAGGTTTAAGATGATGGCTTAACAGGGGTTTTCTGATTCAGGGGGTAATCGTCTCTTTGTTGTTGTTTGCAATGCAATTTCGAGACGATTCAATAGTTAGTGACTCTCAGAAGACCCCTGTCAATTTACCGTTTTGACACAGCTCCCATTTTGTTGTTATTTTTTGTTATTGTTTTCGGTCCAGACCCCAACAACACAAAATTTTTTTCGCTCCCTCTTGGGGCGGGGCTGGAGCCCTTTGAAGTTTGAAATTTAAGCAGTGATATTATTGGTACCGTTAAAAAGAAAATAAAAATACCGTTAATTCATGTGAAAGAACATTTTATCGAAATATTTTTAGTTTTTGAAATCAACACAATTTACTCTTTTTAGTACTATTTTTTTACAGAAAATTTTTTCAAAGAAAATATAAGTAATTAACCCACATAATTATGAATTTTTTTGATAATTATAAAAAAGGTAATAATAAAAAGGTACAAATATAATCAACATATCTCTTGTAGTTTCGGAGAAATCGGTGCTTAAATTTCAAATTTCAAAGGGCTCCAGTCCCGCCCCCAAGAAGGAGCGACAAAAACTTTTGTGTTTGTTGGGGTTTATGGACAATGATAAATTGATGGGTAAATTCCAGAAAGCGGTTCCATATTATATGTATATTTAGGAAACTGAAACTGTTTCCGGAACCGATTGAGCACAGTACAAACTCTCCAATTTAGTTGCTGTTTTTGTTGTTTTTGGCACTGAAACCAACAACAATGAAATTTTTGGTCGTCTGGTTCCTAATTTCTCGTCTGGTTTGGGAGTTATAGCCTAAAAAAAGTTTTAAAATTTACCGTCTATATCTCATAAACTGCACAAGATATCCGGATGATATAGGCACTGTTGTGAACGTATTAAAAATATATTTTATTTATAGCCTCACGTATATACGGCTTTTTCCTCCCGGAGACACCGCTAAGTAATACGTCGGGAGGCCGTCAGAGCATTCCTGCTTAATCGTCAGTTAGGTCTGTTAGCCCGTTTCTGTTTATTTGCCCCGTAGCCGTCTGGCTATTACGCGCTCCCTCCAAGCTGTTGTTGCCACAACAACTGCACACATGGTCTTTACAGCATTCTATGATTGTGTGGATCTCAGCATGCACTCCACTAACTTACTCGGGGTAATACATTGGCGGAACAACTTCAACTGCGGTTCTTGTTTGCGCTTGGCCATTGCATTCGAAGAATACGTGATGTGCATCTTCACACAGACTATTGCATTGTGTACAGAACATGTCTGTATCATGGCCGTATTTAAGCAGGTAGCTACGGAAGCACCCATGGCCGCTGAGTACCTACGTCGTATAAAAATCGACGTCATCGTGCTGTCTTTCAACCTATATTTTCACGTTTGGTATTAATCTGTGTAGGTGATATTTTTTTATATCCTTGGCCTCTTGACGTGAAAGGCCAGTTTCTCTTTTCTTACGGTAGCGCTCCAAGAACTCATCCGCTAGTATATCAGGTGGGGGTATACCTGTCAAGACGCCTGCCGCCTCTTTAGAGATACTCTCTGTACGAAAACCGCAACAGAGTCTTAGTGCACAGAGTTGGAAAATGTAATTTATCTTTCGTACATTCTGTTTTATTGTCACCGATTTAACCCAAATGCGTACCGCCTACATAATAACGCACTGTACAACTTTAAAAAGCAAAAGTCTACATAAGTCCTCATTGCCTTACCGCATACCCTTTCGATATGCACGGCGAATGACAATCTCTAATCGAGCATAACGCCCAGATAATTAATGGCATGTTTTGAATGAATTATTTGGCCATCGATATTTAAAATAAGTGACTCCAGTTTTTTCCAACTGGTTATAAGCAGGGCTTCCGTTTTCTTACTCGCCAACTGCAAGGAATTGGTGGTTAACCAGGTTTTAATACAATTTACTACGGCCGTGATTAAATCTTGGAAGTTGGTGGAGCTCTTTTGCCACAATCACTACTGCCAAATCATCAGCATATCAAACTATTTTTATATCCAACATGTTTCTGAAAACAATCTCTAATGATACGTTTTGCCATGCAAAATTGCCGATAACATCCGGGTTTGTTGCCAGGCCTCTTTGGTTTCGAAAGGGCTACTCTTATACTTCCAAAAGGGCTACTCTTGCATTCTGAGTACCATCTAGAGGATTTCGATCCAGATGCCATCCGGGCCAGGTGCTTTCTTGTTTGCAAAGGTATTTATTTCAGTAAAAAGTTCCTCTCTAGGAACTGTGGCGGCATTTCATCGAGTGCCACCATCAATCTTGGATTGTGAAAATCATGGCTAGGGAAAAGTGTCTCTACCACATTCTGCATAAATTCAGAAGAGGTGGGAACTTGACAACCGGTGCTTTTTACTTTTGCCATTACAGTGCGGTAAGCTCCTCCTCATAGGTCTGCGTCAGCGTCATTACACAATTCCTGAAAACAAGCTTGTTTGCTCTTTTTAATCGCCTTTTTTAGTCCTTTGCGCGCCAAAGTGTTAATGCCAATGCTCTACTAATGCTCTATATGATTTATAGTTTGTCATCCGTCTCATACACTGCTCCATTCGCCGTGCGTAAATACACTTTCTGCAAAGTTCAAGATACCTGAAATATCTAATAGGTCAGTGATGGCGAACCTTTTAGAGAAGTAGGTTAATATTTATAATTTTGAATTTAAATTTGACAGCGTGGGTCAGAATAAAACGAATACTAATATTATATTTTAAGTTTATATTTAAATTTGATCAATGTGTGATAAAATAAAAAGGTTTTATACGTGGTATTTAAATTTTATTTCGTTAAATGTACTTAAGATTTATAATCAAGAAAACAGTAGAAATATTGAATTTTCAGTAATAAAAATATAGAAACTAAAACTTCTGCATATTTAATGCGAGACTTGATGTTGTTTCTTGTTAGATAACTCTTCTATATTTGGTTCATATTAGGAATTCATTAATTTAATGCGTCAGTTAATTCGTTGCCAAGTAGATTTCTCCGAGTAGATTTTATAAAATTTAATGAAGAAAATAGTTGCTCACAGACGTACGTTGAACCAAACATCGTTAGAATGGCATTTGCTATTTTTTTCATTGCATTAAATGTACTTGGCAAGGAATCCCATTTTTTGAGAATAATATTTTCAGTTCTCTGTTCTATTATTTTATTTTTGTCAGACTTATATTCACAGTTTTGTTTCTGTAACTCTGTAACTAAATTGCCAAATTTGTTTCTCCACATAAAGCTGTTTTCAAATTCTGCGAATTCCTGAATTTGAACTGATTAAACCTGGCCAAAAAAGTTTCTTTAATTTCTATTATAATTTATATATAATACAATATTATATATCTAATATAATCTAATATTATATATATAATCTATTATAATTTATATTTTTTAATACAATATCTTAAGATCTTATATTTTAAAAAATTTGAGAACTTTAAAATTTTACATACGTACATTTTATATATGGTAAATATTTCATTACTTTCGTTTTTAAATCATTTTTATGTATATCAAATTTTGTTACAAATACTTCAATGTTCTCAAACATGGTTAATACAACTTGGCCACATCCCTGAAGTCTCGTGTTCAATCGGTTGAAATGCTGTGTGATATCACATTAAAACATTAAGGGCCGGTTGTTCCATCTCCGTGTAAATATCGCTTTATCTGTAGGCTAACTACACAGTAGATTAATGCCTGGTTTACACAGTGCGAGCTAGCGTACGAGTCAGCCTTCCGAGTAGCTGCACTGCAGTAAATCGCAACGTTTGGACGTAACTTACGGGTAACTCGTACGTGTGAGTTGGTTAGTAGCTCGCATCCGAGTTACTTCAACATTTTTTGTTTTCACTCGCCTGCTCGCCCGGCAGCAGCATCGTTTAGACGCGTTCGGCAATAGCTCGTCAGTGATAGCCGGACAGCTGTGCGTGAAACACGTGTTTCTTTTTTGTGTACTACGCCGAATCGTTCGAAATGGCTGCGGATAGATGGTCTTCTGACAATAATATTTCATTCATGAAACTCTACAGAGGCCAAGAAAATCTGTGGAATTGTTTCGATAAAAACTATCGAAATAGAGATATGAGAAAAGCATCTTTTTTTTTTTGATATTGGCTATGATTACAGATATTTTTTAATTCGTGACATAATATTGTTGTCATAGAGCGTATCAGCGTTTTTTTTATTAAAAGAAGTTCACTCGACATCGCGACTCGACTAGGACTGGGCAGTAGCTAGGTGTCGTGTAGACAGCAAAGGCGAGCTGAGCTGCTGCCTAGGAATTTGACAAGCCTAGTGTACCTGTCTACTGGCCAGGCAGCAGCTTGCACTGTGTAAACGAGCCATAATGTTACCAGGGACTTTATCTCAAAGTGGGTTGTTTGACGCTGAAACGTTGAAAGTAAAAATCAAAGTTAATTCTTGTTGACAAAAAGGAATATAACCAATTAAATAACAATTTTAATATCTATATATTACACTAGAAGTCCCAGCCCCGCGTTGCTGTGGCTCATTCTAGTTAAATGGTTAGAAAGCGTGTGTTGCTTCCGACCGCAAATGAAATATTCCTCATACAAACGTTGCAACCCCTTTTCACCCCTTCAGGTGTTGGATTTTGAAAAATGCCGAAATATGTGATTAATTATACCAAAGAGCATTAAGACCAAGTTTCAAGCAAATCTGACCACAAAGAAAATATTCCTCATACAAACTTTGCAACACCTTTTCACCACCTTAGGGGTTGAATTTCGATATATCCGTTCTTAGTGCTTGTATACATCATAAAGGAAACGTCTGTGCAAAATTTCAGGTCCAAGCGTTTAGCCTGGGCGTTGATGAGTCAGTCAGGATTTTCATTTTTATGTATAGAGATTATAACTATAATAACTATATTGTACATTAATTAAACGTAGGAGCTGCAAACTATTGACCTGTTTTACATATCAGTCTATTTAATCTTTTAAACTGCTGTGCATGATTTGTTTATTATTTTTTTTTAAAATTGAAATTAAATTTATTCGACAAATTGGCACAGCTAGAAACAAATTTTAGCTATTTTACTTACCAGAGTAAAATTTGTTCACCCCTACCTATCCCTAATCAGAAAAACATTCAACGAGTGAATCGCTCGATAGTTTTTAGAAATAGATCAAATAAATGAATGAACGAGTGAAAAAAAAACATTAGGTAGTTAAAATCATTCAGTAACTAACTATCGATAGTTGAAATCACTCGATAGTTCCCAACACTACCTTAAGCGCTAATTATACTCGCTTGGCATGGTTTGACATAGTAGAAGAGCAAGGGGAAATCAGTAAGCCGAAGTCACGTCCGTGAAATTAGCAACGATATTTAGCAACGATCAGGGTGGTTTACACCCCTGGGAAACTTTTTTTCCTTTCCTTATTTTCAAAAGCTCATAAAAAATAAAGGAAAGCTTTAAATAAAAAAGTAAAAACGCAGTTTTCTTGCAAATTTTATGCGCTATCAGGCTATGTAAATATTTAGGTTCTATAGCTTAAATAATCGGAGATATGATGTAAAATGTCTGACCATTATGTGGAAGATATCAGAAAATCACGGTTTTTAGCTACTAAAACATTTTCTCGGCCAAATAGGTATATATTATCTAAAAGCCTGTACACTTACAAATCTTTTTTTTTTTTTTTTTTTTTTTTTTTTTTTTTTTTCATCAAAATTATATGCCTGAGTAATTTAGTATAGACGCTATAACGGAAAAAGTGGAATACAATCCAAGCGTATATATTGCTACTTAGACTTAATTTTCTTTTAAAAAACCTATCTGGATCTATGTAGGGAATGGCCATAAACGTTTCTAAAAAAAAATATTTGAAATATTACCAAGAAAAAAAATTTTGTAAGCAAAAACACTAAAAATTTTAAATCTAAGATTTGGGCACCGTTGCTGGGGTTGTAAACATTTTCTCGGCGAATGAGGTGTAATATATCTCAAAGAGGGTTCTTTTCAGAATATTTTGGTATCATTAGTTTTATCGAATTCAATTTCGTATTTGAGATATAGAAGAAAATCTGGAACAATAAAATAGCTTTTTTCGTAATTTTCAATTAAAATCCTTAAATGACAATACTCTCGTTAGAAAGTATGTATTTTTCCCTAAATATTGATGCCTAAATCATGACTCTAGCTTTAATAGTTTTTGAGAAATTCAAAAAAGAAATTTAAATTATATAAATATTTTGATTTCTTAAGATTTTTTCCAGTAACACGTGGTGGAACGTAACTATTGCCGTCTATGCAACGAGGGAATTTATCCTCGTTGTATATATTGTCGTTTAGCAACGATTTCAATTACTTTATAGGTAATATTATTTTAAAATCAGAATTTAATAAAATTATATAATATTTTTGTTAAAAAAAAACCAAAATATTTGAAAAAAATAAATAAAACTGATTACGTTTCCAAAAACATTTTCTTTTTGTTTTCTATGAAAGCATTGATTATGATTAAATATTTAATTACTAATATAAAAGTCTATAAAGGGATGATATAAAACACCGTTGCTAAGTATCTTAGACCAAATCTCGGTGAATGGTATTTACAGGACATAAAGTAGAATACTTGAAGATATTTCTGATACCTTTATCATATCACAAATCCATTTAGTTGTTGAGATATTTTAGTTAGTTTCAAAAAAAAGTTCATAAAAAATAAAGAAAAGTTTTAACAAAAAAAGTAAAAATGCAGTTTTCTTGCAAATTTTATGCTCTATCTGTCTATATCAAAATTAAAACTCTGTACTTTATATAATCCCAGATATTGTGTAAAATATCTGACCAATATTTGGAACATATCAGAAAATCACCGTTGCTGGGCTTGTAAACATTTTCTCGGCGAATGCGGTATAATAGATCTTAAAGAGGGATGTTTTAAGAATATTTTGGTATCAGTATTATTATCGAATTCAATTTCGTATTTAAGATATAGCAGAAAGTCTGCAAAACCAATAAAATGGATTTAAGGTGATTCTGAATTACAATCTGTAAAAGACAATACTTTCGTGAAAACTGCTTATTTTGCTCTAAATATTGATATCTTAACCATGTCTGTAGGTTTAAAAGTTTTTAAGAAATTAAAAAAAGAAGTACAAATTAAGTTTTCAAAAATCATTTTTCCTAGTTTTCTACACCTTTTTCAATTGTAGTTCAGAAATGTTCAATTGTAATTCAGAATTTTTCAATTGTAAATCAGAAATTTTCAATTGTAATTCAGACATTCCATTTTAAAATCAGAATTTTTCAATTGTAATTCAGAATTTTTCAATTTAAATTCAGAATTTTTCAATTGTAATTCAGACATTCCATTTTAAATTCAGAAATTTTCATTTGTAATTCAGAAATTTTCAATTGAAATTCAGAATTTTTCATTTGTAAATCAAAATTTTTCAATTGTAATTCAGAATTTTTCAACTGTTGTATGTATGTATGTAGAAAACATTTAACTATACAGGGTTAGAAGAATGTTATATTTTATTGGGTGACTGGAAAAAGTCTAACAGTCGTTTTTTAATAGTTCACCGGACACTGCTGACCTTTGTCCCCTTCGAATTGACGAAAGAAGTAGATAATAAGTTACTTTCCTTATAAAAATGGCTTAAGTTTAAATCGTCAAAATCAAGTTTAATTGTCAAAATCGCATTGTCAATAAGGGCTTCCAAATACGCCAGTCGCTGTCGGTCAACCCTGTACCAACCGCGGGTGGAACATTTATATGTGATTTTGCAAAAGTCTTGATCTTTGACCATATTACCTCAATGTGATTGAGCATTGGCGAATATGGTCCCAGACGCAAAACTTTTGCTCGACCACCAGAGTGGTTGATTAATTAATGATGGACAGGCACGGTGTCCAAATTTGGAGCAGCCTCTACTGTGACGGCAGAACAAATTAAAATGGGTCCCATTAATCCAAATAATTTGTTTGCCTTCCTGAATATATCTGTTTGGGTTGGCCACGTATGCGTACTCCTTATTTTCAGCACTGTTAAAGGGAACAGGTACGAGGTGCACCTTTTTTATGCAAAATGGCCGATAACATCCGGGTTTGTTGCCAGGCCTCTTTGGTTTCGAAAGTAAGACCAGGCGTTGTAATTTTCATATTCTTTGGAATAACTTTCTGCGAACCTTCTGTCAGACATCTGCTCAATACTTCCAAAAGGGCTACTCTTGCATTCTGAGTACCATCTAGAGGATTTCGATCCAGATGCCATCCGGGCCAGGTGCTTTCTTGTTTGCAAAGGTATTTATTTCAGTAAAAAGTTCCTCTCTAGGAACTGTGGCGGCATTTCATCGAGTGCCACCATCAATCTTATATTGTGAAAATCATGGCTAGGGAAAAGTGTCTCTACCACATTCTGCATAAATTCAGAAGAGGTGGGAACTTGACAACCGGTGCTTTTTACTTTTGCCATTACAGTGCGGTAAGCTCCTCCTCATAGGTCTGCGTCAGCGTCATTACACAATTCCTGAAAACAAGCTTGTTTGCTCTTTTTAATCGCCTTTTTTAGTCCTTTGCGCGCCAAAGTGTTAATGCCAATGCTCTACTAATGCTCTATATGATTTATAGTTTGTCATCCGTCTCATACACTGCTCCATTCGCGATGAATTGCTGTGCGATGATTTTGTCCCGGGATGAACCGCCCGCGATGAATCAGCCTAGAATCATTTAATATGTATATGTATGGCACAACAAAATGTTTATAATTTCAGGTGCGATGCTTGCCATCTTATCGCCATAAAATTTTTTAGCAATTAGACAGCGATTCGACATGTCTAACTGCCGGCAACTCGACATGTCTAACTGCCGGCGACCGGACATGTCTTATTGCCGTCGAGGTAACAACTGCATACAACCGGCTATCAGAAAGCTATCAGACAGCAATAATTGCCGGCAACTAATTAATTGCCATGGCGAGTCGCTTTCTTATAGTGGGCGATTGAAAATGTCTTATTGCTGGCGACCGGACATGTCTTATTGCTAGCGACTCGACCTGTCTTATTGCCGGCGAGGAAACAACTGCATACAACCGGCTATCAGTTAGCTATCAGACAGCAGTAATTGCCGGCAACTAATTTATTGCCATGGCGAGTCGCTTTCTTATAGTCGGCGATTGAAAATGTTTGCTGGGTAAATTCTGACAGATTTAAATAAAAGATTCGTTTTTAAAAAGAAGATGTTTTTTTCGGCAAATAAGCGTTTTATTTCTCAACAAAGTCTTCTTTTAGCTCGATGCATTTAGTCCAGCGTTTTTCTTTTCTTTTTTTTTATTTCTTCCAAATAATATGTTTTCATAAAACCCAAAAAAAGCCTTTGTTTCCAGCGATTTTTTTAGATTTGGAAACAGGAAATACTCGCAGGGGGCGAGTATTGGTGTGGCAGTTCGTAGCCCAATTAATGAATGCCATGATGACTACGCTTCTGCTTCAAATCAATATGGAATTTACACAAAAGATCTGAATAATATGCGCCGGGGAACAAATTTACATCTTCTTACCAGCCCCAATTTTTTTGTCGATTTTATGGTGTTTTTTTGCTTTGCTCCTGACCCCAACAAGCATAAAAAAAATTGTCGCTCTCACTTGGGGGCGGGGCTGGAGCCCTTTGAAATTTGAAATATAACCACCGATATCTCCGAAACTATAAGAGGTATTCAGATTATATTGGTACCGTTAGAAAGCTAATATAAATATCATTAATTCATGTGAAGAGACATTTCATCGAAATGTTAACAGTTTTTGAAATAAACGCAATTTAAAATTTTTAATACTTTTTTTTTCCGTAAAAAAATTTTTTTCTAAATAAAATGTGTAATTAATGCATGCAATTACACTTAATATAAGAAAGTCGATTATTTAAGCTTTCTTAGAGAATTTTTTTCATTCAAATTGGTGCTTTTTTTACGGAGAAAACGCATTTTTTATAGTAAGTATAAACTACCCTTTTTGAATTTTGCTACTATGCAGTCTTTTAATAGTACGACTTTCCAACGTATGCAACGTTGGGTCTTAGAAAGTTTAACCTATGGCGGGAGTTACCGCCATTGTTGTTGTTCTATTGGTGCTTTTTTTAATGTTTTTTCTTAAATATTTTTTTATTTCAGTAAAGCGCCGCAGGTTACGCTCTATCACTTCAAAACAACACCAACACCATTACGCTTCAGTGCATAGTACCAGAGTCGCATTCTTGAAAAAGTGTATAAAGAATTAATTGCAGAAAGTAGTTCGTTGCCACTTTAAAAATCGCTTTTCTCCGTAAATAAAGCATCGATCGTAATGAAATAAATTTTCATTACGTAATGAAATAAATTTTCTAAGAAAGCTTAAATTATCTACTTTCTTATTTTAAGTATAATTCCATGCATTAATTACACATTTTATTTCAGACAAAAATTTTTTATTGCGCTTATTTCAAAAACTGTTAACATTTCGATGAAATGTCTTTTGACATGAATTAATGATATTTATATTAGCTTTCTAACGGTACCAATATAATCTCAACATCTCTTGTAGTTTTGGAGATATCGCTGTTTATATTTTAAATTTCAAAGGGCTCCAGCCCCGCCCCCAAGAGAGAGCGACAATTTTTTTATGCTTGTTGGGGTCAGGAACGAAACACAAACACAAGAAAAAAACGACAAAAAAATTGGAGCTGGTAAGAAGATGTAAATATAAGCCTGCGCCGGTGATAGTTTTACCCTTTTCATCCCAAAAAACCTTGGCCTTCTTTGGTGCACGTTCACCCCGAGAAACGTTGTTCTTTGGTCTCTGGTGTGGTGTGGTGTGATGGATCCATGTTTCGTAACATGGAAACGGCAGGTGCAGTACCGAAACGGGGCAAAAATTCGATCGGATTGCGGTTGAACATCGCCAAACACTCCTTTGAAGTGGTGGAAGAGCAATTACGGCACCAATCGCGCGGATAGCTTTTTCATGTTCAAATATTTACGTAAAATGTGATGTACCCACTCAGTTGAGATGCCTATAGCCTCAGCCACCTCACGCAATTTCATTCTCCGATCGTCCAATATCATTCCGGATTTTATTGACGTTTTCTAGCGTGACGACCTTTTTTGAGCGACCTAAACATTCGGCGTCACTTGTTCTGGTACGACCATAACGGAAATCACTTCTTAACTAGTCAAATTGATGGTGCAGAGTCCCCATAGTATTTATGAAGTATTTCCTTGGTTTCGGTGATGGTTTTTTTACGCAAAAAATAATGCTTAATCAGGATACGAAATTCACTATTTTCAATATTCGTTAAAATCCACGAGGCTGTCTTCTCTCAATGGCTGTCAAACAAAAACTAAATGGCGCATTTTACAGCAGTCTATTAATAGATGAAAGTTGACGGGAGCAGTGTCGCATTTAAAGTGACTGCGCGGCAAATTTAAAAAGTCTACTGACTTCCTTTACTGCCCTCGTACAATATATTTATGTATATTATATATTATACAACTAATTTGTTATACTGCCTTTGTCTAGTATAGATATGTTTTAGGTTTATGTACGCATAAATTGACATTTTTAAACTAACACAAATGGACCGATTGTAGGCAGCCAGAACTTCACAATATACAAAATAATTCGATAGCCAGCTCAAGCTAAAATAATGCTGAAAGCTGAAAGGAATGCAGAAGAAGAAAGTCTTATCCCTTGACCCATGTGCAGAAATCAAAAAGCAAATAAATGAAAACGTTGTCTGCAATGTTTTAACAAAGCATTAAACTGCTGACTGCAAAAGCCATGAGGAAAGAGTGAAGGGGCAAACTTTCTGCCAGCGTCGCTGAGCTCGTCAAAAAACGACTTGGTCAGAATGTTTCGCGCTTAAGCAAGTCTCCGCTGTCTTATTCGTCGCTCATGTAATCTCTTTAATATCTATGCTCCTTGGTATAGCTCTGCAAACGATAGAGCAACTAGACTTCCTAAAACCCGGGTGACGAATTAGTATTATCGTCCTCACATTAAAACGCATAACTTAATATTGGTCCTGGTTTCTGTATTGTACGTTTTTTTTTAACACTAAACCTACCGACAGTTCTTGTATACCTATTCCTACCGTGCCCGGTCAAATTGACCGGTAATTAAAAAAGTTATCGATTTTAGTATCTAATGCAGATAATGGTTGATTTATTTCTAAATGTATATAAAATGAAGGATTTTCATGAAATTTCGTCCAAATTTATTTTTATATAAGTTCAATTATAAACCTGAAAAACAAAAATTGCATGTTTCCCACATGAGAAACCGAACTAAATATTTTGTAAACCTCAAATTATTCATAAAACAAGTAAGAGCGTTATCTTCGGCTTGGCCGAAGCTCATATACCCTACACCCGCATTGGTCGAAGTGATTAAAAGTGGGCGGGTGACACCTACTTTTTTTTTAATCTACAGAAAGCAAATTTTTATCTATTAACTTATCTACAACACCGCTTTTCTTACTAAAAACCTCACTTTATGGTATAGTAAATAAGTGGGCGTGTCACGCACATTTTTGAGAATGTATTCTAGTCTAAGATGGTGGACTCGGAAATAAAATTTTAGCTGAAAATTCGGTCTACAATTTTCAAGCCAAGCCAATTTTTACCTAAGAAATTCAGCTAAAAGCACGGATGAGTGCATATTTTCTATAAAAAGTAGGCGTGGCACTGGTCTGATTTTCCCCAGTTTCAATACCAAACAGCGTAGGATAACAAAGAATATTCGTACAAAATTTCATGACGATACCTCTATTCGTTCTCCTGTAATCGTGATTTCCACAGATGGACGGACAGACAGACAGACGGACATGGCTAAATCGAATCAGGACGTGATTCTGAGCCAGAATATATATACTTTTCTATACCTGCCACGCCTCCTTTGATGCGTTACAAACGGAAGAACAAAGTGAATATACCTTATCCCTTCGGGTGTAGGGTATAAAAACAAATAAAATAAAACTTTTATATGCAATGTTTTTTATATGCAAACGTTTACCGGAAACTATTAGATTTTATAATAGTACAAAATTTGGTGTAGATGTAGCAGATCAGATGGCAAGGAAATACAGTGTAAAGTCGCAAAGCTTTTGGGGTAAATATCTACAACGGAATCTTACACTATGTAAGAAATACAAAATTTACATTCAAGTTTTGATACTTTACCTTATCTCCTTCAAATAAGCAATTGTAAAAAATTGCTCTATTCGATCGCAACCGACTCTGAGGTACATTGCTCGCTCGAAAAGTGAAAATGTTCTGGCGTGGTGTTTCGCTCTTCGAATGTTTGTAGGACCGCGTGAACGCTCGTTTTTGCTACCCATTACTCGACTATTAGCGCCATTATGTGCGGTTTCACTCTTCGAAGTTCCACTCTTCGAGCGAGCAGTGTAACTCTAAAGTATTGTCCCATATCGACGATCGGTCATATTGACCGGCGCGGTAGGTAGGACACATGATAAATTTTTCTTGGAAAAGAAAAAAAATAACTAAAAGTACAGAGTGAAAAAAATATGATATGCATATTTTAAGAATTGTCATAAAGTCCGATAACGGTATTATAACGTTTTAAGTGTGTAATTCTTATAAAAGTTTAAAAATGGTCAATTTGACCGGTACTGGTAGGTTTAGTGTTAATCAAAAACTTCAAATGTTTCTTATTTCCTCAACCATTTATTACAAAAAAATTTACTTTCAGGGTTAATTTTTTCGAGTTGTTTCATTTTCGAATCCCATCAACACAATTTCGGCTAACGTTCCATCCGGAACTCTAAAAAAGTTCGTTTGTAATATAATAGAATGCTCATCCCATACAAGTAAAACTTTTCTAAATCAGATTTCAATGATGCTCTTGAATGCTCGTAAATGCTGTAGTATAATGTAAAATGTGAAAAATAAGAGTGTAACAATTCTATTTTATTAAAGTTACATAAAATCGCTGAAGTTACATAAAAAAAGCACACACTTTTATTAGGAATCGTGACGTTGACATTTTTTATTTCTACATTTTACCATAGACTTCATCGTCGTTGTATCACGTGCGAAACGATAAATGCATGTATATATCTTCAATTTTATGTAAAAGTTATCTATTCTTGTTTTCGGATTATTTAATTATAAAATAAAAATTGCGCCTTCTTCCCTTAGTGTTGTTGCTTTTTATGCTTGTTGTTGGTTCGCCCTGTCGATTATTTTTGTTTTTCTAAGTTTGTTTAATCTAAAGCAGTTATTGTTTTTGTTGTAAGATCATTATGGCTGCTTAGTCAATATACTGCGCTAACCAACGGAAACCTTCACCGTAACCCTGCCGCTTTAGCACCGAACACATAAACAATTCCAAAGGACGTCCGGGCAAATCAGATCTTGCCACTTTACCCTAGGTTGTTAGAAAATTTGCAGATATTATTCATACAATTCATAAATTTGTCTATCAAATGGTTATAAAGGTTATTGGGAGTCCCAATTTGGGACTAAAATCAGCAGTATTATTTTAGAAGAAATATTATTCATACTTTGCCAGTTGTCAATTGATAGAGCGCAAATACATTTCTAAGTTCGTCTTCACTTGCTGCACCGGGTTTATCGATTTTATTACCCAAGATAAGAACGGGGCAGTTAGACAAGGCCTCATCCGTTAGCAGGGAATCCAATTCAGCTTTGCTTTCATAGAAGCGTGCTCGGTCCCAAGCATCTATTAAGAAAACAATAGCGTCTACAGCTGGAAAATAATCCTTCCAAACACGTCGGGCTGTAATAGAAGTAAATTAATTAATTAAAGATTGATATTTTATTTAAAACTAGTAGCCCCGGCGGACTTCGTCCCACCCAAAAATACAACGAAACTATTGCAAGACAATGCAATTCTAACAATGCCACTTCAACTTTCATAATCCAGAAGATACAAAATGAAAAAAAAAAATTAAAAAAAAATCGAAAAAAAAAACTGTCGTAACACGCTGAGTGGTCAAAATAAGACATTTTGAAATTATGATTTTTTTACCTTTTTTTTCGATTTTTTTTTCTTTTTTTTTTTTAAAACCCGTACTGAGAAAATACCTTTCCATCAAAGTACAAATCATCAAAATCGGTTCGGCCACTCTCGAGTTATGGGATTACATCGCTTCGGACACTTTCTTTTATATATATATAGATACTGCCGCAATAACATAGTACTTTTTTCGAATAACTAAATTTTTATACCTAACACTCTATTGCCCGGTTTTTCAGTGCTAGCTTAAACCATAGAGTAAGAAATAACAAGAGGTATAACAAGAGGTACTCTATGGTTTAAGCATAGAGTAAGAAATAACAAGAGGCCGAACAACGAAATTTTTCTATGGTCGGTCCAGTACTGGACCGATTTCTCACTCACTTTTGAGTATTTTGAGCTCTCACTCTCTTCTCCATAGCAATTGGCAGTTTTTGATATGGAAGACGAATCTCATATAAATTTTCAGCCTAAAAATTTTTGTTCTCTCCTCGCGTCTCCATGCCAGGTGTTCTTTTTTGGCGTTGCATATAGTGTATATTCTTTGGTAGAAGAATTTTCAATGCATGTGTTTGTGTCATTTATCGGTTGTGTGTCATTTAGCGTCTGTGTGTATATAGGATAAGCGGTGATCTTTGTGTGGCTTTTCTTGATTTCTCTGATTTGACGACGCTAGACGACGACAATATATGAAAACGACAGAGAAGAATGCCTTTTTAGCAATAAGAAGAATGTAGCGCAACTGAGATTTTTCTTATTAAAAAATTAAAGAAAAATGTCGGTATGTTCGGTGCTTTTTATCCGGTACAATGAATTAAAATAATTTTTAACAAAAGTTGTCGAATTTAATCCTCGTTGTTAACTTTTTTTATTAAATGAAAACACTTTTGATCATTTTGGATAACAATAAACTTATAATTCAATAAAAAAGGGATATATGAAACGTTCAAACATAACAAATGATTTATGTAGTGTTATATAAATATATAACATAGTGTTATAAATTAATTAAAAATTATTTTATTTTATTATTTCACATTTATTATATGAAAAATTGGCGCTATGAATTAACTCCCAATGAATTAACTCCCAAATCAAAAATGAATTAAGTCCCAAAATTCTTCCATACAAATTTGGGAGTTAATTCATTTTTTTTGGGAGTTAATTCATTTTCATTGGGAGTTAATTCATAATCGAAAAAAGTTGGGACTTAATTCATATTTTCATTGGGAGTTAATTCATATTTTTTTAGGAGTTAATTCATATTTGGAAAAAGTTGGAAGTTAATACATATTTTCATTGGGAGTTAATTCATTTTTTTTGGGACTTAATTCATTTTAATTGGGAGTTAATTCATATTTGAAAGAAGTTGGGAGTTAATTCATTTTTTTTTGGGAGTTAATTCATACTTGGAAAAAGTTGGGAGTTAATTCATATTTTCATTGGGAGTTAATTCATACTTGGAAAAAGTTGGGAGTTAATTCATATTTTCATTGGGAGTTAATTCATTTTTTTGGGAGTTAATTCATACTTGGAAAAAGTTGGGAGTTAATTCATATTTTCATTGGGAGTTAGTTAATTTTTTTTGGGAGTTAATTCATATTTGGAAAAAGTTAGGAGTTAATTCATATTTTCATTGGGAGTTATTTTATTTTTTTAGGAGTTTATCATAACCGTGATGATTTTTTTGATTGAGGGTTATGATACCTGAGGGTTCTGCTGATTGAGGGTTATGATCCCTGCCACGGCCGAAGGCCGCTACACGAAAAAGCCTGTATGCAAAAAACCTCACATGACCGTGAGGATTCTGCTGATTGAGGGTTATGATCCCTGCCGCGGCCGAAGGCCGCCACACGAAAAAGCCTGTATGCAAAAAACGTCACATGACCGTGAGGATTCTGCTGATTGAGGATTAAGATCCCTGCCGCGGCCGAAGGCCGCCACACGGAAAAGCCTGTATGCAATAAAGCTCCCACTTAAAAAAATTAAGTTGGGAGTTAAAAGCTGTATGCCCGACCGCGGCAGGGATCATAACCCTCAATCAGCAGAATCCTCACGGTCCTGTGAGGTTTTTTGCATACAAGCTTTTTCGTGTGGACGCCTTCGGCCGCGGCAGGGATCATAACCCTCAATCAGCAAAATACTCACGGTAATGTGAGTTTTTTTGCATACAGGCTTTTACGTGTGGCGGCCTTGGGCCGCGGCAGGGATCATAACCCTCAATCAGAAGAATCCTCACGGTCATGTGAGGTTTTTTGCATACAGGGTTTTCCGTGTGGCGGCCTTAGGCCGCGGCAAGGATTGCAACTCCCAGTAGGCAAAACCCCGGCTTCGGTTGAAACAACATTCTTTTTGGGAGTTATTTCATTTCCCTGGGAGTATATTATATTTCAAAAAAAGTTGGGTGTTAATTCATATTTTCATTAAGAGTTAATTCATATTTTTTTGGGAGTTAATTCGTATTTGGAAAAAGTTGGGAGTTAATTCATATTATCATTGGGAGTTAATTCATTTTTTTTTTGGAGTTAATTTATATTTGGAAAAAGTTGGGAGTTAATTCATATTTTCATTGGGAGTTAATTCATATTTTTTTGGGAGTTAATTCATATTTGAAAAAAGTTGGGAGTTAATTCATATTTTCATTGGGAGTTAATTCACTTTTTTTGGGAGTTAATTCCTACTTGGAAAAAGTTGGGAGTTATTTCATATTTTTATTGGGAGTTAATTCATTTTAGTTGGGAGTTAATTCATATTTGAAAAAAGTTGGGAGTTAATTCATATTTTCATTGGGAGGTTATTCATTTTTTTTGGAGTTAATTCATTAAGAGTTAATTCATTTTTTGATTTGGGAGTTAATTCATTGGGAGTTAATTCATAGCGCCTACTTTAACGCCTAACGGCGTTACTTTTCAGTTAAAGTTACTCAAGTAACGCCAAGCAAAGTAACGCGTTACTTTTTTCGAATTTAGTTACTTTTTGTAGTTTCACCCAAAGGAGTGAAAAGTGGGTGAAAAATTTTTTGTTTATACCAAAAAAATTTTATTGCGCCAATCGATAGGAAATATCATGAAACGGATTTTGGACATGGTGGGCGGTGGGTGGGGACCCCCAAAGTGGTCACACGGGGGTGTTTTAACCCAAAACGGATTTTGCACGTGGTAGAAGGTGTACCGCCGAAGTGGTCACACGGGATAATTTCACCAGAAAAATTTAGTGTTGAATCCATAGAATATATCACGAAACACGCGGGTCTTTTCTGATTTTCCTACAGTTGGTTTTTTTAATTAGTTTATCATCATTATCAACTTTTTGCAAAAATTCGTGTATTTGTAGGAAAATACACATATTTGAACTTTAATTAAATTAAATTAAATGAAAAAAAGGATTTAAATTGAGCCCGAAAAAAAAAAATCATAAAACGTTCAGAAGAGTTCCAAAAGGCCCAGAAAACAATCATAAACGGTTTAGAAAACAATCATAAAATGCTCCGAAAGGATTAATAAAAGGCTCAGAAATTATTTTTTATTGAAATTTTAACTCACAAAACGCACGATAACGCATTATGAGTCTTTTCTGACTCTTATTTAAGACTCTTCTCAGCGAGCCGCCTAGGAAGGAAAAAACTTTCATTTCTGACCATCCCTTTGGGTCTAGACTCTAGAGTATAAAGACCCAAAGGGATGGGGGTTTATCGTCATGATTTTTATCGTCACTTCGACAGATACGGGTGTAGGGTATACAGTGCACGCGCAGTAATGTGAACTAATTAAACCCAAGAGGGTTCACAGTTTTGAATTTGTTCACTTTTGCGAATGTCAAAATTTAAGGCAAAACATATCCCCATTTTATCCTAATTATGCATTTTTAAATGGAAATTTACATTTATGAAACCAAATTTAATTTTATTCAAAAAAGAACGAAATACAGAAGTATATTTATTAAAAAATGTTTATGTATTCATTTCACAAGAATGAAACGCGTAGTGTTTCCTTAGTAGTGTTACCTATTCAAAAAAATCAGTAATTTTTTCTGCTTTTTCTTTTAATAACAAAAACTTTTTGGAGCTCATAGCAAAAACCAAACCGTCCCGTGCCCGAACTAAATGCGTATGAATTAATTCGTATGACCTGAACACGCATGAACTTGTAATTTTTAAGGCAAACACGCACATTTCGCAATAATACGGAATTCCCCGAATTAAAAACTTCGAAAATTTCATGTATTTATATATTTTCAATATGTGAGCATTCATATAAATATGTTTCATATTGTTCATCTTTTAGAGCTTTCAAGTCTTGTTCAAAAAGTGTTCACATTTTGGGGTGTTCATATTTTACGGTGTTCACATTACTGCGCGTGCACTGTATAAGCTTTGGCCAGGCCGAAGTTAACGCTCTTACTTGTTTATGTGTTCATAAAGAGCGTATTTGCTCAGAAATATGAATCTTTTCTGGGTCTAAAACACTCTTATTGTTTGCTAGGATGCTAGGATGTTTTAAATTTCAAAACAAGCTATATAGGTATGTATATACTATGTATGTACACCTTGTATACCCTTCTTCATAGCGAACGGCAACAAGCAAGACCGAAATATAACAGAAGCATCGAGAATAACGTTAGAACATAACAACAGAAACACACGGTATGAGGCATTAATTGCTGTAGCAGCAACTCAGGCAACAGACCGCCCGTCTGAAAATTATGGGCCCTATAAGCGTCTGAAAATTATGGCCAAAAAAAGAAGAACTGGCCGAAGCTTATATACCCTACACCCGCATCTGTCGAAGTGATAAAAAGTGGGCGGGTGACACCAATTTTTTTTTATTTACAGGGAGTAAATTAACTCATCAACAACACCGCCTTTCCTACCAAACAACTTATTATATTATATTTTTGAGAGTATATTTTAGTATAAGATGGTGGATTCTGAAATAAAATTTTAGCCGAAAATTCGCTCTACAAGCTAAGAAATTGAGATATAAGCACGGATAAACACATATTTGCTATAAAAAGTAGGCGTGACACTGGCCCGATTTTCCCTATTTTTAATACCAATCAGCGTAGGATAACAAAGAATATTCGTAGCAAAATTCACGACGATACTTCCATTCGTTCTCCTGTAATCGTGATTTCCGCAGACAGACAGACAAACAGACGGCCGGTCAAGGCTAAATCGATTTAGGAAGTGATTCTGAGCCAAAATATATATAATTTTCTATAACTGCCACGCCTCCTTTAATGTGTTACAAACGAAAGAAAAAAGTGAATATACCCGCATCCCTTCGGATGTAGGGTATAAAATAAGGGGCAAGTAAAGAAGAAAGACGCAACAGTAATCCCGTACGATACTGACTACTTAAGATCGGACAGGATGAATTGGTTACTGCTTCTATAGGCTACACAATTTCGTAGCAATTAAACGGCAGATTTGTGCTACTTAGCACTGCCTCTCAGGACGGGAGCCACCTAAACTAAAGAAGAAAAAACATATTTTTATGGCTTCCACCAACAAAGCCCTAATTTTTTTTATCTTGCTACGTATGGTGGCTTGGAAATCAAAAACGCGACGATCAGTTTTTTTACCCTCCTTTTGTCGCAAAATCGCTTTAAAACCGATTTTGAGGCACTCGCTTTTGTTATGAAAACAAAAAAATCGCTACTTGCGACGCTTGAAAATTTTTCGGTGCTTTTAAAGCGTTTCAAGCTAGCTCAAGGGTCGGCAACCTTTCTGGAGTTAAGAGCCATTTTCCCCCCGATATGGTAAATTACATTTTCAAAGAGCCAAATATAAGCACATACACATCGGTTATATTAGAAAAAATAATATAACGGTTATCTACTGTAAAACAAGTATGTTATTGCAAAATCTGGTATTTATTATAGATCTGCCGCGGAATTTGATGCATGCGCGGGATTAATAAAAATTGTTTGGCAATGGCAATATTGCAGTTAATTTTTCAATACTATTAAATAAAAATTCGTCTTATATTCCATGGAGGTCTGATTATGGTTGAGAAAACACTTCGTAGTAAGTCTAGTAGAATTTTTAATTATAAAAGAGATAATATTAGTTACTCCTTTGGTGACGGGTCATGGCAACTCAGATAACATTTAAACAAGATTTGTCTTGTCGGGTCTTGAAACACTTCCTGCAGGTATGTGTACGATCACATATTTAAATACACTATGATCTCGGCTAGCTGTTCTAATACTGCGTTGATGTTTAGGCGTTTGCGTCCCCTGGACCACAGAATACAGTGCATGGTATTCTGCAACGCATACCTGCAGGAAGTGTTTTCACAGGCCATGGCCATATAACTAAGTACATACAAATAGGATATCTGCAAAACAAACCTTGAGTGTGGCCGCCTAAATCGAATGTGGTAAAGCGCATGTTACCGATTGAGAGCTCTTCAGATGCTAATTTATCAAGTAAGTATATAAAAATTATGTTTTGAAAGAAAAGTGGTAATATTTTATCGCTCACTCGGATGTAATGTTGGAACATGCTGTGCGAGTTTGTCATCTTTGAGCATATGCAATAATGTGGTTTTTCCAGCGTTATCCAAACCCAGGAATAATAATTTGCCTGATTTCTTCCATAGACCTAAAGAAGTTTTGAATAATTATTTCATGTATTTTTTATGGATCGTGTATTTTTCATGTATCATCAAGATCTTACCCTGCAAACATTAGAACAATATTTGGGCGAGAAATTTATATGGCGATCTCCAGCAACTCGCTTTCTTATTGCCACGAAAATAATTTTGCGAAAAAATATGAGGATAATATGACGCTTTCTAGCAAGTCGCAAGTTTGCTACGGCAATAGTTTTGCCGTGATTCTGAAAATATGTAGCCGACGATACTTGCCATCTTATCGCCATACAATTTTTCGTCTTATTGCTGGCAAGGGAACAGCTACATACAACGGGCGATAGTTTCGGGTTGTTATGACGAGTCGCTTTTTTATAGTCCACGATTGACAATGTTTGCAGGATTATTATTGAATAAAACATGAAACATAATTACATAACATAATTTGATTTGATCGTATGTATATTAGAGGACTGCATGAGACGTTTACAAGGCTTGTTCAAGACGTTTTAGGGGTTGTCTGAAATGCGTCCATTGCTTTCAAATTAGGCGTTGACTTTTGGAAGCGCTGCTGAAAACATTGCCACATATGCTTCCGGTAGTCACGTCTTGATTCGAAATCAAATGGAAGCACTGCATCAACGCAGAAATGTTGCTATGTCAGTTTTGAATCATTCGACACGTCTCATGCAGCCCTCTAATGTATATGTGTATATATGTATATGTACATATGTATATGTATATGTATATGTATATGTATATGTATATGTATATGCATACGTATATGCCACTGTACGTAGATCATTGCGTTGTTTGATCGTATGTATTTTAAAAAATCTGATGCGTGCAACACATGACTTCCTTGTACGACTATTAATTGAGTTATATCACAGAATAAATAATAGAAGACGCATCTCGATCTGCAAAACTTTTTCAAATTTGGGTGCGGGCAGAGAGAAAGATCAAGCAAGAACAGAGAGAAGCAACGAGAGGGCATGTATAAAAGGTTTGTGTGTGTTAATCTGTTTTGCCAGCCTACGTCGTGAATTCACGTGGTGTTGAATAGCTGAAAGCACAAAAAACCCACAGCCAGAGATAACGAGACGAGACATTAGGTCTGCTCGTCGGCCTTCGGCCGAGGCAAGGATTATAACCCTTAATCAACAGAATCCTCTCGGAAATGTAGTCTTTTTGCAATCAGGGCCTTCCTACGTGACGGCCTTCGGTCAAGGCAAGGATTATAGTCCAGAATTATAGTCCCTTAATCAACAGAATTCTCTCAGAAATGTAAAGTCTTTTTGCATTCAGAGCCTTCCTGCGTGACGGTCTTCGGCCGAGGTTAGGATTTTAGCCCTTAATCAACAGAATCCTCTCGGAAATGTAAAGTCTTTTTGCATTCAGGGCCTTCCTACGTGACGGCCTTCGGCAGAGGCAAGGAATTATATAAAATCACCGGTTAATTTGATAAATACGCAAGAAATTATCACAATTAGCAAACCGAGCAATGATTATGCATAAGAACCAGTAATATTCAATAATCACCGGATTAATCAAATTCACCGTAACATATATACCGGTATCAAAAAATTGTTTTTTGGGATGTTTCTAGCTTGGAGATTTTGTATTTTAAGATTTTGTACCATGGAGATTTTGGATATGGTGGAGATTGTCTTTGGAGATTTCGGGTCCCGTTTTTGAGTTATGCGAGATAGGTACAGACGTTACGACGCAACTAGTCAAAATGGATTCGGGGATGGTTAAAATGTATATTTCCACTGAAATCTGGAATTCGAAATTTTTCGCGATTACAATACTTCTTTTACTTCGTACAAGGAAGTAAAAAGCGGCAATATTACGTGTTGGCAAAAAATCAACTAGGTGTTGTATTTTGATATATGCATACATATGTTTCAATACTAAGTGTAAAAATACAGTTTGTCCCGGGTATAACAAACAACTGCCAACTTGCACGATACTCTCTATTGTTGGCAAGTTTTATGTATAAATTTGATAATTACCTAAATAACCTAGAACGCCGGTAAACCAGTCCCAGATAAACATATTTCTATATATGCAGGTGGTGCTTGTTGTGTGGGTGAGTGTGCTTTTATCTGTGAGAGCAAGATTAAATGAAGATAATTATGTGTAAGTTTTATAATTATATATATGTATATATAAATATATATAAGGGTATACAAGGCAAACAATAAGAGTGTTTTAGACCCAGAAAAGTTTGTAAGTTCTAAGTTTTATATTTATTAAAACTTATTTATATATATATAATATAATATATATACATACATATACACATATATATGTATATAATATATATACATACATATACATATATATATGTATATAATATATATATAGGATATATATATATGCATACATATACATATATGTATATATATATATATAGTGTTTTAGACCCAGAAAAGTTTGTAAGTTCTAAGTTTTATATAGTTTTAACAATAGCCTTAAGCAATAGACTTTCTCCAATTCATGATCAAGTGGTTTCTCATGTTTATTGGCCTTTGAGAGGCTAAACACAGGCGCTACGTTTCAGGTGAAATTTATGAGCACGCATATTAGCAAATTTCAGCACTTCTTCAGCATTTCTTGCCCGTCGTTAATTTTGTGGTTTTATTTACATCAACTTTTTTACGAGTTTTGCTTTAAGTATTTTTTACGAGTTTTTTACTTTTTATTTAGTATTTACTTTAGTATTTTTACTTTTTTACGAGTTTTGCATCACTTCGATTGTGTTTAAGTAATTGTACAATTTTCAGAAATTACTAATGTAACAGTTTCTGGTTAATCCCCAAAAATTGAAAAATTAATTTGTAAGCTTTTAGTATTCTTATTTTACTAATCAGTTTTCCATTGTGTTACGTCTTTGACATTGTATATTTAACCATGGATCCATTTTAATCTCTGGAGCAGGGTGTAATTAAAAACTAATAAAGACAAGGTACTCATATTAATTTCCTGCTAGTTTTTTTACGATGGATCAAGCAGGAAATTCTATGTAAAATACGGAACGCTTTACTCTTTTTAATTTTCGCAGACCCTCAGCTAGAGAATCTAAACACAATCTTGCCTTCTTTTTCACACTTCTAGGAGTCCACAAGATTCTTCATGCTTTCGCTGTCTATTGAGCGCCAGTCTCACTCTGCACAGCCAATCGTTGAAATACAAGTTTCTAACAGGCTGATTTGTTCTTTGACCTTTGGTTAATACCTTATGTCATATTTACCTAGAAATGTTAATAGTAAAAAATTCTCTACGATAGCAGAAAATTTTTTTGAGTTGTTCCAGTCTGTCCCCCTTTTGTTGTAATTAATTTGTTAAAGAAAATTAAAAATGACGGCAACAACGACGACCACAAGACAACAGCTAAAAGTGACAGGCAACACGACAGCAAAAATTTTTATTTCTTGAATGATAAAACGCATATATGAGCTGTGATAAAGCGGCCCATACACGACCCAGATGTCTTTGCAGATCGGCTGACCGTCCGACGCGTCGACCACAAACGGATAGACATCTGCACAGAGCTAAAAATAATTTAGGCTGAATTTAAAGACATTAACTTTAATTTTTTATTTAAGCAAATATTTAGTGTATTTAATATCCTTTTTACTTTTAAATAGTTTATTACTTAATTAAAACCCATTATAACCCATCATATAAAAATATTTTTGGTTAGAAATCAATGCAAGTGCAAATTAACACCAAAAAAATTTGATGTAAGTTTTATTATACGCTAAAATTTGCCAACTACTTTATACCAGAAACTAGACCTAAGACCTATTTTATGAACAAATCACGCAAAATAAAACATTGTAAAAACAAATTGATAATCCAATTAAAATAAAAGAGCATACATAAAATGGTGTTGGCATGCTCTTATATTTTCATTTATTTCGTCATTGGATTTGCCGATTTTAGTGTTGCTAGTTTTTGAATGCGTACTATTTTGGAGAAATTTTTATGAATTCTGGTACCAAAGCAGTGTTGCCGGTATGCTACAATATAAAATAAATTTGAGGTTTTTCTTAATTAGCAAATATATTAGTGCATAATTGTACTTGAACTGTTAACAAAACCTATATTCTTGCTTCACGGAGTACAAATTACTTCCTACAATAGAAAATTATAGTGATATTTACACTGAGTGCTACAAAAAGTACTTTCTGAAATTTATCAGGTTTTTATTAAATAATTATAAATCTTGTTGTATCTGCTTTTTCTGAACTAAAATAAAAAGGATTTTTTTTGATTTATTGGCATATAAAAACAAAATTATATTACATCTAAATTCGCATAAGTATTCTCTGTTTTATTATTAAAAATAAGTTAAAATATTGAAAAAATGGAAGATGTGATGAAAGTAGCAATGTTATCGTTCATGGCATTAAATGGCCCCTAGACTAAATTTTTTTATGTCTTTCAATTCTGACTAGAACTTTTGATCTTGTCATTTTGCGTTTCTTCGTAACACATCTGCATCGCACAAAAATTCTATAGATGTAAGCAAAATTTGTCCTAGACGACACAACATGATTGCGCAAAACAAAAAATAACGAATGTGTGCATTTTTGATTTCCGAATCGTTAGCGATTAACTTGCTCGCTTCTAAACGATTCGCTTCTAAATTCGCATTTTTCAACTTTTACGTAGCGAGTAGTTCATCGATACAAGCTTTACGTAAAATCGGTGGTATGTCAAAGCTGTGCTTAATTTTTCTTTAGGAAAATACATTGTACACTAGGATTTCTCTTTTCTTCACATGATCTACGGCTTTAATAATTTTGTTATGATTTCTCTTTTCCTCTTAGCGTTCATATAAAAATATCAACAGTGTTGACCTAAAAAAATATTGCATTTGTGAAATTGTGCTAGCAAAAATAAATTCAACATAAAATACAATAATAGATGTGCTTTATATATTTTAGTTAATCTTTCTGAATGAGAAATACGTTAATGTGTTCCACTTGAGTTTTATTAATTGAATGAAAAACTTCTAAGTAAAATGAAAATATTTGACAAAAGTTTTTTATCTGAAAAACTAGATACTAGATTTATGTACGAGTATATAAACAAAGTGTTGTACATTACAAAGTTATATCTAATCTTATTAAACGAGCTAAAATTGTATATATATTTGTATACGGCTCTAAGGATTTCTTTGATATTCACAAATTAGCGAGATTGAGAGATCGATCTGTCGAGGTGATTTTTTCTAAAAAATTCATTTTGGTGGTTTTTTTTCTCTATTAAAGTGGTTGATCAACAAGTGTGTGAATAATTTGACATTGTTTTGTTTTTGTTTTAAAATTTTGTTCTGTTCTGAAATAAAATGGCAATATATATTAAATTATTTTCGTTTTGTTTTGTAAAACTTCAAGAAATTAATGAACAGTGTCAATGTTTTCAAGGAAAATGTTTATAAAAATTGAAAAAAATCCAATCCTTAAAAACGAACGGCCTTTTTTTACTATTCACACAGCAAAAAATCAAAACTTTTATTTTTAAAATTTTTCGCCCCATCAAACCTAACTCATAAAACTTGGCAACGTTTGGAAAAAAATTCCGAGCAACTGCTCGGGGTCCCAGGTTTTTCCAACATTATATTTTGAAATAAAAATTCGTCCTTAGAACATAATTTGAGTGAAATGTTTGCGGCTGAGTTTTTTTTGCGCGATACAATTTCTGAAGAAAAAGAAGAATATAACAATGAGCCAGTGAAAATTCGCAACAGAGCATATGGTTTAGGAGTTAGACAGTCGGGGTAAATTCAACATTATGGTGTGTTGTGAAACAAAATTTTGGTTCAGTTTTCATTTTTATAATATTTTTTTGAAGTTTCGGCTCGGAGATTGTAATCTCTGTTATAATTATAATGTTATGAAAGAAGTTGGATTTGTTGATATGCTGAAACTAAACATTTTTTGCTGAAATGTATGTCAACGACTGATTTTTACCAAACGTTTGGTATGACAATTCACCGTTTTCGATTTCTATCAAAATCGTTGTAAGAAATGACGTGCGTGAAATTAGCTACGGGAGTTAGCTACGATTTTGTGTAAACCACCCTAATTTACAGAGCTCCGTAATACTTATTTTCAAAATTAAATTAAAAATCAATAAAAGCACCTATTAAAAAAAATGAAATGTAGTTTTATTCAGAAAATTATTCTCTATTAGCCTGTGGAAGAATTATAATCGTACGGCTTATCTGTACCGAGATAATAACAAAAACAGTTTAACATTTTTTGGAACCTAAAAGAAAATCGCCGTAGCTGGCACCTAAAAAATTTTCCTCTAACATGGCACCTATATCAGTCGATAGCCTATATTTTCAGAAATTTTTAGGTACCAAAATTATATCCCTACCCACTTTAGTATAGAAGTTATAGCGAAAAAGGCCGAACAACATTCACTGGACTTTCTAGCCACATATAGCCCCTTGATCTCACCAAATATTGTGCAATCCTATGCTAGGGATAGGAGCCTATATTTCTATACCAAAAATTTCAAATTATAGCGAAGAACAAATTTTCTACAGCAAAAAGAAATATGAGAAAAAATTTTAAAAGTTTAGGGTCCGTAGCTAGCACCTAAAAAATTTTCCTCTAACATGGCACCTATTTCAGACGATAGCCTATCATTTTAGGAATCTTTAGGTACCAAGGTCATATCCCTAGGTACTTTAGTATAGAAGTTATAGCGAGAAAACTAGGGCAACTATTCAGAGCCGTTTGCCGCCTTAATTAAATTCTATCGAAAAATAGCAACTATTTGTTTAAAAGCTCATTGATTTTTCCTACATTTTGATACCTCAACGAACTTTGTATCTTTCATAGTTTTCAAGAAATTAATAAAAGAAAAAATTATAAAATTTGTTTGGTTTTTGAACGAACTTTTCCTGGAACACGTGGTGGAAGAAATTGAAGAAGGGCAACGATTGGTAGGGTATAGGGAAGAAGATGAGCAAATGATGTGAGAAACAGGATCCACTGTTTCTGTTGTTAACAGCGTAGAGAGAATTCGTTTGTACGAAAACAGAGAAAGTTTCGTCAACGGATTTGTGGACGCAAAAATGCTGTAAGTGTATAAGAACAAAAAGCTTTTCTGTCAACTTTTATTTCGTTTCTTTCTGAGAGTAAGATTGAAGGAGAAAATGAGATAACAATATAGATCAATTTATGTTTGGAGAAGCAAAGGAAATAAGAAAAAAGAACATTAGTTGTCAACTTGGATTTTGTTTATATTCGAGAAGGAAAAGTCCAAAACAAAACGAAATGTAAATAATGAATGTAAATAATGAATGAATATGAAAATGTTAAAGTTGATTTTTTAAATATTTAAACATTTTCCTTCGATATAAGACTTATATACAACTGTAGAGTAATATATTAGAAATTTTTTGGTACAAAAATTATGATCCTGTTGACCTTTGGTCACATGATATTTCATTAAATATATAACATTATGAAATTGATTTTTTTAATATTTAAACATTTTCCTTCGTCTTGAAACTTATAAATAATTTAGAATATAATTTTGGAAAACATTTTATACCAAAATTATGATCCTTGTGACCTTGTTTACTAATATATTTCATATATATTCATCTAAATGTGAAAATTTCAAGCATCGATAATAGGCATTAAAAAATTTTCCTTCGACATGAGACTTATACACAATAATAAAGTATTGATTTAAGTAATATTTGGTACCAAAATTATTATCGGAACGACTTTTGTTCACAAGATATTTGCAAAAATAAGTTATATTTAAAACGATGAAAAAGCATATTTAGCATAGTTTGATTACAATGATATATAGCTTATTCGAAACTTTGAAGTTTTTCCTACATTTCGATACCTCAACGAGGTCAATTGGTTAAAAATAACCTAAGAAAATGCAAAAATAAAACTTAGCATTTTTTTCACCATTATTTCTAATGTTAAATATACATATGTACATACATGGAAAAACTTCAAGTATGGATAATTTAACATTTTCCTTCGACATTAGACTTATGTACAATTTTAACATATGTATATACTCTTAATTTCTGAAATTTGCTTTTCAGAGTAGTTAAAACCAAAGTTCATTCGCTTACTACATCGCTTGTACATACATATGTACATATATTTATATGTTTTGTGGGTTTATTATTATATAGATACATATATTTTTACTACATTGTCAAATTTCGGTGACGGAAGAATTTGGTTCAAGGTTAACAAAATTCTTATTATGTTTGTTTTTATGGGCATTATGTACATTATGTTTTTATATACATTATGAAATTCAAATATACAATGCAAAAAGCGCGCGACCGTACCCATGACTCACAACCAGAGAAGAGGTGTATAATAATTCATTCTCCTAGCAACAGGGATGCCAAGTCTTGAGGAATTCCCCGATTTGTGGGGAATTTTCGAATTCGGAGGGAATCGGGGAATTGACTGTTTTTATTGGGGAATTTCATATTCAGAAATATATTTCATATTCAATGAAAATCTATTACATGAGTTTTTAAAATAATAGCAAGCAATTCATCGCGAGCATTTCATGAATCAGCCGGGTACTGAAACTGAATATTATATGAATTTCTATTTTCTTTACGAGAAACATGTAATTTTTTTCTTTGAATTTTTGTTTTTATTAGTTATACTATATACATATATTATTACTTTTTTTTAAAGTAATTACTTTTTTAATAAAACAATGAAAAAAACTAAGTTTTCCTCTATTAAATCCATTTTTGGTAAATTGCTCAGGGAACGTTCGGGGAACTCTTAAACATAACTTGGCAGCCCTGCCTAGCAACAACATATGTAGCATCATAATATATTGGGAGGGTTCTCTTATTTACTTTGCCCTCTTTACTGGGTATGGCGCCTTTTTTGCAATGTAGTATGTACATGGCATTTCGTGGAAAAATGTTAAAATTGGTCGGTGAGGCACAGGGTAAATCAAAAATGTTACAGGGTAATCATAAAATGTTATTGATAATGTTATTGATGAAAAAATATGTTTTTTTAGCGGCGTCTGTCAGGTCTGTTATTTACTTTTGATTGGTATATATGGTCTTGTTATACATGTATATACATGTCCTGTTAGGTGTACACATTTTTGAGGCTAATTAATGAACGAATATTTTCTGTAATTATTTCATTTATTCTATAGAAATACAACAGAAAGACCTTGTAACAAATCGCCGAATATCAACGCTAGTAACAAATAAACGTACACAGAAATTGGGCAGAGAAATAATAGGCATTCCTTTTTATTTTTGTTTACCTAGGATTTTTGTTGTTGTTAATGGTTTTGCTTCTATACAGTAGAAACACAATAGCTGTGCAGCAGCAGCTCTCTCCAGCAGCACAGTTAAACACAATAAACTGCATAGCTGCATGCAGCTATATAACCATTTTGTTTAGATAGCTTTTTTTAACTTTTGCTGCACAAGTTATGGCAGCAAACGAATGTAAAAGGGTAAAAGGTTTCCAGTCTTTTGGGATCTCATTTATACGAATGTATAAATGTATTCTTTAAATTAAGGAAAAACATTATTACATACATTATTGCATACATATTTATGTATATGCTATTTAACATGCTCATGAGAAGCTGAGCTGCACAGCAGCAGTGATTGTGTTTCGACTGATATTTTGATGCTGTGTTGTTGCTAGGGGAATTTTTTTTCAACTCTTTTGTGGGTGTTAGTTAGTAGTACGTCGGCGCGCCTTTTTTTGTACATAATAGGCGTTGGATTACAGGATAAATAGCAGGATTTGCATCTATAAAATTAAAAGTTTTTAAATCTCTAGAAATATGTATATAAAAAATATGTTTATATTTCACAAGAAGTACGTGTGAATCCGCATATTAAAGAACAACATTATTACATACATTATTGCATACATACATATGTATGTATATGCTATGTAACATGCTCCCTTAATGCAGCCATTATCTCTGCAAAACATAATCAACGTTCCGATAGCAACAGCAAAACACTATCTAAGAGCGCGCCCAATGAGAAGCAAAATAGCCGATTGCAATATAGAATTTCAATCGATAATGAAATAGATAATGAGATCTATTTCACAATAGATAATGAGATAGGACACTGTATCAAGAAAATTTGCATGGGGTAGAGAATACATGCGAATTTTCTTGAGATAATCGCAAAATCGTCTAAAATTATTCGGAATTTGGTACATTCTTCTAGGAAGACTGTACCAACGAATTTGCGTGGACATACTGAGTATTTAATCTTAGAGGATGTTTTAACTAACTTTTAACTACTGAGAAGTACTTAAAAAATATTTCCTTGAAACTAGGAAACATCTCAAGTATAGTGTACATGGATTGACAGGGCATACAAAATACGCGTCAAACCGAATTTTACGAGATGAGTTATCAATTGTCCCATCTCATTATCTCTGCTTCAGACGCTATACGGTGGTCTGCTGACTGTGTTGCTACGATGGCAAAGGGTGTCTCATACATTGTGTTAGTTGTTGTTATGTTCTATACTTGTTCTCGATGCTTCTTGCCCCGATAATATCGTGACGATATGGACAAATACAGTAGGCGCAATGCGCATTGCGGCTTTAAAAAAATTATTACTATGTTTATACCCTACACCCGAAGGGTTGAGGGTATATTCACTGTGCTTCCGTTTGCAACGCATTAAAGGAGGCGTGGCAGGTATATAAAAATATATATATTCTGGGTCAGAATCACCTCCTCAGTCGATTTAGCCCTGTCCGTCCGTCTGTCTGTCTGCCCGTCTGTGCAAATCACGATTGCAGGAGAACGAATAAAGATATTGTCATGAAATTTGGTATGAATAGTCTTTGTTATCCTACGCTGGTTGGTATTGAAAATCGGACTAGTGCCACGCCTACTTTTTATAGACACTACTTTTGTCCTACTTTTTATGAACAATATGAATTAATCCGTGGTTATAGCTCAATTTCTCATCTCGTAGAGTGAATTTGAAGCTAAAATTTTATTTCCGAGTTCACCGTCTCAGACTAAAATAGACTCCTAAAAATGGGTGTGACACGGCCACTGATATACTATATCATATAATGAGGTGTTTGTTGGGAAAAGCGGTGTTGTAAATGAGTTAAAAAATCTACTGTTTGTAAATGAAATGAAAGGAGTCGTCATCCATCCACTTTAATCTTCCCTTTGACGGAAGCTAACACTCTTACTTGTTTTATTTCAATTTTATTTATATTATTATTACCCAGTAGTTCAAAGCTTCTTCGAAGACATTGTTCTCGAAGACATCTTGCAGGACAAATTCCTATTTGTCGGCAACATTTTTCATTGGCGACATGTTTAGGGACACAGAATGCAAACTGTGCCCAATCGGACAGGTCCTGCAGGTTGTCTTGTAAGCAACCAAAAGTTTAAAATTAAGCATAGCAACGAGCACTTGTTATTATGACTTCTCAACTATACTTAAAGTTTTTCCAAATTTTCAGTCGTTTGTTGATTTTTAATTATGATTGATATAGAGATATAAAGACAAACAAAGCGACTCTCAATAGCCTGGTGGAGTAAGTGGTCGCCTAGTAATATTGAGAGTCAGGGTTCGAATAAAGTCAAGCCAAGAACTTGGACGTAATTATGGTGTGGCCTATGCTAATACGCTATTTTTTTTTAAATTTCTGTGCCGACATTTTCGTTAATTGTCATCGAAGACAACATTGGCGACATTTTCTTTAATTGTCGTCGAAGACAATATTGAGGACATTGTCGCTCTTGTTGTTTCATATTCATATGACGACTGAATTCATATGACGACACAAGCTTTGCCGTTTCTATGACGACTCTCTCGCACAATTCAGATAACTACCAGTGCTTGTGGTATTCATCGCTCTACATACATACATATACGCATTTTCTTGATGCAATCACAAACTCTAAAAACTGCAACGGCGATTTTTGCATGGTCACCTTGAGTATTAATTCTTAGAGGGAACTATTTGTTTGATAAATAATGATAATGATAAAATAATCATTATTATTTTATCATTATCATTATTATCATTATTTTAAAATAATCATTATTTAATAATCTTAATTGATAATAATAATAATTCTTAATTAATAATAAGAATTAATAATCTGCGATTAATAATTTTATTTTGAACTTTTTCTAACTTTTAACTTTTAAAGTATTTTAAGAAAACATAATCTCTTTAATTTTCATTATTTTCCCTAAAAAGAAAGAAGCCAGAAGAATTTGCTTTCGGGCAGACTCAACACATGCACACATATGAATATATGTGCACTTGGCATTAAGATTGCTCTCTCCTGCTCTTTGGTTTACTCTTGTGCATGCAATGCAAATGTACAAAAAAAGGCGCGCCGACGTACTACTAACTAACACCCACAAAAGAGTTGAAAAAAAATTCCCCTAGCAACAACACAGCATCAAAATATCAGTCGAAACACAATCACTGCTGCTGTGCAGCTCAGCTTCTTATGAGCATGTTAAATAGCATATACATAAATATGTATGCAATAATGTATGTAATAATGTTTTTCCTTAATTTAAAGAATACATTTATACATTCGTATAAATGAGATCCCAAAAGACTGGAAACCTTTTACCCTTTTACATTCGTTTGCTGCCATAACTTGTGCAGCAAAAGTTAAAAAAAGCTATCTAAACAAAATGGTTATATAGCTGCATGCAGCTATGCAGTTTATTGTGTTTAACTGTGCTGCTGGAGAGAGCTGCTGCTGCACAGCTATTGTGTTTCTACTGTATAGAAGCAAAACCATTAACAACAACAAAAATCCTAGGTAAACAAAAATAAAAAGGAATGCCTATTATTTCTCTGCCCAATTTCTGTGTACGTTTATTTGTTACTAGCGTTGATATTCGGCGATTTGTTACAAGGTCTTTCTGTTGTATTTCTATAGAATAAATGAAATAATTACAGAAAATATTCGTTCATTAATTAGCCTCAAAAATGTGTACACCTAACAGGACATGTATATACATGTATAACAAGACCATATATACCAATCAAAAGTAAATAACAGACCTGACAGACGCCGCTAAAAAAACATATTTTTTCATCAATAACATTATCAATAACATTTTATGATTACCCTGTAACATTTTTGATTTACCCTGTGCCTCACCGACCAATTTTAACATTTTTCCACGAAATGCCATGTACATACTACATTGCAAAAAAGGCGCCATACCCAGTAAAGAGGGCAAAGTAAATAAGAGAACCCTCCCAATTATGATGCTACATATGTTGTTGCTAGGCAGGGCTGCCAAGTTATGTTTAAGAGTTCCCCGAACGTTCCCTGAGCAATTTACCAAAAATGGATTTAATAGAGGAAAACTTAGTTTTTTTCATTGTTTTATTAAAAAAGTAATTACTTTAAAAAAAAGTAATAATATATGTATATAGTATAACTAATAAAAACAAAAATTCAAAGAAAAAAATTACATGTTTCTCGTAAAGAAAATAGAAATTCATATAATATTCAGTTTCAGTACCCGGCTGATTCATGAAATGCTCGCGATGAATTGCTTGCTATTATTTTAAAAACTCATGTAATAGATTTTCATTGAATATGAAATATATTTCTGAATATGAAATTCCCCAATAAAAACAGTCAATTCCCCGATTCCCTCCGAATTCGAAAATTCCCCACAAATCGGGGAATTCCTCAAGACTTGGCATCCCTGTTGCTAGGAGAATGAATTATTATACACCTCTTCTCTGGTTGTGAGTCATGGGTACGGTCGCGCGCTTTTTGCATTGTATATTTGAATTTCATAATGTATATAAAAACATAATGTACATAATGCCCATAAAAACAAACATAATAAGAATTTTGTTAACCTTGAACCAAATTCTTCCGTCACCGAAATTTGACAATGTAGTAAAAATATATGTATCTATATAATAATAAACCCACAAAACATATAAATATATGTACATATGTATGTACAAGCGATGTAGTAAGCGAATGAACTTTGGTTTTAACTACTCTGAAAAGCAAATTTCAGAAATTAAGAGTATATACATATGTTAAAATTGTACATAAGTCTAATGTCGAAGGAAAATGTTAAATTATCCATACTTGAAGTTTTTCCATGTATGTACATATGTATATTTAACATTAGAAATAATGGTGAAAAAAATGCTAAGTTTTATTTTTGCATTTTCTTAGGTTATTTTTAACCAATTGACCTCGTTGAGGTATCGAAATGTAGGAAAAACTTCAAAGTTTCGAATAAGCTATATATCATTGTAATCAAACTATGCTAAATATGCTTTTTCATCGTTTTAAATATAACTTATTTTTGCAAATATCTTGTGAACAAAAGTCGTTCCGATAATAATTTTGGTACCAAATATTACTTAAATCAATACTTTATTATTGTGTATAAGTCTCATGTCGAAGGAAAATTTTTTAATGCCTATTATCGATGCTTGAAATTTTCACATTTAGATGAATATATATGAAATATATTAGTAAACAAGGTCACAAGGATCATAATTTTGGTATAAAATGTTTTCCAAAATTATATTCTAAATTATTTATAAGTTTCAAGACGAAGGAAAATGTTTAAATATTAAAAAAATCAATTTCATAATGTTATATATTTAATGAAATATCATGTGACCAAAGGTCAACAGGATCATAATTTTTGTACCAAAAAATTTCTAATATATTACTCTACAGTTGTATATAAGTCTTATATCGAAGGAAAATGTTTAAATATTTAAAAAATCAACTTTAACATTTTCATATTCATTCATTATTTACATTCATTATTTACATTTCGTTTTGTTTTGGACTTTTCCTTCTCGAATATAAACAAAATCCAAGTTGACAACTAATGTTCTTTTTTCTTATTTCCTTTGCTTCTCCAAACATAAATTGATCTATATTGTTATCTCATTTTCTCCTTCAATCTTACTCTCAGAAAGAAACGAAATAAAAGTTGACAGAAAAGCTTTTTGTTCTTATACACTTACAGCATTTTTGCGTCCACAAATCCGTTGACGAAACTTTCTCTGTTTTCGTACAAACGAATTCTCTCTACGCTGTTAACAACAGAAACAGTGGATCCTGTTTCTCACATCATTTGCTCATCTTCTTCCCTATACCCTACCAATCGTTGCCCTTCTTCAATTTCTTCCACCACGTGTTCCAGGAAAAGTTCGTTCAAAAACCAAACAAATTTTATAATTTTTTCTTTTATTAATTTCTTGAAAACTATGAAAGATACAAAGTTCGTTGAGGTATCAAAATGTAGGAAAAATCAATGAGCTTTTAAACAAATAGTTGCTATTTTTCGATAGAATTTAATTAAGGCGGCAAACGGCTCTGAATAGTTGCCCTAGTTTTCTCGCTATAACTTCTATACTAAAGTACCTAGGGATATGACCTTGGTACCTAAAGATTCCTAAAATGATAGGCTATCGTCTGAAATAGGTGCCATGTTAGAGGAAAATTTTTTAGGTGCTAGCTACGGACCCTAAACTTTTAAAATTTTTTCTCATATTTCTTTTTGCTGTAGAAAATTTGTTCTTCGCTATAATTTGAAATTTTTGGTATAGAAATATAGGCTCCTATCCCTAGCATAGGATTGCACAATATTTGGTGAGATCAAGGGGCTATATGTGGCTAGAAAGTCCAGTGAATGTTGTTCGGCCTTTTTCGCTATAACTTCTATACTAAAGTGGGTAGGGATATAATTTTGGTACCTAAAAATTTCTGAAAATATAGGCTATCGACTGATATAGGTGCCATGTTAGAGGAAAATTTTTTAGGTGCCAGCTACGGCGATTTTCTTTTAGGTTCCAAAAAATGTTAAACTGTTTTTGTTATTATCTCGGTACAGATAAGCCGTACGATTATAATTCTTCCACAGGCTAATAGAGAATAATTTTCTGAATAAAACTACATTTCATTTTTTTTAATAGGTGCTTTTATTGATTTTTAATTTAATTTTGAAAATAAGTATTACGGAGCTCTGTAAATTAGGGTGGTTTACACAAAATCGTAGCTAACTCCCGTAGCTAATTTCACGCACGTAATGATTTTGATATTTTGACAATCATTGCAAACAATCATTCCAATCACGCAAACACTATCCTACACTACACAAAGGATTGCACAACAGCAATTCGCAGAAATTTTGCGCATTGTTTTGTGTTGTCTAGGGTCCCCTTTAGTATCTCTGCTCGCGAGCTACTTGAAAGAATCGAAAAACACTGCAATTTATGGGTGCGACAATTATTTTTAAGCCGCTATACCGATGTTTTTTTGCCGCGAAACGAAAAATAACGACGACACAAGCCAACTGTTTTAAATACTATGGTTTATGTCCATAGACGTAAGTTGCCATATTTTCGTAAAACGAAGTAAGCGTTTTTTTTAAAAGTTGAATTATCTTCGTAACTATGGCAGTAATCACAAAAGTTGTTATCAGACAAAAGGAAGATCTTGAAATAACCTTTTAAACGGCGACAATTTTACGTTGATATCTCAACTCGTTTTAAAGATATAGCACCTATAGCAATTTTTGGCGTTCCAAGGCCTATAACTCCTAAACTACACAAGAGCGGTAACATTTTTATCACCCTTGAAGTAGGGGCGGTGGTCCCTAGGGGCGATGGGTTATACCTGAAAACATTTTTTTAAAAAAATCTAAGCTAGGCATCTATTCTTTAGTCCCCTTTTACATTAGGAAATTATTGCCTTCAACTCTGAATTCGAAGTTCGAGTTCATTGGTGAGAGAGTGAACTTTCGCGATGAAAACTTTTTGAAGATGAAAGCGGACGAGTACAGACATCTCCGTACTGGCAACTTTTCGCTTTCCTTTTGTATTTTTCGCTATTTTGGCACATCGCTTAACATTATTTTTCTCATTTCAGCGTGCTTTTCGCTCAGTCATGAGTCCTACGGCAATTATTCAAGTTCGTGGGTGAGAGGGTGAAGACGAAAGCGGACGAAAGTTGAAAGCAATTCTTGTCTAATGTAAAAGCAAACGGTAACCACAAAAGGGAACGTCAAAGAAGTTGAATGCAGGGTTCGGAAAATATCGCTCAAAAGAACAAAACTATTTATGTCCCTTTCAAAAAAACTATCCCAAAAGTTGAAAATTTTCTTTGACTCATGAGCGATATTTATTTTTTTGAACGTAGATGAAAAAATAAATATCCCTCACGTTCAAAATAATTTTCATCTTTAATAATAAATATCACTCGGGATGAAAAAAATTCTCATCTTCTCAACGTTTCGATCGGAGAAGATGAAAAAACTTCGTTTGTTGGCAAATAACGAACGCGAGGGATGAAAAAACTTCGGGTTTTGGCGAATAGCGATCACAAGAGATGAAAAAAGACTTCGGTTCGCGTACAAAACGATCGTTGGTGATCGAAAAAACTTTGCGCAGGAAAAATTTTGATCTTTGAGCGGACAATTCGTACGCCGGCGGTTTCTTTTCGTTTGCTTCGTTGCTGATGCCACTGAATAGCTGGAAAGGAGAGTTTTTCTGTGTCTCTTATATGAATTTGTTTTTGCTGCGTTTTGTAAAGGATGAATAAGAGTATGTTAACTTGAAAAGCGTTGAAAGAAGTAATAACTTCTCTAAGGAATACTTATTTATTAGATTTTAATTTTCATTATTTTTTTAAAGTTGTAACGGGTTTGTTTTCCCAGCCGGGGTATCCTCAGTGGCCCCAGTGTCCATAGTAGAGGGATCTCGCAACCCTCTAGGAAATCCACCACCGTTACCGAATTCCGCACGATTGACTAACGTGTCAATCAATTCACTGGCTAACTGGTAGCTCAGCTTGGACGGGGTATATTGGTTTTCACTTATTCTACTTATATTTCAAAGAGACAGGCAAAGTGCCTGACGACAGAATGTCGCTTACAATCTTGGGTAAATTTCCAGACAGGCCGAATGCCTGTTCACTTCTTAATCTTAATCTTAATCTAACAATTTTTCATAAAAAAAATAGGCAGAGTGCCTAGCGACAGAGGGTCGCTCACAATTCTAAATTTGGCTTTGTTAATTTCTTCAAAGAAAACCCTCCAGTCAAGCTGGTTGGTCGTACAAAAAAAAATTAGAATGTGAAAACCTCCAGACAAGCTGGTTTGGTCGTACTAAAAAAATAGGAAATTGAAAACCTCCCAGTCAAGCTGGTCGATCGTACGAAAAAACGAAATTGAAAACCTTCCAGTCAAGCTGGTCGGTCGTACAAAAAAATAGGAATGAGAAAACCCTCCAGACAAGCTGGTTGGTCGTACAAAAAAAAATAAGAAAACCTCCCAGTCAAGCTGGTTTGGTCGTATCAAAAATTTCAGTCTTATTCAGCGAACTGAATAATCGGACCTGGCAAGCAAATCTTAAATTGTATTTTTGTGGTAGGCTATGAACCTACGTCACAATATACATTTCGATCTTACCCGAGATCAGGTCGATTTCTGGTATAGCTTAAATATCTATATCCGATATATTACGATTTCTGGTAAAGCTTAAATATCTAAAAATCAATTAAAATATTTTCATATATTCTGATTATTATTTAGCAAAAAAACAACAACAAAATGGCTAAAACTCTTCGTTTACATTTTAGAAATCTGGTATCCAGAAAAATAAACAAAGCAATAAGAAATTGGCTAATACATATATTTCTCTTTATCTGACTTTAGAAAACCCTCTTAATAATATGCTAGTCAATCAACATAGCAGAAGTTGAAACAATATTTAAAAAGTTTAAAAAAGTAAACGAAATGGAAATAGGGAGTAGTCGTTCTGTCCCCTTTTGTTTTGTTTACAAAATTTCTGGAGCAAAGGAAATGTAAACAAAGATAATAACCAAAATGTATGAAAACATTTTCATTGATTTTTAGATATTTAAACATTTTCTAGAAAGTTGAGGCATATTGACAATAATAAAGTACTATATTAGAAATATTTTGGTACCAAAATTATAATCATAATGACCTTGGTACACAAAATATTTGCTAAAATAGTATTTATTTTAAATCGATGATAAAGTATATTTACAATCATACGATTAGTATGACAACCTGTTGGTTCAAAACTTTAAAGTTTTCCCTTTATTGTGATACCTCAATGAGGCCAATCGGTTCAGTAAAACTTGAAAGAATTGCAAACATATAACTCAATAAGAATTTTTTTGCCATCAGAAAATCGTAGCTAAGTCGCCGTAGCTAATTTCACGCTTTCCCGCCCGAACCACATTTACACATATATGTGGAAACCATAACGCTGTTAATCTAAATAACAGCTTTTCTGTTAAAGCTTAAATATATATATTTAAAAATCTTATTCCAAATACGATATCGTTCTGAAAATCGTCTTTTTATATGCAAAACAACAAGAAAAAGACGATTTTTGTTTTTGACGATATCGTCTCTTGGAATAAGGGTGTTACTTATAGATTTTTGATTCTAAAATGTCTATAAAATTAACTTATTATACAATTGGCAATTTTTATTAAAAAAAACGAAAAATATTTCATAATGAAATTTTATTCTATAAAATTCATCAGGTGGAGCTCTTAATTTGAAATTACTATTAAAATAATTAAAGTTTTTACAAAACAGGAAAACTTCAGAATCATTTAATAATAAGTTAATTTTATAGACCTTTTAGAATCAAAAATCTAAACCATGTCGTTTTTTAAACCAACAAAGAGACGATTTTTGTTGTTGTTTGCAATGGTTGCATTCAGGACAACAAGCTTTATTGGCTTTTTGCTGAATTTTTGTCTGAGGGGGTTAGAAAGGTCAGAAGGGCTGACAAAGCCGTCGCCATTTTTTCTAGCCAAAAATTTGTATGCTGGATCTGCTCAGAACTTTCTTCTCTGTCACTCATTTTCAGTGTTTTTTTTACTTCTCGTGTGGCGGCCACGTGGAATTTGGCATAAAGTGTTGTTGTTGTTTAAATGTTGTTGTTTTTCAGCAAAGACTCAGCAAACGTATTCAGAGCACATGATTTATTCTGACAAAAAAAAGCCAACACAGCTTGTTGTCCTGAATGCAGCCAATGCAATTTCGGGACGATTCTATAGTTAGTGACTCTCAGAATACCCCTGTAAATCTCCTTTTAAAAATTTTAAAAAAGTGCAAGTAATAATTTGGCAGCCAGCGAAAAAATGCTAAAAGTTTCACGAATGCAGAAGCATAAAGCATTATCCCTTGACCCATGCGTAAAAAAAGAACAAAACACCACTATACCAATAAGCATAAGAATTCATGGTAACTTCTTACAAAAACAAAATACATTTGTTGTTCTTCACAATCAAGCAAAATAAGGGACACATACACAAATTACGAATATGAAATGACGAACGCAAATTACAAGCTCTGGACCACAACTCGGTAGGTGTGCAAGTGAGTAGAGAAATATTTGAAACATGAGAGAACGAGAACGAGTAAACTGACCATCCGTCGCGGAGGTTAAGCAAAAACAATTGCTCGCCTAAGGAGAAAATGAGAGTAAAGAATTTTGTGGGACCCAGGCTACAGAAAGATTTGCGGACCAGAAAAAAGTGACTTTTAGCGATCTATATGTTGTATGGTTAGTGGTATAACTAAAGTATACGGGCTCCGGGAAGGAACAAATATCTTATACATTAGAGGTCTGCACGAGACGATCCAAAAGTACTTTCAAGATACAGAAAAAAGTTCGAGAATTGACTGCAGAGTATCTTTTAATTATTCGAATCGATTGAGACTGAACGAATACTCCGCTGAAAATTCAACACTAGACGACACGGATGAAAACTATTATTCGTCGTTTATGCATTGGAGGGGCACCGAATAAGAAAGTATTCATATCCCGTTGATTCATTTTTGTTGGTGGAATCCATGAAAATACGTTTTTTTACTTTACACCTAGGGAAAAAATGAAAGTTTTTTGGTTCTTATCTATTTGCTGAAGTTTTTGTTAGTGGAATCGAAAGAGGTTGTCACCGGTCTTTGGAGTTTGAGCACTGAGAATGAGGGAAAGTTTTTTTCATTTCTTTATTTGCCGATAATTTTTAGAAGCTTATACGGCGGTCTGCTGCCTGCTACGACGGTAAGGCAGACGCTTATGTACATACATATGTATATGGCGGTCTGCTGCTTGTGCTGCTATGACGGTGAAGGAATACAGTGTGTTCGTTGTTGTTATGTTTTGTTTTTGCTCTCAATAGAAATTGTTGCCTGGATGTGGGCATTTAGTAACGAAAAAAAGGGTAATTAAATGGAAGAATGAATAACTGCACAAAGATCTATCTTTTTATTTTATGAGGTGCAATAAAACCCTTTCGTTTTCTGAGGTTGCTTCAATACGGACAACAAATAGCACCAAAGCAAAGTAAGAAAAAAATTATAATTAGTGCCAAATAATGAAATTATGCATCCAGAATATGTATATTTATTATTTTATTGCGTGAAGTCCAATAGAACCCCTCCGTTTTTTAACATCCTTTCACAGGTGAGTGTGGTAATTGAAAAAGGTTCAAAATTTCAAAGAAACAAAATGTGCAAAAATTTCAATTGATTCGGTGGTGCACTGTGTAATTTGTTCACAGGTATATATGTGCTCATTTGCTACATTCTTATACCCTCGTATATATGTAGGTGTATTTTTTACGGTAGTTTAAAAGAGCAGAAAAGATATAAATGTCTTTTAAAGTTTACAAATGTCCACAGTATTGTGAAGAAAGAATCCTACATCAGTGTCTCAAAGTGAAAATATCTAAAAATTCATTGAAGAAAATATAAGCGTGGAACACAAGTTCCAAATAACTGCTCAGAGTCCGAGGTTCTTTATATTTACATATATGTAATACTATCATAAAAAGTACGGCTATTAAATAAAAAATTCCAAACAAGAGAGAAACATGGATTTAATATTTGCGGGGAGGGAAAGAGGTAGTTTTTTTGGTTTTTTAATTTGCACATTTTCAGGCCCTTATATGCTGCCTGCCTTGCTCCGGCGGCGAATGCTACCTCATACAGTGCGTTATCTGTTGTTGTCCAACGCCTTTTCCCTCCATGCAGATACTAGAGATGAGCGATATTTCAGTACCGGTGACTTTGTCACTGTTACTTTAAAGTCACTGGTCACTGTAGCGACAGAAAAATATTTTTACCAGTGACAGTGACAGTGACTGCCTTCGTTCTAAAATATTCACACACAAATAATCGTTCCTGTCACTGACTTGTTACACGATATTCACACACAAATATTCGTTCCTGTCACTGGATTGTTCCCACGCCATGAATTCGCTTGCGTATTTTTTTCACGTACATATTGTACAACAATCTAGGTTTGCAATAATTTTTAATTAATTATCTATGCAGTTTAAAAACCTGCTATGATATGTGATTAGACACATATGAGACATTTTTATTTGATTGTATATATTAATTATTATTATTAATTATTTTTATTAATTAATACACCATTAATGGGAACAGATTCAGCACTCTTAAAATTTGTTATTGTTTTTGTAGTTGTTGTTGCTGGCGCTGATCCCAACACTTTTGGTCGCTCTCGTCTGGTTTAGGAGTTTTAACCCTTTAAAGTTTGAAAATTTATTGTCTATATGTCCTATACTGTAAAAAGTATCTTCCTGATATGCATACCATTCTGATGATATTAAAAATATCTTTCATTTATGTAAAATAAAATAAGAGTTACATGAGTTTCTTTCATAGATATTGCAGGGCAGTATTCAGATTTGCTTGTCACTGAACACCCCTCATGCGACTTAAGCCTCAGTTTCATAGATTTCGTTTGCATCCAGAAAAAGAAAAAGGTTTTTACTTGACAATATTTGTTTAACATTCTTAATCTGCACGTTAATTTGATCTATTTACGTTTTACGTTGATCTATGAACTATTTGTTCAATGCACGTTCTGCTTTATTTTCCAAATTTGTTTTTGTTATCAAGAACAAGAAAATGACAATGCAGAACGAGCGATAAACGAATCGTTCATAGATTAAAAATCTACACCTAAAACTCGCTAAAACTTCTGGTATCGTCGTTTACTTATATCAAAGTCACTGTGACTAAAAATCACTGGTTAAAATCACAGTGACCCGTTTGTCACTGTCACTGCTGTCACCGTTCCTGAAAAATCACTGGATCGCTCATCTCTAGCAGATACTGTCAAAAAATTACGTACCCAGCAAAACAAGAATAACCGAGTCGCACACACTATTGCATTATTTTCAAGAATCACTAACACGGTCTCACTATTTTTTGACAATGGTGGCTGAGTGGGAAAAAAATGCCAATATTAACGTGGCTGAAATGGATTTTTTCTCATTCTGCCATTACTAGTGCCAGAAAAGCAGCGCAGTAAAAAATCAACGTGAACAAGGAAAGTTGTGTTTGAAGTGTTATTTCCAAAAATTAACAAAAAAGATACAAACATTAAACAAAATATTTTTATTTTCAGCTTGTTAGATGTTCTGAAACATTTCCATTTGTTCTGAAGATTTCCTGAAGAAATCCAACTACATGAAACCACACAGTTCCTCCTCTATTTTGGAATACAAATATAATTGGAATACAAAGTACATACTTCAACATTAAATGTAATTTAATTTTGTGATTTTACCATTTGTGATATCATATTAATTAATAATTTCATTTTTATTTAAACCATTTCTTTAATTTCTTTACAAACAACATTAATAAAAACATGATATTTACCATAACTTGCATTTTATTAGTTAAAAATTGGAAATGGTATCGCAACCTGGTATTTTACCGGTTAATTAACTGGTAGCGCTACCAGAGTGCGAATGGTGCGAAAGAGCGCACTATACGTTTAAGCATATGAATTTATTGTATAGGAAAGAAAGGGATACACGATCACACGTACACAAAAGTTTCTGGTACTTTTTTCCCGATGCTCTTAAGAAAATAATAGAAACTTTAACCGAAACTTCGGGTAGCGCTACCAGGTAAATAACCGGTGAATTACCAGGTAGCAGTCTTGCAGGGTAGTTTCCTTTCTGTTATGTTATTTGTTATTGTATTTTGTTATTGTTTTCGAAGCCTGTTGCCGTCCGCAATAGAGGATATACATACAATGTTTACATACATAATGTATATATACAGACACGATTCATTCGAAATTAGAATAATTCATCTTTTCTTCTTTAGGTTCTACCCTAATTTCATTCGTACAAAAACGTATGGAGATTCGGTTTTATTCGACTCTAGTCGGCGTTTGTATTTTTGAGTTAAGGAGTAAAATTTCTATTCGAAATGTGCTGTACTGCAGTAGTGTATTTAAGGGTATTCGTGTGTTCAAGACATCCCATGCAGACCTCTATTATACATATGTAACTTAATTTCTATTTAAAAAAATTAAAACTCAATTATTGCTTTTCTAAATTTCTTTCTTTTTATTAATTTTCCAAAGCTTTTCGTAATTTTTCCCCCATTTGTATTTATAAAAACAATTCCGTTTCTATCTGTATTACACAGTATGCTAAATAATTTCATTTTACATATTTACCATTAATTGCTATAAAAGATTTCTTATTTTACAAACTAAATGATACTTATATTAAGTATTTAATGCCGATCGGATTTAATTTTTAAGATTTTTTTTGTTTTTTTTTAGACAGATTTTTTAGCTCGTATAAAAATATAAATTAATTTTTTCAGAAAAGATGTATGGATGCTTCTTCATTCTAAAAAAATACATACAATATTTTAGTTTTGTACCGTTTTTCTTATTAAAGTTTGCGTTTTAATATCGCTGGAAAGTGGAAAGTAAAGTATTTCTTGTTTTAGTTTTTGTTTATGAGTGCATGTATGACGCGTTAATAACGCCTGCTCTACTTAGCTATGAGTGCTTTGAAAATTTATTGTACATAAAGATAACTAAACTAATATTCGACAAATAACGACCTTCAGAGAATCTTTATGCTAATCTCTCAACCTGACTAAGACATATACGTACTTATATTAATTAAATATTTTTAATTCGTTTGATTTTCTTGAGCATTCCATTAGAGAAACGAAATTTTTTAAATTTTCAATTCAAATACTGGATCGGCAAGTTGCGTGCTATATTCAATATGCTTTATATAATATATTTTAATTAAACAATTAAAAACAATCAATTAAAAAAAAACAAGATGAGAAAGCTATGGAAAGGTTTGTGTAAGAATGAAAACACACCCGATCAGTCACAACGTTTTATTTTGTTTGATGAAACAACACTACATACATTATTCTTATGAGGCGGGCACACACCAAAGCCAGCGAAATAAAAAACAATGCGAAACAGAAAATCATGTTTCGTTGTCGATAGCTGGCCCGTTATTTTGCGAAAACAAAATTTGGATACAACGAATCAAGAAAATGAAATGTTTTGTTTTGTTACACTGTATTTCGCTTTGTTGTGTGCTGGAATAAGTTTGTAAGAAATTAAAAAAAATTAAGCTTTAAATAAATGAAAAAGTAAAAAAACTAAAAAAACATAAAAGAGAAATTATGAGTTTTGGAACGAACTTCCGTCATCCCATGTCAATTTTGGTTTGGAGACAAACCGCTTTTGGCGATGTGCCATCTTGAGTGTCTTTTTTCGTTCTGGTTAATTCGTACTTGTTCACGTCCTTTTGTTTTGCCATGAGCACGTAGCCTTGTTCTGGTAAGCTCTTATCTGTTCCGTCATGACGAATTTCCGTCATTCCTTCCAAAACCCATCATTATCCAACCCTGTTGGAAAGCTTAACGAACATCGAAAAATAAAAGAGAAAGTTGCTCATAAATGAATAGATGTAAAAAAGACATCATAACTAGTTACTATTAATAACTAGCCGTATTTAAGTATGGAAACTTGCAATTTTGAAAAATGCACAAAAATAAAACTACACTTAACTCGTTTTTGTATGACTTTGCAAATAGGAGTCTAGAAAATTATTCATACGAAATTATACCAAAAAAAAAACACAACAAAGGATTAAATATTCAGATATTTTTAAATAAGACTCAGCAGTCAAAAAATGAAAACGAAAGGAAGAGAATCGAACTCAAACTAAAAAAAAATTTTCTTACATCATAACTATCAGTTTTAATCGTCATTAAAAAATTTATTTTATCTAGCTGTTTACATTGTATTAAATTTTTTTTTGGAAACCTGAATACAGTGTCAAAAGTCCATGTACCATCCTAATAAAATCTTTCTGAAAGAATTCATAATAAATTTTAACGAGATTAAAGATGATATTTTCCAAATGAAATGATCAATCAATCAAGAAAAATACTTGTAGTATATGTATGATATTTTTTCAAAATTGTTCGTCTCGACAAATTGAAATATTCACTTTTTGCAGCGAAATCTTGTACTTTAAAAAATGTATAGAAATAGAAACGATACAGTCTCGGATGAAGTTTCTTCATCGTAAGAAATGAAGAAACTTTACTGTTTTTAGAGAATCGTTCAATAGGGCAGTACGTGCAGTCTGTAGGAATTCGGATGCTTAATGGATTTCTAGATTGTATTAAATTTCAAATTTACAATGCAATTATGGATGGTTTGATGATTTCTGTAAAACGCTTCCATTTTATAAAACACTATCAGACTAGTCAGACTTTTAAAGTGAAACCTTAAAAAAGAATGCGTATGAAGTTTTAATATGAAACTCTTAAGAATTACGTTAATGATTATATAGGAATTTATATTGTAAAAGAATAATGACTATTGCTAATTACAAATAGTTTATGAAGTAAGAATTTTAGATAAAGCGTAACTTAAGAAATTATTTGTGAAAAAATAAAATTGAACATAAACCAGACAATTGTTTAAATAAGAAAAACGTTTGTGATGAGATTTTCCTTTGAGGTCAAACTAATTTTTTGAAAAAAACACTATCAAAAGTAATATTTGTTTTTTAATATAATCACTACACTTATAAAAATAATTTTTATATACTATGTGCAGTATATTACACGTCTGTTGACTGAATGAGACATATAAAGCCTTTTGAATGCGATACCAGGATATACCAGTACGGTGAGTATCATACTACCGAGTATAGAAAACGGTTTACAAACCGATTCTTTAAGATCTCGAGCAAAATTTTATTTTACGGCCACTCCCTTAAAGCACTCCCCGAAATACTCAGGATACTCTTAGTCCTCTCCGAGGAATAAAGAGAGAGAGAAATAGAGAGGGAAAATTAATCGTCATGAACAATATCACTAAAACAATATCCAATCAAATACCCTTCATCTTTTTTAGCAGGGTATTTTTTTACTCGGTTTTGATTTAACACGCTCCAGAGTAAAAAACTCAACATTCGTTTGCAAAGGTAAAAAAAAATTCAAAAACTTTTGCAGGATCTAAAACCTGTTGATTTTAAGGATCGTTGTTTCTATTATAGATTTACACCAATCGACTTAACATTTTTACATGACACATATCATTTACATGTTTTTTCTGGAACGTATCTACCGTGTAAAAAGATAACAAGGTGTACTTTTAATATGTTTTTTGCAAATCGAATTTTGCTAAGCTTATATCGTAATTAAACATAATTATAACGAACTCATTCGCTAAAAACGCTTTATCTGTCTCTTCTTTCGTTAAATCTAAGAGCGGTTTTTTACTACAAAATTATACAAAAATGTATCGTATACAATTCCTATGGTATACTACTAAATAATATTGGAAAATGAAAGTAAATATTTCTTTAAAAATTAACTATTTAAGCTATTCTATTTATTAACTGCATTTTCCTTCGACTATGACTTGAAATTGCGGTCAATTGTTGCTGCTGTTGAGGTGAGTTTCCGCGTTGTGTTAACGTTTGTATCACTATGTGTTGTTGTTGCTGACCCTGTAGTACTTTTGCTTGTTTAAAATTATTTGTATGGGATAACAAATTCTGTTGCTTCTCTGTCTTATCGCCAGCCGGTCGTATGGAATAACTAACATTTAATCGTGCCCGTTTGGGAGACTGGTAACCAATGACAGCATCGTGCGCTTTGATTATATCAGAGGTGCCCATTTCAATTATATCCGACTGATTAATCGCCAAGCGAACGGCTTCCTTGTCATCTTCCAAGTCAATAGCATCGTAAATATCTTCGACCTGTATTTCGTAGAAGAGTGAATTAATATTTATTAGAAACGTGTTCTTGATTACTCACCTCAATGTCAAAATCTCGCTGATGCCGCTGTGTTTGCGATCCACACCCTTCCTCTTCCGAAGCTTTCACGGCTTCATTCCCATCCCCCACTATTATCTGGTGCTGGTTATTGGCTAATATCCCGATTTCAGCCTCTGTCACTTCTTCAATATCTTCCTCAACGAACATATTGTCTACAATTGTATCATCCACCAACTCATGATCCTGATCTGAATCCGATGTTTCCTCAATCTCCGACTGACTGTCCAAGTCCAAGTCGGAGTCATTCGTACTGCCGTGTTTCATTTCGCCACGCTCTAACGCCTCCAAATGATCGGGAAACACCATAGCCTTGCGTATAGCTAATGGATCCTTACGCGACCATTTTTGCACTTCTTCGTCCATTTTAATTATGCGATCAGGATTCATTGCCCAAAGACATCCTTTGCGTTGGTTACCGTTAGTAGCCGGTTTCTCTATTTTCTCAAAACATTTGTTCAACGACAAATTGTGTCGCACGCTGTTCTTCCAACCGCTCGGCGCAGTCTTGAAATACGGGAAATGTTCACACATAAAACTGTAGATTTCCGAAACGGGCAACGAGCCAGCGCGCGAATTTTTTAACGCCATGGCGATCAAACAGGAATAGGAGTAGGCGGGCTTTGGAAACTCCCTTCCAGGAGGGTCCTGATGGTTATTCTTTTGCAGCAGTGGTTTCACGATGTTCGGGGTGAGACGACCAGCTGTTGTATTCGGAGTTGATCTTCCACCACTACCGATCGGTGTGAGTCTATCATTGGCAGAGATCGGTGTTAACCTACCGGCCCCAAAACCACTGCTGCCACTGGAGGAGGAGGAAGGTGAGCCCAAAGATAAATTGTTTCCGCCACTATTACTATTATTCTGCAGTAGAGGCGACTGGGCCGAGGCAATACTTTTGGGTGTAAAATTAGCGGTGGTATGCACCACATTGCGGGCTAATATTTTCGTAACATGTTGTCCGTTAACGTAACCACCTAAGACGGCTCCATTACTAGAGCTGTTAATGTTGTTGTTAGTATTATGTAATGGACTAGAATCGCGCTCACGCTTGAGTACAATTAAGCCATTTGTGGTAAGATGGGAGGATGCACCTGCTGTTTTTGCCGCGGACTGTTGTTTTAGTTTATTGTACGTGATGCTGTTGGCAAATGTCAGCCCACCAATACCGGGCGCTAACTTAATTGTGTTCGTTGCCGAGATCGAATTGCTTGCTGATGCGTTGCTTGTGCCTCCGGCTGTTGCAGTTATTGATGACCTAGCAAAGTCGCTAGCCTTCGATATCTCAATCGAAAGGTCTTTTTTTATGCCATCAATGGCAGTGCTTTTGCGCTGAAGAACCGAATTAGTGGCCATGGTGGCTGGAGCTGTTGTGGCATGTGTTACGGTAGACGAGATGGCTACGATCTGTTTTGGAATGCTGGTGGCAGTTGATATCAACTGTTCATTTGAACGCAGGGCATTTGTATTCTTTTTGCTGTAGAGTGCTGGAGATTTAATATCCGTGGGACTCGGTGGTGGCGGAGAGGTCACTGAACTACGACCGTTTACGTTAAAGTTTGTTTTGGGTGATCGCAACAAAAAAGATGATGATAACATTGGCATAACGGATATAGGATTGACGCAGGCGCCAACATCCGCATAAAAGTCATTTGATGAAGACCACGTGGGACCAGAGAGCCACGCCGACGAATGAAGATAACTGTTGTTGCTGCTGCAAGTGCTGCTGGTTGAAGCGGTATTATTGAATGTTGATATCGCATCGATGGCATGGTCGAATGAAGAGGGCAAATCATTGACGAGCGAGGCCAGTTCGTTGTTGCTCCCAACGACATTGGCAATTTCGCTTCGTATATCAACATCAAGCATATCCTGAAGCGAATCTGATATATAAAAATCAAGTGTGGGTGCACTGGATTCCTGGAAAAGCAGAGGAAAGTATTTATAAACTTCGTTAAAACTAGTACCTAATTATTGAGCAATTCTAAAGAAGTTAAAGTTTGTTTCAACTTATTCAAATTACGTTCAGTCTATAAGGTTTTTATACCCTACACCCGAATGGATCAGGTTATATTAACTTTGTTCTTCTGTTTGTAACGCATTAAAAGAGACGTGGCCGGTATAGAAAACTGATTAGTTTAGATTTACTGTCATTTAGCCATTAATGACAGAGACTATTCGTGTTAAATGTCATGGCGATACCTTTATTCGTGGTTTTCACATACAGACAGACAGGGCTAAATCGACTCAGCTGATTCTAAGCCAATATATATGTTCTATACCTGCCAGGCCTCCTTAACTCCTCACAAACGGAAAAATAAGGTGACTAAACCCTTTACCATTCGGGTGTAGGATATAAAAGGAAACGATCGGAGTTCTCGCTCAAAGAATAAAAGTAAGAAATGAAAGAGTACGCACACATAAAATCTTTGTTGACCAGAAACACCAAAGAAGCAAAACAAAGAAAAGCAAAGTATATACCCGTAGGAATGTGTATATATGTAAATGAGCAGTTTTTCGCGCATCTTTACTGCTGAAATACAATCGATGTAGGCGAAATATGTACATACTTAAACAATGTTTAGATTTATTTGAACTTTAAGTACAAATATTTTACATGACAAATCTAACGTCAATGTCTTTTGAGTTTTTCTTTTTGGACATTTTGGATTTAATAGCATATAACGACATTATAGCAAAGATCTTACATAATTACTGCTTTTCATAATTTTCCAAGTGGACAAGTTTGGTGTAAATTTTCCACATTTTAAATTGCATTATTGCGGTACATCCTTACCTACATATGTAGTTCTCTTCTAAATCAAACTTCAGTTCAACAAAAACACAATTTATCAGAATAAGCAAGCAACATTATTGCCTGATACAAAAGTCTCTATACACTTGTGTTTTTGTATTCGTAGCCATAAATCTTTATATACTAAAAGAATACTGCCACTAGCAACACACAAAACAGAACCCAGAATTCACCCGTCTCCCCTCACTTCACGTTTCGAAGTCGAAATTATATACATATGGTTGCGCTTGAGAGCGTGTACCTCTGTGTATAATTGAGAGAGGACAGTTTTGTATTTGTATTCGATCACAATTCCGACGAGAACGAAAGCGACGTCGAAGTCAGCGTGAACGGGAGCGCAAACGTCAACGACGGAGTTGACGACTACGGGAAAAAGGAATAAAGCCATACAAAACAATATACAGCGAACTCTCATCAGGGAAGCACTTTTCGTGCGGGTACAGTCGCTACAAAATATGTACGGATAAGCCACATACATGAGCACACACTCACACACAAGTTGCTTCTGTTATGATTTCTACTACTCTTCTACTTCTACTTTATTGGTGGTCGGCCGTAGACATCATTTATATGAATTTAGGAAGATTTTAGAGTTTTGTTAAGGGTTTATTTAAATTACTACAAAAATTTGATGAAGGAAGGAATTATCACTTTTTCCAAATTGTATTAATTATGAACTGTCGACCATGTACACCGTTCTTGCTTACGACCAATCGACTTTTTCTAATTCCCAGATTCTGGAAATGAACATCTTCCGAATTGTTTATGAAAAACCAAAATCGGGCTTAATATATACACACAAGCATATTCTGTAATTTCTTGGCGAGTTTAGGAAATATTTACATTTCATGCAGCCTACGTTTCCGTCCATAGGGTGGTTACATATCCCTATGTATGCATGTATGTACATATCGCTCATTTACTAAAAGACTGTCATAAGTCCGAAAACACGATTTTTGAGTTAATGATTGTGTAAAAATTTCATATTAATACGTACATATCTTGTATGCTCACCCCATGAGAAGGGAATTTCTGCAAGAATTTTCTTCTCTGCAAAATTGCTTTTTGTACCCTACACCCAAAGGAATAAGAGTATACTCACTTTGTGTTTCCGTTTGTAACGCATTAAAGGAGACGTGGCAGGTATAAAAAAGTATATATGTATGTATATTCTGGGTCAGAATCACCTCCTGAGTTGATTTAGCCATGTTCGTTACAGATTAGCCATCCAGTGATTTTTTAGGAACGGTGACAGCAGTGATTGTTACTACGGGTCACCGTCATTTAAACCAGTGATTTTAAGTCACCGTGACTTTAATATAAGTAAAAGATACCAGAAGTTTTAGCGAGTTTTAGGGGTAGATTTTTAATCTATAACCGATTCGTTTATCACTCGTTCATTGTCATTTCTTATTTTTGCTGATAAGCAACAACAAATTTGGAAATTAACAAAACACAACGAGCATTGAACGAATAGTTTTACCTTGTAATTGATTTTTAAAGAAATTATCAAATAACATTGCAATGAATTTATAACATATGTATATAAATTCTAGTATTATACTACATATACATACATATATTATTAGCTCGGCCCGTCATATCCGAAAACCAATAAAAAAATTCCGCCTTCCAAGAGATTACATTACAATACAAGATATTACATTTCATTCAATAAGGTTATGGAATTCCATAAGATGGAAGGTGATTCTACAATTTACCATTTTACAATTTAGGAGATATAGACAATAAATTTTTAAACTGTAAAGGGCTAAAACTCCTAAAAAAAACGAGAGCAACTAAAAATTGTGTTGGAATGAGCGCCAGCTCAAAAACAAAAACAATAACAAATTTGGAGAGTTTGTACTGTGCTCAATCTGTTCCCAATAATGGTGTATTAAATAATAATAATAATTAATATGTATATACAATCAAATAAAAATGTCTCATAACCGACTATATATTTCATAACAGGTTCTTAAACTGAACATATAATTAATTATAAATTATTGCAACCCTAGATTTTTGTACAATATGTATGCACGTGAAGAAATACGAAACCGAATTCACTGCGACGGGAACAAGTCAGTGACAGGAAGAAATATTTGTGTGTATTTGTATTAAGTATTTGTGTGGAAGAAATATTTCGGTCATCTCTAATGTTCGGCCGTCTGTCTGTCTGTCTGTGGAAATCACGATTGCGGGAGAACAAATAGAGGTATCGCCATTTGGCACGAATATTCTTTCTCATCATAGACTGTTTGGTATTGAAATTGAAGCAAATCGGACCAGTGCCACGCCTACTTTTTTATAAATATTACTTTGCTATAAAACGTAGCCCGTGTTTGTAACTAAATTGCACAGCTTGTAGAGCGAATTTGAAGATAAAATGTTATTCCTAAGTCCACCGACTGACTTAAATATACCAAAAAATGGGCGTGTTCCTCCTACTGGTGACAAAAACCACGATCTCCCGCCCACTTTTTATCCTCACTTCGACAGATGCGAGTGTAGGGTATATGACCTTCGGCCAGGCCAAAGTTAACGCTCTTACTTGTTTTTAGTATGACAGTCTTTTTGTAAATGAGCGATATGGACATACGTACATATATCAGCAAATTGGGTTTTTGCAGAATGGATAATGGATGTACATACATATGTACATACATACGTATAAAAGTCAACGTATGCCTTTGTTCTCCAATTTAAAAGTTTAAAACATTTTTAAATATTCCATAAAGTAGAGAAAGCCTCTACAAATGTCTGAACTGTACCTTATTTTTTGAAATTCGTTTTAAAATATAAATTCAAAAAAAGTATTGTAGAATATATAAGATGTACAAAAATACAATATTCTTGGATTATTCATTGTTACGAGGTTTGTTCAAAAAGTATCGCGAATTTTTAATTCCCGCCTATTTTTTTGTGGCGTTATGACGTTGTCCATTTTATGGAATAGACAAAAATGGAAGACGAGCCTAAACAAGTCCAAGAAAAATAGCTTTCAAAAATTAACTGAATATTCAAAGTGGCCGAACTTGTCAGCATAAGTAAGGGACATGAGTACTCTGAGAAACTGAAAATCGAATATACGTAACCTGCGGGAATTCAAAATTTGCGATGTTTTTTTAACAGACCTCGTATGTTGATGTTTGAAATATTGCACTTCGACCAATCGGTCATCATTGTACCTTCCTTTAAGAGCTACAATTCCTTGTAAGGAAGTTCAGCATTTTACCCACTTCCAAGGACTTTAACATTCTTGTAATTCGTGGAACAATAACAATCGTTGTTATTGTTTTTAATCAAAATTTTAAAAATTTATTTACACTCAATATTAAGTCATTAAAATACAGTCTTCAAAGATTTGCTTTTTTAAATGCTATAAAATTAGAAGTATGGATTATATAGCTTGTACATAATTTGAAAATAATATCTGCCAATCATAAACCTGACCATTTTAAAAGTACTAATATCAAGAACCAATACTCCTGGTTACAATCTTAACATCGTGCAGGTGTTCAACAACGCCGAACAAACCGAAAGAAAACGAGCCAGAGTTGCGCTCAGAAAAAGGATCAGCTACAAAACTTCAACTTTCAGCTGCTCCAGAATAGCAACACCTGGAGTTATCGCAGCTCGTTGAAAGTCTTACCTAGGACAGGAAATGCAATAATTCTAACACTAGAATTCTAAAATTATTTACATTTAAACATATTTAGGTACACGAACGTGTATGCCTACATATGTATGTATGTATGTACACACTCGTATGTATAAAAGAAATCTTGAGCAAGGAATGGCAGAAAGCATGCAGAAGTTAATTGTCCTTTTTGAGGGATATTTTAAAATCGGTAATTTTTTGGTAACGTCACCATGAAAAGCCCATGCATACATCGCACAGTCCACGAAATATAGACTTTTCAATTCTTATAACTATTATTATATAAAAATTCTGTCTAAGATTTCTTTAATTACTACGAACATTTTGTGTCTTCCAAGGCTTTCATTAGGACTATAATCATTTTCCATAAAATAATTTTCCATTTTCCATAATATAACGAGCATAAGTCTTGTAGTCCAAAAAAGGTGCAGGTAAAAACATTGCTATAGAATGACCTCAGAGGTGAGAATTAGTACCAAGAAAAAGAAACTGTTCCCGGCTTTAAATGTGTGTGTATATATACATATACTAGAGAGTTGCACAAGTCGACTTGAAAGCAGTATTAAAACACAGAAAAACGTTCAAGCGTTGACTGCCGTGCTTCCTTTATTTGAAAAATAAGTCGTGATTTTCAACAAATTATTGCAAACATAAAGAGAACAAGCCGGAAATTATTGCAAACATAAAGAGAACAAGCCAACGAAAAATACTGTTATCGCGTTTTTGGCTTACACAACAAATGAGAGTGTCAACCTAAAACTTTCAAAACAAATTATTGGGGAATGTGACGAGTTAGTAGTGTAAGGAAAATTTTTGTTTCTTCAGTTTCCTTAGTATGCTATTTGAGTTTGAGCGGTGGGAATGATGGAGAGTCTTTTTCGTTTGTCTACTTGCCGATAATCTTCAGACCAGAGATAATGAGATGCGACGCTCTCTCTACTACATGCAAATTTTCTTGTTACAATCGCAAAGTCCTCTAAAATTATTTATAACAAATTTTGTATTTTGAAATAAAATAATTTATAACAAATTTTATATTTTGAAGGAAACACCCTCTAAGATTAAATACAGTGTGTCCATGCAAATTCGCTGGAACAGTATTCCTAAAAGATTGTACCAAATTCCTAGTAGGTGTACCTACTATCCGAATGGCAGAGACTGTTTAATTTACGTTACCGTATTGTATCTTAGAATTTTATTAAATTTCAAGATTACCTTCACATGGGCTTGTAGACATGATGACCGGTAATTTTTGAGGAAGCCTATGTGAAAAGTGCTCTCACGTAACACTATTTCTGCCGCTGTTGTATGTATACCTATTTCAAACAAAAGGTTGACACCTATGTATTTAAATATAAAAAGCTGTAATACACCTCTACATATGGTATAGTATACTAGAGGACAGGTCACGCCCATATTTCGTTAGATGACTTTTACCAATTCGGTACACGCAATAAAATCTCACCTTCATATCTGAACTACAAACAGAGAAATTGAACTCTAAAAACGAATGCATTTAGATTTACTATAAAAAGGAGGCGCGATTTGTCCGCGATTTGGAGCGCTCTATGACAGTAAATATATGTATGTGATGAGTTTTATAATGACACCTACATTTGTTCCTCTGTAATCGTGATTTTTTTTTTGTCCAGTGGGCGTACCATGCCCATTTTTTGGGAGGTAACTTTGTCTGAGACAGTAATTACGGCAATATAATATCAGCAGCTCTAGAGCTGGTCCTTCTAGCTTCAAAATGTAGCTTAAAAAATATGATTTTATACTTATTATTAAAAGTAGGCTTAATGTAGCCTACTTATCAGTAGTGGTACTGGTCCGATTTTTACCTATTCCCATTAATCCCAAACAGCGCATGATAATTTGTACCACATTTCATGCCGATACTACAATTTGTACTCCTGTAATCGTGGTTTCCACAGACATACGCAGCGTTTGTCTGTCGGACGGACAGGGCTAAATCTTAGTCACTTCCTGAGTCCTTAGTCACTTCTGAGGCAGAATATACATACACTGGAAACGGTGCTGTCATATTGTGTTGATTTTTATCAGAGTTCTGCATGGGACGTTTTTAAAGCCTTTTCGAGATACAGAAAAAGGTTCGAGCATTGACTGCAGAGATCTCTCGAATCGAATGAGAGTGAGCGAATACGCTGCTGAAAATTCTACACTAGACGACTCTGAAGAAAAAGATTATTCGTCGCGTTTATGCATTGGAGGACACTGTATGAAGAAATTCTCATATCTCGTTGATTAATTTTACTTGGTGGAATCTATGGTGGAAACACGTTTTTTTTACTTTACGCTTTGGGGAAAAAAGGGAAAGTTTTTTGTTTCTTCTCTATTTGCTGAAGTTTTTGTTAGTCGAATCGAAAGAGGTAGGCACCAGTTACATAATAATTGATTTTGATGTACTAAAAATCTTTTATGCGATGTTTATTTGTTTAGTTTGCTTGGATGTCACCCCTTAACTGGTGTCACCCGGGGCGGGTCGCCCCCTCCCCCCATCGCTGCCGTTTCCATCTCCATATTTAGCTGAATGTGGATTTAGTGACTCTTCATCGCTAATATGCTAAAAATAAACTTCGACTTTTGGTGATGAAGCACCATCTCGAGCCACGGTGTTTTGCTGCTTTTCCGAATTCAATCGTGGTCGCACTTCGCTACAGGACGAATTTCGTCTGTCGTCCAAAATCGGCTGTTGTGCCACGAAACATCGAACACCAAATATTTCTGCTTTAGCTAGGTTATCTAAACTTTAAAAAAGCCATACGAGACTCTCAGACTAGGTCGAATTCCACTTGTGACATGATTCAACTCCTATTGGAATACGGAATTTTTTGTTTGGATTTAATGGATGCTTAACTATGAATGATGGTATTTGGTGAAATATTTGTGAAGAATTCGCAAAAGATTTTGCACTTGTTAAAAAATTAACGCCAAGATTTTAATGGAATCTTGCTAAGTTTTATTTAAGAGCTGACAAAATATGACCAAACAAAGACAGTATCCAAAGAATTATATTCGAATATTATTAAAAGAAAAAACAACTTTATAATAATCTACTTTTGATTGCAGATTAAATACATAGCAGATATTTGTAAAGGCAATATTTAAAAACATTTAAAATTAAACATTTAAAAATTCTAAAAAAGTACCCTACACCCACATCTTTCGTAGTGATGACATTTATTATTTACAGATAGTTAATTTTGATCTATTAACTCGTTTACAACACAGGTTTTCTCAACAAATACCTCATTATATGGTATGGTATACCAGTGGGCGGACAACGCCCATTTTTGGGAGTATATTTTCGTCTAAGATGGTAGACCTCGTCTAAGATGGTAAATATTTCATAATATTAAAAATATATTTACAAGTTTTATTTATTTAAAGGAAAATTAGAAACGGAATGCATACCTTCTCAAACTGCAATGCAATGCATTACATAATTCACAATTGTGGAATGTCTATTAGGCCGTACTCACACAGGGGACATACATATGTGCCACAAGGGACAAGAATTGTTGTCGTTTCCTAGCAAAACGACAAAATTAACTGTGGACTTAAAAAAAAAGGAATCTGTCCCGCGACTGGGGATACGAGAAAGTAGAGTTGTCATAACAGTAAAAAAAAATTATGTCTGAAATCAGGTATACATTCCAATTATATTTTAATCATAATGTATACAAATTTATATAATTAAATGCACAACAGCATCATCATAGTTTTTGCCAAAATTGCATAGATTTGAGCGTCAAAATTAATGATTTTATAAAGTTTACGGCAAAGATTTTATTAAAAGTTAGTGTTAAATTAAAATATGTAATTAAATTTACTTAAAAAATGTAGTGGTGTATAATATTGAATAAATGTTTTTTCTTTTAACAATTGAGCCGCTCACTTGTCAAAGTTATTAAAGTAATTAAAAAGTAGTCAAATTTAGTGAGTGATTTAGTGGTGTTCATCATTATAAATAGCTAAATTTATCTAAAATATTGTATAAATAGTTAGGAGCCTTTGGAACACTTTGATACTGAAAGTACTAAAAAATGTATGCATAATGTATGAAATCCAGACGGCGTTTACATCTTACCGCTAGCAAATGTCAAAAATAACATTACTCTTATCTATTTTAAGAGTATTAAATATAAGTATTAAAAAGTCTAAAATGGCAGCAAAAAAGTATTTAGTGGTAGCAAAAAGTATTAAAAAAATCATGTTGGAAAAGCATCCATGTCACTACGACTCACAATCCAATCTGTCCCCTGTTAAAACACTTTTTGGGACACGTTTGATGATAGTTCCAAACTCGGGACATATGTCCCCTGTGTGAGTACGGCCTATTAAAATGTATGTTGCCTATTCATTATCAGTTTATTTACGTAGTAGGTGAAGTTGTAATGTGGGATGTTACATTGCAATTTTTTGATTGAGCAAATCGTCAAATAAATGAAAAATTTTTGCTCTCCCACTAATTTGATTTGGTGGTATGTTACATTGCAACAATTTTAACTATATTTTGCAATGAAAATGGGGCTTTTTGACTCCCAAACAGGAATAATATATTATTTTACCGCACTAGAACACTGCTTAAATTGGTGATTTGGCCTCGACGACGGTAAATTGTTCGACTGCCGTTTTTTAAGTTCATCCTGATTCATCCTCCCTCACTACGGGTGACAGATGACAGATTTCTACAGAAAACAACCACAATTTGACAAATTGATTAATAAAAAATTTGCAATGTAACATCCCACAATTTAACATTGTTTTACTTTACTTTGCAATGACATCGCCATGTAAAAATTATCCATACGTCAATTATGCTAAGAGAATTATGCAATTATTATAAGGAGAATAAATGCGGCGCACAGTGGTTCGACTAGAACACAATACAATTGTTTTTGCTGGACAAAAACAATAATTTACTATCGACCACTTACTGGTCCTCATATTTTTTTGTCAGCAAACATTATTAATTTTCTTGAAAACCATACCACTTAGAACCATACGGTTTTCAACATTTTAACAAGAATTTATTGGGATATTTTGCTTAAAGAAAAAAGAATGTCTTACTTATGTGTTTTTTTCCTTTTTCATCGATTAAACATCTGTTTTTACGTTTTTTCTATAAATTTCGAGTTTACCCCCTCCCGTCTAAGCGGGAGGTAAGAAACCCCACTCCCATAAAATTTTTTTCTTGTCACAACCTAAAAAATACAAAAAACCGAAGAAATAATTTTGTCCAGCTAGCTTGTTCTAGACGAATCACTATGCGGCGTAGGGATTCTACCGCTAACAAATGTCAAAAAATACATTACTCTTATGGGAAACAAAAAAAACAACTAAGAGCGTTAACTTCGGCCTGGCCGAAGCTCATATACCCTACACCCGCATCCGTCGAAGTAATGATAAAAATTGGGCGGGCGACGATTAACGGATAGTAAATTTTGATATATTAACTCATTTACAACACCGATTTTCTCAACAAACACCTAATTTTATAGTATGGTATGCCAGTGGGCGTGCCACGCCCATTTTTTGTGAGATAACTTCCACCAATACGGTAAACATGGCAATGAAACTTGAGCTTTAGATCCGGACTACGAGCTGAGAAATTTAGTTCTTAAATTTGATTTCATTAATATTATTGAAAAAAGTAAAAAGAAAAAGCGAAAAAAAAAAAGAAAAGGCGTGGCAATGGTTAGATTCTCTCTATTTTCGATATAAAAGAGCATTAAATAGAAGAGAATATTCGTGGCAACTTTTATGACGGTACTTCTACTCGTTCTCCTGTAATCGTAATTTTTGTCACAAGTGGGCGGACCATGTCCATTTTCGGGATTATATTTTGGTCTGAGGCGATGGACTCGGGAATAAAATCTTAGCTTAAAATTCCCTCTAAAAGCTGAGAAATTTACCTATAAGCACGGATTAATGCATATTTGCTATAAAAAGTAGGCGTGGCACTGGTCCGATTTTTAATACCAAACAGCGTAGGATAACAAAGAATATTCGTGCCAAATTTCATGACGATACCTCTATTCGTTCTCCTGTAATCGTCATTTCCACGGACGGACGGACGAACGGAAATGGCTAAATCAAAAATGGCTAAAAAAAATATGGCAGAATCAGGAGGTGATTCTGAGCCCGAATATATATACTTTTCTATACCTGCCACGCCTCCTTTAATGCGTTACAAACGGAAGACCAAAGTGAATATACCCTCATCCCTTCGGGTGTAGGGTATAAAAATTGCTCAGCGGTAGAATTCGCCAGCGGTACAAAACGCTGATATCTTGTTCTTCTTACAAATGGCTTGTTAGGTAGAAAGTGGACCTAAATTTCAAGCAAAAAAGAATTAATTGCATTGCGTAAATAGTAACAATAGGAAGAATATAAAGGAAAAACTAATTGCAAGATTTTCAATACAAGAACGAAGTAATTCTTGTCGATTCTACTTTGTTATTTTCGTTCGATCGATATTTTGGCATTTTCATTTAAACGAACGAAGGGATTTTGAAGCATTTTTCTTTTGATGAATAAGCGATATTGTTCGCTACTCAACGACAGGGTCAAAGCCATTGGTTGCATTCAGGACAACAAGCTTTATTGGCTTTTTGCTGAATTTTTGTCTGAGGGGGTTAGAAAGGTCAGAAGGGCTGACAAAGCCGTCGCCATTTTTTGTAGCCAAAAATTTTTATGCTGGATCTGCTCAGAACTTTCTTCTCTGTCACTCATTTTCAGTGTTTTGTTTCCTTCTCGTGTGGCGGCCACGTGGAATTTGGCATTTGGTTTTTCAGCAAAGACTCAGCAAACGTATTCAGAGCACATGATTTATTCTGACAAGAAAAAGCCAACACAGCTTGTTGTCCTGAATGCAGCCATTGTTTCTTATTACTTTCCTTTAAAAGTCGAGTTTAGAAATCGCTTTTTAGGACCAAGGTGATAAAAAAAACTTTAATCGCTTTTAATTCGTCGCTGTTTAATCGCTTTAAAACTGTTTAAAACTTTAATCGCTTCGTCTATTGAAAATCTCACAATAATATAGTAAGTGCATGGGCACAAATGTTTGTTTGCGACCATCGCAGCTGTGATTTCGTGCAGCCGAAAAGCAAATGGCAGCGATGATTGCATCTCGTCAAATCGCCGCCTTGGTTCTGGTTACAACATTACGTTATATTACGTTTTCCCACTGGACTCCCTTCATAAAAATTCTGGCAACACTGTACGAAATACGAAAAATATGCAAACATTTTCACAGAAAGACAACATGAATGGCATGGCAAATGGGAATGGCAAAACAATAAATACAGAATCGTTTATCATTGTCTCTATGATCTTTTTTTCACATTCTTCACTGAAAATCTTTGTTTGTATTTGAACTTTAACTTTATTTGTTTGGTTGCGAGTTACGCTAGAAGTAACTTTACATCATCATTCGGGAAACACACTTGAATCGAAAACGCATGGATTCTTCTCATTTTTGCTTTGCTGTTTTCCATTGTTGCTGTTGTTTACCAGTAAAAATCTGAGAATTAAGAGGATTATTCCTGAACGCACGGGACTTTAACTCCCATGAATTCTTCTCTATTTTGTTTTGTTCATTTTTGGGTGTTTGCTGGTAAAAAACAACAGCAATGGAAAATAACTAAGCAAAATCGAGAAGAATTCATGGGACTTTAACTCCCGGGTGTTCAGGAATAACCCCCGTAAGCAAAATCGACGATAGTCGAGTCATGTGTGTATACAGAATAATAGCTTTAATGTTTTAAAGTAGATGCGATGACAAACTGTAGAAGTTGCGACAGAAATACATTCTGATGTTGATAGACACCCGCTGACAAAAATTAGTCGAGAGTATAGGGGAGATTTGCCGGCTAGTAGAGCACAGCCACAAATTTATACGTTAAACATTTTAAATAATAACTTAAATTTTTCCAAATGCAGTAAGAAGTATACTGAAATACTTGTAAATTGTGCTTATCATGACTTCTAGTAGTTTTAACTTACCGGGAATTTGTTTAAATATCCTTCATGAAATCCTCCAGTTAAATAATCTTCGAGTTCGAACATTTTGACAGGCCTTAGTCAGGTTATATTAAAAATATTATTTATCTATAGCAAAAAAAAAGCTAACGGTCTACGTAGAACTAAATGCCGATTTTTGGTTTTGTTACTGTTGCACAAAATTTGTTTTTGCTTTATTTGTCGATTACGGCCCGACAGCCCAACATTTTGTTGTTGCTGTACTCTATTCAGAAGACTTGAGAAAAGTGAAATTATTTTTTCGATTATATGGTACGTTTAGATTTTTTATCTTCCCGAAAAAATTGCACGACGAAGAAACCTTTGCGAATTCGGCACGATTTACTACTTTTTGATTTTCAGACTTTCCAGTCTGTGTTATTCTAGCCTGCAACCAGTTCAGTTTTTGGGGCCATAAAAAACGCGCGAAACAGAAAAACACAACAAATACATCTCACGTACAAATTCGGACTGTGGCAACTGCGAGCAACGACGACGTCGTGGACAGTCCACTCAACACAACGACGTCGATGCTAACGGCAGCGCAAACTTGGTCGAGAAGGGGAAATGCTACACACGCACACACAGTTAAACGAAGCTGCGACTTCGAATGTTTTCTACTTAGGAGAATTTTCGAATTTCAAAGGTAGGTATAAGGCCGGCGCCCAGTCAATCCAGCAACAGCAAAATGCTTCAACGAATTATTAAGGTTCACACCCAATGGCGGCATGAAGCGCTTTAGAGAAACTAAAAAGAGGAGATTACGTGTATTTCTTATGGGGAAATTAAGATTAGCTATGCCGCTTCGCTGCTCGAGAGAAACCAGTCAGCAACGGACAGAAAGTCGAAAATTTTCCAATTTCTCTGCCTGCCGCGTGTAAACAATATTGCGTTTTTCGTAAAATGAAGAAAGAGAGCAGCAGTGTTACGTTTTTTTTTTTCTTGAACTTATTTTTACGTACATAATCAATGTAAAATTAATATTGTTGTAAAAAATTGCAAGGTTAATATTTGTCTTTAAGTAGAAATGGCTTCATTCAGGAACGACAATTAATTTGCGCTGATGCCTTTTTGTATGAGGGTGTAGGAAGGTCTGAAGGGCTGACAAAGCGGTCGCCATTGTTTCTAGCGAAAAATTTGTACGCTGAATCTGCTCAGCTCATTCCTTCTATAATTCATTTTCAGTATTTGTTTACCATTGTTTACCTTTTCTCTGTATACTATCAGCAACGACTCAGCAACGCGTTCAGAGCACATGATTTACGCTGACAAGAACCAACGAATACCGATTGTCATTCTTGAACGCAGCCAATGTCTTTCTTTGCTTTTAATGTTATATAAAATTAGAAAATAAATAATAAATAATAAATAATAATAAGTAAAGAATCTGTGTCTGGCTCCGACTGGCCTTGTTATAAGCCTTGGAGTTGAGATATCAATGTAATTTTGTCGCCGTTTAAAGGCTATTTTAAGGCCTTTCTTTTGTCTAATAACAACTTTTGTGCTGCCATAATCTCTATATATAAAAATGAAAGTCCTGACTGACTCATCAACGCCCAGGCTCAACGCTTGGACCTAGAAAGCTGAGATTTTGCAAAGACGTTTCCTTTATGATGTATACAAGCACTAAGAATGGAGATTTCGAAATTCGACCCCTAAGGTGGTATAAAGGGGTTGCAAAGTTTGTATGAAGAATATTTTATTTGTGGTCGAAAGCAACACACGCTTTCTAACCATTTAACCAGAATGAGCCACAGCAACGCGGGGACGGGTACATCTAGTTACGGATATAATTCAACTTTTTTTAAAAAATTGATTACTTCGTTTTACAAAATAATTTTTTTTCTTCCTTAAATGACAAGGTATAAAATAGAATCACCTTTCTTATAGCCCATAATGTTACCTTTCAAACGGTATATAATATGTTTAGACACCTTTAGTGTTTTTAGGCAAATTAGAGTGTGTTTTATGTCCTGTTTTACATTGGGCAATTATTACTTTCAACTTTTTTGACGTTCCCTTTTGTGGTTGCGGTTTGCTTTTGCATTGGGCAAGAATTGCTTTCAATTTTCGTCCGCTTTCGTTTTTACGAAAGTTCACCATCTCACAAACGAACTCAAATAATTGCCTACAAATACAATGTTTCTTTGCTTAAACTGAGCGAAAAGCACGCTGAAATGAGAACAAGTAAGAACATTAAAGGCTCAGTTTTATAAACTCGGCTCAGTTTTATAGACTCCGTTTGCGTGCGAATCTTTCAGAAATCCCACAGAAGAAAAGTTGAAATACACATATGTAAACAAATGGGATGAGTTTCATAAGGCTCAGTTTCACAGACTCCGTTTGCGTGCGTATCTTTTCGTTGCGTATCCTTGTTTCCATATGTAAACATATGGGACAAGTTTCATAGAGTCCGTGCGTTTACAACAACAATTGTTATAGTTGTAATAGATTTCTGACGGATACGCACGCAAACGGAGTCTATGAAACTGAGCCTATAGGATCAGTGCGTTCACATACGTAAATGGATAGAAAGTGAAAAATTTTCTACTTTTTCATCCGTCGATCCGTTCATTCTATTACAATCGTTGTCTTGGGAAAGAATTACAACTGCGAATTATCAGGGATGAAACAGAAACGTATTTTTTTTAGGTGAACAATTTTCGGCTTACAAATCTTAGTAATTTCGCTCTAAAAGGCTAGTTAATGAGTTAAATGTCTAAGACCCATTATAAATAACTTTAGTGTTCTATTTAAGGAGATAACTACAAAGGATTTTAGCTTTAAATATGAAATAAAATTCCTATAGAATTATGAAAACAGTTGTATCCCTGTGCAGCTCTTGAACGGATTCTATGAAACTTGAAAATTTTCTGTTCCGTCGCTACCCGTAAGTTGTAATAGATTCCTGACGGATACGCACGCAAACGGAGTCTATGAAACTGAGCCTTAACTTCGGACTGGCAAAAGCTCGTATACCCTACACCCGCATCGAAGTGATGACAAACAGTGAGCGGGTGACACCTACTTTCATTTTATTTATCAAAAACATCATTATATGGTTTGGTACACCAGTAGGCGGCCAGCCCATTTCTGGGAGAATATTTTATCTTAAGATGTTTAACAAATTTAGCTTAAAATTCACTCTACAAGCTGAGAAATTGAGCTATAAGCAAGGATTAATCCATATTCGCTATAAAAAGTAGGCGTGGCTCTGATCCGATTTTTATCCTACTTTTAATACCAAATAGCGTAGGATAATAAATAATATTCGTATATTCTTTTCTCTCTATAGACGAAAGCGGACGAGTACAGACTAGAGCTGTGCACAAGCCGTTTTGAAGACAACTAGGCACAAATCGACAGCACTGCTGTTTTGTGACTGTCGTATGAAAATTGCAGTAAATAACAAAATTGTGGTGTCTTTACCCGACCGACACAAATTTTTACTGCTTGTTGATGCATTTCTATCTCGTTCCCTCCGCTTAAACTCCAAAAGAACGAAAGAAACTAAAACAACTGTGCCTCTTTCCCTCCGCTCAAACTCCAAAGAAAGGAAAGACAAGAATTTGCCAGGCTCGCCACTCCGTCGATGGTGCTTTGTTTTCACCAGAAGCATGTGAAAAGTAATTAAGAAGAAAAAACTCTTCCTGTTTTCCCCCGCTTAAACTCCAAAAACGTACTTATTAATTTTTCCATGTAATTATCGTCTTTTTCTTACTTTGTATTTGTTGTAAATGGTCCACAAATTGTGGCCCCGAACAACGATTAAAAACAATGAAAAAATGTTCTGCTACATTTTCGAGAAAAACGACAAAAAAAAAAAAAACGAAAAAAGGGAGACACACGCAATACTCATTTTCTAACTAAAAGAGACGGCTGAACGTATGTATTTATTTAATATATATGTGCACTTCTTATGTGTATCCTTCTCTTATATCTATTTAGCAATAAGTGGCATTAAAACTGCTGCGTCTTTTTCGACTGCCAATTTTGTTTTTGTTTCCAGCACAGCATTAGCAATAAAGGCTGTTGTTGTTTACTGCTAAAACGTTCTGTGTTTTAAAAGTCGTTTTAAAACGGCTTGTGCACAGCTCTAAATCTTAAAGAAGTGTTCGTGAAAAAGCCACTAATTGATGACGTTTCAGCTCAAAACTCACCTATCAGACATTAGATGAAAGGTGTCAAGGGAAGGGAACGGGGTTTTTCGTATAAGAAACTGGAAGTTATGGCTCCGGCCGATAAAGTCCATCAGACTTCGACTTTGACTTCAACGTCAACGTATTGCTATGGCCCAACGAAAACTTCGACTCCATTCAATTTCCTGTACTAAAATGTAAACAAATTGCTGTCAAATGGGCTGACGCAGTCGAAAAGTTAAAAGTTCAGCAACTTTCGACTTTGACTTTGACGGATGCGTTGTTTATGGGCCGATGCTTGTAATAGCAAAAACACAGTCAAACTTCGTTCACTACAAATGACGTCGCTAGTGTCAAAATTACATTGGCTCTTATGGGAAACGAGAAAAAAAATAAAATCTCCCCACCATCGTCGACAAAAGCAACGAAGGCATCGTCGGTGGTCGCTCGATTTCTACTTCCTTAGCCGCATAGTACGTCTTGTTCTTCTTTTTTTGTTTGTTTGACAACTATCATCGGCCATCGCACATCGTCAACGAAATAACTGTGTTCAGGCTATAAGAAAGCATACATTGTTTCCCTCTTAATGGTGTCACGTCCGTGGGGAAGGGGTTACTGCATACGAAACTCAACATTACAGACCACTGTTGAAGTGACCGGGACAGGGAGGGTTTAGCTTTAAGACCCCCAATGACAATTCAGATTTTTAAAGGCTGAACCACGCAATGCATATTCATGTTAAGTTTCGAGAGAGAACTAAACGAAATTCAAGCTATTCATTTCATGCATCAGTACGACGACCAAGCAATGCATGGAATTGAAGTCAATCAAAACAGCTGTTTGTAGCATTATGAGAAAAAAATTCTTTTACTTGTAAGGGTGGCCAATCACAAATAAAGTTACGAATCGCTGTGTATGCTTTTTAGAAACTGAAAAAATCATTGAACATTGCATTAAATTAACTAAAAACTTTAAAACGCGTCCTGTAGTATTATTTTTAGCAATTTGTAGTACTTTTCTGGGACTTTTCAATAGGAAAACACTAACTAAAAATAATAAGATTTTACGTTGCAAAAATTGAAGTTGCAAATCAGCGTGTGGTTGGCAACTCTTTTTCCGTTGTTTGTTACGGAAAGTGCGATCCAGAGCGCACATTTTTATGCAAGCTATGCATGGAAAGAGAGTACGAACTTGACGAAACCATGAATGTGCACTGTATGGGCAGAGAATACGAGAAAGGACACTTCGATTTCGCCGTTTTCCAAATTCGGTTTGACAGCGTATTTTATGCACTGTTGAATTCACGTACGCAATACGTGAGATGAACCATATTGTTGTTCTTGTTTGCTAACACTACATATGGTGAAAAAAATAATTGTTTCATATTTTCACCATACGGAAGTGTCAAATTTTTTCCTCAATGTGCGAATCTAAAATTTTGCTTCTAACCTATTTAATAGGTTAATCTACCTAAATAATCAATCTTTATAAAACATATTCACTTCGGATCTGATCGTTATGTAGTTAACATCGTTTAATTTAAAGCACTTCGGTGCTCTCAAGTTTATCTTAAATAATTGAATATTTAATAAAAATTTTGGTGAACTCGGATCATATAATATAAAATTTTAATTTATCAAGAATTGATATAATAATTAAATGAGATTTGTTTTTTTTTTTTTTAAATCGTTCGTTTTGTATAAATGTTAACATGAATTTTTTTTTTTTTGACAAACTCTAACTGTGAATAATCTGACTGTACCAATTTGCAATGTGTATCAACCTAACTGTATCTTGTTTGTGACTTGTATAACTGTGAACTTTTAACCTTGAATTTTATGAGATCTTGATGATTTATTGACTAATTTTGGATGGCGTTATAATCTCACTGATTGGCCAATGTCCTGCTCTACTGTAGCGGGACTTAACTTAAATCTCCAAAAAAAAAAAAAAAAAATAAAACATATTACTGAATTATAACCCGATGGATTAATTAATAATTACATCCATCCATCACCATGGCGAAGATTAGTGATTTTCACAAGTGCCGTAAAATGATTACACGTGTTGGGAAGAAAATGTTTGCATTTAATTGTATATTTTGTACAACTATCCATTTAGAACTCCAAGAATTTACTTCATTAAATTAAATCATTTACTTTTTGACGACCATTGGAGGAAACACCTATTAGTATGGATTTAGAAGTGCTTCCACTGTGCACAATTAATGACTTGGTAACACCAAAGGTAAAACACGGCGCAGATGAATATATAAACATTATTTTAGAAGAGGTAATTGACAAAAGCAGTTTTATATAAAATAAAATTATTAATTTTCAAAGTGCTGATGATGTGACAGACAGTGAGCAGGAATCTGATTCTGAGTTGCAGTACAAGGTAAGTGGTGTTATCAAAGAATATTCTAAATTCTAATACCTTCTTTTTAGGCTACAACATCGTGGACTGTTGAAAAGCCTCCTTGCCCAACTTAACGGATGCACAGAACATGAAGATAAATATAAACAAACTACCACTTTCACAAAAAATTGCAAAAAACTCGTACTTCGCTTCAAAAAAATGCAAAAAACTCGTACTTCGCCGCAAAAAAATCGTACTTCGCCGCGAAGCATGTATCGCATGCACGCATTTAAAATTTTATTTAGGGGGTGCTTTTCGAAACGTCAAAAAATATATTTGAGAAATTAAAGTTTTGTTTATGCTTATAATATAAATATATATAATATATTTTCCATTTTCTCATAATGCTAATAAATGTATACTCCTATTTTACAAAATATTTGTTGATTTAATTGTGATAAATGTACTTGTTGCTTTAATTTTATGCGAATTCATCGTATATATTTTGCTTCTATTTTTATGCAATGGTATCTTGCAATACAATGATTCATAATTTTAGGAATAAAAATAATAGAAATAATGAATCAGTTACAATTTCAAAGGTAATAATCCTGTGTATTATCATAAAAAGACTAGCAACGGGGACAAACGTGAGGGTATACTCACTTTATGCTTCCGTTTGTAAAACATCAAAGTAGGCGTGGCAGTATAGAAAAGTAAATATATTCTGGCTCACGAATAGTATTTGTCACCATAGGCTTTTTGGTACGCCAACTTTTTATAGAAAATATGAATTTTCTCGTGGTGACAAAAACCACGATTACAGGAAAACGAGTGGAACCATCATCATGAAATATTCTGTTTTATTTAGAGCTCTCTAATTTCGAAAATGATCGGTTCACCACGCCTACTTTTTAGGTAAATATTAATGCATCTTTTTAGGTAAATATTAATTTGAGACCTGAATTTCTCAGCTTGTAGTTCGGATCCGAAGCTGAAATTTCAGTGCCGCGTTTACCGTGTTAGTGAGACTCATCGCACCAAAAATTAGCGTGACACGCCCACTGGTATACCATAGCATATAATGATAATTTATATTGAGAAAAAAATTGCTGTAAATGAGTTAATAAATCAGATGTTACTATCTGTAAGTGATATGAATGTGGGCGTCTTCCGCCCACTCTTTATCCTCACTTCGAGAGATGCGGGTGTAGGGTATATGAGCTTCCGCTAGGCCAAAGTTAACGCTCTTACTTGTTCTAAACTAAATTTTTTTTAAATGATTTTCTTCGACCGCCTTAAATTGTAAAAAGGAATGAAACATTTTTTTAATCGCGTTAAATCTCATTCGCGAAGAAAAGTTTTACAATTAAATGCAAAAATGTCGACAATGGTAATTTTGCAAACACGTGTCGACATGGTAATTTCACTGCACTTGTGAAAATCACTAATCTTCGCCATGGTGATGGATGGATGTAATTATTAATTACATCTATCTCCTCGGGTTATAATTCAGTTATATATTTTTTAAAGATTGATTATTTAGGTAGATTTAACCTATTAAATAGGTTAGAAGCAAAATTTTAGATTCGCACATTGAAGAAACAATTTGACAATTCCGTATGGTGAAAATATGAAACAATTATTTTTCTCACCATATGTAGTGTTAGCAAACAAGAACAACAATATGGTTCATCTCACGTATTGCGTACGTGAATTCAACATTGCATAAAAAACGCTGTCAAACCGAATTTGGAAAACGGCGAAATCGAAGTGTCCTTTCTCGTATTCTCTGGTATGGGTGCGTACATTAAAACATAGAGTAAGAAATAACAAGAGGCCGAATCTTGAACAACGAAATTTTTCTATGGTCGGTCCAGTACTGGACCGATTTCTCACTCATTTTTGAGTATTTTGAGCTCTCATTCTCTTCTCCATAGCAATTTGCAGTTTTTGATATAGAAAGCGCATTTTTGGCCGAAAATTTTTTGTTCTCTTCTCGCGTCTCCATGCCAGGTGTTCTTTTTTTGTTCTTTTTTTATTGTATGTACATATGTATTGTATATTCTTTGGTAAAAGACTTTTGAATGCATGTGCGTTTGTGTCATTTATCTGTGTGTTATTTAGCGTCTGTGTCATCGTATGTAGGATGAGCGATGAGCTTTGTGTGGCTTTTTTTGATTTCTGTGATTTGATGACGCTACACGTGGACAATATAATGAAAACGCCAGAGAAGAATGCCTTTTTAGCAATAAGAAGAATGTAACGCAACTGAAATTTTTCTTATTCAAAAATTAAAGAAAAATGTCGGTATAATCGGTGGTTTTTATCCGGTACAATGAATTAAAATAATTTTTAATAAAAGTAGCCGAATTTAATTCTTGTTGTTCACTTTTTTTAATCAATGAAAACACTTTTGAACATTTTGTATAACAATAAACTCCTATATAAATATATAGTGTTATAAATAAATTATAAATTATTTTGAAATATAAATCTCCAAAAATTAGGAAATATTAATTTCTTGTAAAAAAAATCTTAACAAAATCTTATTAACTACTGTGTTTTTCGGGCTATGAGGTCAAATTGCAAATATTTTTTATTTTTAAAAGTAGCCCGAAAAACACAGTAATTAATAAAATTTTTTTAAGATTTTTTTAATATATATCATTAAAATATATTTTTTTATTACATTTTAAAAATATCTTATCATTATGTAAATTCTAATTTCTTACATAAAGTAATTAAAAAGAAATTTTGGAACATAAAGACATCTTGAATTGAATAGCTTTTCAATTTTAAGTTATAAAAATTTCAAGCTGCGGCCGCAAGCGCCGACAACCTTGCCAACACACGACCAAAGCATACACCAGAGATAAGGAGATAGGAAACTGCTGAAATATGCTAAAATATGCAACTCTGACGTAAAGTAGTGTTTGTGAAAAACCTGAAAAATGCTTCTCAGGAACTCAACTATCAGACCCCGGATGAAGAGTGTCAAGGAAAGGGAACGGGGTTTTTCGTATAGGAAAGTCATTGTTCGTTCCCTTGTGTTAGGTGCCGCCTTATCTCTGGCATACACAGCCGCATAAAATTACCCAACACAAACCCAACAACTGTATGTTAGCAAAAGCGACGAAACGAAAGGGTAAGAAGAACGCATGAAATGCATTTGGCTCGGCGATGGACGAAGAAAGAAATCGTTCAAATCGCCTGCTTTCTGCTTATCATGTGTATTGTGTGTGTGCTGGCATTAGAATGTATTGGAATACGCAATGAAACGGAGGAAAGGGCAAGCAATTGAAATGAAATGCAAGTGTTCGGGCCGTGAACAAAGAGAGAGAAATCGTTCAAACTGCGTGCTCTCGCCTATCATGTGTATTTTTCCATCTATGCTTTTCTTCGTTTCTTCGTCCATACCGCCCGCATCTGTGATGCCGTTTGAGTAACTTTGGCTGATTCGGCCTCTTGTTATTTCTTACTCTATGATTAAAACCTGTGTATTCGTAGTTTCGCTCTTCACCACTTTTCTATTCCTATGCATTGCTTGGTTCTGCCTTAAGTCAAATCGATTCCTTTGAGTTTGCAACTTAGTTAATTATTCATATAAGTAATGAATTCAAAGACATCAATTTTTAATTATTTACTTATGCCAATATTTAGTCTATTTAACATCCATTTTACTTTTATATAGTTTAGTACTTAATTAGAACCCATTTGGGAAAAGTATTTTAAGGTGAGCAATCATTGCAAGCAGAGATAAGGAGATACGACACTCGATGACTCATCTCAAAAAATTTCGTTTGACGCGTATTTTTTATGCTCTGTTGAATTCACGTACACAATATATGAAAGCTTGCCCTGTTGTTGTTTTTGCTTATTGCCAATTTCATAGCAAATCGTTGAAATGTGTATCGAGTATGTTGAAAAAATTTTGTTCACCATTGTTTACAACAATATTGTGCAACAACAACCGCAAAAGTAGACGTCACATACAATTTGTGAAATTAAAATCTTTTAGTTGGGCAGAAGAATTACAAATTTTCTAGCACGGAAATTTATTACTGAAAATCTGTGAATAAAAATGTCTATCTGCACCAAATGTATCAAAGCTACAAGTGAAGCGGGTAATAAATATAATGCGAGAAATTTATGTTGAACATCCCGTAGCCAAATTGATGGTAATGGCCAGCCAGATGCAAGACGCTGAAGTGGGAGATAGAATAATTTTGTGGTTATATTTCTGTGGCACTGTTAGATGCTGCAGAAGAATTTCTATATCTGGGTATAACCACATCGGACTTTTCATAGCATTGGATAAGTCAGAGATACTACAGAAACTGGTGTCATGAAATCAAAGCTTTCCGCGACATTTCAAAAGTCAAATAATATGGACAAAAAGAATTCCTTACGAATTGATATTATGTCTGACTGCTTGACTTCCAAATTCGACTTGCCTCGTGTGACACGCGCTGTCAATGCTATTATATTATCCCGAATTACTGGGTTATTGCGATAAAGTGGGCATTGAGGAATTAGGTGAAACAACAGTTGCTGTTTTCAGGTAATGGCCAGTAATAATAAAACATTATAGAGTTTTAAATAAATATACTTATTACTTTGCAGAAACGAAGACGTCGACTCACGTATTTCTACAATTGTCGTACGCGGCGCTGCCGATAATTTCATCGGTGACATTGAACGAGCCATCGATGATAACGTTAATAATTTGAGCGAACTTTTTCGTGATGGCCGCTATGTGCCTGGTGCTCGGGCCACTGGAATTGAACTTGCCACCCATCTGGCGGCATACGCTGATACACTCCCCGGATTGGAGCAATATGCTGTGGGAAAATTCGCGGTCGCTTTGAAAGTATTTTCGAAGTCATTAGCAGAGAATATTTGAAGTTATTTTTAGGCCTATTCAAAAGAAAAGGAACGTTACTTTGCCTGCTAGCTAGACAATTCCGATAAAATTAAAGTGTAGAATTTTGCAAATAAAATCGATTTATATTAAGAAAAATTTGACTTTCTTATTTTTTTATATTTATATGCTTTACTTTAGATATATATATAATGAACTGTACACACTTCAATCTTTAAAAATCGCTTGTTTTGGAACGGATCAAATAATGTGTTCAAAGGAAAAGGAATCTGGCATAAGAGCATTTAAGTTTATAACAATATTTAATAAACTAATTTATTTGGCTGTGCACCAAATTGGGCTGCAGACACGTAAGTTAGGCCCTCACGAACAAGGTTCAACCTCTGCTTCACTGATTTGCAACTCCTTGGTAAGCGTTTCAAACACACATCTCCGGATTACTCTTAGCCAACAGCATGAATTTCAGCAAACGCATTTTCTTCATTGTTTGCTATGATTGAGGCCCTGGGACATTACGAACTCCTTGTGATCCTCATAGAATTCTATATAAGATGGCAATTTATCCGACACAAAAATCGATTAGATCGTGTATTATGTCCCCTTCTAGGAAACACACTGGCTTAAATGCCAGCAATGGATTCAATAAAAATTTTTTGGGATCGGCCAAGGCAGTGACAACACATTTCATACTATCTTCGCGAGAAACACAAGCCGTTTCTGCAGTACATGTTTCTGGTAATTTAAACATTACTTTGGCGTAAAAGTCAAGATTTGTATCCTTAGTAACATCATGCAGAACACGTTAAAGTTTTTTGCTTTTGTTCGCCGGACGGAGGACAGTTGGAAAACTGGGCTTGAAGATGGATGATCTACTTCAAAGAAGACTTCCAAAACTTGGTCTCATTGTTTGGCAACTTGCACAAGATGATAAAAACATGATAACGTTGAGGCGATGTGGTATCCAAATTATTGAATAAGCGCCGCAATCTAAAGCCGAAGAAAAGAAAGAATATCAAAAGAGAGACCATAAGCTATAATATGATGTTTTTACTTACGATTGCAGACAAACTTTTGCAAATGTAGCAAATTTTTGTACCGTGTTTTGACAATTATCATTTTCACCACACATAAAAAAAGAGGTAAGATTTTTGCAGTCAATATAAGCGGGTGCGATGGAGTAGGATGTCCCCCAAATTTTTTATTTTCAAAAGTTTATAGATAAAATATCTAATTTATATACATTATGGGGTCATTCAATTTGTTGCAGTGAAACACTTTTATTTACCAATTTTTTCTTATACAACGGAAGAGTCATATAAGAGACACGTATATTTTTTATTATTATTTTTAGTCAAATAAACTGCGACTACATAAGTTTCAAGTTTCTATTTACTATTTAATTCTTTTTTATTTGCAAGGAAACAAAACTAGGGAGAAAAGTCATTAACAATTATTTAAAAACACGAGAAAATTGACCACAGTTTTTGACGTTTTGAATTAGAAACACCCCCTAGAATCGATACCATTGCAAAAGACGCCGATGCAGGTTCCCTAGGAAATCTGCACTAAATTCTGACTAATTTTGGCCGATTTTGCGATTGTATCGAGAAAAATGCATGGGGTGTCTCATCTCATAATCTCTGGCCTGAACCATAGAGTAAGAAATAACAAGAGGCCGAATCTTGAACAACGAAATTTTTCTATGGTCGGTCCAGTACTGGACCGATTTCTCACTCATTTTTGAGTATTTTGAGCTCTCATTCTCTTCTCCATGGCAATTGGCAGTTTTTGATATAGAAAGCGCATTTTTGGCCGAAAATTTTTTGTTCTCTTCTCGCGAATCCATGCCAGGTGTTATTTTTGGCTAGCGTTGGGTAGAAGCGAAGAATATATAATATATATATTGTATGTACATATATATTGTATATTCTTTGGTAAAAGACTTTTGAATGCATGTGCGTTTGTGTCATTTATCGTCTGTGTGTTATTTAGCGTCTGTGTCATCGTATGTATCAGAGATAATCTCTGGTATGTATGTAGGATGAGCGATGAGCTTTGTGTGGCTTTTTTTGATTTCTGTGATTTGACGACGCTAGACGTGGACAATATAATGAAAACGCCAGAGAAGAATGCCTTTTTAGCAATAAGAAGAATGTAGCGCAACTGAAATTTTTCTTATTCAAAAATTAAAGAAAAATGTCGGTATAATCGGTTGTTTTTAACCGGTACAATGAATTAAAATAATTTTTAACAAAAGTAGCCGAATTTAATTCTTGTTGTTCACTTTTTTCAATCAATGAAAACACTTTTGAACATTTTGGATAACAATAAACTCCTATATAAATATATAGTGTTATAAATAAATTATAAATTAATTTGAAATATAAATCTCCAAAAATTAAGAAATATTAATTGCTTGTAAAAAAAATCTTAACAAAATCTTATTAACTACTGTGTTTTTCGGGCTATGAGGTCAAATTGCAAATATTTTTTATTTTTAAAAGTAGCCCGAAAAACACATAGTAATTAAAACATTTTTTTAAGATTTTTTTTAATATATATCATTAAAATATATTTTTTTATTATATTTTAAAAATATCTTATCATTACTGTAAATTCTAATTTCTCACATAAAGAAATTAAAAAGAAATTTTGGAACATAAAGACATCTTGAATTGAACAGCTTTTCAATTTTAAGTTCTAAAAATTTCAAGCTGCGGCCGCAAGCGCCGACAACCTTGCCAACACACGACCAAAGCATACACAGCCGCATAAAATTACCCAACACAAACCCAACAACTGTATGTTAGCAAAAGCGACGAAACGAAAGGGTAAGAAGTACGCATGAAATGCATTTGGCTCGGCGATGGATGAAGAAAGAAATCGTTCAAATCGCCTGCTTTCTGCTTATCATGTGTATTGTGTGTGTGTGCCGGCATTAGAATGGAACGGAATACGCAATGAAACGGAGGAAAGGGCAAGTAATTGAAATGAAATGCAAGTGTTTGGGCCGTGAACAAAGAGAGAGAAATCGTTCAAACTGCGTGCTCTCGCCTATCATGTGAATTTTTCCATCAATGCTTTTCTTCGTTTCTTCGTCCATACCGCCCGCATCTGTGATGCCGTTTGAGTAACTTTGGCTGATTCGGCCTCTTGTTATTTCTTACTCTATGCCTGAACACAGTCGAATTTCGTTGACTACAAATGACGTCGCTAGTGTCAAAATTACATTGGCTCTTATGGGAAACGAGAAAATAATAAAATTTCGTTGCTTTCGTCGACGAAAGTTTAAAACAGTTTAAAATGAAGAAGCAAAATGAAGAATATGTAGTCTAAAAATTATGTTCGCTCAGATTTTTTGTATGTATATTACTTTTTCAGTATGGCCGCACTCACACAGGGGACATATGTCCCACGAGGGACACGAATTGTTGTTGTTTCCCAGCAAAACGACAAAATTAACTGTGGACTATGAACGAATGAATCTGTCCCTTGTCAGAGATAAAAAAATAGGTCATACAGTTTCTGGTATATAATAGTGGCGGATTTGAGCGTATAAAACAATTTACATTAGATTTTTTAATGTTAATCTGCACTTGCAATGATATTTAACTTAAAAATACTATTTCCAAATAGGTTCTAATTAAGTAAAAAACTATTTAAAAGTAAAATGGATATTAAATAAACTAAATATTGGCATAAATAAATAAAAATTGATGTCTTCGAATTCATTACTTATATGAATAATTAATGAAGTTGCTATCTCAATACAAACGATTTGACTTAAAAATCTGAATTGTCATTGGGGTCTGAAATCTGAACCCTCTTCGTCCCGATCACTCTTCATCATGGGTCTGATAGTTGAGTTTCTATTTTCAATTAACCCCTCCCCCGCGAACGCGGCACCTAACACAACGAAACGAACAATGACTTTCCTATACGAAAAACCCCGTTCCCTTTCCTTGACACTCTTCATCAAGGTCTGATAGTTGAGTTTCTGAGAAGCATTTTTCAGGTTTTTCACAAACACTACTTTACGTCAGAGTTGCATATTTTAGCATATTTCAGCAGTTTCCTATCTCCTTATCTCTGCCCTTGTGCGACACTCGTGTCCATGGATTTTACTGGGGACACGAGAAAGCAGAGTTGTCGTACTAGTGAAAAAAAATGTTATGACTGAAATCAGGTATGCATTGTCAATATATTTGGAAGAAAGTGTATAGAAATTTACATTATTTAAACCACAACAGCAATACTAAAATTCGGTAGATTGCAAAGGAAAAAAAGTCTCTATTACTTTTTTCGAATCAATCTTCACGTGTATTATATCTATTTTGCTGAATAGTTTTAAATTAAAACATTAAATTAACATTAAAATCAATTAAATTAACATAAAAAATAAATCGTTAATAAGTTAATTGTACTTTTGTTTTTGTTAGGACTACAAAACACGAACTTTTATTATTGTTTGCAAAAAGTTTTTTTGCAAAAGTTTTTTTTTTTATTTTACAATCACGCATTCTTCTATTTTGTAAAAAATTTTGATGCCTTGTGAACTAAACTTCTATGTTTAAAAATGTTTACGATTTCACTGCGTTTTATTAGAAAACGCATAAATTGGCGCATAAATTAAATTTTAAAGAATATTTACGGCCAGCTGCTCATCATTTATGCAAATAATTTTTTACCAAATTTATTTACCGCATTTACCGAATATTTACCGCATATTTGCAGACTATTTGTCAGAACCACGAAAGCCCCATTTGAATTTTTTTCATTTCGCCAGCTCTTAATTGAACAGCTTCTTTGGTGAGCTCCCCGAGCTTCTTCCAATAGCTCCACAGTATTTAAAATGTACTTTATAATTTATGCATCTTCATCCTGAATGATGTATAATGCATCCACAGTCTATAGCCATCGAAATTAACGCAATTTGAATTTCTTTTAAATTTCCATTTCAAACTTCACGCGCGGTATCACGAAATGAAATGTAATTAAATAATTTGCGAAAGTATTGAAAAGACTACCAGTTAGGAAAAAAGTATTAAAAAGTAGCAAAACGTTTTAAAAAATCTTGTTGCAAAATCATACGTGTACAAAACTACAACCCACATTCCAATCTGTCCGCAGTGTGAGTGGTATCGGGGACACATGAAATGAATAGTTCCAAACTGGGGACATATGTTCCCTGTGTGAGTGCGGCCATAGAGATTTACGCGTCGCGGTGCGTTGTGAAAATTTACAAAATGTACTACAGGTGTTTTGTGAGTGTGTGAGTTCACTTTTACAATTTTTGGAGTTACCAGAGTTCAGATTACCAGTTATCGTTAGACAGTTGAAAGTTTGAAGAAAAAACTTTAAAAAAATGAAGAATGACCATTTTCTACAATTATGGCATCTTCCTATCTATATCTACTCCCAGTTGATTTGTTTACTTTCGTATCGATTCGCGTTCTGTCTGAACACTAAGACGAAAACGCCCCGCAGCGCATAGCGATAACCGCGCTCTTTCTGAACGGAGCTTAAGAGCGTACAGCGTCGCATTACTGTCAAAACCAAATTGGAACACGCAGCTATATGGAAGTGACCGAAATACGCGACGCCCTAGCGCATAGCAATTAGAATTTTTAATTTTGACACGTGCTGAGTGGAAAAATTGAATGCAGTGAAAGAGGGGTGAACACAAACATGTGTATGCAAAGTTGGCGCAGAAAGTGTTTCGTTTTTGAGGTTTGCACCTCAGTGCAAAATGTGCACAGATGAAGGAAAGAAATATTGAAGTGTTTACATTTAATTCGAATTTTTCTTGTTTTAAAGCTTAGATTTTTATTTTCTTGCTTTTAAGACTTAGCAATAGGTTTTGCGAGTTCTACAATAAGTTTATAAAAACCGAATCTCAAGCAAATTAAAGTCATCCATTTCAAAATATTTTTCTTGTTTGTAAGAAGAACAAGAAAAATAACATGTAAAATTTAATGCAGAGGAAGATGGGTAACGCCACGTTCTAGGAATGAAAGCGCAGCGGGACTCTTTACGCTCTTATTTAGGTTGCACAGTTAGCGATATCGCCTACATTTTTCGGTCAGTCTGTTTTTAGCATTTTAGTTATGGAGTTTTATAGTAAGATCATGTAAAGTCATAACGCGAACGAAACGTGCACGAAACTGGAATTTTCTGGAATTCCCTTTTGTGCTTTTCGTAGTTTTTCGTGTGTTTGACAGCTGTGTATCAAGTAAAAACGAAAACGAAAAAAATCCCAAAACGAAAATTCGTTTGTTGTTGGTATTTTCACTTGTTTTTCGGGCTTTCTTACGTAAACGCCAAGCATGTAAAATCACTTTGGTCGTCAAACCACGCGAGGCCAAAAAGCTAGCGTTTTGGCTAATTTCCAGTTTGCTTTTTGCAATCTCCTTCTGGTGCAATTGCATTTCGAAAATTTTTTGTGAAAATCTTCTTGTGGAAATAATATTCAGCGGTCTTTAGTCAATAAAAATAATATAATTATTATTTTTTAATAATTACTGCGAAATAATAATTATGTATGTGTTATTTATACCAACGATCCAAAAGTGAAATAAATCATTTATTTCTTTAACTTTATTTCTTTTATTTCCTTCTTTAACTTTATTTGACTTTATTTCTTTAAACAATTATTATAAAAACCGCCGGAACTTATAAAGCCCATGCATGGAAAATATGCTGTTTTAAATAAAAGAAAAGCAACGAGAATATACTATTTTAAGGTTTTTTATTTTTTAATAAAACCTCCGGTACCTCTGAGTACATTGGAGAAAGCGCCCTTTAAGAAGCCATCAGAACCTTCTTGTTTGGCGATAGTAGCCCAACAGTGTGTAGTGTTCTTGTAGATGATTCCGCTAGCCTTGCGACCCGACTGCATCATGCGACGACGGACAGTGTCGAATGGATACGAGACAATGCCAGCAATAGTTGTAACAACTTGAGCAATAACCCAACTGATGCGGAGTTGTGTGTTTTTCGGATCGGGCAGCATACCACGGGCGGTGTCGTAGAAGCCTGCCTATTTTGGCTTCTGCCTACTTTGGCTTTGGCTTCTGGCACGGTAAATCATAATACCTTGCACAGAGACATTAAAGCCACGATACAAGCCAACCAAGCTGTCACTCTTAAAGATCTTGACCAAACAGTCGCCCAGGCCAGTGAGTTCAAATTTAATTTTTGGCTAAATTACCCAAAAAGTAAAGCCAGAATTGTGTGTTTTTGTCAACACCGACCAAGAATACCTGCCGAAGAGAAGTTGAATGAATTCATTGAGCATTTATGAATGTTATGTTTTTATTCACAACTTACCTGCTTGTACTTATCCTTGAATGCAAAGTTCAAAGCCTGAGTAGGGAAATACCTGATAACATTAGCCAAGTTACCACGCCAGTATGCAGTGACGCCCTGTTCTTTTGGAATGTTAATAAAGCAATGGATTGTGCCTTTGTATTGTTTATCGGCACTGATTTGTTTCGAAATCGCTTGAACTTGCCAAAATTCACAAAAACCAATCCTTGATATTTCGCAAGTAAAATACCAACTATCATGAAAAAGCCTTTGAAATATCAGCTGTTTAATATGGAATTTTCACTGAAATCTTGCACCGAATCTTTGCATTTTTTAAAATTTCCTAGAAAATCCCATAAAATCCCTTCAAATATTTCACATATGGTAACATAGCATTTGCTAAACATTTGTTTGTTTATCTTTTGGCTTACGAAAATGAAACGCGAGCCGACGAAAAAGTTACATGCTACGCGTTTGGCCGAGTTTCGTTTTCGTTCACGTTTTCGTTTTCCAGTGATTTTACATGATCTTACTATTAGCTTTAGCTAAGAGAATCTCAGAATCCGGCTGTTGCTCTGTTCTTATTAATTGATTTGAGGAAAAATTATTGGAAATGAAAGACTGCGAAAAGCAACCTGTTTTGATTTAAAAAACAAAATCTTTCAATGCAGATTCGTCTGAATCTCTGGCCATTGAAACCGCTACATGTATTGAAGCTGATATTTTAGTTAAACTGATTTTAGCTCACTGAAGAGAATATTATGTGGAAAAATGTATGTATCACGTGCGATTATTGCAAACACTAACAACAATAATGATTTGTCATAGTTTATGAAACCCATTTATCACGCCTGAATGGAGGAAGGGGTGTACAGCACGTTGCTACAAGTTTAGCTCTTAATGGCAAGGTTAACAAATCATACGCCAAACCAAGCCATCCACCAGCACTAAAAGCACCACAGCATCAGAAGCTGCAATCAATCAAAAATTAAATGAATGTTTTTAAATTGTTACAGATGTAATTATGTACGAAAGTATGTAAAAACTTTTCTTCATTAATAATTATTGTATCAATAAATTTCAATGAAATTAATATGCTGTTTTTAATACATAATAAAAATGTAAAATTATATATTTCATTGATGGCTAACCAGCTCTAGATGATAAACAAAATTTATGCATTTTTCCATTTCTTATAAGAATTTGGCAAAATTTCGTGAAATCGGATGGTTTTTAAATGAAAGGTAGGCAATGTTTTTTCGAAAATTAACAGGGGTATTCTGAGAGTCACTAACTATTGAATCGTCTCGAAATTGCATTGCAAACAACAACAAAGAGACGATTTTTGTTGTTGTTTGCAATGCAATTTCGAGACGATTCAATAGTTAGTGACTCTCGTGCTGCCCCTGTAAGACCGTTTTTAAGTTTAGTCATAGAGAAAATATAACACAGAAGCCCCAGAATGCAGCGTCTGAGCGTCTCAGTTTCCCAGCGTCATTCTGGGGCTACTGATAGGATCAATCACAGCGTCAGAGCTTTCAACTGCTCTCATAAGCCGAGTGGTAAATGTAGCGAGGGCCTTTAAAAATCATTGATGATTGCGTACTGATTTTGTCGATGAACTTCAAAGTACTTCGCCACGAAGATAACTGTAAGCGAGAAAAATAACTACTACTTACGGACCTCCCTTAATTGTAACCGCAGAATACCGCGATGCGTAAAACTCTCCCTATGTGTTTTCTATAGGAATTTGACGTCACAGAATCGCGCGATGTGTCGCGATTCGATAGATCTATTCTATCGCGCTGCTTTCTTGGTTTTTACTGTCTTTGTTTTTACTCACTCCCAGAAAAAAAATGGCCATCTCTTACCGAAAAACCTGAGGATTTGCTGTTTCGCTGCTTTTGTATAGAAAATGTAAACTAGAACCATATGTTTTAGACTTCAAAATTTATTCAAATTTACAAGTAAAAGTTTAATTTACAAAAAATTTCCAAAAATTTTTAAAATGCAAATAAAATATGAATGCGGAATATAAAATGTTCAGCGCAACGGAGTGCTGTACTATCTGTTCTTTCTAGGGAATAAAAATATATTTGAGGACAAGATTTGTAAGGCAATTGGTGAGCGGCTGGTGGCGGCGAACAAATTGCAGAAGCAAGCACATGTTTCCAGAAATATGGAACGTAAACAAATTTTTAACAGCGTCACGCGATGTCTATTTAAGGGCATCGCGCGACGAGAGAGAGATTCGCGCATCGCGGTATTCTGCGGTTACAATAAGACGTAAGGTGGAATCGAAACAAAAGTTTAGATTTCGTAGGTAGGTAGCGAAATGATTGCGTATAGGCTTCATCCGTTACTCGCTTACACCGTAAGCAAGAACCCGAAGTACTCCGGGTCCTTAGGCACTCTATGTGTAAATGTAATGCGAAAAATGGATGCCGAATCGAGTCGATGCGGCACACGAAACCATGAGGATATCACCGATGATATCATTACCATTTTTACCACTGGGAGATTATACAGGAGAGAGGTTATACCGACAAGAGGCTATACAGACGCCGGGAAGCTGGACGCTGCCTTCTGGGTCTTCTGTTACAGCTGTACTTAAATACAAGTACGTTACTTTTTATGTTCTGTAAAACCCATGTACGTATATGAGAGCTTTCCACATTGTTGTTTATGTTTCCTATCAATTTTATTAGCCAGTAGATAATTGTAGGTGCAAAGATGTAAAAGTCCTCCAAGTTGATATATATAAAACATTTATCTCGAAAATTCACAGGAAATTAGAGCTAAATTAATTTAAACTAAACTTTTTTACACTGCGATCCTTGGTCAACAAAACTTTGTCTTTGCTTAAATATACTTTTGTATGCAGGGTCTTTCTGAAAGGCGGCCTTTGGCCACGGGAGAGATTTAATCATCAAAACCCTTTGCTGAAATCTACTTTGCGATAAATTGCTTTGCGATGAATTACTTTGCGATGAATTGCTTTGCAATGAATTGCTTTGCGATGAATCAATCGGGTACCACAATTTATGTTTCATTTAAAAAATTTTATTTGAGAGATAAATGTATGACACAAATAATAAATTATGCCAAAATTATGAATATTACGAACAAGTTTAATGCCCAAACGAATAGCATGGGCTTTTATATTTAAATAAAATGCTTATGTTTTAAAATATGTATATGTATATTAATAAACACTGGATTGGAGAATCTGCACATCGCAGTAATTTAAAAATGGCTTCGAAAATGTTGCCGCTTCTTCCTTAATATTACCTCGTGAGAACTCTCGCGTGGAATGTTGTCTCGAAAGAGGGCACTTCTTTTGAAGGAATGAGCTGTTGAACTTTTACCGAGTTTACAAAGTGATCCCTTTGCTTGGTCGCCAGTGGAAACAGCATTAGGCGATTTCTTCGGCTTACGTCGGTTGCTACTTAAAGCGCTTACCACGAACTGCGTAGATCCAGTACGAGTCACTGGGATTGTTGGATACAAATCCTCTTCGATGAAAACACCCGATTGCGTCCACTGAGGTTTCGGCAATGTGTTTTGTGGTTCTTCAATTTTACGTCTTCGTTTATATTTTTGGTTTAACTCTGTTGGTACGTCCGGTGGTGTATCCTGTCCTGCAGTGAGTATATGACGAACCTTAAAGCCCACGGACCGTGGTGTGACGGGACTCTCACGAAAACCATTATGATGGCCGTGTTTGGTTGGGGTAACTGGTTCGACACGAACGGTACCGGTTGGAAGTTGAATTTTGATGTGTGACTTTTTCTTCTGTACTTTTAGTGACACTGCGGTAACTTCTCCCGCAGAAGATTTTAGTTTTTGAACAGGCAGAATATTTTTGTGACACACTGTGGGTTGTGTGAGGAAAAACGCTTCTGACGAATGAAATTGTGTTTAAAGATTTTGAATTAGATAAAAATATGGAGTTGGTATTTTAATGTTTGATACCTTTTCCATTTGCCATTTTCCTTTGTGATGGAGGTCTATAGGTATTCGATTGATCATCATCGGCAATATGCTAAAAAAAGAATTATTAAATTAACTACAAGATACAGAGCAAGATTTTTCTATATATGTGTATAACACTTTACGGTTTAGTTAATCATTGATAAAAACCAGGAAGAGTGTACTAGAAGTGGACTAGATTCAGTGAAAATGCTAGTCTCAACTGATACAAACACTTTTGTACCTTCGTAATTGGTCTTAATTTATTTGCAGGGTTATTCAGTATTATATCCTCAGAAGCTTTTAATGCTTTTTCTATTTCCATTTTAGCCCTTTCTGTAAAATTAAATCAAATTAAAAGAAAGATTTAAAAACGTAAGACCTCAGTTTCGTCAGGGAATCGTAACAAACCTTTACGCTTGTGTTCTTTTTCGGTAAGAATCTCGGTTTTACTCTCCTCAGCCTCCTCAAAAATTTCTTTTCGCTTCTTTTGTTTTGGTATTTTTACTTTACTCTGGAAAGGTTTAAGGTTTTCCAAATAAATTCAAACTTCTGTACCCTTCTGCTTTACTCTTTTACTCACCTTGTTATAATTCAATTTGGCCTCCAGTTTGGCTTGATTGGCTGCCTCCAAAATCTCATCACAACGGCTCAGAATTTTTTGGATATGGTTTTTACTGCTTCCGTCAAAGCTTTTATTCGATTTATCTACTGCTGCCTTAGAAGTTGAAATTTGCTCCAAACCGCCGCCAATGGAATCACGCTTGTACTTCTTACCAATATTTATTTCAAGTTCCGTGTTGTCCAACGATCCACCACCACAATAACTATTCGATAGTCTTTTTCGTTTTACTGTTTTTTTATCGACCAACTCATTTTCTGGTTGGGCATACTCTGCTCCACTAGATGACGTTGGCTGTTCTGAAAGATTTGGCTCTTTTATTTCACTCCCTAATTTCTCCGCATTCTTTATCTTTACTGAGTGAGTTTCTTGCATGATGGCTTCTGGATTTACTGTGAATGAATGACGTCGAGAAGGTAATTCTGTAGATAGTCGCTTGCCACTAGTCTGACCATTCTTCAAGTGATTAGTTTTCTCTTCTCCCTCTGAAGTGCTAAAGTCAACCGTTTCAGATTCGCTATTTGGATTTTCTTCCTTGGCATCCGAACTAGATTCTGATGTAAGTAACGGCTGAGGTGTAGTGTCACGTATTTTCCTCTTTACACTTATTCCAATCGTAAATGAACTGTGAGCAGTATCTCCTTGGATTGCGCTTGATTCTTTTAATTTACTGACTTCACCAAAAGAGACACTTAAGCCTGATGTGGATTTTGTGAGCGGTTTTCGCTCCTTGTTTGTGGAAATATTTGTGTTTGATTCTGAATCTTCTTCGGTATCGTAAATACTAATTGTGGACACTTCTCCCATACGGAGACTATCCGATGCCTTACTTTTTGTTTGCATGTTTGGATGGCTTTGTCGCTTCTCTGGATATTTTTTGAGAACATCAAAATATTTATCATCCCCATCCTCACCTTGATTCATTGCGTATTCGTAATCATTTTTACTGCTGCTTTCATTAGAACGTTGATTTTTAATCGGTATTTTCTTCTCCTCTTTTTCTTCTGCAATAGGTTTATTTTTATTTTTCACTTTATCATTATCCACACAAACAGAGCTTGCATTTGATTCATCAGTAGAGGAGGGGCATCTCTGATTGTATTTGCAAAAACTGTGGACATGGAATGCTTGTAAATTCTCATTTTCAGTTTTCTTGGAGTCTTCATTATTATCATCAGCAGTGCTGTCACTACTACTGCTGATCGTTCGGGCAGTAGAAGGAAGTTGTTTTGATCGATATTGCGGTAATGATTTTCTCAAAGCCTGGCAACCTTCTAATGAAAAGGCTCTTCTACCCGTACCATGGTTGTTAGTTGATAAGAATTCTGGTGATGATATTTTAGTTTGCTTATTTATTTTAAACTCCTGAACAGTTTTATTAAGCACTTCGGATTGACGTAACTTTTTCAAAATTAATTTTTTTGAAGAGTTTGATTTTTTAATTTCATCTTCATTAAATAGCTCTTCGGTATGGTTTTCTTCCCTAGAGTCTGATATCTGTAAATTTCTCGCAGTTTCGCTAAGTTGGCACGAGTTGTAACAAGAAATATTTTCACAGTTTTGGCTTAAACTTTCTATAATATTGCCATCAATATTATTGACTTTGCCAGTATCTGATTCCACGTTGCTTGATTTTTTCTCCGCATCGACGGTCTCGGCAGTAGTAGTAGTGGAATACGTCGAACATATGTCCTTACCCGTTGAAGTAAATGCTTTGATTTTGCAGAGTTCTTCAGCGGTCGACTTTTGATTTGATTCGACTTGAGCCTTCTGGTTTTGTTCTGTCTTTGGACTCCGTCCAAATGAAGATTCCCCGTTTTTAGTGAAGCTATTACTTTTTTGAGATCTTGAAGCTGTAATCTCTTTCTTATGCAGTGATGACACATTTAAAATCTCTTCGCTCTCACTGGAACTACTAGATTGGCATTTTAAAATTCTTTTGAATGCTTTAGAATTTGAATCATTTATTTTGGTTTTAATTATCGAGCAATTCTCATCATCTTCGTCTGAATCCTCTTGTGAATAATGATCTACTTCTGAATCTTGAACAATAAATGATGCATCATCTTCACTTTCCATTTCGTCTTCTTCTTCATTTTCAGTTTCGCTATTAATGGATTCTCCATCAACAAGTATTTCATTCTCTAAAATTTCACGTCTTTCATCGGAACACATCGAGTCACCACTTTTATAATCATCACCCGCATCCTCAGCCTCTTTGAATACAAATGAATTATTTTTATAAGGTTTTTCATTTTCTTCCAAATTTCCGATTTCATTATCGCTATCCGAATTAATGTTCAATTCGTCCTCCTCGGTTGTTTTATCGATCGTTTTAGGAGTTTGATCAGTTGGTTGAGGTTTCGCGAAGAAACTTTCGGTACCTTTACAAATGATAGGAATTTGCTCCAGTTCTGCGGAGATGTTATCAATTTTACTGCCAGCTTCTGCAGAAGCAGCTACACTCTGCGCCCACGATGAGGCAAATAATGAATTTGGTTTCTTACCGCCAATCATGCCATTATCATCCCTAGGCGACGGTGTTTTACTTGAGAGATGGCCATGGCCGTCTTCTCCAAGCTCAGAAGTTTTAAAATCTTTATGCATTACTAAAGTATTATCCATTGTCGAAGATTCCGGAGACTGTGACTTCCTGTTAACCTGTTTATGGGCTCTTTCCGGTAACGTAATATTTTTAGAATCGTCGGTTTCATTATTAAAAGCTGGTGTATTATTATTATTGGGCATCATTTCTGGCGACCTTGATAATAAACCGCTTCCTGCTTGTTTACATTGTTTTCCGCTTCTTGTCGGTATGGTATGGGACACGGCAACATCAGACGGCGTCGCAATAGCTGTCTTCTCAAAAACACTTGATGATATAGGTGTCGAGCTTTGTATTTTATTTAGAACGGGTTTAAAAGGTGTTTTCGAAGCATCATAAGCTTCTCCTTTAACATTAGCGGTGGAAGTTTTTAAAATATTTTCCGCTTGTGCAAGAGCGTTTTTATCTATTTCTTTATTTGATAAATCCTCTTCAGTATAAGACTTGCATTTAGTTGAACGAGGTGTTTTTGGATAACAGCTTTTCGCCATAGTTTCTTCCATGAGGTCTTTAAAGCTTACTGATTTATGAGTACTAGGGTCTCCAGCTGGAGAACTAACCGCAGAACCCAATAAATCGGCTAATTTTTGTGGATTGAGAGTGCTTAATTCTAAGACTTCTATTACTAGACCTTGCGTACACCTCTCTGGCGTTGATAAAGATTTTTCATGGGTATCGCCATGTTTGATTTCTTTGAAGGAATCGCTAGTATTCTTTTTATATGTCATATAATTTTTATCGTTATTGGATTCAAGAGAAACTTCTATTATTTCTGTAAGTTTGTTTGACTTTGTATTTTGTTCCAAGCCGTTTTTAAGACTTTCAGATGTTTGCTTTCCATCGCAATTAGAATTTTTATTTTTTTCAGCTTTTGGTTGATCATCAGATGTACGGTCCTTTAGAGAGTTATTACGATTGCTTGACGTTTCCTCTACTTTTATTGTTCCAATTTTATTATTATTTGAGTGAGGTGGGCTACTACCATCCAATACAATTACCATAGATTCACCCGAGCTTAAAAGAGAAAAATGTGCATAATTGTACATAATAATACTTATAAATAATACTTATAAACAGAACCAAGGCGGCGTAGGAATTCTACCGCTAACAAATCTCAAAAATTACATTGCTCTTATTGGAAACTAGAAAAAAAAACAAGTAAGAAAAGGCCGTTATCTTCGGCTTGACCGAATACCCTACACCCGCATCTGTCGAAGTGATAAAAAATAGGCGGGCGGGTGAAACTTACTTTCTTTTTATTTACTACTCCCTGTAAATAATTTGATCATTTAACATTTTTATCTATTAATTCATTTACAACACCGCTTTTCCCAACAAACACCTCATTATATGGAATGGTATACCAGTGGGCGGACCACACTCATTTTTAGAGTATATTTTAGTCTAAGACGGCGGACTCGAAAATATAATTTAACTTCAAATTCCCTCTACAAGTTGAGTAATTCAGCTATAAGCACGGATTAAAACATATTTGCTATAAAAAGTAGGCGTGGCACTGGTCCGATTTTCCCCGTTTTTAATACGTTTTTAATACGTAAGATAACAAAGAATATTCGTTCATTTCATGACGATACCTCCATTCGTTCTCCTGTAGTCATGATTTCCACAGACGGATGGACAGGGCTAAATTGACTCAGGAGGCGATTTTGGGGGGTACAAAACGCTGCTCTCAGCTACGGTCTGTTTCGATATTAGTGACTTTCGTCGCTGGTCTTTTTCTTCTTACAATTGATTTGTTGAGATTTTCTAGCATAAGCTTTGAAAACTAACTTTACTTCTGGTCTGGATATATGTTTTTATATATAATAGCAAAGAACATACAATATACAGAAGGCGGATCTCATATAAGCTAAATTTTGCTTACAGGTTCCAATATCAGGACCCAAACTTCAATTTCTATTGCGTCTGTCTTGCACAATTTATATTGCTACCCATGCTTATAATTTATATGTCGAATCTCTCGCATATGGCGACCCTCTCTCACTATTCTCCTCTGTGTTTATAGCCAATCATGCAGCAATGTGTATGAACGCTGGCGCTCCTATAAAAATTACGATTCTCTGTCACAGCCTCCAAAACAGAATTCATATGACGACCCAAGTTTTGCCATTTCTATGGCCACTCTCTCGCTGAATTCATATAACTACCCGTGCTTACACTTTTTATCGCAGTCACTCACAGAATGGTGACTAGAGCTGGACACAAAACGACAGAACTGCTCTTTTGTGACTGTCGTAGGAAAATTGCAGTAAATAACAAAACTGTCGTGCAGTTACCCGACCGATAGTAATTTTTACTGCATGTTAGGAAATTTGCGGGGGCAGTTTTACTGTTGAGGCATTTTCTTTCCTCGTATTTGTAAGAAAAAAATTGGGGTTGATTTTCTAACTAAAAAGCCTAAAAAGACGAACAAACGTATGTACATATGTATCCGCTATGTACATATGTACTCTTCGTATGTGTATTCTTCAATGAACAAGGTAAGAAGCATTGAGTACAAAAGGGTCCAAAAAGTATGCCCAAATTAAGAATTTTCTCCCTCTTTCCCTCCGCTTAAAGTCCAATGCAAACTTATTTATTCTTCCATTTAATTACCGTTTTTTTCTTACTTTGTTTTTGTTGTGGTTCACATTAGAGCTGTGCACAAGCCGTTTTAAAACTACTTTTAAAACACAGAACGTTTTAGCAGTAAAAATTTACAAAACATTTCAGATTTGCACCAACAGCCTTTATTGCTGGTGCTCTGCTGGAAAGAAAAACAAAATTGTCAGTAAAAAATGACGCAGCAGTTTTAATGCCACTTATTGCTAAATAGATATAAGAGAGGATACACATACGAAATGCACATACATATTAAATACATACATACGTTCAGCCGTCTCCTAGGCTTTTAGTTAGAAAAAAAAACATTGCGTGCCTCTCCCTTTTTCTCGTTCCTTTTTTTTGGACGTTTTTCTCGAAAATGTGGCAGAACATTTTTTCATTGTTTTCAATCGTTGCCGAACAACGATAATGGCCCCGAAGGCCATTTGTGGACCATTTACAACAAAAACAAAGTAACAAAAAGGCGATAATTACATGGAAAAATGGATAAGTATGGTTTTTGAGTTTGAGCGGAAGGAAAGAGGGGAAGTTTTTTCTTAAATTAATTTGGGGATGCTTTTCAGACGCTTATCGGCGGTCTGTTGTCTTCAATGGTACAACGGCGAAAGCGTATCTAAAATTAAATTAGTTTTATATAATTTTAAAACTTTATATAACAAAAAATTATCTCTTTTGATGAATATTTATATGAAGTTCCTTTAAAACCAGAAAATACGTCTGTTAAATAAAAAATTCTAAATCCATATATACAATTTTTTTCTCATTTAAATGTTTGAAGCTACATTTTGATTTTCTTTTCTCAGTCAGTTTTACATGCATACGAGTATGTATATATTGGGAAGACAAATCCAAACTTAACATTTTTGTCTATGTACAATGCGAAATGCAGCCACTGTCTGATCAAAAGAGGCAGAGTTTTTTTCGGTTTTTTCTGTCGTTTTTCTCGAAAGTGTAGGAGAACATTTTTTCATTGTGTTCAATCGTTGTGGCCCCGATGTAGACAAGTTACAAAAAAAACAAAAAAAAGAACGATATATGGAATACTGAATAAGCATGCTTTTGGAGTTTGAGCTGAGGGACACAGGGAGAGTTGTTCTTCTTAATTTCTTAATTACTCTTCAGACACTTCTGGTGAAAACAAAGCACCATCGACGAAGTGGCGAGCGGCGCAAATTCTTGCCTTTCGTTCCTTTGAAGTTTGAGCGGAGGGATCAAGATAGAAATGCATCAACATTAAAGCAGCAACTGCAAATTTTCGAACAAGCAGTAAAAATTAATGTCGGTTTGTAGGGTTTAATTAACTTTAAGATTATCAATACTTGTTAATTTTGTTATTTCATTTTTGTATTTAAAAATACAAAAATAGTTTTCAAAAATTAATTAAATTTTCACATACATAATTCAAAAATATTCAATTCGATACGATATTTTTTTGTTCATCATTTGAATAAAATATATTAATAAAAATAATTTGGACCCCGAACTTCCTACAACTGGCGATCCTGCGAGACGAATTCTTATCATAATCCTACTTAAGAATCCTGCAGAATTCTACGATTCTTTTCGTGTCAACACAATCAAAACGCCGCACCAATTGTTAATCCCTAAGACGTCGATCCATATACACTCTACATTAGCAATTTGTCGACGACAGCTTCATCGCACACCGTTAAAGAATACTTCCCCAATGCACATCGCAGCGATATTGGATTCACACTGTATTTGAAACACACCAGATACGCGTTTGTGCTCCATCAGTCATTTGAGGAGGCATTAGAAACATTCCAGAACTCGATAAACACATCGATAGATTCATGTTCTCTTATTGTACACGATCAATTCTAGAGAGAGCAATCTGAAAAAGAACCTATACCAGAAAAAGAAGCGACATCCACAATCGAAGAAGAAAGACAAAGAAAAAACACAACTACTGTCTACTACTGTATCAACAATAGCTACAAATCAAACCGCAGAGAAGAGACGACAAATCAGCAACAAACTAAACATCTACCATAAACAACAAAGATAAGTCATATATATACTTATTTAAACTTACTTATATAATACTTATATATTAATAATTATACTAATAATAATACTTAACTAATTTAACTTACTTAACTTAACTTACATAATAATCTTAATTCAATATAATCTCTACTTTTATATTTCAATAAATACATATATAATATACACATATAACGGTATATTACATACAATAAAATACGTCAAAACGAATTGTATTGTAAATTGAATTGTATTCCTGTCGTTAGTTTTTGCCCAGTTTCCAATTTCTGTAAACTTCTTCTCCAACGGCAAAATGTTTCACTCTCCACAACACAATACATACACATCTACACAAAATTTGAGCGATCTAATTGAACTTCCAATAGAAACAATCACCAATAATAACATATCTTCGAACATGACTTCAAACCAAATTCCAAACGAAATTTTCGCAACAGCAGTAAAATTGCCACAGTTTTGGACAAATTGTCCTGAAGCTTGGTTTGCACATGCAGAAATACAATTTTCTTCTAAAGGAATTACACAAGATGTAACTAAATATGAATACATCGTAACAGCCTTACCGCAAGAAGTTATTGTAACGATTATGGATTTGATCCAAAATCCTCCACAAAATAATAAATATACTGAACTCAAGAAAATATTAATTGAAAGACATACACTCAGCGAAAACGCGAAATTTGAAAAAATTTTAGGTGATTCAGAAATAGGAGATCGCAAACCGTCGGAATTTTACCGGACATTGGTATTATTATCAGGCTCTAGTTTTAACGAAAACATTCTACAGAAACTTTGGTTAAGAAAACTACCAAAAAATCTGAGAGTAATTTTGACTAGCACCAACAACAATAACATAAACGAACTTACCAGATTAGCTGATAACATCTGGGAGACAATGAATAAAAGTGAAATTTCCGCAATTAATAATTTTCAAAATCCTAAAATGGAAGATTCAATACTTTCAAATTTAGTTAAAACGACAACATTAATGTGCGAAAATTTCCAAAAACTTTCACTGGAAATAAACTCCATCAAACAACAATTAAACCAAAGACAACCACGAACAAGATCGATATCAAGGAATCGTTTTCGAAATTCTTCGCGACACAATTCGAATACACGAAATAATCCAAATTGGGTATGCAAATACCACTACAAATTTGGCGACAAAGCTATAAAATGCGAACAACCATGTAATTATACCAGAAAACAAAATCAGTCAACAAACTAAGGTCGCCCGTTGTTGCAGCGACAAACAACGGCGACTTAGACACACAAACTCGTCGCCTTTTTATTTATGACAAAGACAATCACTTGAAATTTTTAATAGACAGTGGAGCTGAAATTTCAGTTCTCCCAACGTCAAAATTCACCAACACTAAACGCTCTTCAGACATAATTTTAACCGCCGCAAATGGAACAACCATTTCAACTTACGGAAAAAAACTTTTAAATATCAACCTAGGACTAAGACGAGAATTTCCGTTTATATTCCAAATTGCAGATATCGCAAAGCCAATAATAGGTGCCGATTTCTTAGACCGATATGGACTATTAATAGACATTAAACATAAAAGCCTAATCGATCCATTAACAAAATTCTCCGTTAATGCAATTTCACATTATTGTAACGTATCACTACCAAAATTATTCGCGATAGATACAAAATATACTAAATTACTAAAAGAATTTCCTTCACTCATCGCAGAGCCAGACTATACGAAACCAATTAAACATTCGACAGTTCACCGACTTGTCACGGAAGGAACTCTACCATTTTCGAAACCAAGGCGTTTAGACCCAATAAAATATAAAATTGCTAAGTCCGAATTTGAATTTTTAATCAAATCAGGCATTTGTAGACCGTCAAACTCACCAGTGGCATCTCCGCTCCACCTAGTTCCAAAGAAAGAACTTAACGATTGGCGACCGTGTGGTGATTTTCGTAGATTAAACACAGTGACAGTACCAGACCGTTACCCATTACCTCACATTCATGACTTTAATATAAATATAAGAGACAAGAAAATATTTTCGAAACTGGACTTGATCAGAGCATACCACCAAATCCCTATGGCACAAGAAGATATTCATAAAACGGCAATCACGACACCATTTGGAATGTTTGAATTTACGCGGATGCCTTTTGGTCTAAGAAATGCCGCACAAACATTCCAAAGATTTGTTAACGAAATAGTTAACGATTTAGATTTCGTTTTCGTTTATATCGACGATATACTCGTCGCGAGCACAAATGAAGAAGAGCATATAAAACACCTCTATAAATTATTTGAAAGACTCGCAAACTACGGTATTAATATTAAACCAACTAAATGTATTTTCGGTGTGACAAATATTGACTTTTTAGGAAACAATATTTCAAGTGTAGGAATTCGGCCAACCGAAGAAAGAGTGACAGCTATTCGCAATTTCGAACAACCGAAATCAATCAAACAAGCGCAAAAATTTATCGGTATGGTAAATTATTACCACCGATATATACCGAAATTAGCAGAACTAACAAGCAAAATCTATGACTTAATAGGTAAAACAACAAAATCACGACAAAAAACTTTAATTTGGGACGAAACAACAAGTAAAGCCTTCGAAAGCATTAAAGATAAATTCGCTTCTACGATGAACGTAGTCCAAGACAAACAAGACATTTAGAGTTCATAGCACAATTCACTAACGACATACAGTACATTAAAGGAGAAACTAACATCGTAGCAGACACACTATCTCGAACTTTCGACATTAACATAATAAACAACACAGAAATAAATTTCAAAATTTTAAAGAACGAACAACAACAAGACCCTGAACTGAATACATTAGTTTCTGGACAAGTTGAATCACAGAACTTAAAACTTATCCAAATTCATATACTAAATTTTGATATCTGGTGCGAAATGTCGGGAGAAAACCCAAGACCGTTCCTACCTAATAACTTACGCAAGACAGCATTCGACATGCTACACAACATTGCACATCCAGGAACCAAGGCTACACGCCGTCTCATCATCAGACGTTACTATTGGCCTAATATGACGAAACAAATTAATAACTGGTCTAAAGAATGTATAGAATGCCAAAAATCAAAAATATACCGCCACACAAAATTACCCATTCAAAAGATCCCAATACCTAAAGGGAGATTTGAACATATACACATCGACATTGTAGGACCGCTACCTCCATCACAAGGACATCGTTATATACTGACAATCATTGACAGATTTACACGTTGGCCAGAAGCTTATGCACTGAGAGACATAACGACACCCACTATTGCCAGAAAATTCTATGAAAACTACATATCGAGATTTGGAATACCGTTAAAAATAACGACCGACCAAGGAACGCAATTTATGTCTAAACTATTCTCAGAATTAACTAAATTACTTGGTAGCCACAAAATAAATACTTCGGCATACCACCCACAAGCCAACGGAATGGTAGAACGTTTTCACCGTCAATTAAAAGCCTCACTTATGTCCAAAAATAAAAATACCAAATGGTACGAAGAATTACCGATAACGCTCTTAGGTTTACGATCTATTCACAAAGAAGACCTCGCAGCTACACCAGCAGAAATGGTCTTCGGCCAAAATTTAAGACTACCAGGTGAACTTATTGTTCCATCTAAGGAAAACCACACAACTTCAGAAATAGTAAATAATTTACGTGAACACTTCAGGAACGTACACACAAATCTGCGACATCATAATGACCCTAATACAGGTATATATGTTCCAAAAGAGTTAAAAAACTGTAAATACGTTTTCGTAAGAAGAACCAACAAACACGCGTTACAACAACCATATGAAGGACCATACCAAATCATCGGGAAAGAAAAACAATACTTTACACTAAAAATTAACGGTGAAAATAAACACATCCCAATAGACAGATTAAAACCAGCAACAATTGAAACACCAGAAACAAACAAGATTAACAACCACACTAACACTACAATACCAATAAAAAAACAAGTTACATTTAATTTATACAATCTTAATTCTGTTGGAGGGGGAGTATTGTAGGGTTTAATTAACTTTAAGATTATCAATACTTGTTAATTTTGTTATTTCATTTTTGTATTTAAAAATACAAAAATAGTTTTCAAAAATTAATTAAATTTTCACATACATAATTCAAAAATATTCAATTCGATACGATATTTTTTTGTTCATCATTTGAATAAAATATATTAATAAAAATAATTTGGACCCCGAACTTCCTACACGGTTGAGTAAAGGCATCACAGTTTTGTTGTTTATTGCGATTTTCATAGGGCAGTCACAAAACAGCAGTCGTGCCGATTTGTGCCTAGCTGTCCTCAAAACGGCTTGTACACAGCTCTAGTCCACATCGGGGCCACAACGACAGAAAAAAAAAGAACCGAAGAAAACTCTCCCTTTTTTGTTAACAGGAAAGAAACTACGCAATGATAATTTTCTAACTAAAACCGTAGGAAAGACGGATGAGCGTACGTATGTATATAATATATACATATGTGCGTTTCGTATGTGCATGCTTCTCTTATATTTATTTAGCAATCAATTGGTATCAAGTTTTTACTGCCAAAACTTTCTGTGTTTTGAAAGGAGTTTCAAAACGTTTTGTACACAGCTCTAATGATGACCCGCTCTTGTGTCATACAATACTTTGCCTTTTGTTTTTTCTCAACTTTTTCTTACTTCCAACTTTTAAAGTATTTTAAGAAAACATAACCTTGAAAGTAGTGTCGTTTGTATCTACTTGGCTACATCATCATGGGGGGACTTCTACCTCCTTTGCACCTACAGCTAATTGGACTAATTTCTTAACAGAACTTGAATTTTTATCATTTGCCATAAAAAGAAAGAAGCCAAAAGAATTTTTATTCGGGCAGACTCGACACATGCAAATATATGTATGTGTGCTTGGCATTAGGATTTTCCTCTTATGCATGCTTCACTCCCGTATCATACAGCTCTTAGTCCGCAAACTGACTGAGGCTTCACACACAAGAACAATTCTGCATGCATTAAACTGTCGCTTTAAGGCGAGGGAGATGAAGAGCATGGTAATTCGTGCATTAAAATTCTTCACTCTCGGACCTGCGTGAACTGTGCACAAAACTAACACACAATTTTACGTAGCGAGGATTCTGAATTTTTCACTAACACAAACAAGCCAATGTTCACGAATACATTTTTCCACAACTTTTGTTAATCTCGTGTGTGACGACGAAAACAAAAATTGTGCACACATAATTGTTCCCGTGTGTGACAGGCTATTGAGTTTAGTGCTGAGATGCGCATTCTGTATGTTTTATATTGTACATTTCATATATTGATAAAAGTTTGTAATGCGTATAAATACTAATTTTTATTGACAAATAATGTATTAAATTATAAATTAACGGTCTGGTACCATGCAGACGACTCGTCCTAAGAACTCGTATTCTAAAACTCTACCTCACCTCATGTTGACTAAGAAGACTAAGCATAAATACAGATAATACAGTATAGTATTGGATATGGATAATAAGGAATATTCTGTACAAATACCTTGCTTTTATTTTCTTTTCATCATAATCAGTTTCTTTTGTATCATTGTCTTCCAAATTAATAATTTCGATGTCGGAGTGATCATCATCGACATTAGATAAACCCTTTGTAGACTTTAATTTGGTGCCATTTTTATTACTGCGCTCTCTCTTTTGGGCTGATGATTGTAGTGAATTGGAGTCATTTTCAGTTCCATCAGTAGCTTTCAATTCCTGCGGTGACTTCGATGTGGAACGAGTCACACGTGTGCTAATAGATTTTTCTTCCGTCATCTTCACTGCTTGCTTCTCTTCTTTTATGATCGGGATGTTTGTTGAAAGACGTCTAGTGCACCGCCGAAAAGGACTACTTTCTTCTGTCGACATATCAAATCCAGAAGCCAATGCTACTCTTCCTTGCACTGCTTTGGATGGGGTCTTTAAAGGAGTTGTTGTTGTATTAGTTGCCGAATTTCTTCGTGTCCTCCTTGTTGAACGAGGAGGCGAACCTGTTTACAAGAACAAGGAATCATACACACGGACGAAATTCAAGATAATCCAACTCACTGTTTTCGTTTATAGACGCTAGTTTTGATCCTATTGGAGTCCCGGGACGACTTGATGGTACATCACTGTCGATCGATGTCAGACGCTTCCGTAAGGAACGAGTAACTATAATGGTTTGATAAAAACAGTTTATGGCTACAAATATTTTTTCAGCTTAATTCAGCTTCGACATGTTTAGAGACACAGTAATGCATATTAGAGGACTGCCTGAGACGTCTCGAAGGCTCGTTTAAGACGTCTTGAAAGTTTCAGGGGTTTTCTGAAATGCTTCTATTGCTTTCAAATCAAGCGGTGACTTTTGGAAGCGCTGCCGAAAACATTGCCACATATGCTTCCGATAGTCACGGCTTAATTCGAAATCAAATGGAAGCGTTGCATCAACGCAAAAATGTTGCTATGTTAGTTTCGAATCATTCGAGACTTCTCATGCAACCCTCTAATGCATATCCCTCATGGGGACATTATAAGGGACAATGTCCCGCAACTTGTCGTGTATGCAACAAAAAATTTAAAATTAGCAACGACGACTTATTATTATGCCGAAAACAACATTGGCGACTGTAGAGTGCCACAATACAAACTGTAGAGTAATACAAACTGTAACTGTAATAGTGTAGAGTGCTACAATATTCTTAAAATACTTTATACTTTGAATTGTATTATGTATGTTGATAAAATAAATGTAAAATGATTTTATATAAAATATATTCATTCATTCAATCGATTGAAAAACTTATTGTGGAACATACGTATACTAATCTAAAAACTTGAAAACTAATAGAAAATTATAATTTATAAATATTTAAAATAAGAATTTGGAACAGATTAAGCACAATACAAACTCTCCAATTTAGTTGTTTTTGGCCCTGATCCCAACAAGGGGGTAGGAGTTATAGCCCTTTTAAGTTTTAAAATTTACCGTCTATATCTCATAAACTGTACAAGATATTTATTTATTTTATTTTATTTATTTATTTACTGGATAGACACCGTTGTAAACGTATTAAAAATATCTTTTGTTTATGTGAAATAACATTTTATAGAAAATCGTGTGCTTTTCAAAAATTTTTTAAGTTTAAACTTCAATTACAAATTTTTAATGCAATTTTTTTTCATTCATTAATTTTTTTTTTTCTGCAAAATGTATAATTAAGCCATATCAATAATTCAATATTAAGAAAGCCGAAGTTCTTAGCTTTCCAGACATATTTTCCACCAGTATCGGTGCAGGATTTTAGGAGAAAATGCATTTTAAAGCTGACAATCCTTGGCCGCGGCAAGGATCATAAACCTTAATCAGCAGAATTCTCTCGGTAATGTGAAGTTTTTGGCATACAGGTTTTTCCGCGTATTGGCGGCCTTTGGTCGCGACAGGGATCATAACCCTCAATCAGCAAAATCCTTTCGGTAATGCGAAGTTTTTTGCATACAGGTTTTTCCGCATATTGGCGGCCTTTGGTCGCGGCAGGTATCATTTCAATTCAGGAGAATCAGCAGAATTCTCTCGGAACTGTGTAGTTTTTGGCATACAGGTTTTCCCCCATGGCGGCCTTTGGCCGCGGCAGGGATCATAGCCCTCAATCAGAAAAATCGTGTCGGTAATGTAAAGTATTTTCTCATAGAAAGTCTTGTTGCGTACCAACAACAAAAATCAACAAATCCCTCTGGGTAATGAAAGGTATTTTTGCATTCAGTGGTACTGGTAAAAAAAATATGTCTGTAAAGCTAAGAACTTTGGCTTTCGTGATATTGACATAATTATATGGCTTAATTATATATTTTAGTGAGAAAAATTAATGAATAGCAAATTGTATTAAAAATTCAAAATTTAAATGTTCTCCAGAAGTACACGATTTTGGATAAATTATTTAACATAAATGACAATTTTTTTAATATCTTCACAACGGTGCCTATATCATCCGGATATCTTGTATGAGATATAGACGGTTAATTCTAAAACTTTTAAGGGCTATAACTCCTAAACCAGAAGATAGCGACCAAAAATTTTGTTTTTGTTGGGATCGGCGAAAAAAACCAAAACCAACAACGTTGGACAGTTTGTACTGTGTTCAATTTAAGCCATGAATTTTATTAGCATATGACCCTACAACGACACTATATGGAAATTTCTTCGATGACCAACATGGGCTTGTCAATGCAGATGTACTTAACGACGAGCATACGTCTTGCAAAATATGTCTTCTTCGAAGATGTCTTGAAGACATGAACTACTGGGATATGAAGGGTAATAAAAGACAATACATTGAACAAGTTAAGAATAGGTGCCTAGCTCCGATTTTAAAAAAAATTTTTTTCCCGTTACTTTTTACCGTTAGGACCGGAAGTAGCCAATTTTTTTTTTGTCGGAAGTCAGCCATCTTGGATTTGAGGCTTTTTGCATACAGGTTATTTCGCGTATTGGAGGCCTTCGGCCGCGGCAGGAATCATAACCATCAATCAGTAGAATCCTCTCGGTAATGTGAGGCTTTTTGCATTAAGGTTTTTCCGCGTATTAGCAGCCTTCGGCCGCAGCAAGGATCATTACCCTCAATCAGCAGAATCCTCTCGGTAATGTGAATTTTTTTGCATAAAAGTTTTTCCGCGTATTGGCGGCCCTCGGGCGTGGCAGGGATCATAACCATCAATCAACAGAATCCTTTCGGTAATGTGCATTTTTTTGCATAAAGGTTTTCCGCGTATTGGCGGCCTTCGGCAGCGGCAGGGATCATAACCATCAATCAACAGAATCCTTTCGGTAATGTGCATTTTTTTGCATAAAGGTTTTCCGCGTATTGGCGGCCTTCGGCAGCGGCAGGGATCATAACCGTCAATTAACAGAATCCTCTCGGTAATGTGAGGTTTTTTCCATACAGATTTTTCCGCGTATTGGCGGGCTTCGGCCGCGTCAGGGATCATAACTCTCAATCAGCAAAATCCTCTTGGTAATGTGACGTAGTATTATTTTCATCTAAAGCGTTTTTATTATAATCCTGAATATGCGCATGTAAATAGCAACTTCGCAGTACTCGTATACAGTATTTGTAAGCAAGCAATCACTGAAGTTTTAGATATTTTCAATAATTTGCTTAAAAATACAAAAGATACCCAAACATATTATATATCGTTTTAAAGATAATGTTATGATCTATTGAAAAAGTGATTTTATTTTATACCTAAATTGTCACTTAAAGGAGAAAAAAATTCTTTTATTAAACAAAGTAAGCAATTTTTTTAAAAACTTTAATTATCTCCGTAAATATGGCATTAATCACAAAAATAGTTATGAGATAAAAGAAAGGCTTTAAAATAACCTTTTAAACAGCACCAATGTTATGTCGATATCTAACTCGTTTTAAAGATATAGCACTTTCATGTTTGGCATTCCAAGACCTATAACTCCTAAACTACACGAGACCGACAAAAATTTTCATCATCTTTAGACTAGGGGCGATCAGGGCTATTCCACAAAAATTTTTTTTAAAATCGGAGCTAGGCACCTATTCTTAACTTATGCCGAAATTTCTTCGATGACCAACATGGGCTTGTCAGTGCAGATGTACTTAACGACGAGCATACGTCTTGCAAAATATGTCTTCTTCGAAGATGTCTTGAAGACATGAACTACTGGGATATGAAGGGTGATAAAAGACAACACATTTATAGATTTAGAGCTGGTATGGCAAAAAGGCAGACATTCCTCGGAATTATCAGGAACGTCTGCTTTTTGTAATATCAGCTCCAGCCCATACCCATGCCGTGATATAACACTAAAAAACATTAGACGTAATATGAGACCGCATTGGAATTACATATGATTACAGGCGTGAATGCCGAGTGATTTTTTATCTGAACGGTTTAAGATTTATACCGGTCGACAGATCTATGTAGTCATATGAGATAGGTCAAGATTAAACACTTACCTCGTCCTTCAATATGCACATCCTCTATACTTTCCATTTGATTATTTATTAATTCTTCAAAAATACATTAAAAATTAATTAATCAATGAATTAATGAAATACAAATTCAACGGACGTCCTCGCCAATCGAATAGGAAGAAACACATGGAAAAACTTACATTCAAACAAATTGGTCTAAAATTCCGGCGAGTAAAAATTCAATTGTCATAGATAGCGTTGCCAACAACAATTAATGCTGAATATCCATAGGAAAAGCGCGATTTTTAAAATGGTTACATTTTAAAGGCCTTATTAAAACCGACGTCAGACAGAACGGGGTATACGCTGCGCGATACGGGGCGTAAATATCGCGCTGCGATTTGGTGGTCAAATAGAGCGCGAATCGCTACTAAGGTAAACAAATCAACCGCGTGTATATATAGATAGCAAGATGACATATTTGTAGAAAATGCAAATTTTTTACAAATTTTTCCTTTAGAGTTTCAATTGTTATAAGATAACTTATAATCTCAACTCTTTGGCATCTCCGAAAATTGTAGAACTCTACGCACAAAATGTTGCGCAATCATGAAAATTGTTTCACGCGGTTAATGATGTAAACACAATCACAGCAGCGAGAAGCAACTTCAAGTTAGGGCTGCAAGAAATAGCGTATCGTTAAGCATTAAACACAAACACAGCAGCGAGAAGCAACTTCAAGTTAGGGCTGCAAGAAATAGCGTATCGGTAAACCAAATGGCAGAGCAGCATCTTCCGGCAGCAAAAAATTGCATATGAGAGAATCAAATGTAAAAATTTCGTTTGTTTACAAACAGCTGTGTAAAACAACAAAAATGCGTTTTGCTGCTGTCAAAATTCGAATTAGCTCGACAGCAAATTGAAGATTCAGCAGCAAGTAAGGGCAGCAAAATGGAAATCAAACTTTTTTCTCGATCTCCATAAGAGCCCATGTAATTTTGACAGTTGAGAAATGAAGTTGCTTCTCGCTGCTGTGATTGTGTTTAATGCTTAAAACCAAATGGCAGAGCAGCATCTTCTGGCAGCAAAAAATTGCATGTGAGAAAGTCAAATGTAAAAATTTCGTTTGTTTACAAACAGCTGTGTAAAACAACAAAAATGCGTTTTGCTGCTGTCAAAATTCGAATTAGCTCGACAGCAAATTGAAGATTCAGCAGCAAGTAAGAGCAGCAAAATGGAAATCAAACTTTTTTCTCGATCTCCATAAGAGCCCATTTAATTTTGACAGTTGAGAAATGAAGTTGCTTCTCGCTGCTGTGATTGTGTTTAACCCTCATTCGGCTGACAGGGCACCCGGGTGACTATTTCAACTTTAACACGAAAAAAAAGTGTCTTCTAAGCACTTTATTTTTCTGAGCCTCTTTGACATCTCAAACCAATGATTTTTGAGTAGAAAAAATATAGATTTATGGTTTAAAAATTTTTTTTTCGTTTTTTTTTTCTTGATTTTAGTGGCTGAAAAACATTTTTTTTTTGCTTCGGCTTTGTAGCTCAGCAGGACCATGTCGTCAGGGAACGCAAACTTGGGCGCCAACTTATCAAATTGTTATTACTAGCCCAATGCAAAGACACGCCGAAACATTTTGTGAGCAATGGCACTTGCTGTTCATAACACTGCAATACTGTTATTTGCGAAGATTCACACTTTTCAAATTCACTGATATACACATACATGTATTCAAACGCGCCAAAACCTGTTATGTCATGTTATGTTACGACAAAAACACTCGGTAACACTCGATAACATTGCAATACTGTTATTTGTGTAGATTTCCACATTTGAAATTCACCAATGTGCACATAGATTCGTGTGAATAGTCAGTCACCGGGGTGACCGTGTCAGCCTAAATATGTTTGAAAATTGGTCAGCCGAACTAGGGTTAATGCTTAAGTGAGCGCGATGAGTACTGGTCGACTGCTCGCTTGGTATCCGAAAATGCTTTTTTTAATTTTACCACTAAAATGTCGGTATCCCTATATTTATATACTCTATTTAAATATTATTTGCTTTAAACTTTAAATTTTTGTATAAATCTTTAAATTCTGACTAGAATTTTAGCTCTGGTTTTTGTCTCCTTGCATTTTGCCTTTCTTCTAACACGTCCGCACCGCATAAAAACCTTATCTCTGATAAAAACTCTCTAGTTATGAGCAAAATCTGCCCTAGACGACACAAAATGATTGCGCAAAACGAAAAGTACCAAAATGATTTTAACCCCTTCAGGTTTTATCACGAGTCTGACTCGTGTAAAGTAAAATTGCTTTCTGAATCAATCACGAGTCTGGCTCGTGAAAATAAAATTGCTTTGTGAATGAATCACGAGCCTCACTCGCGTGAAGTAAATACGCTTTATGAATGAATCTAATCTATATTTCTCTTAAGATCCATTGGAAGCCCCTAAAATATCTAATAGCATTATATGTTCCTTAGTCTTTCAAAAAATACCACACACTGGACGAATATTAGGTTTTTTTGTGTATTTCAATGTAAACTTTGATGAATAATTTTTTAAGCTTTGTTTCACAACTTTTTATAATTTGAAAAATTCCAAATACAGAAATTTTCTAAATAAATAAAACCTTAAGGGGTTAATATTGTGACAATCATTGCGCCAATCACGCAAACACTACACGGCACAACAGCAATTCGCAGCAGATCTGCGCAATGTTTTGTGTCGTCTAGGGTGCGCTTTAGACGCACTTGCTCGTAATTCGAAGAAATTTTGCATCTTTGCGGATTGCAGAGCGATCAATGCTATTGATGCTACCAAACTTAATTTGGGCCTTGCAATTCATCGCTAGACAAATTCATCCCACAGCAATGACAAATGAGCACCACTTTTTTTTTGTTAAATGCGGTCGTTTCTGCTTCAAATCAATTTCGAATTTGGTTAAAAGCTCTGATTAATTAGCGCCGGTGAGCGTTTTACAATTTTCAAGGTAATCAATGTGAATGAGGAGATACGAGTAGCTTTATAGCTCTTTTATTCTCTGGAGATGAAGACTATCAAATACAAAAAATGAAAACTAAAAGAAAATAAGCTAATAGGTAAATTAGTTTAGCAAGGCGTATCCTAATAATTTTTGTATTTAAAACGAGTTTTTATTTTATTATAAAGTATGCATTTGAAAAGAAACATTAGTGTTAAAATATTAATAAACTAAAAATTCCGCAGCAATAATTTGCCTGTTTTTCTTTTTCGTCTCGTATTAAATGTGAAATACAAATTTAATTTAAGTGATTTTTTTCTTTACTTGTATTTTGCATTTTATCTTTTATTTTATATACCTACTATATAGTTTTGTTTTTTGTATATTTATAGTAAGATTATTATTAAATTACACAATCCTATGCATATTTCCATCCCCCCTTCCCCACCCATTTTTCCAATTTATCATTATTATTATAATATAAATTTTGTATTTGATATACGATATATTAATGTATGTGTTATACGTATTGTTAAGTTATATTTTTTTTCTTTTCGATTTCGATTTTAATAGCCAATATTCTTTTCTGTATTATGTAGTTTGGTTATTATTATTATTATACTTAGTGTTAGTAAAATACCATTATTTAAAGATTTTTAAAATTTTTTGTCGCTTGTTAATTTTAAACTTAATTATAAGAAATTCTGTAATTTACATCTAACGCAAATGTTCATTTCATGCAACAGTAAAATAATTTCATGATGATAATTAATTTTTCTAGAGTGCCCTTGTAATGGGCACCACTACGGTAAAAAAGAATAAATATTTTATGCAGCGGTCCATAAATTTATTTAAAAATTAAAAAAGAAATACTGAAAAATTCAATAAAAATTACTGGACTGTAAAATAAAATTAAATAATATTAAATATGTTATTATGTTAATTTAAATTAATAATAAGGATCTTAAAACATTAAATTCATAAGAAATAAGTAAAGAAATAAAAGAGAAACAATTATTGTATGAAAGAAGGAACTGATATTAAAAATTAATGTTTTTAAACGATAAATTCAAAAAATTCTTTGCTGTTGTTGGGAGAAGATAAATATTTGAATTGCGTTTTGAAATAAGAAAATCAAAATTATGCCATTGAAAACAAAAAAAAGAATTATTCCTCTTCGTAGAAATCTTTAAAATAAATTTTTTAATTCGTTGGCTGTTTTTGCTGAGAATTTTAAATTAACTTCAACAATTAGGCTGTACAATAAAAATAATAAAATTTAAAAAAAAAGTAATAAATTTCTTTCGCCTCACCACATGCCTCTTCATATTCTTTCGATAAATCGGCCCTTATTTTTAACGTGCCCAGTCTAATGTTTCTTAGCCTTAAGATGATTTTTAAAAAAAATGTTTTAGGGTTTTGAGTGATTCATCTAAACTGTAAAAATTTTTTTTTCATCCTTAAGATATTTATTTATGAAGTAAAGTTGCCTAACTTTAAAAATCAACGCACCAAATTTAAAAAAAATAATTTAAAATAGTTCGTGTGAAAAAATAAAATGTTTTAAAGTAATTAAAATTTTGTTTTTATTTTGTATTTATTCAAAATATTTAAAACAAAAATATTTTGATCCGAACCAGTGGTTAAAACATAACCATAACCCACGATCGTTTGATCGATCTATGGATTATGTAATAAAAGTTTCTAAAAACGTTAAATTAAAGTTTTTCTAAAATTTAAAAGAATTTCGTGGAATTTTTTTTTTGTTTTTTTGCTTATTTCATTAATCTATATTGTTCTTTTTAATAACAGCCCAGAGTCGGTTATGTAAACCGAAATTAATAATAAAAATTTGCAATCATTTTAAGAATTTATTCGTTACTCAAATTGTTAAAAATAAAGTGCTCGTATGCGAGCAAAGAATTTTGCAAAAACTTAAAAAATTTTAATTTTTTAATCTTTTGGAAAAAATTAAAAACATTAAAGAAATAATAAATTCCTTTTCTTGAAGCAATTCATAAAAATATAATTAAAAAATTTTTTTTTAAATTGAAAACGATGATCCATTTAGTATAAAAAAAACACAAAACGTAAAAAAACTTCAGCCAGGAAATTTTCAAAAATAATATAAAGGAAGCGCAATTATAAATACACCAGCTGTAATACTTCATAAATAAATATACATTTAACAATGCCATCCAAGGGTAGATAAATAATTTGAAATAAAAATGAAAAAGTAGAAAAACATTTTATAAAGATTTCTCTTTTGATTTATTTTTCGTTTCTAAGGAACAGCCCAAGCGTTTTTCTCCCGTGTTGGTTTTTTCGTTCTTGTTCTATTGTTTTTTTTTTTTAAGTTTCTGTTGTTTTTTATGCATTTTTATGCAGGGTTATATTTGTTTTATTTTCCTTTCTTTTTGCATTTAAATTTTTCCCTTTACGAATTTCTTTTTTTATATTTTGTTATTGTGTAAACATAAAAGTATTGCAGTATTTAATAAACATTTCTCTGCAAGAATTTGAAATAATCGTTATTATATTTATCCTGAATGTACAAGATAATCATAATAATAATCTTATTTTTTTTTCAACGAAGTTCATTGTTTGTTTTATTTATTTTACATTTTTCATTACGAAGTTTTGAATATGTTTGCGGTGTTGTTGATTAAAAAATTTCGATGGTGTTATTTTTTTTTGTTTTTGGAAATTTCAATTCTATATAGTATGATAACAATATTCATATATATAGATTCCTATTTAGTTTTAATAATTTAAGAGTACTCAAATATTTGATAAATATTAAAAAACATATGCACTGATGACGTCATGATTAAGCCGCCGTTTAATTAATAATAAATGTTCTGGATGGGTGTTTTTTTAAAATTTTATATATCAATTTGAGGGTGTGAGTGTTTGGTGTGGTGTGAATGGGGATGTGTATGTGCGAACGTTTGATGATCATTTCATTTGCGAATATATTGTAATATCAACAAACATTTTGAAAAAAAGTGCAATGAATTTTAAAAGGGTCCTATACAAAAATGTTCTGCATAAGAATATATGAGCGCTAGGACGTGTAAGATTGGATCAAACAAGGAAAAAATCACGTCTTCTTTAAATTAAGTCGTTGGATCAAATAGTTTTTGAAAAAATTAATGCTAACTGCTGAAATATCAAAAAAAAGTTAAAGATGTGCTCAAAAACCATACATTCCTTAAAAAATCATGTGAATACATAAATAATTTTTGAGAAATCCAGTCAAACTTTTCTTTTCTCGTAAACTGATTAAAGTTTAACTTAAATTTTCTCAAATACTGTTTGACTTAGTGACTCAATTTAGGAAGTTTATGATGCAATTCGCCTCTCCCGCATAAACGGAGGGAAATACACCCCCTCAGATGCGACGTTCTTCTTCTCTCGGCTGAACTTGCACGTCTAAGATTTTTGTCGCACGCACCCTAAGCGGAACACCCTGTATATGTAAATGTGAGTATGGAGACGGGTATGGATGATTGTATATTGGACTGACTTCATTTCAATGGCAATGGCAATTTTAGAAAATTAAACATTTCTCAAAATAAACACTTAAACGGAGGAACGTAACGATATCGGCGTTGTAGCAAGTCATTAAGAGTATAAAAGAAAGGAAGCAACTGGAACGAGAAAAGATGGACTGATAGAGACGGAGATGAGGTGACAAAAGACTAGTAAGCAAGTTTTGTATACCAATTGAAGATATTAACAGCGACGCATTTATGAATATTCCATTAATGTCTTAGAACATACTTATTTTCATCTCTCTCTTAGTTTTCTTAGTTTTTTGTTTTTTGCTTAATTTTGTTTTTGCTAAAAATTGAACAATGCATGTGTTTTCCCCTCTCTCTTTTCTTTTTCGTCTTCTTTCCCTTTTGTTTGAGGCATCTTTACATATTAATAATAATAATATTGATACTATTATAATAATTAATCAAATTAGATTGAAAGATTTTATCATCTTTAGTTTTTTTAGTTTATTTTTCATCCTTTCTTCGGTTCTTGTTGTTTTTGCTGTTGTTATTATTATGTTATTATGTTATGTTATGTTATGTTATGTTATCATGTATTTATTATGTTTTCAATATTCTTCTATTGTTACAATTTGTTTTTGTTTTTAATTGAATGGACGCTCTCTCGCTCCTGATCGTTTTTAAGTCTTAATATTTGTTTGTGTGTGTGTTTATGTGCTTGGGTTTTTTCTGTGTGCTTGTTGAATGATTCCTTTGTATTATCTGTGTACATGTGTGGGTGGGTGGCTTAAAAAGTTGCGCTCAGCGAGGTCTTGCTTTTTTTCCTTTTTTTGCTACTATTTTCTTGTTCGTTTTCCTCCTATTTCTTTCATTCTTGCCATTGTTTAGTTACTCTGTTGTAATTATTAGTTTACTAATTATTAGTTTAATTTCTATTCAGTTGCATTTTTTCTTTTTTGCTTTGCTTTTTTAATTTATTTTCATATTTTAAAATTCTTTAATTTTATTGTACTTCTTTTATTATTTAGAGATTTTTCCGTGTTGTTTTCTCTTTATTTTATTCATAGGTTATTAATTCTTTTCTGTTTTTAATTTATCATTGTATATTTTATTTCGTATGCTTGTTTATTTTGTTATTGTTATTGTTGTTGTTGTATACTTTGCTTTAAATAATAATATTCATGCAATTAATTATTAAAAATTAGGATGTTCCATTTACAAGCGCGGCTTCCTTTTTATTATCCTGTGCATGTTGTTGTTGGTGCTGCTGTTGTTGTTGCTGCTGATGATGCTGTACGTTATCCGCATGATTGTTTCGATTTTTATTACTGCGTCTAACTTTTGGCGGTTGATGATGTGGTGGTTGTTGTTGCTGCGGCTGTTGTGGATGATGTTGCGATTGTTGGGATTGTGGCTGTGAATGATGTTGCGATGGTAACGGCTGTGGTTGTTGTTGTTGTTGCGGTGGCTGTGATTGTACTTGCTGTTGTTGTTGCTGCTGTTGTTTATCAATATTCTGCTTGTTTAGAACATTATTAACTGCATGATCTTTAACACTTGTATTCTGTTGCTTTGGTCGATCAATTGAATTTCCAACGCCCGCAGCACCCGCACCAGATCCACTGTTGTTGCTTTTGTTGTTATCTGCATTTGTTAGAGTTTTGTTTTGTTGTGGTTGTGATTTGTTATTGGTTATTCCACCATTTGCTGTAAGAGAATAAACAAAATCAGATTGATTAATATCATTATTCAATGTCAGCCAATTTATTTATGTATTAGCATTATAATTAAATTGCACCTCTTCCTTACTGTGACTTATAAGTCAAGTATGTATTTCCAAGCTACTCTAATTAAATTTTACATTATTTACCCGGTACTTAACCCATTTTCTACCACTGTAATCGTCCATAAACAAAAAATGTTCGATTTTTATAATCTACATCCGAAGGGTTTAGGTAATTTTGACACCGTCGATTTAGCCTTGTCCGTCCGTTTTTTCGCCACTTTCTGAAAATCACGATTATAGGAGAACGAATAGAAATACAGTCATGAGATTTGACACGAATATTCTGTCATGAAACGCAGTTAAAAAAATAGGAAATATTTGTCACTTTGCCTTTGCCTTCGTCACTTTTACTTTTTATACTTTTCTAAAGCTAAAATTCTGTTCCCGAATAAAGGTCTTGCAAAAAATTCATGTCACACAAAATGAGCGTGATCCATCCATGTCATATGTTGTACTATATCATATATACAGGCTTTTGCTCAGAAGCATTACTCGCCCACCTTTCAAATCTCAATTCGATAGTTACTGGTCTAGGTTATATGAGCTTCGGCTAGGCCGAAGTTAATACTTTTACTTGTTTAAAATTGATTTGTTTGGCATATCAAAAACAAGTGATTTCGATTCATAGTTTCTGAAAAACATTTCAACCGTGTAATCGCAGGATGGGCGCACTTTGTGTCTTCAAATTTTGCAACAGCAGAAACAGTTGTTTGTGTTTACAATTTTTGTCGTTAAAAGCTGCACTCTTTTTATAATTTTTGTCTTTTATGATACAAATTACGCCACATTCACAAACTTTAACTTTTTTGTGCAATAAGAAACAAATACAAAAGCATAATCCACATCCCATGTTGGAGATGGGAAAAACTCAGCTAATGTATAATGAAAATACTAAAGCTATATACATATGTATATCTAAAATAAATGAAAAATATATCATATATCATATATCTGTATATCAGAAAATTGCTACTATATTTGGAGCCGATCTTTTAAGGTTATTTAAAAATGTTCAATTTATTAATATAACCATAAGATTGTTTTAAAAGTTACGACCAGCTACACTTAAACATTATTATTGAAGAAAAAGGAATTCATATAGTTTGTATAGAGTTGAAGGCTTAATTGGTTTTTTGATTTAGAGGAAAATGTTTAAAATCAATAAGTGGCTTTCATTTAAAGATTTACAGAGGCACTCCAAGATTCACGAACTATTGAAATCGTCTTCCAAAATCGTCTTTAGACGATTGAAATCGTCTTTCGCATTCCAAGAGTCACCGAAATAGTTAAAATTCTTGCAAAACGTTGAAATTATCGTCTTTTGGTATTCCAAGAGACGATTTTATCGGATTTCTTCTCCTAAAAAAGACGATCAGAAATTAGCTCTCGTTCCCTAATAAAAATGTAATATTTCAATGAAAAATCTGGTTATATATTTTTTTTTATTCACTTGTATAGTTATTTTTTTTTATTTTTATTTATAAAATAGATAATAAATAGTAAATACATAATTTTTATAAATAATACTAATTCCAATTTTGATTTCGAACGCGAATTAATTCCTTCTCAGAGTCTTCAGCAAAAAATTCCACTAAAGAATCCATGTTTTTTAATGAAGCTTATCTATCACACGAGAACAATTCTGCTTGCATTAAACCGTCGCTTGTGGGCGAGGGAGATGAAGAGCATGGTAGCAAAGAATATACAATATATAGAAGGCGCATCACTCAAAATTTTCAATTTTTCGCAACAGATGCGGTCGGTCGGTAGGCGAAGGGGTATTAGCAACATGTATTCTTTGAGTATAAGCAAAAACTCGACGAATATCATGACCCGAGCTCGGGACATGATGTTTCATGGCCCGAGCTCTTGCCACTCTTGCAAGCAAGTGAATTGCTTCCCCTCTCTCTTCTTTTCGCTCGACAAACGCATTGCTTATTAACAATTTATATGGTGCTTCTATTGCAACATACACACAAAACACATGATAAGCAAAAAGAAAGCGATTTGAACGACTTATTTCTTCGTTCATGGCCCGAGTAGAATGCATTTCAAGTGAATTTCTTGCCCTTTCGTTTCGTCGCTTTTGACGACGTACAGTTTCTTGCTGCTTGTGTTGGGTAAATTGACTATACATCTGTGTATGCTTTGGTCGTGTGTAGCCATAGCCAAGGTTGTCGGCGCTTCGGCCACAGCTAGAAATTTTTGGAACTTTGATTTGATTTTGCAAATTGAAAATATATTTCAAGATTTTTGTATGTTACTTGATATGAGAAATTGGGAATTACAAAGATGGGAAAATTTTATAAGGATTAACGAGATCATATTTTACGAAAATGTTTGTTACAAGCAGTAAATACTCCTATTTATTAATTTTTGGAATTTTATTTTATAAACAAATTTTATAATTCTTTTTAATAAATACTACAAATATATTAATATTTAAAAAATATTTTAATATAAAATTATATTAAAATTTTTATATTTTAAAAATATTTGTAGTATTCATTAAAAAGAATTAAAAAATTATTTTGAAAAATTAAATTCCAAAAATTAATGAATACAAGTATTTATTGCTTGTAACCTTTTAAATATTTTCGTAAAATATTGTCTCGTTAATCTTTATTAAAAGCTTAAATATTAAAAATTTGTAAGCTTATTTTTTTAAATTTGACTCTTTCTATATGTATGAACATGAACTAGTTTATCGTTACCCCAAATGTTCACTAATTTAAAAAAAAAGTAAACAACTAGGATTAAATTCGGCGACATTTAACAAAAATTATATTAATCCATTGTACCGCATAGAACGCACCGAACATGCCGACATTTTCCCCCAATTTTTCAATGAGGAAAAACGCAGTTCGCTACGTTCTTCTTATTGCTAAAAAGGCATTCTTCTCTGTCGTTTTATCTATTGTCGACGTCTAGCGTCGTCAACTCAGAGCTCACAAAGCTCATTCTACATGCGATGACACACAGACGCTAAAAGCCACAAAAACATCCATTCAAAATTTTTCTACACATCGTTAGCCAAAAAAAGAACACCTGGCATGGAGGCAAAAGCAAGAAAAATGTAAAAAAATTGTGAAATTATTCTTAAATTGAAAAAATAAATTTGAACGATTTTCTTTTCCGAACCCAGGTTCGAACTCAGGGCTTTTTGCACGCGAGTAAGCTACTCTAGCCTCTAGGCTACCAAGCCCTATAAACGGCGGTTGGTTTTTCAGTAACAAGTTCCCATGCCCATCGTTTGCCGAAAAACGAGAAAATACGATAGCAATGGAAAGTTAACAAGACTACAAGAAATTGAGTCAAAATTGAGCGAAAAAGACGATGTGTAGAAACAATGTTTATAAACTTGGGTCGTACCGGTACGACCCACAGAACAAAATTTTTCGTTCGAAAATTTGTATGAGATGCGCCTTCTATACAATACATATTCTTTGATGGTAGTTCGTGCATTGAAATTCTTCACTCTTTGACCTACATGAACAGAGCACAAAACTAACACATACACAATTTGAATTAACGAGGGTTCTGAATATTTCACCAACACATACAAGTGACAGGCCAATCAAAATATTCAACAATATACATACACGGAATGTTTTCACTTGAACTGTGCAATACAAGTGGAATTTTTCATTGTTCACAAGTTCGTAGTGTTGGAAAATTTCTAACAAAAAAAACAATGGTAATTTTTTTTTTGCTAAAATTTAAGCGAAATAATATAAAATAACACAAATATTACTCTACATATAATTCGCGATGTATATTCTATATTTTGGTAACGTTTATAACTTTGTTTTTCGCGAAAAAAAAACAATTTTTTTAGGTTTTTATTTATTCAACATAACTACAATAATAAAAGTTTTGCCTCCTAGCACTGAAAATGTCATCTTGAGCTCAAACTGCAGTAAAAGCAAAAGACGATTCGAGTTTCGTGAATCTTGGAATGTTTTGTTCCCTTTTTCGTGACTTTTTTGCCGAGATAGTTTAACGATTAACCTCGAATCTCAGAATGCCTCTGTTAAGCTTTTTATTGCCAATCGTTATAACCATGATTACCATTTCGTGGGACGCGGCTTTGCCAAATCAATTAGGGCTGAAATACGGCTTATGAGTTACGAAGAGACTCACGTAACGGGTTTTCCAAAAGGTACACAGCACTTTTATATTTTAATGCTAACGCACCCTTGAATGTTTTCCATGATCGTCAACGTCAAAACTTCAGTCAAGGTTAACATTTTCATCATACTGAAGTTTACGAACGAGCACTTTTGGAAATTATTTAAAAATTACATTAACAGCGCTTACTCCAATTTTTTGTCGTAATAATCCTCCCACCAGGGATATTTTGAAGACATTTCTGGAATCAGTTTACTATTAAATTTATTTATTTAAGACTTAAACTAAGCACAATCATTGCCTTATAGTTTTATAAATAGGTAAATAATTAAAAAATAAAAAGATTAAAAAATTAAACAAAAAGTTAAAAATTTCACGTTGAACCAACCAAACAGAATCAGAATAATTAATTACAGAAAACTACAGAAAAAAACAGTAATAAAATTCGAACAGGCATTCCGAAGAGGTTCATGCTGTAGGTATGACGAACCGCAAAAGCTTAAATGAAGAGGCTCATATCGTCTGGACGTACGACGAGGGACATTAAGTCGAATGTTGGCTAGCAAATATGAGGAATCCGTAACACCGGATAGACAGCTCACCATGAAAATAGAGTTAAGCATAATTCGACGAAGTGATGGCACGTTTATAAGTTTTAGTCGGGATTGATAAGACGGTTCACCAATTCGTCCCAGTGGAGTTTACGAAGGCAGAAAAGCAAGAATTTCTTTTGAACTGATTCTATCTGCGAGATGTAGCAGCTATAATTTGGGTTCCAGATAGGCGAGGCATACTCCAGAATCTGTCTCACCACAGAGGTGTACAGTAGCTTAGTAATATAGGGGTCATCAAATTCCTTGGCCCATCGCTTTATAAATCCCAACGTACTATTCGCTCTGCTATTCACGCCGTTCATATGACTATCGAAGCGTAATTTCCGATCAAGAACTACTCCCAGATAATTTACAGTCTCCACTACGTCCAGTTTCGAACAACCAATAGTGTAATTCCAGAACGAAGGATTCAAACGGCGGGCAAATGAAATTTGCTTACACTTCTTTAAATTTAGACCCATGCAGTTTATGTTACACCATTCAATTAGGGAATCCAAATCCAAGTAAATAGGATAAAAATATCTTTACATCGTCAGCAAACATAAGCACCTTTCCCCAAACGGTTGGAAGATCTTTTATAAAAACGAGTAATAACAGCGGCTCCAAATCGCTCCCTTGAGGAAGCCCTGAAGGTACAGCAAATTCTTTGGATACTGTATTATTGAACACAACCATTTGAGTGCGATTTCTGAGATACGACTGGATCCAGCACACAAGAGATCTAGGAAATCCAAATAGCTTCAGTTTCATAATAAGAAGCTTATGATTTACCACATCAAAAGCTTTACTTTTCCGAGCTTCATAAAATTCGGAAAAACCGCAGTCCTCCTTTTGGTATTTACGAAGTTCCAGAATGATTTAGGATCACCTCGTATATTAGATTTAACTTCTAAAGATATATTCTCTATACGCATGCTTACATGACAGCCGATATCTGCTCCTTATAGATAAATAATTCGGAAGGTTTACATAAAGCGCGCAGCTCTTTAGGAAACCAAGTAGGAACCGAGAGTTTAAAATGGATGTAGATGGATGTAGAATTATCCAAGCCCAAAATAGAGTTTCAATTTATGTTACAAACTTGATTTTTCTAAGTTTAATAATTTGTATATTTGAAGAAAAATTTTTTTGGCATTCCCATTCGCATCACAGGCAGGGACATTTTACAAGACTGAACTAATTCAATTTTCAAGGCGGGATGGTGCTTATCCTCAGGTAGTACAGGAGGCGCACATCGAGAAACATCAAAAATATCATTATCATCTATGAAGATAAGATCGAAAAGGCGGCCATTTTGATTCCGTACATACATAGTTTATTTGGAAAAGACCTCTAGAAAACAGATCATCAAGAAAGCTGATGTTATTCTCATGCTTAGACGAAGGTAAAAGAGTATCCGCGTGATCAACGCAAAACTCCCAGTTAACATAAGGCAAATTAAAGTCACCCAGAACAATTAATCTGTCACTCGGTAGCATAGTCTCTATCACACTCGCAATGCAATTGTTTAAAAAATCTTCGGTTTTCATCTATTTTAAATATTATTAAAAAGGAAATGGAAAAAAAAAATAGAATGGAAATTGAAAAGGAAATGACAGCCAAAGCAAAATAAACAAAAATGCTTACGTTGACATGCGTATTGTATGTGATAACAAAGAATATACAATATACAGAATGCGCATCTCATATAAGCTTAATGTTTGCTTACGGGTTCCAATATCAGGACCCAAACTTCAATTTCTATGGCGGCTCTCTCGCATATCGCTACCCATGCTTACAATTTATATGACGAATCTCTCACACATGGCGACCCTCTCTCACTATTCTCTGTGTAAACCCAGTCATGCAGCAATATGTGTATGACCGCAGGCGCACACTTCATTATAAATACCTATTTAAATTTAATAAAACTATATTTTTTTTAAAATAAAAATATATAATCTATACAAAGATATAAAAATTAATGTTTGTCTGTGTGTTACAAGCACTAAAACTCCTCTTAAATTTTATAAAACTATAATTTTTTTTAAAAAAAAAATATATCTAATATATAAAAACGTTGGTGCGTATGTATGTCCGACCTTCACGGCTGAACCACCTCACAGATTGACTTCACACTCACAGGGTATGTTACTTAGGTTGCAAGTATCGTTTTTAGTTAGTTTTTGTCCCCAAAGGGGAACTCTGCCCCCTATGTGGTTAAAAGGGGTGTTGCATTTCACGGCTGAACCACCCGACAGATTGACTTCATACTCACAGCGTATGTTACTTAGGTTGCAAGTATCCTTTTAAGTTAGTTTTTGTCCCAAAAGGGGGAACTCTACCCCCTATGTGGTTAAAAGGGGTGTTGCATGGTCTGAAATGATCAAAAATGGCCATAATTTCAGTACTACCAGACCCAGGAAGCTGAAATTTTTTTGGTGATTAGCCTTACGCCATTACTGTGGAATGGGAACATTTTTTTTTAAAAAATTCCGCCCCCTAAATGGTTAAAATGGGCGTGGCATTGTCTAAACGCCCAAAAATAGTCATAATTTCAATACTTCCAGGCCCAGGAAGCTAAAATTTTGTATGGCGATTGGTCTTACACCGTAGAGGTGTAATGAGAACACATTTTCAAGAAGTCCGCCCCCTAAGTGGTTAATAAGGGCGTGTCACGGTCTGGCATGGCTCAAAATAATTTCAATCATAATTTCAATACTTCCAGGCCCAGGAAGCTAAAATTTTGTATGGCGATTGGTCTTACACCGTAGAGGTGTAATGAGAACACACTTTCAAGAAGTCCGCCCCCTAAGTTGTTAAAGTTTTCTGATTCTAAGGTTATAACCCAAAGTGGTTACACGAGGGTGTTTTAATCCAATTTATTTTTTGCACCAATTAATAAGAAATATCGGGAAATATACATACATACATGATTTTAGTCATGGGGGGAGGTATGAGGCGACACACAAAATGGTCAATGGTCAACATCAATCGGTAAGAATTTTCGGAAAATATACACGACTGTGGTAATGGTAGGAGAAAGGTGGCGACCACCGAAAATGGCTCGTTGGTAACCAAATCACTTAAGAAAGACTGGACCGATTTGGCTAATTTTTTTAAAATGTTTTTAATGGTAAAATTATAATTTAAAATAATCAGAACGAAACAAACGAGGAAAAGATTGAAGATTTATGTAATATTCGTGACTGACGGTAACACCGTGACGCTATGTTAGCTAGTAATCTATATAAAGATATAAAAATTAATGTTTGTCTGTGTTACAAGCACTAAAACTCGAGAGCCAGCTGACCTGTTTCAGTGATTCGACCCGAATCTCTTAACGCCCAGCCATTTCTTCAGGTTTGGAAACAGGAAATAGTCGCGGGGGCTAAAACTGGAAAATTTGCTGGATGGGGTAGCAGTTCGTAGCCCAATTTATGAATTTTTGCCATGGTGACACTACACACGGTGGAACATTTTTTTTGCAGAACTTTTTTCTTCGCCAAATGCGGTAGTTTTTGCTTCAAATCAATATCGAATCTGTCCAAAGGCTCTGAATAATATGCGCCGGTAATCGTTTTACCCTTTTCAAGGTAATTAATGTGAATGACACCTCGTGTATTCCAAAAAACTGTGGCCATGACCTTGTTAGCCGACAGACCCACCTTGGCCTTATTTGGTGCACGTTCACTCAGACAAACCCACTTTCTTTATTGTTCTTTGGTCTCTGGTGTGGTGTGATGGATCGGATTGCGGTTGAACATCGCCAAACACTCTTTTGAAGTGGTCACACTTATGATCGTGTGTGAGCAATCGCGGCAGCCCTCGCGCGGATAGCTTTTTCATTTCCAATTATTTATGTAAAATGTGCTGTACCCACTTAGTTGAGATGGCCATAGCCTCAGCCACCTTACGCACTTTCTTTCAAAAAATAATGCCTAATCAGGACACGAAATTAACTTTTTTTCCATTTTCGTTAAAATTCACGAGGTTGTCTGCTTTCAATGACTGTCAAACACAAACTAAACTTTAACCGGCCCTCGTATTAGGTTTATGTTTATATTAGGTTTGTGTTTATTACTGAATTGTATTTTTACTACTCCATTTTTGTTTTGTGTATAAAATAAAATGCTTTTTCTCAAAATATAACATATATAAAATATATGCCTTTTTTCATCCTTTCAAGCCAGATATTTAAGAGTTTAAATTTGCTTTTCGATAAAATTAAAAATATTGGTAACTGATAACATTGTAGTATAATATTTTTGTGTTTCTAAGGGTATTAAATTTACCAACTCAATTAGCAAAATAAACATTGTGTAACAAATAATATGTTTTTGATGACTACAAATTTTCAAAAAAATTAATTCTTTTTGGTCTCTCACCAATTTTATTTGGTGCTATGTTACATGGCCAAATTTTTTATTGACCAAACTTTTTCCTAATGTTGTTCTGTGCCTATTGGAACTACTTCTTTACAGCTGCAAAAGAAATGATCACAATATTTAACAAGTTAATATAATAAGTAAAATAATAATTTAATACAAGTTGACTATTCGTTAACTTTTCCACACCCTTTTCGATTAATTTTTTGTAGCTGTGAACAAAATGCGCACAATCAACAAATTGCAGGAATTATGCCTAAATTTAGTAAATGCTGCAAAAATTGTGCACGAAACATAGTTTTTATTAGTGCACATCACAAATTCCTGAACCCATTCATATTTTGTATAAATAATGCTTCAAAACTAGTACGGCGATATGTCGAAGTAGAAAGTTTTGCTTTGTACAATTTTTGTTACATAAGCCTCTGTTTTGGTATGAAAATAGAGCCTTTTGATTCCCAAACACGAACACTATTTTATTTCACCGCAATAGAACACTGCTTAAATTGGTAATTTGGCCTCAACGACGCAAATTGTTTGTTTACCATTTTTAAAATTCAACCTGGTTCATCCTTTTACGCTACGGATGAGAGTTGACAGATTTCTACAGAAAACAAAAATAATTTGACAAAGTGGTCAATCAAAAAGTGGTAATGTAACATCCCACTTCGAGATAGTCAATTGTGATCAGAGCTGGGGAAACTCAATTCCATTCCAATTCCAAGTAAATTCCTCAGGAATTAGGACTTTGGAATTAAGTACTTTTCAAGCAAAAGGAATGGAATTGAGTGAGCCTCAATTCCTTTTGAAAGGAATTGGACTTGGAATTGAGCAAAGAAATTCCTTTCACATGGAATGGAATTATAAGTCCCAATTCCTTGGAATTGGATTTGGAATTGAAAATTTCAATTCCTTTTGAGGAATGATAGAGCTTAACCGAAATATGTTTCGTAACGTTTGCTATCGATTCCTATAATAAAAAAATTTGGGTAAAAACCCCCATGTGACCCCCTTTGGGGGGTCACCACCCACCGCCCACTATGTGCAAAATCCGTTTCATGATGTTTCCTATCGATTGGTGCAATAAAAATTTTTTGGTGAAAAAACCCCCGTGTGACCCTTTTGGGGTGGTACCACCCACCGCCCACTATGTGAAAAATCCGTTTCATGATGTTTCCTATCGATTTGTGCAATTAAATTTTTTTGGTAAAAAACCGCCATGTGGGGTGGCCCCACCCACCGCCCACTATGTGCAAAATCCGTTTCGCGGCATTTGCTATCGATTTGTGCAATGCAAATTTTTTGGTAAAAAAACCCCCGTGTGACCCCCTTGGGGTGGTCCCACCCACCGCCCACTATGTCCAAAATCCGTTTTACGACATTTACTATCGATTGGTAAAAAAAAAATTTTTTGGTCAAAAAACCCCCGTGTAACCACTTTGGTGATCCCCACCCACCGCCCACCCAATCAATTTAATTTAGTATTAATATCACTTACATATCATATATTTCCTATCAAGTGTAACAATAAAAGTTTTTTTGCCAAAATCTACCTACATGTCTTCTTCTTCTACTTCAACTTACACTATCATACACACAGTAAGGTCTCAATCGCCAGCAAAGGACTTCAATTCCTTCAACCTTAATTCCTCAAAAGGAATTGAAATTTTCAATTCCAAATCCAATTCCAAGGAATTGGGACTTATAATTCCATTCCATGTGAAAGTAATTTCTTTGCTCAATTCCAAGTCCAATTCCTTTCAAAAGGAATTGAGGCGCACTCAATTCCATTCCTTTTGCTTGAAAAGTACTTAATTCCACAGTCCTAATTCCTCTGAATTGGAATTGAGGTGGAATTTAATTCCCAAAGGAATGAGTACTCCCCAGCTCTGATTGTGATCTATTAACTCATTTTTTAACACCTATTTTCTCAACAAACACATCATTATATAGTAGGGTATACCAGTGGGCGTGCCACTCCCATTTTGGAAAATATATTTAAGTCTGAGACGGTGAACTCGGAAATAAAATTTTAGTTCCAAATTCGCTTTACTAGATGAGAAATTGAGGTATGAACACGAACGAATTCATAGACAGAACGGGCGAATTCATGGACAGTTCACTTACAGACAGACAAACAGACGGACAGGGCTAAATCGACTAAGGACGTGATTCTGAGCCAGAATATATATACTTTTTTATACCTGACACGCTTCCTGTAATGCGGTACAAACGGAAGCACAAAGTGAATATACCATCATCCTTTCGGGTGTGGGGTATAAAAAGACATTAGTCCATGTAAAAAATTTATTTCCTTTGAGGTAAAAAAGTATGTACAGTTTTATGTTATAAAATCAAAAAATACTCAGCTTTTATTCTCTATAAATGAATTGTTACATTAAAATTCATAATGTTTGGCGATTAGTTATTCATAATCATAATAATAACAAAACATACCCCAATTATTGTAGGTGAGTTGTCAAATTGTGAGTGCACAAATGGGTTATACTATGAGTACTTTGATAATAAAAGATAAAGCCGTGATCTTGTAAAATGATTATTATTATTGCATAATAAACATATGCAATATGTTAATTTAAAACTCTCAAAATGGGACTTAAGTCATTTTCCAAAATAAACATTTTTATCATTTCATTAATCAGTAAATTTTCGTTTTAGAAAATCTTAATGATTTTAAATACAATATATGAATTATTTGAAATTTTTTTTTAAAGAAAAAGATAGGGAGACAGTCAAAATCCCGAATTACAAAATCCCGAAACGACAAAATCCCGAAAAATTTTAAAATCCCGAAACGACAAAATCCCGATGCGACAAAATCCCGAAACGACAAAATCCCGAAAAATTTTAATACCGAAATGAGAAATCCCGAAAATCACGAAATAAAATTTGAAATTAATGAAAAAATGACGTTTAAGTCACAATTTTTTCCGAAGCGTAGTACGCGCCTACTTGCCTTTTTTTACAATGGCAGAAAAGCAAAGTTGTAATATCGAGAGAATTTTGTTGTCTGAAGGATATAATCTACAATATGCAAAAAACTTCACATGACCGTGAGGATTCTGCTGATTGAGGGTTATGATCCCTGCCGCGGCCGAAGGCCGCCAATACGCATAAAAACTTGTATGCAAAAAACTTCACATGACCGTGAGGATTCTTCTGATTGAGTGTTATGATCCCTGCCGCGGCCGAAGGCCGCCAATACGCGAAAAAACCTGAATGCAAAAAACTTCACATGACCGTGAGGATTTTGCTGATTGAGGGTTATGATCCCTGCCGCGGCCGAAGGCCGCCAATACGCGAAAAAACCTATATGCAAAAAACTTCACATGACCGTGAGGATTCTGCTGATTCAGGATTATGATCCCTGCCGCAGCCGAAGGCTGCCAATACGCGAAAAAACCTGTATGCAAAAAACCTCACATTATCGAGAGAGCTCTGCTAAAATTTTTTTAATAATGTTTTTTTTTAATTTTTTAATAATAATTTTAGAGAAGTAAAATAAGAGTAATTTTTTATTATTTTCTTAGAATTGTTTGCTAGTGGTTTTAAAATGTTCAAGAAGATGGAGAATACCGAAAAACTAGTTTTGTAATTTCGGGATTTTGTTATTTCGGGATTTTGTCGTTTCGGGATTTTGTCATTTCGGGATTTTGTCGTTCGGGATTTTGTCTTTCGGGATTTCGTTACCAACCCAAAAAGATAACGTAAAAATGTAAATATTACTATTTGATTGGATTTTTTTGGGAAATGGTTTCGTCACTTTCAAAATAAACGGCTTTTTTTTCTAGTTCTTAGGCAAATTTTTCTAGTTCTCAGCGTATAATCGAATATTCAAGTGTGACCCATCCGTGATGCTAGCCGCCTAATAGGACAGTCGAGTGTGACCCACTGGTGATGCACGCCGGCGTGATCGTATTAAAGTTCAATCTCTCAAAATGTAAGTTCGGTTATGAGATTGATTATTTAGGGTTTTAGTATTTTCGGCAGAAATAACACTAAGCAGAGCCCATGTGTCAGCTATTAAAAAATAGCCTATGCTGACGAACATGAACAGTTTGCAGACAGACTGCAATAGACCTTTTGAACATTAACAGTCTATATGCATTAGGCTGTGATGCAAGCTCAGTCGGATTCCTTGGTGTATTGTTTCAACGACAAAGCAACGGAAAATTTCCTATTTCCTATTGAAGGGAAGGATCACAATAGAATACAATTCACATATGAAGAAGAATTTAATAGCACATTTTTAGACACTATAATGCATAGAAAAAACAACAACATAATAATGAATTGGTACAAAAAACCACTAGCATCGGGAAGACTAATAAATTTCTTATCAACACAACCATTGAATCATAAACTTAATACAGCCAAACACCTAATTTAGTGGAACCTCGGTATACGTCTGCTTTGGAATACGTCGAATTCAGAATACGTTTTGTTTTGACGAAAAAATATACGACTTGGTATACGACTTTATTTCGGTATACGACTAAATTTATGGGGAATTGTTTTTTTGTTCATATGCACCATTTATGAAAGAGTAGCACTATGACATATTTTACTATGAATTGGAAGAGATTTTTTTTGCTTCTACAGGTCACATATGTGAATAGCAAAAGACCAAAACAGCTGTTTTTGACGACGACGACGAAAGAGAGCATGTGAGCTTTTTTTTTTTTAAATAATAAAGAAAATGAAAAGAAACAGAAAAGTAAACAAATTACTAGAATCACGATGAAATTGAAACAAGAGATTGCTGAGAAATATGAAGGTGGCATGCGTATTCGATGCTACAATGTTACACTTTAGAGACATCCTGAGGAGAAGACAAACACAGAGTTCTTTGGAAAGATTTTTTAATAAAATTTAAACGTTATTTAAATAATTATTTAAATAGTAACACAATAAAACTTTAAAAATAAAATGTATTTTTTATTAATGTGCTTAAGAAGAATTTTTTCTAACATGAGAACGGATTATAATCATTTCACAGATTAGAACAGATTATCACAGAACAGATTGTAATCATTTTCACATTACTTCTTATAGGAAAGGTTGGTTTGGTATACGTCCTATTCGGTATAAGTCCAAACATTCGGAACGGATTAATGTCGTATACCGACAGGTTCCGCTGTACATAAAATACTTGGAATAAGTAATCCCCAGTTTAAAAAAGAAAATATAAATAACATCAAATCTATTTTAAAATCTAACAATTATCCGGATAAAACAATCAACTACATATTAAGAAGTTGCAGACGGGACAAACATGACAATAAAGAACAAGTAAGAGCGTTATCTTCGGCCTGGCCGAAGCTCATATACCCTACACCCGCATCTGTCGAAGTGATAAAAAGTGGGCGGGTGACACCTACTTTTTTTAAATTTACAGGGAGTAAATTTTGATCTATTAACTCATCTACAACACCGTTTTTCCTACTAAACACCTCATTATATGGTATAGTATATAGGTGGGCGTGTCACGCCCATTTTTAAGTATATATTTTAGTCTAAGATGGTGGACTCGGAAATAAAATTTTAGCTGAAAATTCGGTCTACAAGCTAAGAAATTAAGCTTTGTAGCTATTAAGATGAGTTATAACGTTAAGCTATAAACGGATATGCACGGATAAGTGAATATTTTCTATAAAAAGTAGGCGTGGCACTGGTCCGATTTTCCCCAAACCAAACAGCGTAGGATAACAAAGAATATCCGTACCAAATTTCATGATGATACCTCCATTCGTTCTCCTGTAATCGTGATTTCCACAGACATACGGACAGACAGGGCTAAATTGACTCAGGAGGTGATTCTGAGCCAGAATATATATACTTTTCTATACCTGCCACGCCTCCTTTAATGCGTTACAAACGGAAGCACAAAGTGAATATACCCTCATCCCTTCGGGTGTGGGGTATAAAAATCACAAAACCTCAACCTAAACAACAATACAACTAAAAAACAATTTCGCGTATTTTACATACATTCCAAACGTAACAACAACAAATAAGCTCAAAGAAATAATAAACAAAGAAAATATAATTTTTGTACAGAAGCCTAACAGAACCCTTAGAAAATTATTCACGACCACAGAAGACAAAATACCTATGCAGAAACCAGGGTTCGGAACATATCGCTCAAAAGAACAGAACTATTTATATCCCTTTCAAAAAAACTATCCCAAAAGTTGAAAATTTTCTTTGACTCATGAGCGATATTTATTTTTTTGAACGTGGATGAAAAAATAAATATCGCTTACGTTCAAAATAATTTTCATCTACAATAAGAAATATCGCTCAGGAGGAAAAAAATTCTCATCTTCAGAACGTTTCGATCAGAGATGAAAAACTTCGTTTTTTGACAAATAACGAACGCGAGGGATGAAAAAACTTCAGTAAAAAATAGAGCAACAAAAATAATTATTCAAAAATATTAATCCCTTGGCCCAATTGGAAAACTTCTCAACGTACAGTAATTACATATGATAAAAAAAGGATTATTTGAGGGCCAGCGGGCAGCATATTTTATAAAAAAATGTGGAAGCTCTGAAGATACAGAAAAAATTGTTCAATTGTTTTCCAGAAGAATTAAATATTTTAATTGTTTCAAGTGTCCGTTGATAATAAAATCGGCAATTATAATGCGACAGAATTTGTGCTTGCAACCGAACCACAAATACTTTCAATGAATGCTTAGAATTTTATAATATTAAAAACTTCAAAAATATAATATGGATTTTTATTTTTCATATTTCAATATTCTTTAGTTTTTTAGTTTCTCTTTATTTTTCTACAAACTTTTAAAAGACGATGCGATCTGTCAAAGTAATTTTCAATTATCTTTTCAAAACGATATTTTCAAACGATAACAATAAAATTGCCTACTACAACTCGGCCATTCTGACAATCGATCGACCCGATCGATAATGTAAGATTACAATATAACATATAAACATATATGTAGATGAGATATTTAAAGTCTATGTAAAGTACCTTAAAACTGAATGCGGAATTAAAAACTAATTAGCTGAATGCATTTGCGGAATAGTATTTACGAAATAGCAATTTAGTATTGCTATCCTCATGAAGACCCAACTTCAGATTCTCGCTGAACTGATCGTGTAACTTCTTGTAGTTTTCTGTATCTTCAGTCAGTCCTTCAATTAATTCTAAAGCCTTCTTGACCTTTTTCAGCGCTTCGTTTTGCTGCAACATTTCACGTAAAATATTCAAAGCTAAATCTTCGGAATTGCCGACACTAGCCATAATGACAGCTTCTCGATGTTTTTCAATTATGCGCCTAATGCTTTATCTTTTAAATATCCTGAACCGCCAACACAACTGTTAAATTCTCTATATAGTATGTTGAGATTTGATTTGAGGTTTCCAATCTTCTCCCGCAACGTATAGATAATGTTAGTGCTCAGTTCTTTGCGTGTTTACACCAGATGCACTCTCGTGCATCGGCAACCCCAACAAACTCGTTGAAAAATCTTTCAGCAAAGAGTGCAACGAGTAGTTGCACTTTTTTAACTCTTTTTTCGAGTTTCAGTTTCTTTTTAACTACTTTCGAGGACAAACGTGCGCTCCCCCGATTCTTCCGAATTCTTTAAAGGACAAGTGTTTTTGGCAATCGCAAACTACTCTTCAACAATTCTCATCAAAACCACCACCGTCGTTGGAATTGACCAATAAACTGGTTTTATTGGAAATAAATTGTTCACAGAAGGAAATCGCCTGCATTGGATTGACTCTACCCCAGATTCACAGACCAACTGCAACAATCCAGCCACATGCAAACATTTGGTCCTAGTCGAGCCGGATCTAGTTCCGGTTCTAAAAAGTGAATTTTGGCAATTTTATATTTTTATTATTAATAATAAAATTAATAATCTGCAAGTGTTGTTTAAAGAGTTGTTCGTTCGTTCGGTTCGGCACGTTAGCGTCATTTTCACGCGCGCTTCTCTCTTTCTCACTCTCACGCGGTTTTGCTGTTTGTGTGCAAGTGCTTTTTTCGCAAAACACTTGTACACAGAAACCGTAGAACCTTAAAATTTGCAATAAATTTGAATCCCGTTCGTTATCACATCCCGTTGCAATTAGTAAATATATACTCATCTCAGTGCAATACATAAATTGCACAATTAAATACTTGAGTATTTACTTAAGCTCGCGCGCTCGCTATACAGTGGGCACCCCGTACGAAGTGACCAAACATTTTGTTCAGTCACTTACTTTAAACTTGAAGTGAAGAAAAAAAAGATAAGAAAGTGAATTAAATTGAATACAATTAAATTGAATGTGATTAATTTAGTAAATCATTAAATTAGTAAATCAATATTAATTAAAAATTGAAAATTAATTTAATTAATTAAATAAAAAAAAAATCATACAGTGGAAATTTAAGAAATAATAATACGTGAAATAAAATAAAACTTTGTATTTTTTACAAATTTTGTAACAACTAAAACAAATTAAATTCAAATAAAAACAACTGAAATTATTTAAAGGTTTTTTGAATTTTTCTGAGTTTCGTTTCTTTTTCAGATTTTATTTAAGCTAACAATTTGTTAAATAAAATTTAATTTGTTAAAGATAAATATTGTTTTATTTTCACACCTCACTCTCATTTTTTTTCCACTGGAACCCTCTCTTTCTTACAATTTGAATTTTGCGTTCCGGAAAATTCTCAACGATGGATCCACATTGGAGGAATTCGAAGTGGAATATCGCGCAATCCCGGACAGCGACCACACAACATATACTCTGGACACTCACCTGGAGGAACTCAAGGTTGTTTGGGCCGACCTCAAGAAGGCATATACCTTGTGCCTGAAATACCTCATCACCTCTGAGGACCCCCTCCATGAAGAAGCGGATTATGCAGCAGATATTGTAGTGGTGAAAACGAAATATCGCCGCTGTTATAAGTTGTTTGTCAACTTTTCCGCAGACATCAATGAGCGTCAACATCTGCTGGCAGGCGACCAATCTCAACTCTGGCTCTCAGCTCCTGCCGCTCCAGTAGAGCCTCTCCTTGGTCACAATCTCAGTCTTCCACCGTGCGATACTGAGGTTTTCAATGGAGACTATAAGTCCTGGCCAACATTCCGCGATATGTTTTCGGCGTTGTACATACGGAACAATCGGCTCTCTCCGGTCGAGAAATTTTTCCATTTAAACCAGAAAACCAGAGGTGAAGCAAAGGAGATCGTACAAAAATCTCCTCTCACTGATGATGGATTCTCCGAGGCTTGGAAAAATCTCAAAGATCGTTTTGAGAACAAGCGAATCCTCGTCAACGTCCAGCTTCGAACTCTCTTCAATCTCTCCCCGTTCTCGAAAGAGTCTGGAGTCGAAATAAAACGACTCCAGCGAGAAATTAACAATTTCCTGTCTGCGCTCTCGTTATACGATGTTGACGTGGACAGCTGGGATGCCATTATTAATTATGTACATCTCTGCTCATCTCGCCTCCCTCTCAAAACTCTCTCTCTTTGGGAACAGTCGTTAACCGACAAACAGGAAATTCCGAAATGGAAGGAAATGGATATTTTCTTAACTCAACGTTTTCAAACTCTTGAAACTGTTGAGGACATTCGAAGATCTCCAGAACCTTCTCGAAAACCCTCTCAGACCACTAATCGTGTCCAAAAACCAACAAAGCCAATTACCAACAAAGTGCACAATTTTCAAGTGAACATGGTTTCGACAACTTCCAAGCTGTGCACTGACCAACAGCATTCTCTCCGGAAATGCCCCCGCTTTTTAGCAATGAATATTAATAAACGGTTATCAATTATTCAAAAATACAAATTGTGCAGTAATTGCTTCGCCAATTCTCACCAACTTGAAGAATGCAAGTCACTATAATTGTGCAACGTGTAACAAACGTCACAATTCGCTTTTGCATCGCGAGGTGGCCTCGGCCCCCAATTCGACACCCCGTTCGAATCAAATCTGCCAAACCTCGCGCCCTCTCACTTCTCCAGTGCGTCATGAAACGGCTTCGAACGCCAATTCAACGCACGAACTGCCCACTACTTCTGCACGTGCAAAGTTAGAAAACTCGACAACTCACTCTTACATCGCGAATACACAGTCCACTCTCTCTCCTCCTTTGACAAAGATGGTGAATAACTCCACCACCTCAAAAAAGGAAGTGCTACTTGCTACAGCTATGATACATATCTTTCATAGTGGTGAGCCATACGTAGCTCGTGCACTTATCGATCCCGGTTCTGAAGCCACACTTCTATCTGGAAAACTTCAGAAACGCCCACGCGAGCTGCGCAAGCTACCGTGGCTGGTATCAATCAAATTGTTACTGCCATGGTAAGTAAAGTTTGCAAGTTTGCTATTGGTTCACCTCGCAACCCAAAAATAAACATAGAGGGCGAAGCTCTTGTGCTCACCGGCAATCTTCCAGTTTGTTCTATAGACCAGAGCTTGCTTCTCTCTCTTCCCAATCTCCCATTCGCAGATGTCAATTTTCACAAGAGTCGATCAATTGATATCTTGATTGGAGCAGATCTCTATTTCTTAATTCTGCTGGATGGAATCCAAAGAAATGTTCTTGGTTCACTTCTAGCAAAAGAAACTATTTTCGCTTAGATTTTGACTGGTCCGCTGCCTAGCAGCCCCTCAATCCCTAAACCTTATTAAACATTGTTTAATGAAATCGCGATTGATCGCCAAATTTCTCGTTTCTGGGAACTTGAAGAAGTTCCGAAGAAAAAACTCCTCAGTCCGTCCGAAAAGTATTGTGAGGAAATTTACTCTAAAACCACGAAACGAGAGGAAGGCTGACGTTATATCGTGTACCTTCCCTTCAAGGAAGATTTCCCTCATTGCTCTACGATAGGATTCTCTCGAGAAATAGCGATCAAGCAATTCCTTCGGAATGAAGCGAAATTGTTGAAGACGTCCGGTTTTAAGGAGCAGTATGACTCTGTGATACGAGAATACACTGAGCTCGGTCATATGACTGAAACTCATATGAGCTGATAACTATTATCTCCCTCATCACGCTGTGCTTAAACCGGAAAGTACCACCATCAAAGTCCGCGTTGTATTTAACGCTTCATGCCCCACAAGTAATGAAGTCAGTCTGAATGACGTTCTATACCCTGGTCCTGCATTGCAAGCTGACCTGAACTTGATTCTCTTGAAATGGCGTTTCTTCAAGTACGTGTTCAATGGCGACATTGAAAAAATGTACCGTCAGATACGTGTGAACCCAGAACATGCGAGATTTCAAAGTATTATCTTCCGAAATTCTCCCGAAGAAGAAATACAAGACTTTCAATTGCAAACTGTCACCTTCGGTGTCAATTTTGCCCCGTACTTAGCAATTCGCACACTTCATCGATTAGCGGATGATGTGCAAGAAGATTTCCCTCTCGCCTCGCATGTTCTGAAGAATCTGATGTATGTTGATGATGCGCTTGCTAGCGCTCACGACATTGAAACCACTCTCGAAACTCGATGTCAGTTGACGTCAGCCTTAAGATCAGCTGGTTTTTCGCTCCGAATATGGACTGCTAACCACCCTAGCATCCTCAATGGAATACCGCTTAAAGATCTCTGGAATAAAGAGCTTCTTGAATTTGAGGACACTAGCACTGCCAAAACCCTTGGCATTCGATGGAACGCCAAATCAGATTTCTTTTACATTGACGCGAAACCCTTTGCTATCCAAACCAGTTACACGAAAAGGGAAATTCTCTCTCTAATAGCCAGAATCTTCGATCCAGCTAGTTGGTTAGCTCCAGTGTCATAATCGCAAAAACCATTATGCAACGCATCTGGTTGTACGCCACAGGTTGGGATGAACCGGTAAACGCTGACATTCTACACGCGTGGTTAGCATTCGTCAAGTGCTACCATCATATCAATCACATCCGAGTCCCTCGATGGGTCCATTTCACCCCGAAATGCACCGTCGAAATTCATGCGTTCTGCGACGCGTCCGAAAAGGCATACGCCTGTGCCGTGTATGCTCGAATTGTCACTCAAAGTGAAGTTCACGTTTCGGTCCTTTACGCGAAAACAAAGGTTGCACCCATTAAAACCATCTCCATCCCGCGACTTGAGTTATGCGGTGCAGCTTTATTGGCTGATATGATTGGTGCATTAAGGCCCCACTTAGATTTCCCTCGGTTTGAACTCTTCTGCTGGACCGATTCTACGATCGTTCTGGAATGGTTGAAACGACCACCGTGTACATGGACCACGTTCGTGGCAGATCGCGTTGCCAAAATCACAGAAATTGTCGATCATACTCGATTGTTTCATGTCGAATCGTCTCAAAATCGGACCTGAATGGTTGTTGCTTCCCAAAGAACACTTGCCTCATTCTCCCTCTCTACAAGATCTAGAAACAGATCTTGAGGCCAAACCAGTAAGGTCTCACTTTTCATATTTCTCTCGATATGAAGATCTGTTAGAAAGATTCGCTTCTCTACCGAGAGCTCTCCGAGTTGGTTCTTATCTCTTCAGATTCTTCTTTCGAACCCATTCTCAACATCGTTCTGCATTTGATAGAACTTCTCATAGTGTCGGAGCCGATGAGATACACTTTGTCAAAACTCGTCTCATGACACTGGTGCAAAAGGTTCATTTTCCAAATGAATATCGCTGTCTTCAGCAGAAAGCGGCTCTGAGCTCAAAAAGTTCAATTCTCTCTCTGAATCCCCTTTTGTCTGAAGATGGAATTTTGCGTGTCGGTGGACGTCTAGCCTCGTGCCCGTCATTAACCTTTGACGAAAGACATCCCATAATTCTCCCGTATAACGCGCAGTTCACAAAACTGTTAGTTCGCTTTATCCATGAAATTTCTCTGCATGGCGGCAATCAGTTGATGCTTCGATCGATTCGCTTGCAATTCTGGATCCCCAAAGCGAAAAATCTCATTAAAACTACCATTCATCAGTGTAAACCATGTGTCATCTACAAAAACCGGCAGAGAACTCAACTCATGGCAGCTCCGCCACCTGAGCGAACCACTACCTCTCGTCCGTTCGCAGCCACTGGTCTTGATTTCACTGGACCCTTTGACATAAAAAACTACACAGGGCGAACATGTCTCATCACAAAGGGATATGTCTGTGTCTTTGTGTGCTTCTCGACAAAGGCAATCCATCTTGAGGCCGTCAGCGATCTCTCAACTCCCGCCTTTCTAGCGGCATTCGCTCGTTTCACGGCTCGACGAAGTTGCCCGAGGGATTTTTACTCAGACAACGGTACAAATTTCGTGGGCGCCTCTAAAACCCTATGACATGAAAGAGTTTCTCAGGCAAAGTCGAGAAGTTCTCATTTCGCACTTTGACGACCAACAAATTAAATGGCACTTTCTTCCCGCCGGAGCTCCTCACATGCGCGGTCTGTGGGAAGCTGGTGTCAAAAGCTTTAAATTGCATCTCAAAAAGCAAGTGAATCAATTGCGATTTACCTTTGAGGAATTCTCGACTATACTTCACAAAATCGAAGCCTGCCTGAACTCTCGACCCCTCAGTCGTATGTCTGATGACCCCACAGATTTACAACCTCTCACCCCCGGACATTTTCTAGTTGGCGGTCCGCTTTTGGCTCCAGCTAAACCGAAAATTCTCGAACAACCGATCAAGATTGTTAATCGATGGCAAAAACTTAAGGCCAACAAAAAACTTATCAACAACTCTGCAATCGGTGGAAAGCAGAATACCTCAAGGAGCTTCACAAGCGCCACAAGTGGAAATACCCCCAACCCGATGTCCAAATTAATGATTTGGTAGTCACACGCGATGATAACCTCCCCGCCAATACCTGGCGACTCGGTCGCGTATCCCACGTGTATAGGGGAAATGATGATCGTGTCCGCGTTGCTGCCGTTCGAACCGAACGCGGAAGCATAACCCGGCCAATCTCCAAATGGTCGTGCTTCCAGCAGATCTCTACTAACACTTTCGTTTCAGATCTGACGTCTCCAGACCGATCTCCACGCTACTCCAACTTACGGGTGAGCGTACTCCACACCCCGTTAACCGCCAACTAGCGTTTTGCGGACTTTGTCGAGGATTACTCGACCCCCAAACACTGGGTTAAACTGGTTTCCTCTATGTTTACACCAGATGCACTCTCGTGCATCGGCAACCCCAACAAACTCGCTGAAAAATCTCTCAGCAAAGAGTGCAACGAGTAGTTTAACTTTTTTTTCGAGTTTCAGTTTCTTTTTAACTACTTTCGAGGACAAACGTGCGCTCCCTCGATTCTTCCGAATTCTTTAAAGGACAAGTGTTTCTGGCAATCGCAAACTACTCTTCAACAATTCTCATCAAAACCACCACCGTCGTTGGAATTGACCAAAGAACTGGTTTTTTTGGAAATAAATTGTTCACAGAAGGAAATCGCCTGCATTGGATTGACTCTGCCCCAGGATTCACAGACCAACTGCAACAATCCAGCCCCATCTCCACTCTTATCCAAAATAATTGGTAAGTTCCAGTAGAACAAAAATCATTACTTTTTTTGGACATATTTTTACATTTGCATATCCCGTGCAAACATTGCGATTATCCCACTTCTGATGTTATAATATAGATTTTTATTTTTTATATTTCAATATTCCTTAGTTTTTCAGTTTTTCTTTATTTTTCTACAAACTTTTAAAAGACGATCCGATCTCGTCAAAGTAATTTTCAATTATGTTTTCAAAACGATATTTCCAAAAGATAACAATAAAATTGCCTACTACAAAAATAATGAATATTAAAATCCAATAAATAAGTATGTATTCTTTTTATAAGATATTACTTCTTTTGAAGCTTTTTTCTATTATTGTACATTAGGCACAAGTTACTCCTAGTCATTATATACAAAACGCAGCAAAAACAAATTCATACAAAACACACAGAAAAACTCTCCTTTTCAGCTATTCAATGGCACCAGCAACGAAGCAAACGAACAGAAACCGCCGGCGTACAATTTTTCCGTTTTTTTTTACTCTTCTTTGACTCATTTTCGGCTCACTTACATATCTTATTTATATCTTTATAGATTAAAATTTTTCCTGCGCAGAGTTTTTTTCCATCACCAGCCATCGTTTTATACGCGAGCCGAAGTCTTTTTTCATCTCTTGCAATCGCTATTCGCCAAAAAACGAAGTTTTTTCATTTTCTCCGATCGAAACGTTGAGAAGATGAGAATTTTTTTCATCCCGAGCGATATTTATTATAGAAGATAAAAATTATTTTGAACGAGAGCGATATTTATTTTTTTGAGCGTAGATTAAAAAAGATATTTATCAGTGAGAATCGAAAAATTGTCATCTTTGGTGAAGGATATGAAATGAGCGATATAAAAAAAACCTTTTTCGAACCCTGGTTGAAAGTCAATCCAAACAAGTTATTGAGGAAGGAGTATCTGACGCAGATATGTTTATGTAGTCCCTCGTACCTTTATGACCGTGATATTTCTCGATACGTTATTGACATGAACAAGCCATTAACATCTTCTAAAAATATCTCAGAACCATCGGAAAATTTATGGAAGAACCCGTCAACATCTACAACAAAGTATTTCCGCCCAATCGAATTTCTTTATAAAAGAAAAACTGAACAGCTGATCCAACAAGAAGTATTATTGATAAATATTCAAATAGATAACTTGGAAAATTCCACCTTTGAGTACCTGGGAAAGGAGATAACCGTCCAGCATAGACTATTTATGACAATGGTTGACAGAATGATTGTGAAAGTTCTTACGGGTACAAAGTCAACGTCATCTTGCACTATCTGTGGAGCAATGAGAAAAACATTAAATGAAGCTCCTCCTAACAAAAATGAGATTTCTGGATATGAATTTGGCCTGTCTCCGTTACACACGAAAATCAAGTTTATGGAACATATTGTGAAGATTTCATATGATTTGGATTTTGATGAAAGAGGAACCGTCAGGAATGTCGAAAATAGACTTTTCAGAGAGAAGAGGACGAAAGTTCAAACAGAATTTATCATTATCGACACGGCTAAGATTGGTGCTGGAAACACAAATGATGGCACTACGGCTAGGAGATTTTTGGACAATCCGAATACTACGTCTCGAATCACAGGAATAGACTTTAATTTAATATTTAAGTTTAAAGTTATCATACAAGCTATTTCGAGTAACAGGGAAATAAACCCTTCAAAATTTGGTAAATATACTAAAGCGACTGCAGATCTTTATAATGCGTTGTATCCATGGAGAGCAATGTCTCCCACTGTCTATAAAGTATTGATGCATGGCAAACAAATAATCAAAAACCATATACTGCCAATTAAGGAGTTATCGGAGGAACCCGAACAAAAACGAAATAAAGATTACAGGTACTATAGGGAGCACAATACCAGAAAGTGTTCACGGAAAAGTACCAAGGATGATTTGTTCAGAATGCTTCTTATTTCCTCAGATCTCTACATTTTATCCTTAAGGACAAAATATACCAAAACTTCTACACCCTTAAGTAAGGAGGCAGAAGAATTGATTATGAAATATGATTATGAAATAAAAGATGAAGATTTCTTTGAAAATTTGTAATATATATTCTTTTAAAATTTTATATTATAATTTATTATAATATACTTAAGTAATAAAAGTTAAAAAAATTTAAAATTACTTTGTGTTTTCCTTGCTTTAATATTTGGAAGAAATATCGTTACTTTTCGAAATTATAAACCGTTCACTTTTTTAGGCCTTTAACATATTCAATTTATATGTCCTATCGCAAAAATAATGCTTAATAGTCAAAATATAAAGAGTTTCACAAAACTCTACTTTTAGAATTTTTTAAAAATTGCGATACATATGGCGTTTTTGTATTTAGAACCTGGGCTTTTTCCAAACGTTACCAAGTTTTATGAGTTAGGTTTAATGGGGCGAAAAATTTTAAAAATAAAAGATTTTTGATTTTTTGCAGTGTGAATAGTAAAAAAAGCCGTTCTATCGGTTTTAAGCGAAGGGAAAACACTTTGCCCGTATACTTTCAGAACTTTTTTAATTTTTATAAACATTTTTGCCTTGAAAACATTGACACTGTTCAAAAATGTCTTGAAGTTTTACAAAATAAAACAAAAATATTTCAATATATATTGACATTTTATTTCAAAATAGAACAAAATTTAAAAACAAAATCAAAATAATGTCAAAAAATTTCAATAAATTATTTACACATTTGTTGATCAACCACTTTAATATAGAAAAAAAACCACCTTAATAAATTTTTTTGAAAAAAACACCTCGACAGATCGATTTTCAAACGATTTTGCAAATCTCGCTAATATGTGAATATCAAAGAAATCCTTAGAGCCGTTTTCGACCTCAAAAAAGCTACAAATATAGTATATGCTATGATCAGAACCGAGTAATAGCCGGAATACTGTTAAATGAGAAGCAGGTCGTGTCCATCTTCGACACAGGTGCCACTCGTATCGTCAGCACAAATTTAACAACCAAATTTCGAAATTCCAACAACACTCAGCTCGTAAGCAGAAGCGCCTAGATGGCAGATGATTCACGCAAGAAGGTAATGGAGTAAATGGTAATGGATTTCACCCTAACGCAGAACGTGAAATTTGAAACCGAAACTATGAAGTTACTTCCAAAAGTGACAGATTAGGTTCTCTTATGCTTGGTTTTTCAGTGCTAACTTAAACTCTAGTTTAGCTAAACCACCTCAAAGGCTTAAGCTTCACTCTTAAGCCTGTCGGGTTTCACAGTGCGTTTTATGTCGTAGACTTAGCTAAGCCCCTATTGTGAATTATTTTTGTAAATTATCTATTGTAAACGGGTCTCGCAGTGGGTATATGTCAAAAATTATTGTGAACTTCAAAATAATAAATGAAAAAATTATTATATTTATGTTGTAAAATGCAATTTATGTAGGCTTTGTTTAATTATTTAAATTTAATTTTAATTTAATAAAAGAGTGAAATATGTGTTTCACCCCTAAACACGAATTGTTAAAAAGCACATTTGACGTAATAAAATTATTTTATTAAATAAAAGCGACATATTCCCAATTTGTTGTTTCAAAAATTGACATCTCAAGCTTAAGCCCAGGAAATCTACCGCTTAAGTTAAGCTTATATCTTAAACTCACACTGTAAAACGCCTCAAAAAGATAAACTGGAGTTTAAGCCTCAGGTGGAGCTTAAGCTTGCACTGAAAAATCGGGCATTAGGGATGAATTTCTCGGCAGCCGCAAGTACGACGATTAAGTGCGGCAGAAGCGAAATTCGAATTCATTAGAGAAAGGAGCCTCCGAAGACTGAATAAATATACGGAGATAAGCTCTGTTCCAGGACGAGAGAATGAAATATAAAATACACAAACGAACAGTTATGCCCGGTTTTTCAGTGCTAGCTTAAACTCAAGTTTAGCTAAACCACCTCCAAGGCTCAAGCTTCACTCTTAAGCCTGTCGGGTTTCACAGTGCGGTTTATGTCATAGGCTTAGCTAAGACACATTTGTGGTGCTATTGTGAGTTATTTTTGTAAATTATCTATTGTAAACGGGTCTCGCAGTCGGTATATGTCAAAAATTATTATGAACTTCAAAATTATGAATGAAAAAATTATTATATTCAAAAAGTCGTTATATGTCAAAAATTATTATAAACTTAAAAATTATGAATGAAAGAGTTATTATATTTATGTTGTAAAATGCAATTTGGCTTTGTTGAATTATTTAAATTTAATTTTAATGTAATAAAAGAGTGAAACTTAAGTTTCACCCCAACACACGAATTGTTGAAAAGCACAATTGACGTATAAAAATTAATTTATTAAATAAAAGCGACATATGCCAATTTGTTGTTTCAAAAATTGAAATCTAAAGCTTAAGCCCAGAAAATCTACCGCTTAAATTAAGCGTCACTTTAAGTTAAGCTTATATCTTAAACTCGCACTGTAAAACGCCTCAAAAAGATAAACTGGAGTTTAAGCCTCAGGTGGAGCTTAAGCTTGCACTGAAAAACCGGGCATTAGACATGAGAGAGCGTCACTGCGCTGGCTGTCGCTGCGAGGTTTTGTTTTTACGGAGAAGCATACCCAGGCGTAGAAAGTTGCCGAATGCAAGCAGCGAGCACCCGAACGGAGCGTCATAAGCTAAAAAACAAAGCATGTGTAAGAAATACACATAAAAGGCAAAAACGGCACGGGCCACGAACAAAACTCTTTCAAATAGCTTGCTTCTCTGCTTGATATGTGTATCACTTGTATGTGTTCCCACTCTATGCTTCTGTTCACTGTAAAGACCGCCCGCACCTAAGTTCACATCGTTCGAGTAATTTGGCCCGATTCAGACTTCTGCTGTTATTTTTTACTCTAACTTAACTTAAAGTTATTGCTTTAACTTAAAGTTAAAATCTAAGATTGGTCGACAATGGATGGGACACAGTCCCCAAATGTGGGAAACATCTTTTTATTTTGCTCAGTGTATGTTTATTAGTTTCTGTAAATGCATCGGTCTAAGTAGAATTTTATTTATTGGATGGGCTCGAATATCACGTCCGCTGCGTTACTAAACTTTTGTAGCTCAACTCGAAAGTTGATACGTATTATTTGTTAATAGTGAGTACGATAAAATGTTTAATTATTCTTTAATAGTAAAATTTAACAAAAACATTGGAGACTTCATACTCACTGTTATTCGGGGCGCTGCTGCGTTGTCTTCGACGTCTACGTGAGCTACCTTCGTAAGATGAATTGCTTTCAGCTAAAAGAAAAAACAAAATCTATTAAAATTTTTTTTAAGTTCATTGTACGTTTTTACTGAAGCACAAAATTAATTTCATAAAAAGCCCAATGAAATTGGCATTCAACAACAAATGGCGAAATCATATATCACTTTTTATAATGTAAAAATCATTTCTAGTCCAGTGACTTTTCAAACCTATTTGTGGGTAAAATTTTGTTAATTTCTGTTTTAGTACTAGCTCGTAGGTCACTAGGTCAGTGGCTTCACTTGGAAAGGGTGTTTATCTTCAGATATACATATATGTAGTTCCCTAATACGAGTATTGGGCTCATATTCCATATGTATTAGTTTAACGCATTTCGCAGTCAATTCATTTCGAAGTTAATTTTCTATTGGTGAATTTTACAAAATTCTTTAAAGAAAATAATTTTTCACACGAATATGTAAAAACATAGTTAAAAAAACATTAGCAAGTTTCTTCAGTCATATAAAATTATTTCAAAAAGAATCCCATACGTTTAACTGCTTTTTCAATTTTTAGTGTGGAATCATTATTGCCCGCACTATTTGCATACATTTTTCCTTTTACTTCTGAAATCAAGTATTCAAATTTATTTTTCCACACTATGCTGGTTTGAAATTTAACTAATTCCGTTTCTAAATCATGTATACCTAGTAGAGCTGTGCACAAGCCGTTTTGAAGACAGCTAGGCACAAATCGACAGGACTGCTGTATTGTGACTGTCATATGAAAATCGCAATAATAACAAAACTGTGGTGCCTTGGGCTAACCGACAGTAATTTTTACTGCTTGTTCGAAAATTTGCAGTGACTGTTTTACAGATTGTTGACGCTTTTCTATTTCGTTCCCTGCGCTTAAACTCCAAAGAAACGAAAACAAATCTCCCTCTTTCCCGCCGCTCAAACACTAAAGGAACGAAATAAAAGAATTTGCGCCTCTCGATGGTGCTTTGTTTTCACCATAAACGTCTGAAAAGTAGATAAGAAATTAATAAGAAAAAACTCTCCCTCTTTTCCTCCGCTCAAACTCCAAACTTATGCATATTTATATATGCTTATTCATTATTCCATTTACTTATCGTTTTTTATACCCTACACCCGAAGGGATGAGGGTATATTCACTTTGTTCTTCCGTTTGTAACGCATTAAAGGAGGCGTGGCAGGTATAGAAAAGTATATATATTCTGGCTCAGAATCACCTCCTGATTCGATTTAGCCATGTCTGCCCGTCTGTCTGTCTGTCCGTCCGTCCGTCTGTGGAAATCACGATTACAGGAGAACGAATAGAGGTATCGTCATTAAATTTGGCACGAATATTCTTTGTTATCCTACGCTGTTTGGTATTGAAAATGGAAAATTGAAATTGAAAAATCGGACCAGTGCCACGCCTACTTTTTATAGAAAATATGCACTCATCCGTGCTTTTAGCTCAATTTCTTGGCTTGTAGAACGAATTTTCAGCTAAAATTTTATTTCCGAGTCCACCATCTTAGACTAAAATATGTATATTCTCAAAAATGGGCGTGACACGCCCACTTATATACTATACCATATAGTGAGGTGTTTGGTAGGAAAAGCGGTGTTGTAGATGAGTTAATAGATCAAAATTTGCTCCCTGTAAATTTAAAAAAAGTAGGCGTCACCCGCCCACTTTTTATCACTTCCTCAGATGCGGGTGTAGGGTATATAAGCTTCGGCCAGGCCGAAGATAACGCTCTTACTTGTTTTTTCTCACTTTGTTTTTATTGTAAATTATTAACATCGGGGCCACAGCGATTAAAAACAATGACAAAATGTAGCAGAAGCATCGAGAAAAACAACAGAAAAAAGCAACGAAAAAAAAGCAAGTCGTTCTAAAACGTTTTGTGCAGCTCTCTAGTTTTGTCTAGCTTTGTATACGTATACATGACCTGGGCCTTAATTTAGTTTTTGTTAAACAACATATTATTAAAGTTGTTAAAGAGAAATCTGCACCGAAAATTTCTAATTGTGATTAACAAGTACAATTTTGAAAATGTAAATTGTAATTTATGAAATAGTGCTTTGCACTGTCAGTTCATTATATGAAAATATTTTTTAAAGTCTAAAAAGACTAAAAAGTTGGTGCACTTAAGTGTACTGTAATTGTATGAAAACTATAAAATGCTTTTACGAGCGCTTAAAACTATATTTGAAAATTCGTCAACTATTGTTTTTTTTTCATTCAAAGAGAGCTTAATTTCTTTTACCTGCTAATTCGGTATAAACAAAACAGGACAATCTTCTCAATTCTGCTTTGTTATTTTTGGTTTTTTGCTGGTAAACAACAACAAACTTGGAAAATAACAAAGCAGAATTGAGAAGATTGTCCTGTTTTGGGTATACCGCGTAAGTAGGGTAAAAAATGACGAACCGATTAAAAACTAGACGCAACTAAGCCATCGGACATTGTTGCATCTCCATATCCCTGAAAACTGGCACTCAATTTCGTCTAAATGTGAAAATTGTCACTTATAAAGTGACTTATTTTAATACAACTGGTATAACATTGGAAAATGTTTTTAAACCTTGCTTGGCACATAGAACTTGCTGGTGTATTTTACAATGAAAGAAGTAACTAAAATGGTTTGCCATCACTGACTACATACCTCGTTCACCTCTTTCGACGCTGCTAAGTTCTCGCTCTCGTGTTTCCTGCACATCCTCATCATGATTATAGAAATGATGATCCCTGCCGCCGTTCTGCTCATTTCTGTTCTGTCGTCTGTTGTTGCCGCGACGATCGTTACCGCGATAACCACCACTAGCAACACCACCGCCACCACTGCGATCACTATGGTAACGATCGCGAGGATGATCACCACGTGACTGATAGTCGTCATCATCGCGACGTCCTTTAAATAGGTCCATTTAAATAAATGACACAAAACTTATTGAAATAAGGAATACTACTACCTTGATGATAGCGTTGATTGCCACCATTATTTCCGCCTCGTCCTCTTCCGCGGCCTCGTGGGCCACCGCGGCCAGAACGTACTGATTCAATGTCACTGCTGTAACCGCGGTCTGAACGGCGCGTCACAGGAAAGTTTTGCATTGAACCCATTGTGGACTCCTGAATGGCTCGTAGCTGTTGATCGATTTCAAGTTTTTCCTGACGCAACTGTTCGACTTCCTGGTGTATAGAAAAAGTAATAAAAAAGGAATTTTATTTGGATTAAAACCAATTGTTCAAATTACCTTCAAATGCGCTAAATGATATTCAAGCAAAACTTTTGCATTTGAAATACTTTCAACGGTACCAATGAACACAAATGGTACGTGTCCATGTTCCCGTGGAATATTCTGGTCTTGCTCATCATCGCCAGCGATCTATAATAGAAATATGTTAGGCTTTCCTCTTGAAAGGGATAATAAAACATTTCATTTGCCCCTTTAACCTTAATCCGAAAGACTCCACTCTTGTCAACAATCTCCTGAATGATGCGACCATTTTTACCAATCACCTTACCCACCAACTCTCGGGGCACCTGAAAGAATTCCTCGGCATATTCCAGCATGGACCGAGCACGCTGTACGGCTTCTTCAGATTCGCCGGTTATTTTAAACGTACAACTTTTCTCCTCCAGTTCAATATTCGTAACACCATCGAGAAGGCGGGCAGCTTGTATATTGGCACCGTGGGATCCAATGGCCAGGCCCATTAAGTCTTCACGCACATGAAACTCGTCGGTATAACTGTTGAAGAAAGAAAAAAGAAATAGAGAGAACTGGTTGGATGGTTCTAAGAGGCAGCAGAGGCATTTGAGGTCTTAGAAGAATACACTCCAAACCAAAAACGAGTTCGTAAATTTTAAAAAATGTATTTTTGAAATCTTTTCGAACCACTAACTCACCCACGATTAAGCAGCTTTGTCGATTCCAGCTGACGTGCTGCTTCCTCAGTTCTCTTTAAAAGCATAACCTACAATATATCGAAAGAAAGGTTTTTAAGATTTGAAGTGTACACAACAACGCGGAAAAGTTTCTTTTTGCGAAGAATCACACAGCACCTTCTGTGACAAGTTGCGAAAATGCATATCCTTCAACATGCCGGCTCTCTTCTGGGTATAGTCCCATTTAGAGATAACAATTAAACTGTCCAGCTCGCGATTGTAAACACAGACGCCAGCGCCGATTGTACGTTGAAACTCCTTATGGATGCCTTCTTTTTGGGCCCTAAAAATTAAAATTACATATTTTTATTGTATGTCAATTTAAAACCAAAGAAAGACCCTACTCTTGCCGTAATTCCTCGGGTACTCGAATTTGAAACTGATAGAAAGATTTCGGTGTTATTGGCGGATTTGGATTTTTCAGACGTAAGCGTTTTATTTCGCAGATTTCAGTGTAGGGTGTCTCGAAACCGATGTAGGCCACGGCACAGATATCAGCCTTAATCATTTTAATCGACGCAATCCACCAACCGCAAGATTCGCGCTCTGTCGAACGCGTAAACACTTCCACTTCCATGTTTTCTTCAAAGGTGGGCGGCGTCAGATCAGACTCATCCGGAGGCAAACGCACTGCAGCGAATGGATATTTTTGTACATCAGGGCAGCTGAGGATGCGGTGACGCAAGAGAGAGAGAAAGTGAGAAAAAAAAAAGAGAGAGAGAGAGAGAGAGAAAGAGAGAAAGAGAAAACGAGAGAAGGGGGAATTCAGAAAATAAAACGAAAAAATTATTAATTATAAGCGGGATAAAGAATGTTATAATTCAAATCATTTTAACAATTCAACATATTTGACAAACAGGTGCAACGAATGCATTCTTAAATAGAGATAACTCTCGCTTTAAACGGTGGATGGGTTTACCGGAGAGTGAGTAAATTGAAATCATGTCTCGAGTAATTCGAGTCCACCATTAACATGTTATAATTCAATATTAAAAAAAAAGAGACAAGAGGTCAAAGTGAAATTCAAGACCGTGTATAGAATGGAAAGACGAAGCTTTCCTGTTCATCGAGGTTTATCTGTACATTATAATTGTTGCTTCCTTTTTAAACTTTTTTTGCATATTTCAATTTTTTTTACACATGATCGTACATTTGATTCCTTTTTTTATGAAGTGTAAAAACCAATACACTAGTGTATTGGAACCAATTACACTAGTAATTTTTCACTTTAGTGTAGAAACCAATGGCGAAGAAAAAAAAATGAAAAGATGACAGAATAGAACTGGTGGCTTCTTGCCTCTTAATAGAAAACACGGGCCAACTTTGGACCCGTGCCAAAATTAACACTAAAAAATGCACTAAAATATACAATACAATTCGGTCAACAGCCACCAACAATTTGTAAAACAACTTCCGCAAGATGATGTTAAAATTATGTCTCTTGCTCAATTTTACTGACAATTCAATATTTTATATATTATTTTATGTTACTAAACTGGAAAATATAAAATAAATGTACATATTAAGCAAACAATAATTATACTTTAATCCTACCATAGTTGAAGGTACAGTTCTGGTTAACCTCTTGGTAATTTTATGACACATTTTATATGGTCATAGAGCCATTATTATTATCACATGTAAGAATGTAGTACATACATACATATGTATGTACATATAATATCATGTAGTGAATCTTTGCATTTTACTAAAAAAGGCCTTAGAAAAGAGCTTAAAGTATAAAAACAAATATCTTCAGTTTTCCAGAAAAAATTTCTTCATAAAATTTCGAACGAAAATGTCATTTGACAACACTATTTTAGAATGAACCATAGCATCCATGTATTTTTAAAAATAGCATCATTATATCGAATTTAGTATATACATATACATATGATGGAAATAGAAGTTTGGGATCACTTTGAAATGCATGCATGGTACTACGATTATTGCAAATGATTTCTATAATTCAACGTTCCAAAATCGTTCCCAAAATAAACAAAAGACAAAATTAATGAATACACATAAATAATGTACATACATATACATATAGTGAAAACATAATATAAATAAATGGAAGATCAAGTAAAAGTTTTAACTTCGGCCTGATAGAAGCTCATATACCCTACACTCGTAGCTGCTAAAAAAGAGATCCCAATCAATCTCTAATATTTTGGTGATTGAGTATTCACGCTGGAATAGAATGTCTTCTAACTCGTAATATGGAAAACAGCTGATATACATTTTGAAATACTTTTTAAAAGAAGGTGCTTCTTTTTGTTGTGATTATTTCGTACATTTTCAATCTTAAGGCCTGACCAAGCCCGCCATATGCAAGCCTATTCACTAGAGAGCGAAACTACGAACACACGTAGTCTCATTGAGCCCTCCATACTCTGCATATGCTCAGTATTGTTGAGTTCTCATCAGGGTTCGGAATGCACGTAGCGTAAGCAGCACCACCGTCACCAAGCACAGCGCTTACAACTGTGCTTCACTCAAATGTCACATCACAATCCGAAAAAGACCCGAAAATTCGAAAGGAAAATTCGGATAGAACTCGTATCGAATAGATATACAGTGCACGCGCAGTAGTGTGAACACCGTAAAATATGAACACTTTTTATTTTGCATTGACTACTCTAAAGAGTGAACAAGACTTGAAAGCTCTAAAAGATGAACAATATGAAACATATTTATATGAATGCTTACATATTGAAAATACATAAATACATGAAATTTTCGAATTTTTTAATTCGGGGAATTCCGTATTATTGCGAATTGTGCGTGTTTGGCTTAAAAATAACAAGTTCACGCGTGTTCAGGTCATACGAATTAATTCTTAATTCTTGTGAAATGAATACTTAAACATTTTTAAATAAATATATTTCTGTATTTGGTTCTTTTTCAAATAAAATTAAACTTGGTTTCATAAATGTAAATTTCCATTTTAAAATGCATAATTGGGATAAAATGGGGATATGTTTTGCCTTAAATTTTGACATTCGCAAAAGTGAACAAATTCGAAACTGTGAACCCGCTTGGTTTTAATTAGTTCACACTACTGCGCGTGCACTGTATAGAGAAATAGCTGTTGCCCGCAACTTCTTTCGCGTGGAATAGTGCTTGCTCTAACTTAGTTCAATTGAATGATATACATATGTACACATCACAGTCGTTCGTTTGCATACATACAACTCCTACATAACGTTATAGGGTTGCCTTGTAAACTCGAAGGCCCAAGAGATACTTCTTGCTTGTTTGTGTCTTATCACGATATAAATTCATTTATTATTGACATCTATTCTGTCTAGCACAATGTTTACTTAATTTAAAATTGAGATTGAATTTCCCTACAATCCTTCATCTCCTAATTACACGTCAACTTTTTATAAAATAGGTACCCTATGTCCCTCGTCAGGGTTCCAGCTATCTCCACACCAAATTTCACCAAAATCGGTGCAGCGGTTTAGCCGTGAAAAGGTAACAGACAGACAGGCTTACTTTCGCATTTATAATATTAGTATAGACTAGAACATTAGTAAAGATTTCTCATAAAAAATATTAAAAATGTAAGTTATTAGGAGTATAATGTAATAAGACAATAATATTAAGTATAGAAGTCTAGATTCCATATAGAATTCGTATAGAATCTATCAAAATATTAAAACATACATATGCATTTTCAAATTCAAATACTATAATAATACTAAATTCATATGTTCAGCTTAGTTGGCAATATTCATGCATATGGAATAAGTGCAACTTTTCGTCAATTCTCTATAGTGAATAGGCTTGCATATTTTATGTCAATTAAAACACAATATATGTATGTTTTGTAATTGTGATTTTATACTAATGCTTCAATTAGTCTAGTCTACTTGTGGCTCTTGACTAATTTTTCAATACTACGAGTATTGAGTAGTATTGAAAAATTAGCTACAATATTGCCATTGCCAAACAATTTTTAATAATCCCGCGTACACATCAAAATGCGCAGCAGATCTATACTAAATACCAGATTTTGCAATCAATACGTATTTTACAGCATATAAACCGTTTTATTATTTTTCTAATATTACCGGTGTATGGGCCCTTTAAAAAAAAAAATTTACCACATTGGTGAAATAATGGCTCTTTACTCCAGAAAGGTTGCCGATTATTCTAGCCATAACGTGACGCGAGAGAAAAATGTTTTTTAATTTCCCGTAACAATATACATACATACATATGTTAGAGCCCTCTGATCTTAGGAAGTATGCTTCAGTATCTATTATTATTGCCATCTTTCTTTTCGGAGCAGAATTTTTGGTTTTTTAGTAAAAAAAGTTTTTCGTGGAAACAATGTCACTTAAAGGGTTCAGTTTTTACTGAATTTTTTTAAATTCATAAATCTTCAGATTGTAAACTATTTCAGATTATAATAATTTTGAGAAAAGTAATTTAAAATAAAACATTAACTAATTTTTTTGGTTTAGTGACTTAGTTCACTATGATAATTAAGGGCACATATCATGCAAAAAGAAGGCGCCCTCGGTTAAAAGCACTCAATGATGACGAAGAAAACATTGTTTAGTTCATATTTATACCTATTACTTCTAAGGAAAACTTTCTTAAGATATTTATCTAAATTATGAAAATATGATAGCATGTTTTTTAATTTTTGGAGCCTAATCCCCCTGACCCTTGTACTAGTTCTTTGCTTCGTATAACGCGGATTCGCATAACACGTCATTTTTTGGAACGTAACTCCCGTGTTATACGGGGGTTACCTGTATATACTACTACATACTTGTATGCTTACATATGTATGTATGTATATATGCAGTTCATACATACATACCCATCAACTTCAACGAATACTCCATCGTCGCATACTGCTGTCACCATGCCCTGAAATGTATAAGATTACGATGAGGATCAAATATATGTATATAATTATAAGTCCGTTTAATAAATGATTGTAGATTAAACTAATTCGACGCATTCAAGCAAGGTTTTTTGTTGTACACGGATTACGGAATTTGTCACAAATTTAATTAAATTGTTATCATTAATGAAGACAAGGTTTAGTAACCAACCTTATATTCATTGCAAATAATATACTTTTATTATTTACGGCCCTTTGTTTTTGTAAGGGTGAATTTAATATATGAATAATAATCAAAATCATTGGTCTGTAAAATTTGTTGTGTAAAATTTTTTGCTGCTCCACTTTCTCCACAACTCAAAATTCGCGGCTCATTGTAAAACTAAACCTTTTTATAAGGAGAAATCATAATAACTTTTAACTTAAGAATCAATTCTGACTAAAAAATAAAAAAAGTTCAAGCTCATCACTTTCTTATCAAATTCAAATTTACGAAAAAAATGTTTATTATTCTTAAAGTAACTCATATTTTATATTCGGAAATAACTGTATAGTAGCATAGCATCCGTATTCAACAGCATTCGTTTAAAATAAACAAACAATAAACGCCACCAAAAGATGAAAATTATCATTAGCCGTGTTTTTTTTATTTGAACTGTATAGGTTTTCTCCATATAAATAGAAAACCCAGATTTCTATGTACAAAGTAACATTGCAAATTTTTGATTGATCTGTCAAATTGTTTTTGTTTTTATGTAGAAATCTATTCAAAGCCTGAGAGAATTAGAGATAAGTTTGCAGTTGCAATATAAATAGCTATAAATTTGCAATAGAACTATACAGTTCATCAAAAAAACTACAAGCCGAATTTTGTTAAATTCGAAATCGCAACAATTTCATTGCATACTATCTCAAAAGTAGCGTATTATATTGTTTTTTAATGCGTGTAGTTGGCTAAATTTAATAAGAGCGAAAATCTCACATTTCCTAATAACCTGCATAGAAATCTGAGTTTTTTACTTTGAATAGAGTTTGTACAGTTCATCGAAAAAACACGGCTCAAATTAGGATACGTTTGATATATTATATTAATGAAGTTTGATACGATTTCGAATTGAACAAAAATTCCTATCGTTTTTTTAATGAACTGTATAGTTTATTAAAAAAACACGGCTAATACAATTTCTAAGCTGAATAGAATGTATTAATGTTGGGTTAACGCCCAACTTCCAAATTCATTAATCTGGCAACTTTCGTGTGGTGGCTTGATTGTCATAGGCTCTGGATGACAGCAGATACCTCCACCACCTCCAAGAATCTTTAAAAATTGTTGTTTGTAGACCAGAGCAATTAGGATTTAGAAAAGAATTTTTGAATCCTAAAGCGATTTAGAGAACAAACCCACCTTATAGTAGGCGCCGTTGTCGAGCCTCACTTCCACAAGCAAATCGTCCATTTTGTTAATTTATGCTCTTTCTCACAGCGAATCACCAAATAAAAGTAAAATTTCCAAAAATAAAGTTTTTCCCTTTTTCTGATTCCTCCGCTGTGTCAACGCTGCGATGTTTATGTCGCTGCAGCTCTGCCAATGTTGTCGTTTAGTTTCTCGGTTGTTGCTACTATTGTTGCTGCCACTACTTCAAGCTGGTATTTGATATATGTATGCGATATTTTTTTCTTATTCTATGTCCCTCAGTCTTAGATTTTTCGTTTTGAGATTTGTGTTGTAATTAGTATGGTATGGTTGAAACACTGTTGCGTTGCTGTAATGTTGAGAGAAGAAAGGAAATTAAGATAAATTACCACAAATTCTCATTGCAAATTAGATTTAGGTAAACAAAGCAAATAATTGTTGCACTGATCAGAGCTTAAAATGTTCATAGTTATGTGGCATGGAATATATAAATTTTGTTTCACTTGCGCCAGCGATTGCGCCGTCGACGACGATGACATACACAGCGTTTTTATTGTCCTCTGTCCAGCGAGGATCAGACACCAAGCTCGGTAGTGAGCCTATCGTTCTTGGTGCCTTTAGTTCGCTTTACCGTAGTTTTCTGAATTATTTATTTCCTTTATTTTACTTTCTACGCTTTGACAATTCTAGGGCTCGCCACTTTGATTATTATGAGTTTTCCCCAAATTAACACTTCACTTGTGTCTAGTATCATTGCTTTTGTCGTGAAGCTTGTTTAAGGTTTCTGCTTCGGCCCTCTATTTCTCATTCTTTCATTCACGTTTATTCACCGCTTAAAATTCAAATTTTTTCAATTGTACATAAGAAGTTTTGCAATGATTTTCGATGTCTCCGTTTAGACTATTCAATTACACTCACTTTTATTTATTATATTTTTTAATTGTTCTTCGTTAGTTCTTCCCTAAGCCTTCCAAGATTTATTGCGAAATTTTCCTCGTGTGCAGAATCTCCTTTTCAACGAAAAAATTTTAAGCGAAAAATTCTTCGCCTTTACTTTGTCAATCTGTTTCTTTGGGTGAATTGTCCTGAGTTGCTTTCTTACTGCCGTTCGTAGATCGACGGTCTGCAAATTTCGCTAATTTTTTGGTTAGATTTTGGTTCGCTATGAATATGTTTATCTCATTTTAATCAATACTGTTAATGGGGAAGAAATTTGGAATTATTTAGCTTCCTTTTTCAGTTACGAAGGTGCAGCCCCTTGCACTTATTTACAATACTTTGAAACGTTACCAACTTAATGACGTTCCAATAAGAAATGTCGCAAAGTTACCAACTAAAACATTTGAAATTTTTTTAAACTATGGTACATAAATAAGCGCGTTGTGCGTTGCGTTATGCTACCTCTTCTCGAAACAACACTGCGCTGAATCGAAATAAGAGCGTTGCGCCAACATGTGTTTGTGTTCTTCTTCTTATTAACAGAAGAAAAATATTTTGGGCTTACATTTATCGTAGCACAAAATTTTCAATTTTGTTGTTGTTTTTTGGCGATGACCCCAACAACAAAATCAATTTTACTTTCTTTCGTCTGATTATAGTTATAGCCCTTTAAATTTTGAAATTTTCCGTCTATATCGCCTAAACCATAAAAAACATGGATGATAAAAGTAAAGGTAAAGGTAATAAAATTATATTTCATTTATGTAAAACAACATTTTATCCAAAATCGTGTAGTTTTGGAGAAAACTTAAATTTTTAATTTTTGTTACCTTTTTTCTCTGTTCTTTAATTTTTTCTCCATAAAATGTATAATTAATCTATACAATTATGTCAATATTAAGAAAGCATAGATTCTTAGCTTTCTGCAGATATGTTTTGCACCAGTATCGGTGTAGGATTTTTGGAGAAAACGCATTTTCCAACTCACAATCACGTAAGTATAAGTATAAAGTACTTTTTTTAATTCTACTTTGTTACATTCTACTATACGCGGAAAAACCTGTATAAAAAATGTCACATTACAGCACGAACACAGTCAGGTCGCTAGCGACTAGTCGCTGTCAAAATTACATTGGTTCTTATGGGAAACGAGAAAAAAATAAAATTTCCCCTCAAACGAAATAGAAATACTCGAACACAGCAGAATTAGCAGAAAAGTGAATTGATGTGAGTATAATTTTTTTTTCTTTTTAAAAATATCTTCTTTTTTCTATATATAAAAATGAAAGTCATCAACGCCCAGGCTAAACGATTGGACCTAGAAAGCTGAAATTAAATTGCACAGACGTTTTCTTTATGATGTATACAAGCACTAAGAAAGGATATTTCGAAATTCAACCCCTAAGGTGGTGAAAAGCTGAAATTAAATTGCACAGACGTTTTCTTTATGATGTATACAAGCACTAAGAAAGGATATTTCGAAATTCAACCCCTAAGGTGGTGAAAAGGGGTTGCAAAGTTTGTATGAAGAATATTTTATTTGTGGTCAGATTTGCTTGAAACTTGGTCTTAATGCTCTTTGGTATAATTACTCAAATACATATTTCGGCATTTTTCGAAATCCAACCCATGAAGGGGTGAAACGGGGTTGCAACGTTTGTATGAGGAATATTTCATTTGTGGTCGGAAGCAACACCCGCTTTCTAACCATTTAACCAGAATGAGCCACAGCAACGCGGGGTCGGGTACATCTAGTTTAAATCTATTTATAATTTCCTTTTTGAATAAAAATTGTCTTAAAAGGATGGACAATGATGAGAAACTCATACAGAAGCTGATTTCAGCGACCTGAATGTGTTTGAGCTATTATCGAGAGAATTCTGTTGGTTGAGGGTAATGACCCCACACGCGGCAAAAGGCCGCCAATATGCAGAAAAACCTGCATGCAAAAAACTTCACATTACCGAGAGCATTCTGCTGATTGAGGGTTATGTTGAAGTTTTCGCTTTATAACTCATTGTAAACTTCGCGAAACATATTGCGGACTCTTAAAAGTTAAAAGAAACAAGAAAAATTCTTATTATTTGCAAACTCTTGAATAGTTCTTTCTTTCATCTGTACATTTTGTATTTCGCTGCAAACCTCATAAATGAAAATTTCTGTGCCAACTTCATTTCCTAGCACAAGGGTCGGCAACCTTTCTGGCGTTAAGAGCCATTTTTCCTCCGATGTGGTAAATTATTTTTTTAAGAGCCAAATACGTATAAGTACATACACATCGGTAATATTAAAAACCGAATAAAAAAACATGATACCGAATAAAAAAATCGTTTTTATACGATATAAAAGATTTTTACAACAAACTAAAAAATTTAACGAAAACTATTCAAAATTTGAAAAAAACACTTCGAATAATTCACCGAAAGGGGCATGGTAGCTATATCTTGATATTCGTTGAGTTTTTAACTCAAAGTGGGCATGAGTGATTAGTTTATTCTTGGTTTTGCATTCTCATCCAGTTGTAATCTATGGTTCAAATTTCAAGTTTCTAGCTCATCGGGAAGTTAGCTAAAATAAATTTCAAAATTTGCACTATTCAAGAGCCACAAGTATGATTAAGCATTAAACACAATCACAGCAGTGAGAAGCAACTTTATTTCTCAACTGTCAAAATTACATGGGCTCTTATGGAGATCGAGAAAAAAGTTTGATTTCCATTTTGCTGCCCTTACTTGCTGCTGAATCTTCAATTTGCTGTCGAGCTAATTCGAATTTTGACAGCAGCAAAACGCATTTTTGTTGTTTTACACAGCTGTTTGTAAACAAACGAAATTTTTACATTTGATTTTCTCCTATGCAATTTTTTGCTGCCGGAAGATGCTGCTCTGCCATTTGGTTTAACGATACGCTATTTCTTGCAGCCCTTACTTGAAGTTGCTTCTCGCTGCTGTGTTTGTGTTTAATGCTTTAGACTGAGCCGCATGCGGCTCGCAAGCCGCAGGTTGCCTACCCGTGTCCTAGCGCGTGTCAAAATTGGAAATTCGAATTGCTCTGTGCTAGCACGTTGCTTATTTCAGTCACTTCCGTAACACTGCGTGTTCCAATTTAATTTCGACAGCAACGCAACGCACAACGCGCTTAGTGCTGTAACACAGTAAAACGCTTTTTACATTGGGCAATTTTTGTTTCCAACTTCGAATGCTAAGTTCGAATAACGGTGACGAGCTAAAGACAAAAGTGTCTGCGGCCGAGTGCAGACAACTACGTACCGTCAACTATTTCGCTTTCTTGTGTTCTTTTCGCTATATCATGGGACCCGGCTTAACTAAAGAATACGTGCCAAACGCCGATTGTGATCAAGCTTTTTATACCGTTAGTATTTACCGTCAGGACCGGAAGTGGCCATATTTTTTCCGGCGGAAGTCAGCCACCTTGGATTCAGAAGCGTTTAAAGTTTAAATAAAAACACGTCATATCTCCGTAACCGAGTGGCCTATAGGAACATTTAATGTACTGTTAGAAAGCTATTTAGTCTATCATTCTTAAGATTTAATAAGTTATAATGAAATTTATAAAAAAAACTATTTTCGCTGGGAGTCTTTAATTTTTTTCTCTTAAGCGAGTACATTAAGGTATAAAATAAATACTACTATTGAAAAGCCCACTCTTTTCGCTTTAAAACGATATATAATATGTTATACTTACTATATTGATTCACATCCCTACAGGCTTTAATGAGTTAAAGTCGAAAAATGTTTGGCTGTGGCGCTATTTTAATAAAACTAAAAATTAAAAATTTAATAAAATGGCCGGGCGTCTTTACAATCCCCTCTGCACCAACAGAACAAAGAAGGAAAATGAAGATCCAGAATCTGATTATGAAATTTTTGTAGATTAATTAAGACCCCATAATATTACCAGACTAGACCAGATTACTATTATACACCATAGTAAGGTAAAAAAAAAACTTTTTTTATATATCTTCTTAAATTGATACCTTAATGTATTCGTTTAGGAGAAAAAATTGGTAATTTAAAAAAGATTTGGACAGTTTTCCAAAAAAGCCGTTATAACTTCTTTTCGGTTGCGTATACAAAAAAAAAACTATTAAACATAAATTAAGGTTAATAAAATTATCTTTCTAAGGGTATATTATTTGTCATAATATCTCTTTTAGCTTTTAAGATATCAACCTTTAAGTGGTTACACTTCGAAGGCTTCTAGATCCAAGATGGCTGACTTCCGCCAGAAAAGAGATGGCTACTTCCGGTCCTCACGGTTAAATATAACGGTAAAAAATTTTGGAAAAAAATCGACGTTTGGCAGGTATTCTTAAGTTGTTCCCGGATACCACATAAGGGAACGTCAAAAAAGGTAAAAGAAAAGATTGCTTTATTTAAAATGGACTAAGGCCCCTAATGCGAGTGACGGCGCTATAAATTAACTCCCAAATATATATTAGCTAAAAGCACGTACTCTCACAAATTTTTTGATACCAAAATTATATGGCTGAATAATTTAGTATAGACGCTATAACGAAAAAAGTGGAATACAATCCATATATTGCTACTTAGACTTAGAAGGCTATATCGTACACTCTGGCAGGACAGTTCTTCCTGTGTCTGGTTTGCTGATTTCTGAATTTGTAATAAATTTTTCTGCTAAACAAGAACAAATTTGGAAATCAAATACACTCTGTCCTGTCAGAGTGTACGATATAGCCCTCTTAATTTTCTTTTAAAAAAGTATCTATGTAGGAAATGGCAATAAACGTTTCTAAATAAAAATATTTAAAAAATTTTAAACATTTCTCGGCGAATGAGGTGTAATATATCTTAAAGAGGGATGTTTTAATTATAATAAAACTAAAAAACTAAAAAACGATAAAATTAATTATTCTGGTATAATCAGTTTTATCGAATTCAATTTAGTATTTGAGATATAGGATAAAATCTGAAACAACAATAAAATAGATTTTTGTGATTTTCAATTACAATCCGTAAATGACAAATGGGTCTATTCAGGGAAATCTTTTGTGTAAAATATCTGTGAAATAAGGTAAATAAAATTATCTTTCTAACAGTATATTATTTGTCATAATATCTTTTTTAGTTTTTAAGATATCAACCTTTAAGTGGTTACACTTCGAAGGTTTCTAGATCCAAGTTGGCTGACTTCCGCCGGAAAAGAGATGGCTACTTCCGGTCCTTACGGTTAAATATAACGGTAAAAAATTTTTGAAAAAAATCGGCGTTTGGCACGTATTCTTAAGTTGTTCCCGGATACCACATAAGGGAACGTCAAAAAAGGTAAAAGAAAAGATTGCTTTATCTAAAATGGACTAAGGCCCCTAATGCGAGTGACGACTCTATGAATTAACTCCCAAATATATATTAGCTAAAAGCACGTACTCACAAATTTTTTGATACCAAAATTATATGGCTGAGTAATTTAGTATAGACGCTATAACGAAAAAAGTGGAATACAATCCATATATTGCTACTTAGACTTAGGAAGCTATATCGTAGACTCTGACAGGACAGTTTTTCCTGTGTCTGGTTTGCTGATTTCTGAATTTGTAATAGATTTTGCTGGTAAACAAGAACAAATTTGGAAATCAAATATACTCTGTCCTGTCAGAGCAAACACAGGAAGAACTCTTCTGTCACCGTGTACGATATAGCCACGTTAAATTAAGTAAATATTTTAATTTCTTAAGATTTTTTTCAGGAACACATGTTGGAACGTAAACTAAAGGGTGGTTAAATTTTAAGGGCCGATGTTGAATGTGAACCACACCTAAACGTCAAGTTTTCTTCTGCATTTTATTTGGCATTTCTCAATTTCAGACTAACTCAATTTGAACTCAAGTTAAAGTTATTCAGGCTTATTATGAAAATGGGCGTTCAAATCAAAATGCATATCGTGCACTTCGTGATTTTTTCGGTCAATTTAATCGTCAATAAGCAGAATTGCCGCATTTGGGCGAATGATAATCCAAGAGTGATTGTCGAAAAACCAATGCACCCACAAAGAGTGACTGTTTGGTGCGGTTTATGGGCTGGCGGCATCATCGGGCCGTATTTTTGCCGTATTTTTGCAAAATGAGGCCGGTCAGGCAGTTACTGTGAATGGTGTTCGCTATCGTTAGATGATAACGAACTTTTTATGACCCGAATTGGAAGATATGGATGTGGACGATATGTGGTTTCAACAGGACGGTGCCACTTGTCACACAGCTAACGAAACAATGGCTCTTTTGCGCGACAAATTCAATGGCCGTGTTATCTCACGTGGTGGCGATGTAAATTGGCCGCCAAGATCATGTGATTTGACACTGTTGGACTTCTTTCTTTGGGGCTATTTGAAAGAAAAGGTGTACGTCGATAAGCCAGCAACAATTCAAGAGCTAAAGGATGAGATAATTCGGCACATTAACGGCATAGTACCTCAATTATGCCTCAGCATCATCGAAAATTTTGACCATCGGATGGAGGTGTGCCGCCGAGGTCGCGGCGGCCATTTGGCCGATATTTTGTTCCATACCTAATTGAATCATACCAATATTATCATAATAAAAAGAAATGACAATAATTTCCTAAATAATTTTATGTATGTATACAATAAGATTTATTTATTTACAAATTTTGAGTACAATAAGAATATAAATTCTTTTTTAGTACATTTAAAATACAACGGTAATAAGTTATAATTAGATTTAAAAGTTATTTAATTTAATTATTACTATTTAAAGAAATAAATTTTACAAACTAAAGATGAAAAGGAGAGGTAAAGGGTAGAAAGAGGTTATGAGAATAGAATAGATAAGAACGAGAGACTAGTTGCAATTCGAAAAATGTTGCAGGACCATGCGCCTAAACCTGCCTTTAGAGGATGTAAGTTTTAGATCTCTGGGTAGAGAATTCCACAATTTGACGGCATTGACAAAAAAGAACCTTGAGGAATTTAATGATTTAAATGCAGGAGTAATTAAAAGAAGGTTCCTCTGTGTTTGTCCGAACTGTATATTATCATATAGGTATTTTGGAGTCTTAGTATATATTACGTTGTGCAAAAAGATAGAGTTTCTGATTTTATAGTAACATTCAAGATCATAACCCAATATACTGCATCGATAATCTGATAAATGATCAAACTTGCGAAGACCATAGACATATTTAGTAGCATAATTAAAGGCAATTGATAACTTTAACATTGACCGAGAATCGGAATAATTTGTGTTTTATTCAAAATCAACATCGGCCCTTAAAATTTAACCACCCTTTTTTGCCGTCTAAATCGTCGTATATATTGTCGTTAAGTAACGACTTCAATTACTTTATAGGTAATATTTTATTAAAAATAAGAATTAAATAAAAATATATATTTAAAAAAAAAAAAAAACAATATATTTAACAAAAATAAATAAAACTGATTACGTTTCCAAAAACATTTCTTTTTCGTTAGAAACTGGAAATATTTTTCTCTAATTATTGATATCTTAACCATGTCTGAGCTTAAATAGTTATTGAGAAATTCAAAAAAGAACTACAAATTAAAAAAATAATTTCTTCTAGTTTTTTAGTTGATAAGTTAGCAACGAAATTGTAGCGTGTAGATACAAACGAATATTTAGGGTGTGACGGAAGTAGTGGATAACCCGGTCTGTACTTTTAGGGGCTACCTCGGCTGCTTAGAAAAAAAAGGATAGTAAAAAACTATTTACAAACCACTCTAAAAGCTATGCCACTTTAAAATAAAACGATTTTTCCTTTCGTAAACGTAAATTTAAAAGTTTCTGGTGGAAAAAAAAATTTATGCAACCTATGTGGGCCACAATTTTAAAATATGCCTACTTCATATAGTTTTCAAAAATGGTATAACATCTCATACTTTTCTTAAAAAATGATTAAGTCTTCTGATTAAGACAAAAAAGTTGAAAATTAAATAGAACTTTATCACGATTACGGGAGAACATATAAAAGTATCGGTATGAAATTTGGCACGAATATTCTCTGTCATCATAGACTATTTGGTATTGAAAATGGATAAACTCGGACTGGTGCCACGCCTACTTTTTATAGCAAATAAGATTTTCCCCATGCTTATAGTCCAATTACTCAGCTCGTAGAGCGAATTTGGGGCAAACTTTTATTCCCAAGCACACTGTCTTAAACTAAAATTTACTCCCAAAAAAATTGGCGTGGTCCGCCCACTGGTGACAAAAAAAAAAACGATTACAGAAGAACGGGTAGGAGCGTTGTCATGAAATTAGGCACGAATATTTTATCCCATGATGTCGAAAATGTAGAAAATTACTACTGCCACGCCAACTTATTAGGTAAATAGTAATGTATCCGATTTGAAAGCTGAATTTCGCAGCTTTCAGTCCGGATCTGAAGCTCTGCCGTGTTTGCCGTATTGGTGAGTGATCTCAGAAAAATGGGCGGGACACTGATATACTGTTACATGATGATGAATATTCGTGCCAAATTTCATACAGATACCTTTATATGGTCTCCCGTGATCGGGATAAAGTTCTATTTAATTTTCAACTTTTTTGTCTTAGTCAGAGAGGGGCTTTTGATGAATAACTAGCAAAACCTTAATAATTTTTTAAGAAAAGTATGAGATGTTACTATACCCATTTTGAAAACTACATAAAGTAGGCATATTTTTAAAATTGTGGGCCACCTAGGTTGCATAATTTTTTTTTTCACCAGAACTTATCCATTAAAAGAACAGGAACCAAATTTTTGTTTTTAGACTTTTTTGGAAACAAACCAGAAACAGCTGGTCATAAATTGTGCTGCGCATGGGAAAGGCCCAACATTCAAGGATATTATTTTTAAAACATCCACTGATAATTCCCAAATTTCTCGTTGCAGTGCCCAATAATGTGGTCATAGGCAAACTCTTAGAGTAATTTGTAAAGTTTGTAGTTTTTTTTTGAGCAGCATCTTTTTCTGAGGGGTAGCCCCTAAAAGTACACACCGGGTTATCCACTACTTACGCCATACCCTGTATATGTAAATAGGGGTGACACATTCGCATCCGCGCCGGGTGACACCAAGCCGAGGAACGCTTGGTGCTTAAAACCCAAATTTGAATTTGAATTGTATTGTGGAAATATTCTATTCCTAAGGTATAATTAAAATTCCAATTTAACATTAAAACCCTCACATGATTTTAAACATTTTACAATATGTGTCCCTTCAATGCATAAATTGCAGCAAATTTTAAATCCGTTGTAAGAAGTTTTTCTAAACTCACTAACTATACGACGAGCTTAAAATAGCCAATAGCGTGACCAAGGCGCAGCTGACCAATAAAATCATTTTATAATAAATTCGGAACAACTCACTCAAAATAATTTGAGTAAATTTTTCCGTGAGAGAAAATTATGTCTGTGAAAAATATTTACGCGCACACATAAAATGTGTGACATAGAAATGCAAATAATGATTTAGGAAATGCTGATATGGTGTTATTAATTTAATTAGTATATTGATAGGCCAAAGACCTTTAGTTGCTCGAGCCTATATTTAAGTTTATTTTATAATTAATTAAAAATAAACTTTATTAACCCGGGTCAGTCCTTAATATTTACAACTTTATTAGTTCTTGGGGTAGTTTTCGACCCCTGAGACAAAAAGCTGGCTTTTTCTACAAATTCTACATATTTGTGTACATAATTTTAGTTCTGTAATAGAAAGCATTCTTAAACGATATAATAAATGCAAAATTTTGTGGGGACATTTTTTTCTAAGCTTTATGCAGCGGTAATTACAAAAGTACTATATGTGCGCTAATACACAAAGGAAAATGACAAGCCAAACAAAGTTTGTCGCTTTGTAAGCATTATATTTACAAGACACATAGATAATAAATTTAATTTACAAAGACTACTTTTTGCGAATTTGGATAAAATGTGATTTTGTTTCGGAATGCCAGATCCTAAGAGAATTTTAAGAGAACTTCTTTCTCTCTGTATCCAATTCAATTCAATTTTGTATTCTGTTGTATTGATCCAATATTTTGGTTTTTCAGTAAAAAGTGGCCAAATTTTTCGAAAGAAAAAAACCGTGACAGCAAGGCTGAATTTTACAGCAAAATAAGCTTTCGTTGGCTGCCGGCTGTCGCTGCAAGGTTGTGGCTCTACTGTCATGATTTTATTGTGTGTTGTTGTGCACTGCTCTGCTCTGTTATGATCCTTCCTTCAATGCTCACTATGCTCTATGCTGTTCTGCTTTGCTTTCTTTTGTTCTGTTTTTCACTGCTCTGTTATGAGCTGCACTGTTTTTATACCCTACACCCGAAGGGATGAGGGTATATTCACTTTGTGCTTCCGTTTGTAACGCAGCAAAGGAGGCGTGGCAGGTATAGAAAAGTATATATATTCTGGCTCAGAATCACCTCCTGAGTCGATTTAGCCCTGTCCGTCCGTCTGTCTGTCTGTCTGTCTGTCCGTCTGTCTGTGGAAATCACGATTACAGGAGAACGAATGGAGGTATCATCATGAAATTTGGTACGAATATTCTTTGTTATCCTACGCTATTTGGTATTGAAAATGGAGAAAATCTTACCAGTGCCACGCCTACTTTTTATAGAAAATATGCACTCATCCGTGCTTATAGCTTAATTTCTTAGCTTGTAGACCGAATTTTCAGCTAAAATTTTATTTCCAAATCCACAATCTTAGACTAAAATATATACTAAAAAATGGGCGTGACACGCCCACTTATATACTATACCATATAATGAGGTGTCAGGTGTTTAGTACGAAAAACGGTGTTGTAGATGAGTTAATAGAAAAAAATGTACTCCCTGTAAATTTAAGAAAAGTAGGTGTCACCCGCCCACTTTTTATCACTTCGACAGATGCGGGTGTAGGGTATATGAGCTTCGGCCAGGACGAAGATACTCTTACTCTGTTATGCTCTTACTTGTTTCTATTCTGTTCTGTTATACTCTGCCTTGCTCTGTTAGAGCACAGAACTTTAATAATAAAGCTTAGCATATTGTATTTACAACAATTATTATATTTATACTTGTTGTGGTTTAGACATGATGGTGCTCTCCTTTGCTTGCGCTGCGTTCATCATCGTTTATTGTTGCTTGTCTATGATAGTATGTACATATGTAGCATCATACGTCTAACAAATTAAAATGTTTATATTTTTGTGTTTGTTGGTACGTAGGTATTAGGGGTGACAATCCCAATTGATTTTTGTAATACCGGAATTTTTGGTATTAAAAAATAGATTCCCCCTTTTTTTCGGGATTAGAAGAGTACATAATAAGGACAGGAGTACCTTAATTAGGACAGTGTTCTAAGTCAAGGAACCAAAAAATATATTTCTATAAGTTAATAAAAATATATAAATAAAAAAAAGTATTTCGCATTTCATTCCCTTAAATTAATATTATCTGAAATAAATTTTATTCATTTAACGATTAAAAATTTAAATTTCATTTAAATTTAATCTGTTGGGAAACTTTTTTTAAATAAAATAGATTTTTTCCTTTTTATATGTATAGAGAATTTTATATGTTAGAAACAGATGAAATTTAGAGTTTTTACTCTATATATCTCTGTATTAGCTCAATCACAGGGCAGCAGTAAAACCATATATGTGTGTATTTTTACGCAGAAAATTAATCCCGAAAAAAATGAAATTTTTATGTGTAAATCCCGGGATTTTTGGGACTAAAAATTGTGGATCCGGATTCCCGGGATCGTCACCCCTAGTAGGTATGTATATATCTGTTGTCATTGCTTTTTTCTACAGCTCTTTTTGCCAATCATACCCCGTAAGTTTTATTTTCATTTTCTCGTTTTAGTTTTCCGCTTCGGTTTTTGGATTTGGTTTTAGTTTAAATTAATTTTTTATTTTAATTTTTTCAATTGTAGTTGGTTAGAATGGACCTTCTTGTGTTTCATTTGTAGTGCAACAGCTGTCGTGTTTGGTCGTTTGAATTCGCCGCATTTGTTTCAAACGGTAACGGTAAAAGAAAAAATAATAAAAAGCCACAAAAAACTTGGCATTTAATTCATGTTTATTGTCGCTGTATCAAATCATATGTACCGAATGATTACTTCATTTGACGACGGCATCCGGTTTTAAGAATTTCCTTAAATACATACAGAGTATAATAATAAAAGCATCAGAATGCATATAATTTTTCTGGCAGGTAAAGACATTTTTTAAAAATGTTGGTTTGTTGCTGGCGTAAAGTAACATTATTTCATATAAAGTGATAACATAAAGTGAAAAAATTAAGAAATAATTCTTCTTTTAAAATTTCTGTTCTTTTTCAGTAAACTTCTTTTAAAATGAACTGAGATTTTTTTATTTGTTATATAATATGCGTGGTTATAAAAATAACCAACCATCCTGCTTAGCGTATTTATTCAATCAACAAATTGTTTTTGAAACCAACGTTGGCAGATCATATGGCCATTTCGGAGCAAGCCACTTCTCCTAATCAGCGATCTTTTTTGGTTGGTTCTGTTTTTAATTCTTGCTATATAAACTAATTGAATATCAAAGAAATTTGGGCCCTTTCAAAATGTTCGTTACAAATTTTAAATTGATTTTGACCCAGTTTCACGATGGGCTGGAGACTCGATATTTTAACTTTAGCTGAAAACTGGATGACAATGTAATAATAAGCATTAGAGCAATGGTACTCAACCCTATGCCCGCGGGCGTCTGGCAACCGCTAATGCTGTTACATGTGCCCACCGCTGTACGACAACGATGAAAATTGTGTTCTATTATTGCACTAGAAAGCTTTCAGTCATTCAGAAAAGCAGTTTTACTTCTCTTTTTCCTCCATTCAAAAAAATTCTATGCTGATGCTTAAGGTTCAATTACTCAAAACGTATCGTAGCGGGATACCACAACCAACAACAACTCTATTTGAAGTACAGTAACGTAGTACGTCACGTTACGTTTTGATTAATTGAACCTTTAAGGCTCAGTTTCATAGACTCCATTTGCGTGCGTATCCGTCAGAAATCTCACGCATAAAAGTTGAAATATATGTAAACATATGGGATAAGTTTCATAGAGTCCGTGCGTTTACAACAACAATTGTTATAGTTGTAATATATTTCTGACGGATACGCACGCAAACGGAGTCTATGAAACTGAGCCTTAAAGGCTCATCTATTACAACTATAACAATTGTTGTTGTAAACGCACGGACTGTATGAAACTTATCCCATATGTTTACATATATTTCAACTTTTCTTGCGTCAGATTTCTGACGGATACGCACGCAAACGGAGTCTATGAAACAGAGCCTTTACTCGTAAAACTCATCATCATGTATGAACACACAGATGGAAAGAGCGGCAAGAGATATCTCGCATGTGTAAACACCGCGTCAAAGTAAAAAATATGCAATGCCTCGCAAATTCTTAGGTTTAAATAATAACGATTTATTATATAACGAGTTGCAACTCTTAAATTTCTCTTTCTCACTACATAAAAATATACTCGTACTGTAAGTGTCAACATGGTATATTACTGCACAAAAAAGTTTTTTGCACAGGTACTTCAAGCATCTGTAGAATTTAAGTGCCTTTTTTCAACTGTAGAATTAATTAAGGAATTTACTAGCTTCCGTTTCTTTAACTCGTAGTTAAAAAGACAATTATAATTTACCCAGATAGACAAGCATCCAACCCAAATGACTGCAGCAACCCAAAATGGTTACACAGGGGTTTAACAAATTTTTATTGTTGAAAACCGTCCAGTGGTTTTGTTTGCACCTGCCTCCTACAATGTGTGAAATTTGTTTCGTGCTATTTTTTATCGATTGCAACATTAAAAATTTTTTGGTGAAATCACCCCCGTGAGTTAATAACTTGACTTTGGCTAAAAAAAAATTTAATTTATTTTGTATCCTCTACTTAAGTTGAGGAATAAAAACACTTTGGTTGATTTATTTTTTAAGACTTCTTTATTTGAATGTTACTTTCAAAAATATTTTCTATCAACTGCGCTCTATTATACATACTATATTTCTAGTTAATTCATTGAAGGTAGATATGAAGTGAATACGTTACAAAAGGGAATTTGATTTACCTAATTATTACAAAAACGTTGCCTTCTTTCAATGTTATTGCAAACATTTTTGGGTGTCGAATTTATTTTAAACTGAAATTGATTTCCAATATGTATATGTTTTCGCGTTAATCATCAATTGCAGAAACTTTAGATGATTGGTTTATTTCACAATTTCTCACTTCAGCCAAACTATCGGAATTTTTGACGGAGTGGGAAGTTGTTCTGACGTAACTCGTGTGACCACTTCGGCGGCACACTTTTTACTACGTAAAAAATCAGCTTGGTGACGTTTCCTATTGATTTGTGCAATACAAATTCTTGGGTCAAAACACCCCTGTATGCAGGTTCCCACCATGTCCAAAATTCGTTTCAAGATATTTCGGGATCTTGTCAGAGCTATAGCCACATTGAATCCCTGATAATACGCAGAACTGAGGAGAGACTGACTTCGAAGTACCAGTCCAGACCGTCCGGAAACATACATCCCACCGCTGCGTACCTAATCCGCGCCAAAGCAGGGCACTGACATAGGAAATGTTCTACAGACTCCCTAGCATCGGAGTCGTGACAGCTGCAACCTTATTAAACTCAGGCCTCATTAAACGGCATGCTTTCCAAACTAGCATCTTTCCAAATGGCCAGTGTCCAGTACTTGTGAAGACAATCCTTCTAATGTCCTGTCTAGACATTCGTATCAGTTCGATTGCTCTTCTAGAATTATATTGTGGCCATATTATGTTTAATATTACACAGCCTTGTGTCGTACCCCATTTACTATTTTTTATTTGTTGCTTTACGCTCCCTATTGCGATATGCAAATGTTCTGCAACATCCGCATCCACATCATTACCTCATCATGCCAGCGTTTTTCAGTCAGAGATCGTGGTCATTATGGAGGCCTGCAAACCCGTCCTTAACTCTAACACTCTTCCTAATCCAACGATCGGAATATTTTCCGACAGTCAAGCTGCCATTAAAGCGCTGATGGCTATAGAGGCTAAACGTAAAGGGTGTCCAACGCTGCAAAGACACCCTGGAATGTCTGAGTGAGAGGGCGTCCATTACTATATTATAGGTTCCCGGGCATAGGAACATTCCCGGTAACGAAATGGCGGATGAACTGGCTCGCAGGGGCGCAGCTTTGGATACTCATCTAGCTACCCACATAGCTCCCCACTTCAGGGCGGCTAATGCAAATATTCGGAAACAATACCTAAATCTGGCCTCCGCCAAATGGAAGGGGCTTTCCACCTGCAAAATATCTCGACAACTATGGCCTTCCTACGATATGGAAAGGTCTACTTACTTCCTGTCCAGGGCCAGGAGAGATGCTTCTAGACTAGTTGCGGTGTTAACTGGTCACTGGCTGATAGGAAGACACGCACAAAGGTTGGGATGAAATTACAACTCACTCTGTCGTAGCTGTGGAGATGCTAACGAGGAGGAGACAGTGGAGCATTACTTCTGCAGGTGTCCAGCTTTATCCCTAAACAGAATAATCTGCCTCGGGAAACCCTTCTTTGAAAACCTGAAAGATCTCTCAACAATCAAACTTTATAGCTTCATCTTGTTTATATATAGGACAAAGTGGTTAATGCAGTCTGGTAACTAATTACTTTCCTATTTACAATCTCCCATTCTGCTTCTATAGACAATTCAGTTTCGTGGCAATAAAACGACACATTTGTGCTACTTAGCGCTTCTCTCACATATTTTGGGGTCGGGAGCCACCTAAACTAACTAACTAACATGGGAGCCGTTTCTTGCTAGGTGATCAGCCATCTCGTTCCCAGTAACTGACGAGTGACCGGGAACCCAAATGATTTCGGTGTGCTGCCAATCTGCTTCCGAGGTCATTAAGTTCATGTACACAATCCCGTAATAGGGTTGAGGTAATCACCATTGAACAGATGGCGACTTGGCTGTCGGAGAGTATAGCAACCCTTTTCGATCTTAGGTTGCTGTTGTTTCGCAAAAACCTACGGGCCTTTAAAATAGAAATCTCCGCCTGGAAGATTGTCGTAAAATTTGGAAGCCTGTGAGATCTTGAGATCTTGTTCAGATGAGCAGAAAAGATCCTGCTCCAACTCCTACACTCATCTTAGAGCCGTCCGTGTAAATGCTAGTATTGTTTCCTCCGGGATCATAACCGGCTCTCCAATCCTCCCGAGCTTGGAAGATGGTTCTGAATCGGCGATCCGTATTAATCACCGGAGCTATGTAGTCAATTCTAAAAGCTACCAGATTCTGTGGTAGCAGATCTAGTATAGAGCCATGCCCATACGGTGTGTTTTCTAAATCCCAGCCTCTCTAAGTCTTAGAGCGGCACACGATGTTTCTACTTTTATCTGAAGATCGATAGGTACAATATGCAGTATAACATTGAGTGCGGCAGACGCAGTTGAGCCGATTGCTCCTGTTGCGCCTATGCTTGCCGTTCTTTGTATTCTGCTTAGTTTTGAGACGTTATATTGCTTAGACAGGGTCGGCCACCACACAATGTCGCCATAGCTTAGAATAGGCCGAACAACCACTTTATACAATCGCAGTATAATATACGGTCGTGAGCCCCATCGTTTGCAGAACGTCCTGTTGCAGGTGTAAAGAGCAATAACAATTTTTTCACCCCGACATCGATATTTTCTTTCTAATTAAGCTTTGAGTCAAGAATGAGACCCAAGCACTTGGCTTTAGAGGAAAGACGGAGAGGTTTTCCGTTTCATTTTTGCATATTGAACGGAGGAATTTTCGTTTTTTGGTAAACACAAGACAGAGCACGAGCTCTGTTTTTTAAGGGTTAATTGACAGACCACAGCGACATGCCCATTTGCTTAGTATTTTCAAAGCTCTTTCCATCACCTCACTGATGACGAAAAGAAATAGACCTAATACCATTATCACCACATCATCCGCATAAGCTACGACACTAATTAATTCAAGGTTAAGAGTCTTAAGAAGCTTGTTAATTACTACCACCCAGAGAAGGAGGGATAACACACCCCGTTGCGGAGTTCCTCTTCTAACTGATCGACGGATATGGACATTACCCAGGTTGGCTTGGAAACTCCTAGTCCCCAACATGGTTTCAATTCATGCTATGATTTTGGGGTTTGCTCCCATACGGAGCAGAGAGGTAAAAATCGCGTCTGAGTGAATACTATTGAAGGCCCCCTCGATATCTAGAAAGGCTCCCATCGTAAATTGTTTATAACGTAATGATCCCTCTGTCTGCAAAACCACCTCGTAGAGAGCCGTTTCTACGGACCTACCTTTAAGGTATGCATGCTGCAGGTAAATATCTTTGATTCTTTCCAGTGTCTTAATAACAAAGGAGGATAAGCTGATGGGGCGAAAGTCATCAGCCGTAGAATTCCCCCTTCTGCCCACCTTCAGTATAAAAACCAGTCTCTCACCAGTCTCCAAGTCCTGGGTACATAGCTAAGAGCCATACTGGATTTGAATAGCATGCTTAACTACGGGATTGCAGTATCTGAGATTACTCTGTCTGAGTTACTCTTCAGCGGTCCACACTCACCCCGGCGTTAGTACCTCCTCCCACCCATTAAACCTCTGAGAACTTGAAAAAATAAAGGTAGGTGTGTTGCCCCGGTTTCAAATCTCCAGATTATTTTCAATAATAAAATCGAATGACTCACCCCTGTGGTTGATTTCGCTGCTTTCCTATACCGTATGCCTGGCGTTGGCATCACAGCCTAAAAGCAGGGTGTCCTCTCCGTCAAGGTCTCCAACAAGGTTCTGTAACTCAAAAGGGGGGGGGGGGGCGAAGGGCCATGTACTCTGCCATGTGCCATGTACTCTGATGCTAGGTACAGGCAGCGTTTTCTGGACTCTTCTAGCCGGATGATTGTCAGGTCCTGCAAAGATTGCTACACAAAAAGGCGTTCATGTGTTTCTTAGCAATTATACGTGATCTGGGTTTACTTGGAGTTTTGTAGTAATATATGTTATTTCCTTGTCATGGAGTCCCCTTATCTCTTGGTTACTTATCCAAGGCTCCTGAATCAACCGAACGTCGAGGTCTTTCTCAATCATGAAGGCTTTGAAGTTGTCTACAGCACGTTTCGAGTGCGGTTTCGTTGACTCCACAGAAAATAATGGAGAGGTAATGGAGAATAATTTGCACGACCATTTGGATGCCAATTGAAAGGTCAACTTCTCGAAATCAACTTAACCAAATAGCCATATTTTGAATTTATTAATTTTATGGTTATAATCGCGGTATGGCGCCTAGCGCCATCCTGTTGAAGCAACATCTTGTCCGGATCAATATCATCCATATTTTGAAACATAAAATCATGGGTTGGTAACGAAATCCCGAACGACAAGATCCCGAAAAAGAAAATCCTGATAAATTCCTCCACAACTGAGTGTAGATTGTGAATTGCAGCGATTATCGCACCTATTAATTACGCTTAGTAAAAAAATATGAAAATTGCCATCCCCAAAAAGATTGTATACGGGCAGAGTTGGGCATTAACTAGTTAAATCGTTAAATAGTTAGTTAAAACTTTCTTCATTACTTTTGCTCACGTTAATTTAACGGCGTTACTTTTCAGTTAAAGTTACTCAGTTAACGCCACGCAAAGTAACGCGTTACTTTTTTTTAAGGGGTGTTGGTTGGTCACACGGAGGTGAATTGACCCCAAAAATGTTTACTACACTGTCCTAATTGCGTTTCGTGGTATTTCCTATCGATCTGTGCAATAAAAATTTTGGGGTCAATTCACCCCCGTGTGACCACCCAACACCCCTTAAAAAAAGTTAAATTAACGTGAGCAAAAGTAACGAAGAAAGTAACGTCGTTACTCTCAGTTCACGTCGTTACTTCTCTTTACTCTTCGCTACTTCGTCGTTACTTCGTCAATCAAAGTAACTTTTAACGATAGCAAAGTAACGCATTACTTTCACGCGAACAAAAGTAACGAAAAGTAACTTCGTTACTTTCGGTTAACTTCGTTACTTCGTTACTCAGAGTCCAAATCCGTTTCGTGGTATTTCCTATCGATTTGTGCAATAAAAATTTTTGAGTCAAAACACCCTCGTATGACCACTTTGGGTTGTCGCCACCCACCACCCGCTTTGCTAAAAATTCATTTCGCCCTATCTGCTATCGATTGCCGCAATAAAATTTTTTTAGTATAAACAACAAATTTTTCACCCACATTTTCACTCCTTTGGGTGAAACTACAAAAAGTAACTAAATTCTAAAAAAGTAACGCGTTACTTTGCGTGGCGTTAACTGAGTAGTAACTTTAACTGAAAAGTAACGCCGTTAAATTAACGTGAGCAAAAGTAACGAAGTAAGTAACGTCGTTACTCTCAGTTAACGTCGTTACTTCTTCGTTACTCTAAAAAAATTCTAAGTATTTTTATATTTGTTTAATATTTGTTATAAATTTATATAAATCTTCTAAAAATAATTTGGATTAAATAAGGTGTAAACGTCGTTACTTCTTCGTTACTTCGTTACTCAAAGTAACTTTTAACGATAGCAATGTAACTAGTTACTTTAGAGCAACGAGGACTTCGTTAAAACTAACGAAGTTAAAGTAACTTTAACGAGGATGTAACGAATAAAAATTTGGCCCAACTCTGTATAGGGGTGACACCACTGACATTTTTCATATTAATGTACCTAACTTTTAAAAAAAGCAAATTTTTTATTAAAAACAAAAAAGTAAATATTTCCTTTTGACGTTAGCTACAATTATAATGAGCCCAAATCTAATATATTATATTTGTACATAGCTCTTTTGTACTCGTATTATAAGCTTTTTTAAAAAAGATTTTAAAATATAATCAATTAGTGCCATTAATAATAAATATTTTTATATTCCTTGCCAATTCTGTTAGCATTTTTGATGTTTAGTGACTCTGTGAACGCAAGCGACCATTGGAAATATCCAGATTTAGAAATTGGAGAAGGTAGGTTCTTGGTTTCGTTTATTTATTTAGTAGTCTTGTTTGCAGTAGTTTTTAATAATATCGTTTTTCCTTCGATATTGCGTAAAATGACGTATTATGTTAAAGTGCGTGATTTATCGGGCCATGCCATTAAAAGGTGGCGTCCATTACATGGACGCAAGTAAAACTGATACGCTGGCGTATCACAAGCTATTTGACATTGCTAAAAGAATAATAAATCCGGTTCAGTTTGGCGCAAGGAAATGTCGAGAATACTTGTGGTCCAGAGACAGCGCCATTAATTTTCAATCCTGGCATTTCGGGATTGCATTTACCTAGTCCCGGGATTTTTAGATATTTGTCCTTGAAAGATATTAACATATTATTTCACAAAATTAAGAAGATGTTAACTATTAGCATATCAGAGAAATGAATGTAAATTCACATGTCCGGAATGATACCATGAGGTATAAGTGAATTAAACGTGAAGTAATGTTACAGTTAATTATTATAATAAGTTATTTTCTATAATCCGCGACAAATAATACTAAATAAAAAAATTCTAAGTATGTATGTATTTTTATATTTCTTTAATATTTTTTATAAATTTATATAAATCTTCTAAAAATAATTTGGATTAAATAAGGTGTAAACCAGTAATTCGTTTCGCGGAATGATTTCATAAAACCAAAACAGTGAAAAATTCTAAAAGGCAAACAAACATATCCGCGGAAATGTTTCCGGGAAACATATCCGGACCTAAAAAGAACACCAAAATCCGTTTCACGATATTTTCTATGGATTTGTGCAATAAATATTTTTTGGTCAAAAAACCCACAAAGGGCTGGGCTTTTGGTGGTCGTCACTCGCCTCCCACCACGTGCAAAGAACCTAAGTAGTTTTGAGTACCACTTCATCAACAAGAGACTTTTATCACGAATAACTCTCAAATAACTTTTAAAAATTATTTTCATATATATATATATATATATATGCGGCTCAGTAGAATCATACTTGTGGCTCTTGAATAGTACAAATTTTGAAATTTTTTTTATACTAACTTCCCGATGAGCAAGAGACCTAAAATTTGGACCATAGATTAGAACACTTATCTCTTATCTTTAACTTACCACTCATGCTTACTTTAAAGCAAGAAATTTGGGCCCTTTCAAAATGTTCGCTACAAATTCTTAAAATGATTTTAAACCAGCTTTTCGGTAATCTTGAGACTCAAAATTGGAACCATGAACTAAATAACAATGCAATATAAACCATAAACGAATGTTCACTTAATGTACACTTTGAACTGAATGAAAGTGCAACCATAAACTAACCACTCACGGCCACTTGGAGGCAAGAAAATGGGCCTTTTTAAAATGTCGCTACAAATGCTAAAATTGATTTTAAACCAGCTTCCCGGTTAGCTAGAGACTCGAAATTGAAACCATAGCTTAGAAGTAAATAACAATGCAACATAAACCATAAACTAACCACTCACGCCTACTTTGAGGCAAGAAATGTGGGCCTTTTCAAAATGTACGCTAAACATTTTTAAATTGATTTTTAATCAGTTTTCCTGTAAACTGGAGTCCCGAAATTTTAACTGAGAACTAGTATACAATGATATATTAAACATAAACTAACCAGCCACGCCCACGAAATTTAAAAAAAAAATGCGAAGTGTCTTTTCAAATTTTGGATAATTTTCGTTAAACTTTTTACTTTGTTGTAAAAAGTTCTTATATCGTATAAAAAAAAATTTCTTTATTCGGTACCATGGTTTTTAATATCACCAATGTGTATGTATGTACTTATACATATTTGGCTCTTTAAAAAAATAATTTACCACTTCGGGGGAAAAATGGCTCTTAACTCTAGAAAGGTTGCCGACCCTTGGTCTAGGTCATTTAAAAAAACCTCAGTGGGTCAAAGGTTCGTGGGTCATAGGCTAGCCATAGGTTCAGGCTATGATATCCTTTACTAAGGTTTTCGTTTAGCGTATTTGCGAAATTACCTGTTTTATATTTTTCCCATTTTGAAAAGCATTTCTCATTTTGAAAAGATTTTCTTTTATCATAAAATTGGTTAATCTTTTGATAACAACTTCCACCAAAACCTCGAAAATCGCCGAAAGTATTGCTATACAGCGATAGTTCCTATAATCACCTTTGTTTCAACTCTTATATATATTCTTATATATCGTACATATATCATATATGCTATGATTGATGTTTTGAGAGTTTTCGAAATCTTAGCTTCTTCAAGACTACTTTTAATTAATCTTGCAATTAATGGCGCCAATATATGTAGCCGGTTGATATGTAGCTTTTTTGATGTTCTTCTAAATAAAAAATAAAATTATTCTGACCATATCTCTAAAATATCTCGTATTTCTATCTCATTCTTTCGATAGACCCTCCATTAACTATAGGCTGTTCCTCACATTGCACTATGAGCTAGGCGACCTGGAAAAGCCACCAAAAGTCACATGCATTGGAAAGTTTTTTTCTGACAAATATGAAGCGATTGTTGGAGGGTTTTGGAGAAGTTAATAGCAAATTCATTAGCAATGAGAACGGGACATTCGTTCTTCATGTTATTATCTCCTCACCTTCATATTATCTCATCGAGGTTTTGAGTATGTTTGTTTAGAATTTCATTGATTATTTGCCACGTTTTGCATAACAAAATTTTTTCAATTACTTCTCTCTCTTTCCGTCAAATAGCTCATAGTTACTATATTCCATAGTTACTTTCTTTTTTTTTACCAATAACTTTTGTATAAATTTAAAATGCCAATTTATTTCTATGCAGGAAAGCAATTTTCTTCCACCCCTCACACTCTAACTTCCCTTTCCCTTATCATCATCTTTCTTTTAATTTCATTTTTATCCATTGCTGTTATAAAAAATTGTAAATTATGTAAATTTGATGATTTACTTTTTTATTCATATTTGCATTTACATGATCTACACTATGTATTTTCTTTAGTTAAGTAACAAATATTTATGTTAACGCTTAGTGTTAATTTTTGTGCCAAGTCGACAAAATCTTTTTGTTAAAAAATTTATTATGAATTTAATGTTATTTTTAAATATTCTAAATGCTTTTTTGTTGTCAGATTTCCCCCATTGGGGCGGTACATGCGACAACGGCAGACGTCAGAGTCCCATAAACTTAAGTAATAAAGGTGCCCTTCAGGGAGAATATGACAAGCTGATTTTTAAAAACTATGACAAAGAGCTTTCCGATATTATAATGGTCAATAATGGGCATACATGTAACAAAACCGTAACTAATGCAGTCTTTATATTTAAATCCAACCCGAAATCTTCTTTTTCAGTACAATTGAGAGGATTTTCCGCTGACATGCAAGTAACCGGTGGTCCATTGAGATCAATTTACATTGTGGAACAATTGCATTTTCACTGGTGGTCCGAACACACTATCGATGATATAAGATTTCCTTTAGAAGTGCATATTGTACATCGTAATAAACGCTACAACAATATGTCCGCAGCCGTTTCACAAAAGGATGGTATTGCTGTCATCGGTGTACTATTTCATGCTTCAAATCGTGAGAATGAAGCCATTAGCAATATTTTAGAAAATCTAGACAAAGTTAAAAATTTTAATCAAATCGATCGGCCTGCGAAATTAAATGCCAAAGATTTTTCCATCGATGATCTTTTTCCGCATATAACTGGTTACATGACCTATCCCGGTTCCTTGACGACACCCTCATGTGCCGAATCAGTGACCTGGATTGTATTGACCGAAACATTTCCCGTGCAAATGCAACAAGTAAGCTATTTGGACTTTATGGACATGGTTTATATATTTTCATCATCTATAATGTTTTTTCTTCTTCGGCAGGTGAATTTCTTCAAGGAAATCGAATTTGATGTGGGCAAAATTATTAAATCTAACTATCGTAATATTCAAAATAACAACCATCGTGAATTGATTGTTGTTTTTCAGGATGGTTACTCGAACCTTTCGAGTGACTCATTAAGAAAGTGGGGGTCTCCCTTGAATACCAATATGCTTGCCTTTCTTTTTTACATAGTTTTTCATTTGCAATAGACTTTTATATGTATATTAGACTGTGTAAAAATGTCGGTCCGCTTTGTTTTTTAGATGGCTTAGACGATGACATTTCCAAAAACTTTTAGACCTTATCATCATTTTTTTGATTCCAAGAGTAATGTAATCACATTTATTTATGAACAATTTGACTGAACACTCACGTTAAATTGTTCAGACTAAAATTTCGATTTAACAGTCGGCCCAGAATGAAGCGTTTCTTAGCGTCCAGCTTCCCAGCGTCTGTATTACCTTTCTCTCTCTTGCCTGTATAACCTTATGGGAGCAATTGGAAGCTCAGACGCTGGGAAGATCTGACACTGCATTGTGCCCGCACAATGACAGCCCAGAATCCAGCGTCTGAGGCTCTCTTGCACAGAGAGGCAATTCGTCGGCCCCGGGTAATTTTCATTTAACGATGATGCTTCACATTGGGGCAAGAATGCAAAAAAAGTGGTATTATATTAAAAAAATCATATGCTTCGGTTATTATCTATGTAGGATGGAGCATGGAAGACGTTGTACAGGAATGACATTATAGACAACGAGACGAACCTACAAAAAAACACCTGTCAAATCTTGTTAATAATGCACTATTACTTATCACAAAATGTATTGTTTTAAAAAACGTTGCTTTGATTCATTATTCTAAATACATATATCTAAAAAAGCTTATTCAATTTATATTTTCTCTTTTAAAAAAATTGTTCGAATATTTTATAAAATTATCGATTGGTCACTGAAACAAAGCGAGTGAGAGGAACTATTAAAAGTCTAGTAACAGGAACTAGAAGTCTCCAAACTCAGAACAAGGATCTTGAGAGCCGTCAAGCCTCATCCTAGATTTATGGGGGCTCAACAAGAGATCTCTGCCTTATATTATTGTGGAACAGAAAAGAAGAAGCATAAAAAAGAGATAAAAAAAAGAGGAAATAAGAGACAAGAGGACATTGATCTGAATTAGAGAGCATAAAAAGAAAGGAAGTGATAAGAAAAAACTCATAAGAAGAAAGAATATCATAAACTAGAGGTACCAATCTAAAGAAAATTCTTGGAAAGGTGAAAAATATTTAGAGCCAATATTTAAAATTGTTATAAATATTATGTTTTGTATTTAAGGCCTGTGCGAATTGAAACTAAAATTTAGTATTTTGCTGAATCATTGGAAATTAAGTATTTTTTCGACCATATTACAGTAGAACCGCATTACTGTGAATGCTCGTATATAAAAACTACGCACTAACGTGAACAGAAAAATGTATACCTTTATTACTCTGTAGTGTGAACTTTTGACCCTATAATGGGAACAGTTTTTAAGAAGTACTTACAAGCACTCAGATTGAGATGAGTTGCAAAAGCTACCGCTATAAAAACGTTTTATGAGTTAAAAAAATTCCTGTGGGATGTCGTGATTTTTGTTTACGAAAAGAATAATCAGTTGCTTTTGGTCAGTGTTACTGAAATGTAAAATGAGGAAATAAGAACAAGAATACATACTATATATGTATATGTATTTTTAATTCAAAAGAAATGTGGAATTTACATACATACATATATTTTAATTATAATACAGAACTGAAACATTATTGTACTGTATAAGTGCATTATTTTGATTTCTGCATATGCAACGTTGAGGTGTCGGTAATGTGAACAATTTAAGCAATCCCGCTGACGTAAACAGGGTAAAATTTTTCGAGTTCATATTTACGCGATTCTACTGTATTTGAATTTAAGGAAGAATTGAAAATGATTTCAAAAACAATATGCCGTAAATAGTTGGCAATCATAGAAACAATGTCCTCCTCCATATTTCTCGGAAAAATTTTATGCAAAAATTAGGTTTTTTCAAAAATTTCATTTTATAAAATTCTGTTATTAATTTGGTTAAGTATTTGAAAGTAATTCGCACAGTCCAGAAAAATCGTAAAGCATTTCGACAGTAAATAGTATATCACTAATATTTAGTCACATTTCGCACAGACCCTTAGAATAAAAACAAGGTATTTTAAAAATCAAAAAATTTTCATTAAAAATTTTACATTTGGAACATTTAGAAAATTACGACACCGACAGAGAGTCCAATCAGTCCGAATATGCAAACGTTGCATCAGGTCAACGCAATGTAGTCATGGAATAAACCCATTTTACTTTCCGCGATATCAAAGACTGCGTGTCGTCATTTTCGGGATCGAATTCACTTGACGTTAATCAATGGATTCAAGAGTTTGAGGACAGCGAACTACCGTAAATTAAAAAAATTTATATATGCAAAACAGCTTTTGAACGGTGCAGCAAAACTTTTTGCAATAAGGCACACTGATATTTGAACGTGGAATGTACTAAAAGAAGCTTTTAAAAGAATTTGAACAAAAATGTTCAATACCAGATATTCATAGAATGTTAGGAAACCGTCGGAATAATACAAACGAAACTTTATGCAAATACCTTTATACGACTGGTGTACGACTTTTTTTTAAAATCGTTTTTCAAAGACGGTTGTTGGAGAGAAATGGGTTACTATATTTGCGCCAAATATAATTTACAATATTAAATAAGGAAACCCTTGACACGAACATTTAGATTTACAGGAGTATTCTGAGACTCACTAACAATTGAATCGTCTCGAAATTGCATTGCAAACAACAACAAAGAGCCGATTTTTGTTGTTGTTTACAATGCAATTTCGAGACGATTCAATAGTTAGTGACTCTCAGAATACCCCTGTTAGATATTGTTTTGATTAATTGCGCTGTTTCTGATTAATGTGTGCGTGCATTACGTATTGCAATAGGTTTACAACTGTTTCTTGTCGTTTGTCAATACCTTTTTTGCAGAGAAACAATAAGAAACAGTTGTAAATCTATTGCAACAGTACTAAGCGCACAATCTGTTTGAAAGCTACGTCACATCACTGGCGTTTACGTCATTACTAGTATTGCAATAGATTTTGTGACGATCACAAATCGTTACAAGTATTTCCTTTATATTCTCCTTCTACACCTTTTTCAATTGTAGTTCAAAAAGCGTCAAAAGTATTTCAGAAATGGTCATTTTTATTTCAGAAACCGTCAAATTTATTTCAGAAATCGTCAGTTTTATTTCAGAAATGGTCATTTTTATTTCAGAAACTATCAAATGTAGTTCAGAAACTATCAAATGTAGTTCAGAAATTATCAAATGTAGTTCAGAAACTGTCAAATGTAGTTCAGAAACTATCAAATTAGTTCAGAAACTATCAAATGTAGTTCAGAAAATTTGAATTGTATAGGGTGTTTGTTTTCGGTGGGCCTATTCTATTGATGAGCTAATTTTTTAAATTCCTGTGTATATACGTGTGTAGAAAGGAAACACCATTAAATATTTCCTATTCCATAAGATTTATTGTTTTATAAATTTTACAACATTGTTTTAACAGCAACATTCTTAAATAATTAACAACATAGGTTTAATGCCCGTATGTAACAGTAAATAAAACAGTAAAAAAAAAACAGTAAAAAAAAAACAGTAATATTTATGTTATATATAAATAATATAATAAAATAAACCAATGTTGTTAATTATATAAGAATGTTGCTGTTTAAACAACGTTGTAAATTATGTAAAACAATAAATCCTATGGAATAGGAAATATTTAATGGTGTTTCCTTTCTACATACGTATATACACAGGAATTTAAAAAATTAGCTCATCAATAGAATAGGCCCACCGAAAACAAACACCCTATACAATTCAAATTTTCTGAACTACATCTGATAGTTTCTGAACAACATTTGATAGTTTCTGAACTACATTTGACAGTTTCTGAACTACATTTGATAATTTCTGAACTACATTTGATAGTTTCTGAAATAAAAATGACCATTTCTGAAATAAAACTGACGATTTCTGAAATACATTTGACGGTTTCTGAAATAAAAATGACCATTTCTAAAATCCATTTGACGCTTTCTGAACTACAATTGGAAAAGGTGTAGTGTAGAATTTTCAGCAGCGCATCTTCAGTCTCATTCAATTCGAAAAATAAAGAGATCTCTGCAGTCAATGCCGAAACCTTATTCTGTATCTCGAAAGTGCTTTTGAGACGTCTCATGCAACCCTCTAATATAATATAATTATTATTATTATTATTATTATTATATGGTATTGTTATGTAGCATTTTTTGCATCAATTTCACTTCTTAACAATTCGTGATAGGTAGAATAATATCAGAAACGCACGTTGCTTGAGGTGTTGTTTATATTCTGAAATACCAAATTGACTTTTTTTTTTGAAAAATATATTTTAGTCTTGATTATTTAATGTCAATTGTTTGCTGCGTGAATTTTCAAAACGATTTGGCGTTCTTATATCCATCAAGGCAATTATTCCGATTGAAAGCATGGCCAATAAAAATGCACTTATTAGTATACCTGCCCAAATAGGCCAGGTAGAGAAGCCCACGCAATCTAAAGCATCGCCAAATGTTAAAGCTCCATTAAGCCATGGCTGCACCTGAAAAATTTCTTTAATTTTATTCATCCTTATGAATTTAATTAGTCAATGTAACCTGATAATCATACAGTTTGAGAGTGTCGGTACCGTTTCTAAACGACAAGGGCTCTGAGGAGCAGCGGTATGAGGATCCCAGCGGTGCCGTTGGGATATTATACATGTTTCCTACAATTGGCAAAACCGTTTTGTATTCCCTATATTCCACCTCTACGGCCTTTATACTCCAAGACCCAGACGCCAAAGAAAAATTGAAACGCAAAATAACCTTTTCGCCGTCAACGTTGAAGATCAGGTTTAGCCGTCCGTAACCTTTATATTTTTGATCATCAAATGTTACTGCTTTATTATGTTCATCCAATTTAAAAGTTTGGTTTGAGTTGGAAATACTGAGCACCGGGGCCGTGTTGACGAAAAGAATTGCTTTCATACCTAGTATCGAAATTATTATAATAAGACAATACAGGGTTTACCTTACACTGTACCATCTGCTATATAAATTTTACGTTGATCAATCTCTCCCGGTAAAGAGGTGCGCGAAGTCGAGGTCTTTAGTGACTCATCCTCAATCTCCTTATCTTCTCGCTTGGACAAGGAATGTCTACCTTCCTTACAATTAGCCAAAACACCTAGTATACCACTCTCGTCATGAATGCTAGCATATCTTTGAAAACGACTTAATAGCTCATCATCATGCAGTGATCCACTCATGGGAATAATCTAAAAACGGTAAAGAATCCAATATAATTTAGACGCAAGGTTATTCCTTTTCTTGTCTTCCATACTTCTACGTTTTGTTTGTAAACGAATAACTCCGTGGGTAGTGAATATTGCGGGATATACCAAAATGTGTAATTTTTTAAATACTGTTGAAATTTGGGAAGGCCATCTAATTTGTTCGTATTGTTTTGACAGAAAACAATCATTCCCGTTGATACCTTTAAAAGGTCAGAGAGATCTTTTTCGGAAACGCCTTTTAATGCAGGTGCTCGCAAGTCGTTAAAAATTGCATTTCCCCATATCAAAAATGGGCCGTTTGGACTTGCTTTAGTAATACCTAGTGTAAAATTCAGCGAACATATAAAGAAAATCTTTATTTTTAACATTTTTGTTCATTTACTACATTTGATGAAAAGTAACTAAAACTGTATACCATAATTTGGCCTCAACAAAATCGTTAATATACATGTGTTTCACGCGCAAGCGCTAAATTAACAGTTATTAACAGTTTTCCAAAAGTTTTATGAGTTAGGTTTAATGGGACAAAAATATTTGAATATATACTGACATTTTATTTCAGAGTAGAAAAAAATTTAAAAACAAAAACAAAACAATGTCAATAAATTCAATAAATTATTTACACACTTGTTGATCAACCACTTTAATAGAGAAAAAAAACCCAAAAATGAATTTTTTAGAAAAAAACACATCGACAAATGGATTTGCAATCTCTCAATCTCCCTAATATGTGAATATCAAAGAAATCCTTAGAGACGTTTTCGACCTCAAAAAAGCTATGAATGTATTTTAGCTCGTTTAATAAGATTAGAGAACCTGGGACCCCGAGCAGTTGCTTGGAACTTTTTTCCAAACGTTGCCAAGTTTTATGAGTTAGGTTTAATGGGGCGAAAAATTTAAAAAATAAAAGAGTTTTTAATTTTTGCAGTGTGAATAGTAAAAAAAGGCGGTTCTATCGGTTTTAAGCGAAGGGATACACTTTGCCTGTATACTTATAAAATTTTTTCAATTTTTATAACATTTTTGCCTTGTCAACATTTTTGCCTTGTTTATTTTTGCCAAAACAAAACAAAAATATTTGAAAAATATTTTAAATGTATTGTCAAATAATATTTGAAAAATATTTTATTGACATTTTATTTCAGAACAGAACAAAATTTAAGAACAAAAACAAAGCAATGTCAATAAATGTCAATAAATTATTCACACACTTGTTGATCAACCACTTTAATAGAGAAAAAAACCACCAAAAAAATTTTTTCGAAAAAAACACCTCGACAGATCGATTTGCAATCTCCCAATTTCCCTAATATGTAAATATGAAAGCAATCCTTAGAGCCATTTTCGACCTCAAAAAAGCTACAAATATATATACAATTTTAGCTCGTTTAACAAGATTAGATAAACAAAATTTAATACATTAAAGTGGTAAAAAAGTTATAAAAAGACGACAACACCTGCGATGCTCTGCAACAGCACTTTGGAAAGCAGGATCTCAATGCCTCTCATGATTTTTTAATTTTGTTAATAGGTCGAATAGATATTGAGAAAATGAATGCTGAATTTTTTTTAAGTAATTCGATTACTAAACATTGTATGATATGAATATTAGTATAGTTTGAAGTTTGTGCTCTTAAATTAACAAACATCTCAAGAGGTAAATTATTAATCTTTTAAAATCATACATTCTTCGAAAAACTTCCACTGCATCAACGCATCGGTGTTATTGGAAACAACATTAAGCAGAAAGCTGTATCATCTGGCAGCAGCAGTCGTGAACGCTCTCACAGTTTATCTAGATGATATTTTGCACGATTTAATTACTGTTAACTTAATTGAACATTTAAGAGAGTCCTTTTGCATCAGCAACAACCATGGCTATCTCAATAACAGTGTAATTGTAGCATAATTTAAGTAAAACCAAAGTAACTAAAAAATACTTTGAAAAATCATAAACAGCTTACAAGGAGGTGGAAGAATCAATTATTTTAGGTGTTTCTAGAAAATGTTTAATTTTACGATTCGGATACAAAAGACATTTATGTTTTCCGCAAATATTTACTTTGTATACAATTCTACATTTATCCCACCTCCTATTGACATAACCTTTAAACAATTTCTGTGGCTAAAAACAGTAACCGCTTAAGTCGACCTTAGAAAGAATTGAGTTATGAGAGTTAAAAAACATATTCGCTTTTGTTCAAGTAAACACGTTAAAACACTTTAGGAGCTTATTTCCTCGAAATGGCAAATTTAGACTTAAGCGGTTACTGCTTTTTGCCACATTTATTTTGTCAGTTCTGCATTATACTAATATTTGTATAAAATAAAAGGAGCTTGACTTTGAGAAAGGACCCTGAACTTGTTATATTTATAGGTCTGGAAATACATATTTGCAAATTAAAATAAAGTAAAATTTCTTTCTTTATCTTTCTTTACCTTTGTAGTAAAAATTACTGTAAAAGTATTTTTTAAAACTTGGGTTGTTTTGCAGTAGCACGTACATATGTACGTATATATTAAAAACCACATATGCAAAATATTCTAATTTTAATTACCGTTTAACTGGCATAATCTGTTTCGTAAATTTTTTATTGCACTAACAGGTGGCAATAAATAAAAAAACCCAGAAAATTAACAAAACTGAAAAATTCAAATACATATAGATTAGTAAACGGATAATATTGGTTACGATGGCATAAGCTTTCGCTCTAATAAAATTATACGCCTCTTCTAACCATGTTACTTGGGTTTTAATTGTATATATCTTCATTTCATCGGTTAATGTGAAAATCTTTTATAGTCTTTCTATAAATTTTACAGGACGTACAGAAAGTAGAATCTTAGTATTAGCTCATTAGCCCTTTAGAAAGGGCTATCACAGGGTGTCTACTGTCATGAGCTATCAGAAAATATAAACAGAATAGTGGCTTAGACAAATTTGAAAGATTGTCCATAATTATCTTAATAACTGTTCTCCAAATTCGCGCGAATTTGCAGAGCTTAAAGCTGCCGTCAGACAGAACGCGATATACGTCATTATCGTAATAATTACGTATATAATATAATTATATATATAATTAATACGTATATACGTAATTATCGCGCTGCGAGTTGGTGGTCAAATAGAGCGCGAATCGCTACTAAGGTAAACATATCAACCGCGTGTATATATAAATAGAAATAAGCCATATTTGTAGAAAATTGCAATTTTTTACAAATATTTCCTTTAACCCTCATTCGGCTGACAGGGCACCCGGGTGACTATTTCAACTTTAACACGAAAAAAAAGTGTCTTCTAAGCACTTTATTTTTCTGAGCCTCTTTGACATCTCAAACCAATGATTTTTGAGTAGAAAAAATATGGATTTATGGTTTAAAATTTTTTTTTTCGTTTTTTTCTTCTTGATTTTAGTGGCTGAAAAACATTTTTTTTTTGCTTCGGCTTTGTAGCTCAGCAGGATCATGTCGTCAGGGAACGCAAACTTGAGCGCCAACTTATCAAATTGTAATTACTAGCCCAATGCAAAGACACGCCGAAACATTTTGTGAGCAATGGCACTTGCTGTTCATAACGCTGCAATACTGTTATTTGCGAAGATTCACACTTTTCAAATTCACTGATATACACATACATGTATTCAAACGGACCAAAACCTGTTATGTCATGTTATGTTACGACAAAAACACTCGGTAACACTCGGTAACATTGCAATACTGTTATTTGTGTAGATTTCCACATTTGAAATTCACCAATGTGCACATAGATTCGTGTGAATAGTCAGTCACCGGGGTGACCGTGTCAGCCTAAATATGTTTGAAAATTGGTCAGCCGAACTAGGGTTAAAGTGTCATGTGTTTTACGATAACTTAACTCTGGCAGCTCCGAAAATGGTAGAACTTTACTCACACACTCACAAAACACTAACACAAGTAGGACATTTTGTAAATTTTCACAACGCACCGCGACGCGTAAATCTTTACACCGCGAAAGTAAACAACGTTTTTTCTCTGTCTGACGTGCTTATGGGATTTCTGTGTAATACAACCGGGCGTAAATTTCGCGTCTCGTAAATCGCGGTCTGCCTAACGTTCACTTAAGATTCATAGATTGTATTTCTTCATTGCTTAACATTGCTCACGTTTTTCTAGAAACGGATTAGTTGGCGTTAGTTCTTCATTAGTTTCCTCAGTGCCTGTTAGTTCGTCTAACGAAACAACGCTTTTATATTTAATTTTGGCCACCTTTTAAAGACCAGTTTTTTTGCTTGGCACTATAACCAACGAGTGTCATACTTATATTGGTTCATATAAAAAATCTCCGCGGTTTTTGATGACTAGATGGTGTTGATGCCTATATATCGGGCAACACTCACCCGACTGGGAACAAGTTAAGAATAGGTGCCTAGCTCCGATTTCAAAATTTTTTTCTACCGTTAGGACCGGAAGTAGCCAATTTTTTTTTTGTCGGAAGTCAGCCATCTTGGATTTAGAAGCATTTAAAAGTAAAAAAAATGCATCTACTAAAAGCTTAATATCTCAGTAACTAAGTGAGATATCGGGACGGGGAAGATACCGTTTTGTATCCGTATTTGTATCTAAATACCTTTTTGTCCATATCATAACGTTTAAGGACTTATACCAATATTTGTGAAAATATGTCAATTTTTCCTGGAAACAATATTTTTTTTCTCATAAACGAATAAATTACGGTACAAAATAGATCATATTTCTGAAAAGCCTGTTGTTTTACCTTTAAAACGATATATAATATACACTTACTACTTTCGTTCATGTAGCTTTAGCTAAGTTAAAAGATTTTAGCAGAATCCTGTCGGTAATGTGAAATTTTTTGCGTACGGTTTTTCCGCGTACTGGCGGCCTTCGGCCTCGGCAGAGATCATAACCCTCAATCAGCAGAATCCTCTCTGTAATGTGAAGTCCTATTTTTATTATATAACGTTTTTATTATAAACCTGAATATTCCCATGTAAACAGCAACTTCGCAGTACTCGTATACAGTATTTGTAAGCAAGCAATCAAAGAAGTTTTAGATATTTTTAATAATTTGCTTAAAAATACGAAAGATACCCAAACTTATTATATATCGTTTTAAAGGTACTGTTATGATCTATTGAAAAAGTAATTTTATTTTAAACCTTAATTGTCACTTAAAGGAGAAAAAAATTCTTTTATTAAACAAAGTAAGCAATTTTTTTTAAAAAGTTTAATTATCTCCGTAAATATGGCATTAATCACAAAAATAGTTATGAGATAAAAGAAGGGCCTTAAAATAACCTTTTAAACAGCACCAATGTGATGACCAATCGATATCTGAACTCGTTTTGAAGATATAGCACTTTCATTTTTGGCATTCCAAGACCTATAACTCCTAAACTGCACGAGACCGACAGAAATTTTCATCATCTTTAGACTAGGGGCTATCAGGGCTATCCCACAAAAAAAAATTTTTTAAATCGGAGCTAGGCACCTATTCCTAACTTATGCCCTTGCATAGAATATTAATATCCTCTGAAAGAAATTATGTGTTCTTTCATGCCTCACAAGGGAACTTTAGAGTTTTTCATATTTTGTCGCTCTATCTATCATAGATATAAATATCTTCGCAATGAACAATATTGTTTGTATACGCGAAGACATTTTAATAGGCACAAATTTTATTCACTCACAACGTCAAAGTCTAATTCGCTTGAAGACACTGAATTCGCCATTTTAGAATCAATTTTCGAGCCTGAACGATGGAATTAGCGAAAGGAATTTAGGACCTAAATTCGAATTAAAATTGGAGCCTGAACGTACACGGCCATCCTGCAAATCTCATTGTCCTCGGTGAGTCGGTAAGTCATCGTAATATAGTATATTACTGAAACCCTGTTATCAATCAAGTTTAGTTTCTAATAAAATAAAATATTTAACGTAATTTGTCAGCAAACTATTAATTTTCCCAGACAATTGTATTTTCCACAATAACCTTTAACAATCAAATACCACATCATTCTAACTTAATCGTAGTATTGTAGTATTAACCCTCTAACCGTTAAGAGTGCCTCAAGGCACGCATCTCAAAAAAAACGCTTACCGCGTAACAGTATTTTTTTACTGCAACATTTGTCAAGGAATTGTTTAACAGGCATATATAGTTTGATTGTATGCGAAAGTTTATCATTGTGATAGAGAGTTCAGCTAGTATTATCAAATTTGTGTGAAAAATTGAAAGAAAAAAAGAAAAGAAAAAAAAAAAGCAAAAAAGAAAAAGAAAGAAAAGTGTGAAATTCTAAACCGATTTGAGTAAAAAATTTTTGTTTGAAAAGGTGCAGTATTTTGCTTTCAATTTATTCAATTAAATTTATAAAAAAACGAATTTATGTGTGTTTTTAGACCCGAAAACTGAATAGTGCCTCAAGACACTGTTGCGGTGTGGTGTATACTTTTATTCGTTATATTTTATACGTTATATATTTTTAAATATCGTTAAAAATTACGATCTCTTACAGACATTCAGAATTATCCGTCTTGAATGATGAACAGGTGCGTGAAATAATGTAATTGGTGCAATCGGATGAGGAACTTGATTTTAGTAGTGACGATTATATCGACGATCGAAACTACGAGCCAGATGAAATCAGTTAGAAGATCACAAATGCCTCTCACAGATCATTAGAACAATGCAGAGTTGGTAAAAAGGCAAAACATCCGGTTGATGATATCCGCTTCGACAGCATTGACCACTTTCCGATTAGTTGTCGAAGAAAGATGGCAAAAGGTGGTGCAAATTTTGTAAAAAGTCAGTTTTAAGAAAAGTGAAAAAAATAAAAAATAACTGATTAAAAATTAAAAAATAATCAGTATGTTTTTTTTTAAGCTAAACCTGCAAAAGTGCCTTGAGGCACTCTTCCCTGTTTCTGATCAGGGAGGTTACTGAAGCTACCAGAGGGCCATAATTAACTAAGAAAAAAATATTTAAACATTTCTCTGCCGTTTTTAAAGATTTGCGGGTTAGAGGGTTAAGCAGTCATTATGGTAACAAGAAGAGACAGCCATCATCATAACTCAGAGGCTGTCTTACGCTTGTTCATGATGATGCTGTGCAACCTACAATCAATAACCGTTATAGCCCGAACATAGTCAGGTCGCTGGCGACTAGTCGCTGTCAAAATTACATTGGTTCTTATGGGAAACGAGAAAAAAATAAAATTTTCTCTTAGTCGCTGCGAGCTTAATCGCACTAGTCGTAAACTAAACTCGCAGCGAAATATTAACGCGTTTTAGCTAAAGTTTTTTCCCATCCAACGTGGCAATTGTCTTCATGAAACCGCCGCATTACCGACAGCCTGACTGATTGCGGGAAGTAAATTTTGGCAGAGTCATGTAGCTTTTTATATAAAACGCCGCTCTTCACTACATAATTTAATAATGTGTCTGAATCTCGTGATTTTATTTTGTTTACACTACATTACATTACACTACATTACATTGTTTATATTAACACTACACGTAATTGACCATTCAGTCGTTGAAATAGCCATAACCTTATATCTGGCCATAACCTAAGGCATTTAGGCATAACCTAAATTTGCTAGACCCATAAACTGTCCTACATGCTTTACTAATGTTGGTATTGGTGATTTTACTAAAGCGTCAACTTTTGATTTGGTAGGTTAAATCCCATTAGCAGAGATTTCTCTGCCCAAATATTCTATAGATGTTTGTAGAAACTTGCATTTTTGTAAATTGAGTGAAAAGCCACACTTTATAAGCGCTTCAATTACTAAATCAAGACTCTTCGACCCTTCTTCTATGGTCTTGGTTGCTATTAGTACATCGTCCAAATACACTAATGCCGTGGTATCTTTTAATTTACCTAAAGCAACATTTATGGCACGTTGGAACACAGCAGGAGCGTTAGCAAGTCTAAAAGGCATGCGTAAATATTCATAATGTCCGTGTAGGGTTTAATTAACTTTAAGATTATCAATACTTGTTAATTTTGTTATTTCATTTTTTGTATTTAAAAATACAAAAATAGTTTTCAAAAATTAATTAAATTTTCACATACATAATTCAAAAATATTCAATTCGATACGATGTTTTTTGTTCATCATTTGAATAAAATATATTAATAAAAATAATTTGGACCCCGAACTTCCTACAACTGGCGATCCTGCGAGACGAATTCTTATCATAATCCTACTTAAGAATCCTGCAGAATTCTACGATTCTTTTCGTGTCAACACAATCAAAACGCCGCACCAATTGTTAATCCCTAAGACGTCGATCCATATACACTCTACATTAGCAATTTGTCGACGACAGCTTCATCGCACACCGTTAAAGAATACTTCCCCAGATAACACACCAGATACGCGTTTGTGCTCCATCAGTCATTTGAGGAGGCATTAGAAACATTCCAGAACTCGATAAACACATCGATAGATTCGTGTTCTCTTATTGTACACGATCAATTCTAGAGAGAGCAATCTGAAAAAGAACCTATACCAGAAAAAGAAGCGACATCCACAATCGAAGAAGAAAGACAAAGAAAAAACACAACTACTGTCTACTACTGTATCAACAATAGCTACAAATCAAACCGCAGAGAAGAGACGACAAATCAGCAACAAACTAAACATCTACCATAAACAACAAAGATAAGTCATATATATACTTATTTAAACTTACTTATATAATACTTATATATTAATAATTATACTAATAATAATACTTAACTAATTTAACTTACTTAACTTAACTTACATAATAATCTTAATTCAATATAATCTCTACTTTTATATTTCAATAAATACATATATAATATACACATATAACGGTATATTACATACAATAAAATACGTCAAAACGAATTGTATTGTAAATTGAATTGTATTCCTGTCGTTAGTTTTTGCCCAGTTTCCAATTTCTGTAAACTTCTTCTCCAACGGCAAAATGTTTCACTCTCCACAACACAATACATACACATCTACACAAAATTTGAGCGATCTAATTGAACTTCCAATAGAAACAATCACCAATAATAACATATCTTCGAACATGACTTCAAACCAAATTCCAAACGAAATTTTCGCAACAGCAGTAAAATTGCCACAGTTTTGGACGAATTGTCCTGAAGCTTGGTTTGCACATGCAGAAATACAATTTTCTTCTAAAGGAATTACACAAGATGTAACTAAATATGAATACATCGTAACAGCCTTACCGCAAGAAGTTATTGTAACGATTATGGATTTGATCCAAAATCCTCCACAAAATAATAAATATACTGAACTCAAGAAAATATTAATTGAAAGACATACACTCAGCGAAAACGCGAAATTTGAAAAAATTTTAGGTGATTCAGAAATAGGAGATCGCAAACCGTCGGAATTTTACCGGACATTGGTATTATTATCAGGCTCTAGTTTTAACGAAAACATTCTACAGAAACTTTGGTTAAGAAAACTACCAAAAAATCTGAGAGTAATTTTGACTAGCACCAACAACAATAACATAAACGAACTTACCAGATTAGCTGATAACATCTGGGAGACAATGAATAAAAGCGAAATTTCCGCAATTAATAATTTTCAAAATCCTAAAATGGAAGATTCAATACTTTCAAATTTAGTTAAAACGACAACATTAATGTGCGAAAATTTCCAAAAACTTTCACTGGAAATAAACTCCATCAAACAACAATTAAACCAAAGACAACCACGAACAAGATCGATATCAAGGAATCGTTTTCGAAATTCTTCGCGACACAATTCGAATACACGAAATAATCCAAATTGGGTATGCAAATACCACTACAAATTTGGCGACAAAGCTATAAAATGCGAACAACCATGTAATTATACCAGAAAACAAAATCAGTCAACAAACTAAGGTCGCCCGTTGTTGCAGCGACAAACAACGGCGACTTAGACACACAAACTCGTCGCCTTTTTATTTATGACAAAGACAATCACTTGAAATTTTTAATAGACAGTGGAGCTGAAATTTCAGTTCTCCCAACGTCAAAATTCACCAACACTAAACGCTCTTCAGACATAATTTTAACCGCCGCAAATGGAACAACCATTTCAACTTACGGAAAAAAACTTTTAAATATCAACCTAGGACTAAGACGAGAATTTCCGTTTATATTCCAAATTGCAGATATCGCAAAGCCAATAATAGGTGCCGATTTCTTAGACCGATATGGACTATTAATAGACATTAAACATAAAAGCCTAATCGATCCATTAACAAAATTCTCCGTTAATGCAATTTCACATTATTGTAACGTATCACTACCAAAATTATTCGCGATAGATACAAAATATACTAAATTACTAAAAGAATTTCCTTCACTCATCGCAGAGCCAGACTATACGAAACCAATTAAACATTCGACAGTTCACCGACTTGTCACGGAAGGAACTCTACCATTTTCGAAACCAAGGCGTTTAGACCCAATAAAATATAAAATTGCTAAGTCCGAATTTGAATTTTTAATCAAATCAGGCATTTGTAGACCGTCAAACTCACCAGTGGCATCTCCGCTCCACCTAGTTCCAAAGAAAGAACTTAACGATTGGCGACCGTGTGGTGATTTTCGTAGATTAAACACAGTGACAGTACCAGACCGTTACCCATTACCTCACATTCATGACTTTAATATAAATATAAGAGACAAGAAAATATTTTCGAAACTGGACTTGATCAGAGCATACCACCAAATCCCTATGGCACAAGAAGATATTCATAAAACGGCAATCACGACACCATTTGGAATGTTTGAATTTACGCGGATGCCTTTTGGTCTAAGAAATGCCGCACAAACATTCCAAAGATTTGTTAACGAAATAGTTAACGATTTAGATTTCGTTTTCGTTTATATCGACGATATACTCGTCGCGAGCACAAATGAAGAAGAGCATATAAAACACCTCTATAAATTATTTGAAAGACTCGCAAACTACGGTATTAATATTAAACCAACTAAATGTATTTTCGGTGTGACAAATATTGACTTTTTAGGAAACAATATTTCAAGTGTAGGAATTCGGCCAACCGAAGAAAGAGTGACAGCTATTCGCAATTTCGAACAACCGAAATCAATCAAACAAGCGCAAAAATTTATCGGTATGGTAAATTATTACCACCGATATATACCGAAATTAGCAGAACTAACAAGCAAAATCTATGACTTAATAGGTAAAACAACAAAATCACGACAAAAAACTTTAATTTGGGACGAAACAACAAGTAAAGCCTTCGAAAGCATTAAAGATAAATTCGCTTCTACGATATTATTAAACCACTTTAATAAAGAAGCCAAATTATCTTTAAACGTAGATGCGTCAAATACGGCAATTGGTGGTGTCATACAACAAAATTATAAGAATAAATATGAACCACTCGCATTCTTCTCTAAAAAACTTTCCTCAGCCGAAATGAAGTATAGCACTTTCGACCGAGAGTTGCTAGCGATTTACTTAAATATTAAACATTTTCGGTACCTTTTAGAAGGACGACAATTTACGGTATATACAGACCACAAACCACTAACTTTCGCATTAAATTCAAAAACTGAACGTAGTCCAAGACAAACAAGACATTTAGAGTTCATAGCACAATTCACTAACGACATACAGTACATTAAAGGAGAAACTAACATCGTAGCAGACACACTATCTCGAACTTTCGACATTAACATAATAAACAACACAGAAATAAATTTCAAAATTTTAAAGAACGAACAACAACAAGACCCTGAACTGAATACATTAGTTTCTGGACAAGTTGAATCACAGAACTTAAAACTTATCCAAATTCATATACTAAATTTTGATATCTGGTGCGAAATGTCGGGAGAAAACCCAAGACCGTTCCTACCTAATAACTTACGCAAGACAGCATTCGACATGCTACACAACATTGCACATCCAGGAACCAAGGCTACACGCCGTCTCATCATCAGACGTTACTATTGGCCTAATATGACGAAACAAATTAATAACTGGTCTAAAGAATGTATAGAATGCCAAAAATCAAAAATATACCGCCACACAAAATTACCCATTCAAAAGATCCCAATACCTAAAGGGAGATTTGAACATATACACATCGACATTGTAGGACCGCTACCTCCATCACAAGGACATCGTTATATACTGACAATCATTGACAGATTTACACGTTGGCCAGAAGCTTATGCACTGAGAGACATAACGACACCCACTATTGCCAGAAAATTCTATGAAAACTACATATCGAGATTTGGAATACCGTTAAAAATAACGACCGACCAAGGAACGCAATTTATGTCTAAACTATTCTCAGAATTAACTAAATTACTTGGTAGCCACAAAATAAATACTTCGGCATACCACCCACAAGCCAACGGAATGGTAGAACGTTTTCACCGTCAATTAAAAGCCTCACTTATGTCCAAAAATAAAAATACCAAATGGTACGAAGAATTACCGATAACGCTCTTAGGTTTACGATCTATTCACAAAGAAGACCTCGCAGCTACACCAGCAGAAATGGTCTTCGGCCAAAATTTAAGACTACCAGGTGAACTTATTGTTCCATCTAAGGAAAACCACACAACTTCAGAAATAGTAAATAATTTACGTGAACACTTCAGGAACGTACACACAAATCTGCGACATCATAATGACCCTAATACAGGTATATATGTTCCAAAAGAGTTAAAAAACTGTAAATACGTTTTCGTAAGAAGAACCAACAAACACGCGTTACAACAACCATATGAAGGACCATACCAAATCATCGGGAAAGAAAAACAATACTTTACACTAAAAATTAACGGTGAAAATAAACACATCCCAATAGACAGATTAAAACCAGCAACAATTGAAACACCAGAAACAAACAAGATTAACAACCACACTAACACTACAATACCAATAAAAAAACAAGTTACATTTAATTTATACAATCTTAATTCTGTTGGAGGGGGAGTATTGTAGGGTTTAATTAACTTTAAGATTATCAATACTTGTTAATTTTGTTATTTCATTTTTTGTATTTAAAAATACAAAAATAGTTTTCAAAAATTAATTAAATTTTCACATACATAATTCAAAAATATTCAATTCGATACGATGTTTTTTGTTCATCATTTGAATAAAATATATTAATAAAAATAATTTGGACCCCGAACTTCCTACAGTCCGTCAGGCGTGTATTTTGTAAGTAATTTGAAAAATAAATTTTTAAGTAACCTTCCGTTGCCAGGCGTTCTGCCGACCTTCATTTAGTATTTTATAAAAAACCTGAAAAGAAGTTAATAAGCAACCTTCCGTCACCTGGCTCTCACCCCAGCTATGAATTAAAATTCGTTACAATTTACAACTGTTTCATTTGTCTCGGAAATTTCCTTCTGGTTATATTTGCACTTTGGAGAAATTATGCTCTGGCATCTTTCGATTTAGAAACAAATGTGCGATGATATTAAGGTATAAATTTGAGAGCGCATGCCCTTTGACGCTAAATATGGCGTCCATACTTTTTGTCATCACAAGGAATTGGTGAAAAATCCATTCTACTCACCGAACAGTGTGATGTTATGATAGAGTTCAAAGAACTGCCTATAGTTACATTTCACATCATCGAAAAACAGCATTTAAAAATTGGAATGGCCAGAATCGACTATGCGTATATTACCGCGCGCTAAATAAAATCACTATCAAAGTCGTTACCCTTTACCAGGTGGATAAACTGATGGGTAACGCAATTTTTTCATCGCTAGATCAGGCATCAGGATTTCATCAGATACCCATCACAGAAGATTCAATGGAAAAATCTGCTTTCACCACGAAATACTTATTAAGAGGATGGTTCGTATTAAACCTGTTAAGAATTATATGTGAGTGTGCAAAAATGGAAACATAAAGTAGAACAGTCCGTCGTCGGCTTAGTTTTCACACAAATGTTCATGTTTATATGTGGTTCGTGTATGATGGACTGTTCTTTATTCTGGTAGGAATTAATTCATTATTAATAATTATTTCCTAGGTGTTATTATTTAAATACAATAATTTTGTGGTGATTTTGTGATTTCCGCACAGGGAATCGAACTCGGGCTGTTGAGTGACAGTCCAATGTCTTATGCTCTGAGCTATGATATTTCTAAATGAGAGTTGGTAAGTGACCAACTACACCTTTTTCAATTGTAGTTCAGAAAGCGTCAAATGTATTTCAGAAATGGTCATTTTTTTTTCAGAAACCGTCAAATGTATTTCAGAAATTGTCAGTTTTATTTCAGAAATGGTCATTTTTATTTCAGAAATGGTAATTTTTATTTCAGAAACTATCAAATGTAGTTCAGAAACTATCAAATGTAGTTCAGAAATTATCACATGTAGTTCAGAAACTGTCAAATGTAGTTCAGAAACTATCAAATGTAGTTCAGAAACTATAAGATGTAGTTCAGAAAATTTGAATTGTATAGGGTGTTTGTTTTCGGTGGGCCTATTCTATTGATGAGCTAATTTTTTAAATTCCTGTGTATATACGTGTGTAGAAAGGAAACACCATTAAATATTTCCTATTCCATAAGATTTATTGTTTTATATAATTTACAACATTGTTTTAACAGCAACATTCTTAAATAATTATGTAACAGTAAATAAAATAGTAAAAAAAAAACAGTAAAAAAAAACAGTAATATTTATGTTATATATAAATAATATAATAAAATAAACCAATGTTGTTAATTATATAAGAATGTTGCTGTTTAAACAACGTTGTAAATTATGTAAAACAATAAATCCTATGCAATAGGAAATATTTAATGGTGTTTCCTTTCTACATACGTATATACACAGGAATTTAAAAAATTAGCTCATCAATAGAATAGGCCCACCGAAAACAAACACGCTATACAATTCAAATTTTCTGAACTATGTACATCTGATAGTTTCTGAACAACATTTGATAGTTTCTGAACTACATTTGACAGTTTCTGAACTACATTTGATAATTTCTGAACTACATTTGATAGTTTCTGAACTACATTTGATAGTTTCTGAAATACAAATGACGATTTCTGAAATACATTTGACGGTTTCTGAAATAAAAATGACCATTTCTGAAATAAAACTTACGATTTCTGAAATACATTTGACGGTTTCTGAAATAAAAATGACCATTTCTGAAATACATTTGACGGTTTCTGAAATAAAAATGACCATTTCTGAAATAAAAATGACCATTTCTGAAATAAAACTGACGATTTCTGAAATACATTTGACGGTTTCTGAAATAAAAATTACCATTTCTAAAATACATTTGACGCTTTCTGAACTACAATTGGAAAAGGTGTAGTCTCTAAAGAAAAAGATTATTCGTCGCGTTTATGAATTGGAAGACACCGGTTATGCACCTATAGTTTACTTATACCAAATTCAGTTATTTTATAATTTCATATAAAATAATTTCATATATTTCAAATTCATATATTATATTATTTTGCTATAACAGTTAACGCAAAGAAAGAAATTTTTCTTAAAAGCACATATTAACAATTTTTTGTTGCAATTTTTTAACTTGCTATTTTTTACAACAATATTTAGTTTACATTGATTACGTAGTAAAAATAAGTTCAAGAGAAAAAAAGCAACACTGCAGCTTTTTTTGTAAATAACATTTAACTATAACATTGGCAAGCTACAAATATATATACAATTTTAGCTCGTTTAATAAGATTAGATAGATAGATATTCTGAGCGAAGAGAGTAATCAAGTAATGCAGTAATCTAAGGCTAAATTATCAGCACAAATTTCATTTAAAAAGTCAGCAAACAGATTGCAAATAGAGAGCTATTAGATTCAATTTCATTATATCTCATATACGCTGAATATAGTACACTCCTTCTTTTCATATTTACAAACTTCCAGAACGATTTAGGATCAGAGTGCAAGTTAGATTTTACTTATAATCGAAACGACTTTCGTTTACAAGATATTTGATAAAGTATGCTATATTTAAAGCGATGAGAAAGCATATTTAGCATAGTTTGATTAAAATAACATATGGCTTACTCGAAACTTTCCCTACATTTTCCAAAGTTTTCCCTACATTTGGATATCTCAATGAGGTCAATCGGTTCAATATATTTTAAGAAAATGCAAAAATAAAATTTAGTAATAATTTTGCTGCCATAATTTCCCTTAAGAAATTCACGCTTCGCTAACCTCACTTTTTCGATATAGTTAACAACGTATTTGTAGAAGCAAAGACGCTGTTAATGGAAATACAACAAAAAGCTATAGTCAACATTTATTTTGGCCATGTCTCTGTTACTTTTAAATATATTTATACATATGCATTTTGCTAAAATTTCACTAGTCTTTTCCATCGCCGCGGCGAAATGTATCGCACGGTCGCATGCAATACCAATTCTGTGGCTAAAACAGTAACCGCTTAAGTCGACCTTAGAAAGAATTGAGTTATGAGTGCTGCCTTATTTCTTACATTGCACTGCAACTTTAGGTAAAACCAAAACTTTTAAAGGATGGTTTTTAAAACAAAAGGCATTTTAAAAAACATATTCACTTACATATGTACATATATTAAAGTAAACACGTTTAAAACACTTTAAAGCTTTTTTCCTTGAAATTGTATATACCGCCACTTCCATCCCTGGTGTCACCTATGCTAGCTACGTCACTGATTAAACGTCTACTCTGAAGCACGCACAAAGATGACCTCCCACGCTAAACTACCCAGAAATAACTTTATTAAGGGCCGTTTTATTCACTTCAAGTTAAATTTGATTGCGGGAAATTGACAAAATTTGTTTTATTCAACCTAAATTAAAGCCGAATTGACATCTATCTAACTGGACGTTGGAGCTAACATTCCGAATTAGCTAACTTGTCGAATTTGGTCAGTTAACGCCTTTAAATGAGGATTTTTTTTGTCCAGCGTTTTCCAAGCGGCAACGTAAAAGATACTGCAAGCCTGTACGCTAGTAAGAAACAGCGGACTTGAACCAAGGAATGTGGTAATTTTTTCTGATAGCCAGGCTGCTATCAAGGTTGCTGTTAGCGCTATGCTGGCTACTTCAACCCTTGTTCGTAGATGTAGAGAAGAACTTAATTATCTTGGCAGCAGCTCAACCGTCTCCTTAGTTTGGGTTCCGGGGCACTCGTGCATAACTGGAAATGAGACGGCTGATCAACTGGCAAGGAAGGGCTCACAATTAGATCCGGGTTTTGCAGTGGATGTGAAAATCTCAATTGGGAGTGTTAAGAAAGACCTGCATAATCAATTTTTAAGCTTGGCCAATAAGAAATGGGGCTAGTGCAACATATCCAGGGAAATATGGCCACCATACAATCTCAGTAGGACAATGGACTTGTTGAGGATGTCTAGACTTGACATCTTACGGGTGGTCTTTGTCATTACTGAACACTGGCCCATTGGGAGACATGCCACTAGACTTGGAATCCCACACAACGTGGGATGCCGCAGCAGCCAAGACTCCAGCGTTATGGAGTCAGTAGAACATTTACTATGTCAAGGCCCTGCCCTAGCACAGACTAGATTCTCAGAAACAGGGAAAATGTTTCCGGAAAACTTGAAGTGGTATACACAAGTTTCTGCAATATCACTACTACGTATTATCAAATATTCGAACTGGCTGTAGTGTAGATCACGAGCAGTAAGTTTCGCAATTCATGGGGTATTGGTATCAAAACGGCACAAAAGTGCTATTTGTGTCCAGGAGGTCCTGGGCAGCCACTTGTACTACTACTAATACTACTAAGGCTATCAACAGTTGAGAACAATCAAATGAAATTCAGTATGTTTTGTGTTAAAAAATCCGGGGCTTGTTCTTGTTATTCCGTAAAATCTTGAATTTTTAAATTTTTTGAAGTTTTAAAAAATCTTTGAAATTAGTTTTGTGAAGTTTTTTGACGATATGCGACCCATTTATTGAGTATGTCTTGTTTTTCTTATGCCCCTAAATCTTGAAAATGCTTACATAAATTTTTTCGGTTTTTAATGATTTTTATGTTTTTGAAAATATTTGAAATACTTTTTTTTTAAGTTTTTTGACGCTTTGAAGAAATATCCCAGAGAAATTCCTAACATGAAATTGAATTTAACCGACGCCTTATAACTGGTAGTCTAATTTAATCGAGTGTAAAAAAATACAATTTTTAACTGGGGATTGTAATCGCGAAGTTAATTTTAACATACAACTAAAATTAACTGAAAGTTAAGGAATTTAATTGGAAGTGAATAAAACTGCCCTTAATTTTGATAAACTAAATTAAATGAAAATAAAGTTATCAAATATTTTTAAATTTATTGAATAAATTTTTTTTAGATAGCAATTTCACATGCCAGTTGCATGAAACCATAACAATTCCTTATGATAAAATATATAATGTAAAAAGACAATGGATCAGGAATGTAATTTTAAATTTCATGCTGAAAGCATTGGAAATTTTGCCTTTCCGAGACTTTCCTATAAATTAAAGGTTATTAAAACAAAACTTTATTAATAGATTTGACCTAACCATTTTCACCTCGATCCCAAACACCACAAGAGCGATAGGATATAGTTCTTTTACGTTTTAGGTTAATGAATCCTGGAATGTACATACTGGGTTCATCCAGACGTCCTGTGGCAATCAAACGCGTCATATCCTACACAAAGCCTCAATTAAAAAAATTTAATTTAAACATCTGAAGGCAACTTACAAGCTCCAAGCGATGTACAAGAGGTCCTTTAAAATGTATGATCATTTGCACGCAAGAACCTCCATGTAGTTCCTTTGTTTTTCTAGCGTCAACACTTAGCATCCACTCCGGAATTCCCATCACTGAACGCAAATCTTCTAGAAATTGGGAGCTTTTGACAAAATAGAATATATGTATGTATAAGTATAATAAAGAATAATAAATACTATCTGTACATAGTATTTATAATTGTATGTGATAATTAAAATTTTGCCTTGAATAGAAAGAGTTTAATAAGGCAGTGTTTTAGTACTTTTGCTGTTATTTTAAGAGCCGAAGTACTAAAATATTGCTTTCGGTTTTTATGTGCTAAAAATGCAGTTTATATTGATTACAAACCATTTTTAATGTTTTTGTTTGCTATTATATAAAATATATAAAATGTATATGAAAGTTCTCCTACTCGAGTATTATAATTTATCATGAATAATAGCATTCCCTCCCACGCTAAGCTATTTTTAGTGAGTGGCTTTTGATTACGGATTTACCACCAGTGAAAGCTGCAATTTCTTGTTATCAGTCCAAACGTAGCGAGACACGCAGCAATACAACAGTTCTTATGTGATTCTAGTCCGGTCGGGATTAAATGTCCCTGCCGGGAATGCCAATGCAAATGCCTAATAAACTTTGCTTCCAATATACATATTACATAATTATTTAACTTTGCAGAACGACTTTTGTTCCATTAATTGGAACTCTATTCTGCGATTGGAAAATTCCTCATCTTCAAGTTTAGAATTGACTCTGGATTCTTTCAACAATGTTTTACTGGAGGCTTTTAAATGATATGCTCCTTTGCGAAGGTTACATCCTGTGTGAGCCTCCCCTTTTTTTTTAATGAGTTGGGTGCTTTAAGCTACATGAAAATCAAGTGCTATAAGTTGTAATGTAATATGTTTTCGGCTGTAAACCTATCAATTTATTTATCTATAAGGAGTAGATATCGGTGGTTGTGTAAGCAGGCGTATAGAGAATATATCTATAAAGTTAGGTCTAACATACGTGGTGATCCTAAGCATTCTGGAATTTTGTAAATACCAAAAGTAGGAGTGCGGTTTTTCAAACTTTTATGAAGCTTGATGATATGGACAATGCAGAAATTATATGTGATCTCTTCCCGACTATTTTAAATCAACGTATTCTTCGTCGAGTTATTGCTTGGATAACATTCGAATTCTATTGTTCAACCTACCATCGACGAATTGATTGTATTTAATGCCCTAAAAGATATTAAATGCACTTATAGTCCCGGGCCTGACAACATTCCATCGTGCATTTTTAAATACTGAGCTTAAATTACAGCACTATTCTCTCTACAAACCGGTTATTTTCCTCGTGCTTGGAATTCATCGGTTATTATTCCTTTGCAAAAATCTGATAATATACATCCATCTAATAAATAATTATCGTGGTATGGCAAAGCTCAGTGCTTTTTCAAAACTTTTTGAAGAACTGTTTGTTTTTCAATTTCGCATTTTCAGCATGATTTTCGAGTGGGGAAATTAACTACAACAAACCTGTTGGAATTTGCATCAGAAACAATCAATAATTTTAAGCATTCTAAGCAGACGGATGCTATTTATACTGACTTCAGTAAAGCTTTCGATGTAGTAAATCATAAGATTCTTTTATGAAACTGAAGTTGGAATACCTGGATCTCTTGTATGTTTGATCCAGTCGTATCTCAGAAATCGCACTCAAGTGTGCAATAATACAGTATCTAAGAACTTAAATGTTCCTTAAGGGAGCCATTTGGGACCGTTGCTATTCCTAGTTTGTAAAAAAATCATTATTATTGTTCGTGTTCGCAATAATCGCACGCGATACATACATTTTTCTACATAATATTCTTTTAAGTGCGCACTAGACTGGTCCTTATTTTGCAACTTCCAAATTTTTTTGGTCTTACCCTTCTAAATTATGACACGTAATGAAAGAATGATGAGTACCAATTTTTAGCGAAATCGGATAACGGGAACCCGTGCCGCATTTAAGGCAAAGTTTAAAAATTTAACCTCGGCATAAGTGTACCGTAAATGTAATTACACTCACTGCCGTTGACAACAGCAAGTGTTTCTACTTTAGCTCTTGCTGAGAGTTCAAAAAAATAATAAACATTTCATTTTGCAAGTACTAGAAGATTATCGGCGGTGTTATCTCGATTCGACTAAAATCAATCTTAATAAAAGTCGGCATGTATTGACATATATCCAGGGCGTTCCGTATAAGATGTATCAAAAGTTTAGGACGTGTAGGTTGAGTTGAGACAAGGAAAAGTCATATTAGAGGGAGGGGAGCTTTTCTAAAAACGCGACTTCAAACCATAAAAAAAAATTTCAAAAAATAAGGGGAACATTTATATCATTCCTGTTTCCTGTTTTTAAAAAACAAATATCCAACCTTTAAAATACTTTTATAATTAGACTTCTAGGTCAAATAGTTTTTGAGAAAACTAATCTCAAATTAAAAATTTTCAAAACAAATTTCGAAAAAAAATTTTGGGTCGCAATTTTTTTACAAAAAATTACATGAATAAATATACTTTTTCTGATTGCGTAGTTTTCTGATAAATTCTACAAAAAATGTTTCAAACAGAACGGATCTATGTCTTATAATTCTTAAGAAAATTGAAAATTACGACATATACATGTAGGATGAGGCTCGCAGGAAGTCTAACTAACATACTAATACGAAATGACGATGACTGACAAAATTATATAAATATTTACACTTGTTTATAAAACACTTCAAATATTGTGTTCAAATATGTTTTTATTAAAAATTATGTGAATTGAAAAATATGTAACTTGAATTGATTTTGTAAAATTATTTTTCATTCGAATTTGTGCTTTGAACGAGATATATTGTTTTATAGAATAAATACTCATTTTATAAAATAAAACCGTCCAGTCACTTGGAATCAAGAGTCGTTAAACTCTAAATAATTCTAGGAGTCCTTAAACTCCTTCCTACATTTATGGGGGCTCAACCAATAAAGAGCAAAAAGTTGGAAATCTATAATCATCCAGATTGAAGAAATAATGATTACGAGCATTATCGCATTACCGAGAAGAAGCCAAAGTTCTCTCGAATCAACCAGACAAATTTCTATAGTCCCGAATCATCTACAAACCTCATCCATACGAGTACATACATAATTTGGTCTCATCCATACATACTTTTTGAAGAAAAAACTAAACATCGCCAACTACGTCTATTCATTGGCATCAACCATAAAATCACCTATAAAATAGAGAAGGAAAAACAGAGGACACAATCAGAAGCTTTCAATTCAATTTCAGGAAGGACAGAATCAGCGCCAGGATTTATAAAGGTGAAAATAACGAATAAAAACACTGCAGATAATTTCAAAAATTAAGAAATTTTCGCAAATATTTTATTATAAATTATTATATTATAATTATTACGAGTATTATTAAGAATTTCGTATTGTTAATCGTGAACTATGGACATTACAACGATTCTGACGTTAACGGTAGACGGATTACGAACGAGATTAAGAGAGTTAAATTTAGATACGAACGGATTAAAAAAGGAACTCCAAGAGAGACTCCTTCAACATTTCGGCCATTCTGAAAGATCTGAAAATGTTGACAATGACAGAGAATCCAACCAATCAGAATATGAAGATACTGCGTCAGGTCAACGCAATGTGTTCATAGAAAAAACGCATTTCACACTTAGGGATATTGAAGACTGCGTGTCGTCCTTTTCGGGTTCCAATTCACCTGAAATTAATCACTTAAGCACTTAATTAATCAATTAAGCACTGTTAATTGGAACGTTTTGCAAAAATTCATATACGCAAAACAGCTCCTGAAAGGTGCTGCAAAACTCTTTGTGAGAAGTCAGACAGGTATCCGAAATTGGAACACATTAAAAGAAGCTCTTCTAAAAGAATTCGGACAAAAATTGTCATCATTAGATATACATAAGAAATTAAGAAATCGTCGGAAAAACTCAAGCGAAACATTACGCGAATATCTGTATACACTTATAGAAATAGGAAAACCCATACAATTAGATGACAGTAGTTTAATAGAGTATTTTATTGAAGGCATTCAAGATTCAAAATCTAATAAAACAGTGTTATACCAATCTAAATCAATCTTAGAATTGAAAGAAAACATAAAAATATATGAGAAGATTCATCCCACGTATTCTCAACCAAACAAATGGGTTCCCAAACCAAATTTTCGCGAAGTAAAAATGATAAAAAAAGATTACACAAATAAAGATTCGACAGATCAAAAGTTTAAGGACGAAAATAAAAAATATTACAGTCCAACATCTTCGAGTAAACCATTTAGGTGCTATAAATGCAATGAAGTAGGACATCGGTCTTATGAGTGTAGATACAAAGGCCAATATTCAGATAAAGAACCACTGATACGGGAAAATAATGCAAATACAATTGCAAATAATAACCCTTATTTAAATATCAACGGTGGTTTAATATTTAAAGATATTTACGTACTTAATAAAAAATTTCCAGCATTAATCGATACTGGCTGTGATGTTTGTTTAATGCGTTATGACACAATGAAAAAACTTAACAAGCCAATAAAATTAAGCCAAGATAGAAAACAATTGATAGGTATCGGAGAATATAAACTCACAACAATAGGCAGCTTTACCACTATAGTGGAAATTGACGAAATACTTTTAAATATAACTTTTAACGTTACCAAAAGCAGCGATATGCGTTTTGAAATAGTGATCGGCAGTGATATTTTAAAAGACATTGAACTATCAGTTAAACAAGGTAAAGCAGAATTTAAACAAAGCAAAATAGAAAATGAATGCAAAACTCTTAGAAATGATGAAGAAAAGGTTACGAAACAAGACGAAATCGAATGTGAAAACATATATAAAGAATTTAGAAATATTTTATGAGCGAACGAAACAGATTCATTTGATAAACCGGGTCTAGATATTTCAAATCTTGAAAACCCTCATTTAAATATTATCACGACAATGGTAGAAAATTATAGTCCTTTAAGACAACCAAATTGCCCAATACAGATGAAAATCTTACTTACTGACGAGACACCAATCTTTCACAGGCCAAGAAGACTTTCACAATCTGACCAAAAAATTGTCGAAGAGCAAGTGAAAACATGGTTAACAGACAAAATTATACAACCTAGCGTATCAGAATTTACTTCACCCGTTGTTTTAGTGCCAAAAAAAGACGGTACTAAAAGACTTTGTTGTGACTACAGAAAATTGAATACAAAAATTGTAAAAGACCATTTTCCAATCACATTGATTGATGACGCACTTGAAAAACTGCAAAACGCTAGAGTGTATACCACTTTAGATTTGAAAAACGGATTTTTCCACGTCCCGGTGGAATCAAACTCCAGAAAATATACTTCATTTATAACGCATAATGGCCAATATGAATTTCGTTATGTTCCGTTTGGCATCTCTAATTCGCCAGCAGTTTTTGCGAGATTTATACAATCAGTTTTAAAAGAATTAATAAACGACGGAATTATTGTCGTATATGTCGACGACATTATTATTCCTTCCAAAAGTGAAGATGAAGGTATTGAGAAACTGAAAATTTTCCTTAAAGTTGCCAAAGCAAATGGTTTAAATATAAATTAGAAAAAATGCGAATTTTTAAAAAGAAAAGTCGAATTCCTAGGGTATATTATAGAAAACAGTACCATAAAACCATCAGAAAGAAAAATTAATGCAGTGAAGACTTTCCCAGTGCCAACAGACAAAAAAGCTGTACAACGATTTCTAGGGTTGACATCCTATTTCAGACGGTTTATGAAAGACTACGCCACAATTGCCAGACCTTTGTCAGATCTTTTAAGGAAAGAGTCAAAATTTAAATTAGAAGAGGAACAGTTATTAGCTTTTCAACAACTTAAACAACTTCTGATTAACGCACCTGTTCTGAAAATATACAATCCGAAGGCCATCACTGAAATACACACAGACGCCAGTATGTATGGCTACGGAGCGGTCATATTGCAAAAAGACGAAGAAGATCAAAAATTTCATCCCGTACAATATATGAGTAGGAAAACCAAACCAGCTGAGCAAAAATATCACTCATACGACCTAGAGATATTAGCAATTGTAGAAGCTCTAAAGAAGTGGCGAACGTACGTCTTAGGAATGAAATTTAAAATTGTTACAGACTGTAATGCACTGACCATGACTTTGAGGAAAAAAGATATCCCTCCAAGAGTGGCTCGCTGGGCAATATTCCTCCAAGAATTTGAATATGAAATCGAACATAGACCAGCTACTAGAATGAAGCATGTCGATGCTTTAAGCAGAATATCTTGTTTACTTATAGAAGATAGTTTAAAACACCGTTTGAAAAGTGCACAAATAGAAGATGATTGGATTAGAGCAGTTAGGAAAATACTTGAAAGTAACCAGTACGAAGACTTTTTCATTAAGCAGGACATTCTATATAAAGATCCCAACAAGGATTTAATTGTAGTACCAACCACTATGGAAGAAGAAATTATAAAAATATCACACAAACAGGGCCACTTTTCTATAAAAAAGACACAAGAACACTTAGAAAAGTCATTTTATATTCCTCACGTAATACCAAAGATCACGAAAGTAGTTCGAAATTGCATAGAATGCATAATGAGTGAAAGAAAAGCAGGTAAGAAAGAGGGTTATTTATCACCCATAGATAAAGATGATAAGCCGCTTCAAACTTACCATATAGATCACGTCGGACCATTAGAAACCACTCAGAAAAAATATAATTACATTTTTGCCATTGTCGACGCCTTTTCTAAATTTGTATGGTTATACCCAACAAAGACTACAAACGCTGCAGAAGTAATCGAAAAAATAAGAAATCAAGCAACAATATTTGGAAACCCGAAAAGAATTATTACTGATAGAGGTTCTGCATTTACTTCTACCGCTTTTAAAGAGTATTGTGAATCAGAACACATTCAACACTTAATGATAGCAACAGGTGTACCTCGCGGTAACGGTCAAATCGAACGGATTCATAAAATAGTGATCCCATTTATATCGAAATTGTGTTTAGAAAACCCGACACATTGGTATAAACACATTAATAAGGTACAACAAGTTTTTAATAGTACTCCGCCGAGAAGCTCAAAAATATCTCCCTTTAAAATCCTTACAGGTTTAGATATGCGTAGATCCATAGATACAAATGTACAACAAATTTTATATGAAGAACATTTTAATGAATTTGATACAGAACGTGAAAATATTCGAACAATTGCCAAAGATAATATTAGAATCATTCAGGAAGAAAATCGAAAAACTTTCAATAAAAACAGAAAAGAAGAGACAGAGTATAATATAGACGAGTTAGTTGCTATTAAACGAACACAATTTGGTGCAGGATTAAAACTTAAACCCAAATTTTTAGGTCCGTACAAAATAGTAGCTAAACAAAGTTATGGTAGATACGAAGTCGAAAAAGTCGGAAACCACGAAGGACCCAAAAGAACGACAACAGTAGCTGAATTTATAAAGAAATGGAATCCCTCATTCGGGTCGAATGCTTGTCAGGATGGTCGAATGTAGGATGAGGCTCGCAGGAAGTCTAACTAACATACTAATACGAAATGACGATGACTGACAAAATTATATAAATATTTACACTTGTTTATAAAACACTTCAAATATTGTGTTCAAATATGTTTTTATTAAAAATTATGTGAATTGAAAAATATGTAACTTGAATTGATTTTGTAAAATTATTTTTCATTCGAATTTGTGCTTTGAACGAGATATATTGTTTTATAGAATAAATACTCATTTTATAAAATAAAACCGTCCAGTCACTTGGAATCAAGAGTCGTTAAACTCTAAATAATTCTAGGAGTCCTTAAACTCCTTCCTACATACATATACGACATACATATACATACCTCCAAAAAACACTTTTTGCCTGCAAAGTGCAAAAACTGCAATCAGGTGTAAGCAGTTTTCTGCGGCACGACTTGCCGATATCCGATCTTGCTGAGAGTTTGGATATATAGTTTTCTTATCATATGTAAAAATTTGGGGGGGTAAGAAAAAAAAATCTCACAAAATTTGTTTACCCATATAGCTAAGGACCACCCCCGCACACATGCCTTTGGCTAAAATATCAGCTTCAACACATTTAGCGGTTTCAATGGCCAGAGACTTAGACGAATCTGCATTAAAAGTTATCTGTAGCCCCACGCTCTTTTATAATAAAAATATTTATGCTATTGCTTTAAATCGCTCAATTTTAACATTTTTCTGAAATCCCATTGAACCCCTTTAAAGTGCGTGCAATCTAAATTACCCAAAATAGATCTGGAAATGTGTTTTAGTTGTCACTTTGTTCGTATTTGGGCTACTTTCTTTGAACTTGAGAAAATATCAAAATGGATTAAATATTCTTTTGTTAATCACATACAAACGAACCCCTAACTGTGGTACCTAAATAAGCACGTTGTGCGTTGTGTTGCTGTCAAAATGAAATTGGAACACGCAGTCTTATGGAAGTGACCGAAATAAGCAAAGCGCTGGCGCAAAGCAACTAGAATTTGCAATTTTAAAATCCACTAAGAAATGAACTTGGCGCAGAAATTATTTTATTTGTGAGGTTTGCCCCGCAAAAATGTACACATAGATGTAAAAAAATCCATGCAAAATGTGCACAGATGAAAGAAAGAAATATTGAACAGTTCGCAAATAATTAGAATTTTTCTTGTTTCTTTTAGCTTTGAAGAGTTTGCAGTATGTTTCCCGAATTCCGCAATGAGTTTATAAAAGCCGAATGTTCAAGTAAATTAAAGTCTTCCATTTTAAAATATTTTTTCTGTTCGGAAGAAGAACAAGAACATAAACACATGTTGGCGCAACGCTTTTTTGGTTCAGCGCTTTATTGCTTTGAGAAGAGGAAGCAAAATGCAACGCACAACCTATTTAGGTATCACAGTAAGGTAGATAGGCTTTCGACAGTTCCGAAAGTTGTTCGAATCACGTGAAAGTTACGCCAAAGAGCGATTAATAAGGTCTTCAAATTGTCAAAAAACTGTTCAAGAAGACTGATAAGTTCGAACGTTTGAACACCAACATCGCCTTTAGTTCATTTGCGCCAATTGCATGTAGAAATCAGTAGGAACAAATTGCATGAGCGTATAAGCCGGCCTTTAGAGGTAAAAAGAGAAAACAATGACAAGTGTGATTAAATTTTTCAAACTATATAGAAAGTTGTGATTATTGCGAATCCTGTCGGGTATCCTTAATGGCAATCGATCTTCTCTGCACAGAAAATGAAAGAAAGCTTTACAGAAAAATAAAAAGGAGCGAAAGGAAGCTTACGAATTATAGATTCATTATTAAACACTTAAATTATCCAAAATCTCCTACCACATTTGCACTGTCATGTACCTAACACACATATTATTTGTTTGTGCAAAAAGGTTGGTAAGCTACTATTTAATATCGTAAATAGGCAATGTAGATGAATTAATATTTTAAAATTATTGGTTAAAAACCTTATACATATGTAAAATGATAAACATGTCAACTTACGCAACAAAACGAGGTGGTTTTTGTAGATTAATATACTTAATTACGTCATAATCTGGTTCAATATTAGCACATGCGAATCGCTCACTCGAATAGTCTTGCCCAAATAGAACAATCGAGCGTCCTATGGCCCCGTTGGGGGCTGCTAGTGGAACATTTGAATCTGTAAATACGACACGCTCACCACCAAGATCTGCAAATATAGTAGGGTTATCATAAACATCATTTCAAAAACATCTAAATTTCCATACTAATCGGACTCAATCTAGAACTTAAATCGCCTACGTAGCAACGTAATGGATTATCGTCGCCACATTCTCGTTTATACAAATCGTGCTGCAAGAGGTAACATTTTTAAATAATTATCATTTTTATGAAAGAAACTACTTAAATTACATTTAAGGGATCTGCTAACTGGGTAAAATAAGGATTCCAAACATAGCCAGCAGCCACACAACGACTATTTGTAGCTGCCACTGCAGCATCTATTCCAACTGGATTGACAAAAATTTGCCAATTGTGATTGTATGTCTATTAAAGTGGTCTTTTAATTGAAGTTAGCTTACACTAAAACCCCCACACCACGTTTCTGCCAAAGCGCCTACCATATTGCGATTATTCTTTCCCGAATGTCTTAAGTTAACTTCAATTACGGTTTCTGAATGACCTCCATCGCTGAATACCAACTGAGACATCCTAATGTAACCATAAGCATAGCCATTCGGATTATGAAATGTGGCGATGGCCCGCACTTCCCTGGCTTCACTGGGACTGTAACCGCGCTGTAAAGTGCTGCAAACCCAACGAACATCCTTTTCTTTCTTGTGTATGATTATAGAACGTCCGATAATACTGTTCACGCCAAATAGCGGCAGGCTGGTATCATTGAAAGCACCCTCGTATTGTGTCAAGTTATCCAGAGTACCAAACTTCCCGCTCAAGTTCCCAATTTCATACTGATCACTCGTCCCTTGCTTTGGAGGTGGTGATAGTTTTGGATTAATTTTCAAGGGATTCCAACGACCATAAAGTGTGGTCGCCTCGCACGGAAATTCCAAATTAGATTCGATTGGGGTCTAGAAAAATTTACCATAGGTTTTAAACTTATTTTTTAAAAATAATATACCATATGTATGTCATAGCCACTGCTATCTCGGAGACCGTTGAAGTAAACCTCGATGTTAGTAATATCGTACTCGGATTGCTGGACAATCTCTATTTTAGTGTTCATGGGCAACTCATAACTATTTGAAAACCATTCTTTGGCTACCACTTTGCGGCGATAATATCCATTTATACTAAGAACAATGTTGGAATTTTTAAAAATGTAATTTTTTAATAGAATCATTTCATAAGTAGCTTACACAGAACAAGCCAAACGATCTCCTCGCGCTTTTGGGCCAAAGTCGTCATATATAATTAGCGATTTGCTGAGAATACTATACCTTCCGGATAGTGGCAAATTTGGATCAGTAATCATGAGACGACTTACGTGTTCAGCGTTGTGCTTACTTCCAGCAATTGATAAGGATTCCAGACGATTGTGCAGCGCCCCCACATAACACATACCCGGCAGGTGGGTTTTGCAATATTCAGGTAATGATTCATTCCCCCAATCAACTTTGAATGGATTGAAAATATTACCTGTCGAAATGCAACGATTCTGCCAGCCATGAAAATCGTTGCCAGGAGCACGGCTATGAATAGCCCAGCGATGATTAAATGAGTTGTTCTGCGTGGAGCCGTCAGCATAAATAAGGTACTCTATTAGTACCGTGGTGTCTCGCCAAGGCTCATCGGCTGGCTGACGAAATAAGACCCGTCCTACCACGGGATAATAAAATAGTGCTTCTGCAGTTAGTATCGGAGTTTGAAAAACACCATTTTTTTCATAAGGAGATATTGTAGAACATGCCCACGGCGACTCAATAATTTTTCCAACATAAGACCGATTGTAAGTATATATAACCAAGCCGCGATGTGCTATACTATGTATTCCCTGCAATGGTAAGAAAATATCCCAGTACGCACCACTGAGTTCGGAACTAGCGCCGGGTAATGAGTAATCATGGTAAATATTATTTCGGCCCTGCAGTTTCCCACTCAAGTCGCCCAATGTGTACTGATCCTGAGTACCGAATCCAGGTGGTGGTATAAAGTCTTTTTCCAGCTCACGCGGATTGTACATACTTCCCGTTGAAGCACAATAGTCGATTTTTCCTCTTTTATGTGGAGCTGGCGGTAAATTATGAATACGAAACGAAGAGACATCTTCAGCAAATTTTCGTCTAACTTGGTGATTATTTTCGCCAGTTGAAGCGAAAGAAAAATTTAAGAAAGTGGGATGAAATTTAGAACGTTGCTGGAATGTTATCTGTCCCTTGATGCCACCGGAATTGATAAAAGATCTGTATAATCAAGTTACATATGTTCAAAATTCGCAAAATACAGTTGTAAGGCAGACACATACTTATATGTTAGAGGTTCAACATTCCTAATTCTCGCACAAGCTAGAAATCTATTTGGATTCAGATTATCGAACAACACCAAATACAGGGAGCGATGAGGTATACTGAAGTCTGACGGTAACAAAACAAGCTTCTCATCCCGAAAAGCAAGGCGTTCTACGTGATGTAATATATTTTTAGAAACGCCTATGTGTCCTAACCTGCTACCCAAATCGCCGACTCTAAGTCCGTTGCCCTTTCCTTGAGGATCAAAGATGACTTGCAAAAAGTTGCAATTTTCCTCAGTGCGATGATGATCATTCATAAAAATATCTGTAACGTAGATTTTCCAATTATGCTTAGAGGACGATTGAATTGATGCATCATTTGATTTTCTCTGTGTATGATAGAGACTGGAGTATATTAGCGCATCTCCACTTGTGTTTTCTGTAGGTGGTAACCAGCGAAAATATACGAATCCACCAATGGGTGTATTAAAGCGCGCTTGAGCTATATTCTCTTGCTTAATTGTAATGGTAGTGCAAATGCGTGCGTTGTTTAAACGATCGGTTAGTACCAAGGACCGACCCCAAATTCCTTGATCGCCTGAAAATGAGATAATTAATTATTAGCATTTTCAGTAAACATATGGCTTTAAATAAATAAAGCCCTTATTAAATAACTTTTAAGGCCTGATTAAGGAGACCCTAAACATTGGAGAATAAAACTCCTTAGTCTCCTTTTACATTAGGCAACTTTCGCTTTCAACTTCGAATTCAAAGTTCGAGTTCGGTGTTGAGAGGTTGAACTTTCGTAAAGACGAAAGCGGACGAGTACAGACACCTCCGTACTAACAACTGTTTTCCTTTGGTGCTTTTCGCTATTTTGGCACGTCGCTGTTGATTTTTGTTGTTGTTACGCAGATGTCTCAGGTGTTTAACGCACATGCCTGCCTTGAAAAGGCTCGAATTCACGATGTCCATCTATTCAATGGAAATCGAAATCAATGTCCATCTATTCGACCAACAGGCACCAAATCGAAGCTTACATTGTTACAGTTAGTTTTCAGTTTAATAATTTATTTTAGGAAGCATTTTTTATTTTGTTTAACACAACACATTGATATAGGAACTTCACCGGAAGAGAAAAAAAGTTAAAAAACGCACACTAATTTAATAACTATGTTAAGGTGCTTTACTCGTGAATTGTGTAATTTTTAGTAATGTTGGTTGGTACCAATTGATTACTCCAGAAAACTTCACTTCAAAAAATTATTTATTATACGCCAATTTTTTGGTGATTGTGAAATTTTTTTCTAGCTTGTAAGGAAATGTAGTTTTTTAAGGGTACACATGACTTAGACCACTTTTAAAATTTAAAAAATGAGAAGACATAGTATGAGACGAATGACTAATAAATATAATTAATATCATATTTGTAATCGGCGACCTCAAACCTTATATTAGTACGTAATTGTGCTGTTCAAATTAATAATTAATAATAATAATCAATTTTAAAAATCTGATCTCAACGATCTACAAAAAATTAACTTCACAACAATTAGTAGTTGCTTAATTACGCTGAGCAGGAAAAATATGGGTGGTTATAATTACTCGTAACCACGCATTAAATATTAATAATTACATACTGTTAAAATTAATATTCTCTTAAATCGGACTTTTAGCCACCTTTCAAGGTCTCCCAGCCCATAGTACAATGGTGTGAAGGATGAAGATGGAAATGAAGGCGGAGAGGCGACTTTCATACAAAACGTCATATTCTTGTGCCTACGTGTGAGTCAGAAAGTGAGGACGACGCAAAAAAGTTATTTGTGGGCGTGATAATGAAGTGCAGAATGATGAAAAAGACAATAGAATCGATGACAGCGTATGGATTTAATTTAAGAAAACTCAAGCCACTACAACGTAAAGTAAATAATGACATTTTGCAATTGGTTGCCCGCACGTCCACTATTTCCACATGCTCTATTATAAATATATTCGTGAATGTAATCTTTCAAATAAAATTAAATAAAGTGAAATGAAAGAAATATAGTACGAGTAATTAATTTTATATAGCTTGGACAATGCAAGAATTTTTATTTGAAAACAAAATTTTGATTTAATTTAAGAAAACTCAAGCCACTACAACGTAAAGTAAATAATGACATTTTGCAATTGCCCGCACGTCCACTATTTCCACATGCTCTATTATAAATATATTCGTGAATGTAATCTCAAATAAAATTAAATAAAGTGAAATGAAAGAAATGTAATACGAGTAATTAATTTTATATAGCTTGGACAATGCAAGAATTTTTATTTGAAAACAAAATTTTGCTTGAAAAGACGTCTTTCACAGCTGACAAATGAAATTTAATCATGACTTTTAAAAGTTAACCGGCAGTAATTGTGAAAACGAAATTTGTTTTATCCTCCGGTTAAAATGCCGATTAGCACTTAACCGAACATTGTGAAATAGGCCCCAAGAGCATTTACTTATTTTGTCGGGAGAAAAATGTTAAAAAATTATAATTTTTTAAATAAAAGGCTATAAATCAATACTTAATATTATAAATGCGAAAGTAAGCCTGTCTGTCTGTTACCTTTTCACGGCTAAACCGCTGCACCGATTTTGGTGAAATTTGGTGTGGAGATAGCTGGAACCCTGACAAGAGACATAGGGTACCAATTTTATAAAAAGTCAACCTCTAAATAGGGGATAAAGGATTGTAGGGAAATTCAGTCTCAATTTTAAATTAAGTTAGCATTGTGCTGGACAGAATAGATGTCAATAATAAATGAATTTATATCGTGGTAAGACACAAACAAGCAAGAAGTATCTCTTGGACCCTCGAGTTATCAAGGAAACCCTATAACGGGCCCCTCCTATCCAAATAAAAAACTGACTGAATGACTGTGATGTGTACATATGTACATATGTATATCATTCAATCAAACTAAGTTAGAGCGAGCACTATTCCACGCGAACGAAGTTGCGGACAACAGCCTAGTACTTTATATTTGAATCATGTTTTATACCTCACGCTTCGATCAATATTCATATCTTGCCGTCAAAGTAAAAAAATTAACTTGGCTACTTAAAGCTGTGTTTTTGTTACTTACCAATTAATTGCATTTTCCGATACCATCTAGATGATTCGTTACCTGGCAATAGTAACAACCCCAAGTCATCATCGAAATTTAGAACTTCACGTCCGAGTTTTTTGAATTCGCATCGGGAGATCGGTTCTACGTCTGTGTAATCAACTGGAAATTCGCATACAACCCAACTCCACTCTTGGTTTGGATACTGAAGCGTGGTTTTGAGACTAGATGTAATTTGAACAGTAGTTTCATTCACTTGAATGAAATGAATTTCACCATGCAAGCCATGTTGCGATAGGTGTGCCATCAAATGTTGGGCCCCAGCATAGGACTCTAAAAATTAACAAGAATAATTAATTCTGGCTGTTCGTTAAGTTTTTCGATAGGGTTGGTTGATGATAGGGTTTGGAACAAAATTCCGTCATCCCTTGCAAGGCTTGGTTTGGAGACAAGCCTGTTTCGGCTATGTGCCATCTCCAACTTTTTTTTTGGTTCTGGTTAGCTTATATTTGTTTAAACTTTGTTGTCTTTATTAACTTGTTTAAATTTTGTGTTAATTATTGTCAGCAATTATTTGTCAGTTACATCTTGAACGACAAAATGCCGAAACGACAATTCTCGATGCGACAAAATCTCGAAATTACAGAATTATGCCTGGTTTACACAGTGCGAGCTAGCGTACGAGTCAGCCTTCCGAGTAGCTGCACTGCAGTAACTCGCAACGTTTGGACGTAACTTACGAGTAACTCGTACGTGTGAGTTGGTTAGTAACTCACATCCGCGTTACTTCGATATTTTATGTTTTCACTCGCCTGCTCGCCCGGCAGCAGCATTATTTGGACGCGTTCGGCAATAGCTCGTCAGTGATAGCCGGACAGCTGTGCCTGAAACACGTGTTTTTTTTTTTACTACGCCGAATCGTTCGAAATGGCTGCGGATAGATGGTCTTCTGACAATAATATTTCATTCATGAAACTCTACAGAGACCAAGAAAACCTGTGGAATTGTTTCGATTAAAACTATCGAAATAGAGATATGAGAAAAGCATCTTTGGAACATATCGCAAAAGGAATGCACCTACATAGGTAACACCATTAAGGTAACCAAGAAAATAAAAAATTTACGATCCACCTACAATCAAGAAGTGAATAAAATCGAAAAAAGCAAGAAGAGTGGCGCTAGCGCAGACGAGGTGTACAAACCATCCATAAAATGGTTTTATATAATGGATTAGAACCTGGTACCCCGAGCAGTTGCTCGGAACTTTTTTCAAACGTTTCCAAGTTTTATGAGTTAGGTTTAATGGGGCGAAAAATTTTAAAAATAAGAGTTTTGATTTTTTGCAGTGTGAATAGTAAAAAACGGCCGTTCTATCGGTTTTAAGTGAAGGGAAAACACTTTGCCAGTATACTTCAAAAATTTTTTTAATTTTTATAAACATTTTTGCCTTGAAAACAGTGACACTGTTCATAAATTTATTGAAGTTTTACAAAACAGAACAAAAATATTTGAAATGTATTGTCAAATAATTTTTGAAAAATTATTGACATTTTATTTCAGAACAGAACAAAATTTAAAAACAAAAACAAAGCAATGTCAATAAATTATTCACACACTTGTTGATCAACCACTTTAATTGAGAAAAAAAACCACCAAAATGAATTTTTTCGAAAAAAACACATCGACAGATCGATTTGCAATCTCTCAATCTCGCTAATATGTGAATATCAAAGAAATCCTTAGAGCCGTTTTCGAACTTAAAAAAGCTACAAATATATATACAATTTTAGCTCGTTTAATAAGATTAGATAGATAGATAGATAGATATAATGAAAACAATTAATTTAAAAGAAAAGAAAACAACAATCCAAATCCTTTTCTTTCGCTTTTTTTTATATTGGCTATGGTTATAGATATTTTCCAATTCCTGACATATTATTGTTGTCATAGAGCGTATCACCGTTTTTTTCTATTAAAACAAGTTCACTCGACATCGCGACTCGACTAGGACTGGGCAGTAGCTAGGTGTCGTGTAGACAGCAAAGGCGAGCCGAGCTGCTGCCTAGGAATTTGACAAGCCCAGTAGCTGTCTACTGGCCAGGCAGCAGCTTGCACTGTGTAAACGAGCCATAAGTTAGAGCGAGCACTATTCCACGCGAACGAAGTTCGGCACCAACGGTACGCCGATATCTGAACTCGTTTTAGCGCACTTGGATTTTTAACATTCCAAGGCCTACAACTCCTAAACTACACAGGACCGCAAAAAATTTTCATCACCTTTGGACTAGGGGCGGTGAGGGTTACCCCTGAAAAAATCCCGTTTTTAAATCAGACCTAGGCACCGATTAATTTATACTAAAAGCCTTCATATGAGACCCACACTACTACCCGAATCTTCAAACCCAAAGATCTTAGGGTATATGAAGCATTAAAACTTCTAAATCATTCCCTTCCACCATCTATTTCTTCCATTTCTTTTTCGAAAGGTTTTCACCGAAAAAGAATCCGGTTGCATTTTCGCTTATACAAACCAGAGACAATAAACTTTAAAAGTAATTAAAATGTAAGGACTAACCATATCGTATTGTCTCAACGGCGATACAAAGACAGAGAAATCTGAAGCAATTAAAAAGCTTGCTCTTGACAGTAAGCATTCTAATAATTTTTTCGAAGGCAGCAGTGATGAAGAGCCGGTACGCTTCGGTATTACAGCTGATTGGTCAAATAATTAGCAATAAACTTCAACAATTAAAGCCTTAAGGCTCAGTTTCATAGACTCCGTTTGCGTGCGTATCCGTCAGAAATCTCTTACTACTTGCGGATAGCGACGGAACAAAAATTTTACAAGTTTCATAGAATCCGTTCAAAAGCTGCGCAAACACAGGGATACAACTGTTCTTATAATTCTATAGGAATTTTATTTCATATTTTAAGCTAAAATCCTTTGTAGTTATCTGCTTAAATAGAACACTAAAGTTATTTATAATGGGTTTGAGACATTTAACTTATCTTATCCTTTTAGAGCGAAATTACTAAGATTTGTAAGCCGAAAATTTTTCACGTCAAAAAATTACGTTTCTGTGTCATCCGACAATTCGCAGTTTTCATTTTTTCTCATGACAACGATTGTAATAGAATGAACGGATCGACGGATGAAAAAGTAGAAAATTTTTCACTTTCTATCCGTTTACGCATGTGAACGCACGGAACCTATGAAACTCATCCCATATGTTTACATATATTTCAACTTTTCTTGCGTGAGATTTCTGACGGATACGCACGCAAACGGAGTCTATGAAACTGAGCCTTTAGCACATCAAAATGCCGCCTTCCTGTTGTAGCCAGCTACAATTTCAAAATTACATTGGCTGCGTTTAGGACCGATAATCAATTTCGGCTGTTACCTACAGTTGTGAGTCAGCGGTGCCGTGAATGGGCCGCTGACACATCATGTTGGCAAAGCGGTCGCCATTTTTTTTAACGAGCAATTTTTACGCTAAATCTGCTCAGCTCATTCTTTATGTCATTAATTTTTAGTGTTTGTCTACATATCGTTTGGCGGCAACGTGGAATTTAGCAACGAAGTGTTAAATGTATAACTTTTTCTAAATTGGGTCTAAAGAATTGGGTCTATTCAGGGAAAATAACAGACAGTGACAACAGACACAGTGACAGTTCGAGAAGAACTGTCTGCGTGTACGATATAGCCCCCTAGGAAAATAACTCAAATGTCATGAAGGCCGAAACACGTAAGGATCTTTTTAAAAAAGCAAACGAATTGAAAACCATTTTATTTTAGGCATGACCCACACCCATAAAAATGTAGCGTTGTTAGTAGCTACATTTATTGAATCAACGTTTATTCATCAATGGGCTTGCAATTTGAAATGTCACTTACCTGGATTTCAAATGGGATTCGTAAGGCAGTAGCATATTGCGCTAATTTGTCTTTTAACATTTTTGCACTTCCTTTATCTTTCCTAAACAACTGAATAAACCTCGTGCCCGGTTAATCAAAGTGTTTATTATTTATAATTAATCGAATAAGAAATTTCAATGGTTTTATTTTAAATTTATTCTATTAATTTAATTTCTCTTGTTACCTTTGCCTTCGTCTGTTAGCATTTCTAATTTGGTGCCATATATAAAGATAAATTTTTTCTTTTATATTTTCTTTTTATAAATTTTCAAGTAATGTTCTGAACGTTTTATAATAAAAGTCACAAAAAATTTGTATTTTATTCTGTTATGGTTTATAACAGATTTCGTAAAAGAATTTGCAGACAAAATACGAATTTCAAAGTTCGTAACAGATTTTCTGACAGTTCGAATTTTTGTATGGAAATTCATAACAGATTATCAGATATTTTACATAGAAGATTTCCCTCAATAGACTCAAAAAACTTATAAAAAGATTTTAAAAAAATTTTTCCTGTCCATGATCGAGTTGTTGGGCACTACAACCACAAATTGAAAATTAGCAGTGGATTTAATTAAAAAAATTATCCTTCAATGTTGTGCGTTTCCAATGCGCAGCACAATTTATGACCACCTGTTTCTGGGTTTTTACCAAAAAAGTTTAAAAACAAAAATTTGGTTTCTGTTTTTTTATTGGGTAACTTGAGTGGCCCACAATTTTAAAAATATGCCTACTTTATGCAGTTTTCAAAATAGGTATAATATCTCAACTTTAATAAAAAAATTATTAAGTTATTGCTAGTTATTCATCAAGAGGTCCTCTCTGATTAATACGAAAAAGTTAAAAATTAAAAGAACTTTATCACGATTACAGGAGAACAAATAAAGGTAACGGCAGGAATATTCTCTGTCATCATAGGCTGTTTGGTATTGAAAATGGAAAATATCGAGCCGTTGCCACGTCTAGTTTTTATAGCAAATAGGATTTTTCTCTTGCTTATAGTTCACACGGAAGACTAAAAAAAATGCAGAAAAAAGTCTTATTCCTTGACCCACGTGCAGAAATGAAAAAGCAAGTAAATGAAACTGGCCTAAGACAACAAAACACTAAACTTCTGTAGCCCAGAGAGTTGGTGAACGAATGAAAGGGGCAGATTTCTCTGCCAGCGTCGCTGTCGTCCTTCAAAAAATGTTTCAATGAAATGTTTTGCTTCCTGCAAGTTTTTTGAATCCTCAATCCTCATGTAATCTCTTATTACTATTTATACTCGTTGATGCTATTTTACAATTTGACAGATAGATCGGTTAGGGTTAATTTTTTAATAAATTGTGGCATATTTAGAAAATGAAGCAATGAAATGAAGCTTCATCGATTTGAAGTTTTGGTTTTTTCACACACTTACTATTTTTATGTAGTTCATTATTCTTCAGTTTAATTACCAACCATTTACCACGATCAATGCCAATATCATTACGCCAATTTGGGCGCCGAAATTATACGAGTAGCATGCCAACTGATATATTTACATAAATATATCGGGTCATATCAAAAATTTTCTTTATTGAAAATCAATTTTAATCAAGTATGTACATATTGACCATTATTATCTAGGACCTTTTGCCATTTTTCGGGTAGCTTTATAATTCCAACGGTCTAGAACTTCTGTGGTTTATCGTCGAAAAACTTGACGACTTGTCCAAACTTGTCCAAGTTATTTTTCAATTTTTTACCATAAAGAGAGTCTTGGAGAGAGCGAAACAAATGGTAGTCAGACGGTGCAAGGTCCGGGCTATACGGTGATTGCATCAAAAATTCCCAACCAAGTTCTCCCAAGTTTCTGTTGGCCAATTCTGGTAGCTCTTTCTAGATTGCTTTGTTCAAACAGTCGAGTTTGAGTAATAGCGTATTTCTTCGGATATTTTACTCATTCTCAAATCAAAATAACTTGATATAAGTAAAGAATAGGTGCCTAGCTGACCCTAGCAGACCCTTCAGTCTGCACTCAAGAAAAATAATTCTAGTTTTTTTGCTAAGAATAGACCTTCTTGTAATTTTTTTATTAGAAAATTATTAATTTCACAAACTTCACTCAAAGAATAGAAAATTATGCTAATCGCTATCCACGAAGGAAACTCTTGGATCACAAAATACTCAAGTTTAATAAGTAAAAAAATACATCCAGGCATAGTTTATTCAGACAAATTTCGGGTATTCCCCGAAAAAAAAGCAGTAAAATTTCGGTTATTCCCATATATTGTGTGTTCAAAGTGCATAATGTAATTTTCTAAATAATTTTAAACAAAAATCTCGTTATCGTGTTGTAGAAGTACCGTGTCAGAGGGTTTTGGGGAATTTTTCTTTTCGTTATAGAGTGAAACAGTGTTGTTAAATACCGTGTTATAGGAGGGTTACCTGTACAGTATACGTGTACTGCGAAGTTGCATGCGCATATTCAGGGTTATAATAAAAACGCTTTACATTAAAATACTAAGACTTCACATTACCGAGAGGATTCTACTGATTGAGGGTTATGATCATTGCCGCGGCCGAAGGCCGCCAATACGCAGGAAAACCTTTATGCAAAAAGACTCACACTGCCGAAAGGATTCTTCTGATTCAGGGTTATGATCCCTGCCGAGGCCAAAGGCCGCCAATACGCGGAAGAACCTGTATGCAAAAAGCCTCACATTACCGAGGGGATTCTGCTGATTGAGGGTTATGATCATTGCCGCGACCGAAGGCCGTCAATACGCAGGAAAACCTGTATGCAAAAAGACTCACACTGCCGAAAGGATTCTTCTGATTCAGGGTTATGATCCCTGCCGCGGCCAAAGGCCGCCAATACGCGGAAGAACCTGTATGCAAAAAGCCTCACATCACCGAGAGAATTCTGCTGATTGAGATTTATGATCCCTGCCGCGGCCGCCAATACGCGGAAAAACCTGTATGCAAAAAGCCTCACATTACGGAGAGGATTCTGCTGATTGAGGGTTATGATCCCTACCGCGGTCAAAGTCCACCAATACGCGGAAAAAAAACCTGTATGCAAAAAGCCTTACATTATCGAGAGAATTCTGTTGATTGAGGGTTATGATCCCTGCCCTGGACGAAGGCCGCCAATACGCAGAAAAACCGTACGCAAAAAATTTCAGATTACCGACAGGATTCTGCTAAAATCTTTTAACTTAGCTAAAGCTACATGAACGAAAGTAGTAAGTGTATATTATATATCGTTTTAAAGGTAAAACAACAGGCTTTTCAGAAATATGATCTATTTTGTACCGTAATTTATTCGTTTATGAGAAAAAAAATATTGTTTCCAGGAAAAATTGACATATTTTCACAAATATTGGTATAAGTCCTTAAACGTTATGATATGGACAAAAAGGTATTTAGATACAAATACGGATACAAAACGGTATCTTCCCCGTCCCGATATCTCACTTAGTTACTGAGATATTAAGCTTTTAGTAGATGCATTTTTTTTACTTTTAAATGCTTCTAAATCCAAGATGGCTGACTTCCGACAAAAAAAAAATTGGCTACTTCCGGTCCTAACGGTAGAAAAAAATTTTGAAATCGGAGCTAGGCACCTATTCTTAACTTGTTCCCAGTCGGGTGAGTGTTGCCCGATATATAGGCATCAACACCATCTAGTCATCAAAAACCGCGGAGATTTTTTATATGAACCAATATAAGTATGACACTCGTTGGTTATAGTGCCAAGCAAAAAAACTGGTCTTTAAAAGGTGGCCAAAATTAAATATAAAAGCGTTGTTTCGTTTTGATTGAAAGGTACATACTCGTATGTATGTGATTTAGCTAAATTCAAAGTCAAAGATTTAAACTCTTACCGTACCTATACGCGTGCTTCCAATACCTATCATAGCACGTCCAGACGAACTAACAGGCACTGAAGAAACTAATGAAGAACTAACGCCAACTAATCCGTTTCTAGAAAAACGTGAGCAATGTTAAGCAATGAAGAAATACAATCTATGTATCTTAAGTGGACGTCAGGCAGACCGCGATTTACGAGCCGCGAAATTTACGCCCGGTTGTATTACACAGAAATCCCATAAGCACGTCAGACAGAGAAAAAACGTTGTTTACTTTCGCGGCGTAAGATTTACGCGTCGCGGTGCGTTGTGAAAATTTACAAAATGTCCTACTTGTGTTAGTGTTTTGTGAGTAAAGTTCTACCATTTTCGGAGCTGCCAGAGTTAAGTTTATCAGTTATCGTAAAACACATGACACTTTAAAGGAAATATTTGTAAAAAATTGCAATTTTCTACAAATATGGCTTATTTCTATCTATATATACACGCGGTTGATATGTTTACCTTAGTAGCGCTCTATTTGACCACCAACTCGCAGCGCGATAATTACGTATATACGTATTAATTATATATATAATTATATTATATACGTATTAATTACGATAATTACGTATATCGCGTTCTGTCTGACGGCAGCTTTAAGCTCTGCAAATTCGCGCGAATTTGGAGAACAGTTATTAAGATAATTATGGACAATCTTTCAAATTTGTCTAAGCCACTATTCTGTTTATATTTTCTGATAGCTCATGACAGTAGACACCCTGTGATAGCCCTTTCTAAAGGGCTAATGAGCTAATACTAGGCTTCTACTTTCTGTACGTCCTGTAAAATTTATAGAAAGACTATAAAAGATTTTCACATTAACCGATGAAATGAAGATATATACAATTAAAACCCAAGTAACATAGTTAGAAGAGGCGTATAATTTTATTAGAGCGAAAGCTTATGCCATCGTAACCATTATTATCCGTTTACTAATCTATATGTATTTGAATTTTTCAGTTTTGTTAATTTTCTGGGTTTTTTTATTTATTGCCACCTGTTAGTGCAATAAAAAATTTACGAAACAGATTATGCCAGTTAAACGGTAATTAAAATTAGAATATTTTGCATATGTGGTTTTTAATATATACATACATATGTACGTGCTACTGCAAAACAACCCAAGTTTAAAAAAATACTTTTACAGTAATTTTTACTACAAAGGTAAAGAAAGATAAAGAAAGAAATTTTACTTTATTTTAATTTGCAAATATGTATTTCCAGACCTATAAATATAACAAGTTCAGGGTCCTTTCTCAAAGTCAAGCTCCTTTTATTTTATACAAATATTAGTATAATGCAGAACTGACAAAATAAATGTGGCAAAAAGCAGTAACCGCTTAAGTCTAAATTTGCCATTTCGAGGAAATAAGCTCCTAAAGTGTTTTAAACGTGTTTACTTGAACAAAAGCGAATATGTTTTTTAACTCTCATAACTCAATTCTTTCTAAGGTCGACTTAAGCGGTTACTGTTTTTAGCCACAGAAATTGTTTAAAGGTTATGTCAATAGGAGGTGGGATAAATGTAGAATTGTATACAAAGTAAATATTTGCGGAAAACATAATGTCTTTTGTATCCGAATCGTAAAATTAAACATTTTCTAGAAACACCTAAAATAATTGATTCTTCCACCTCCTTGTAAGCTGTTTATGATTTTTCAAGGTATTTTTTAGTTACTTTGGTTTTACTTAAATTATGCTACAATTACACTGTTATTGAGATAGCCATGGTTGTTGCTGAAGCAAAAGGACTCTCTTAAATGTTCAATTAAGTTAACAGTAATTAAATCGTGCAAAATCTCATCTAGATAAACTGTGAGAGCGTTCACGACTGCTGCTGCCAGATGATACAGCTTTCTGCTTAATGTTGTTTCCAATATCACCGATGCGTTGATGCAGTGGAAGTTTTTCGAAGAATGTATGCCGCAAAGCTTCACCTAATAATTGGAGAGCAATTTTTAAAAGATTAATAATTTACCTCTTGAGATGTTTGTTAATTTAAGAATACAAACTTCAAACTATACTAATATTCATATCATACAATGTTTAGTAATCGAATTACTTTAAAAAAATGCAGCATTCATTTTCTCAATATCTATTCGACCTATTGACAAAATTAAAAAATCATAAGGCATTGAGATCCTGCTTTCCAAAGTGCTGTTGCAGAGCATCGCAGGTGTTGTCGTCTTTTTATAACTTTTTTACCATTTTAATGTATTAAATTTTGTTTATCTAATCTTGTTAAACGAGCTAAAATTGTATATATAATTGTAGCTTTTTTGAGGTCGAAAATGGCTCTAAGGATTGCTTTCATATTTACATATTAGGGAGATTGGGAGATTGCAAATCGATCTGTCGAGATGTTTTTTTCGAAAAAATTCTTTTGGTGGTTTTTTTCTCTATTAAAGTGGTTAATCAACAAGTGTGTAAATAATTTATTGAATTTATTGACATTGTTTTGTTTTTGTTTTTAAATTTTTTCTGTTCTGAAATAAAATGTCAGTATATGTATATTCAAATATTTTTGTTTTGTTTTGTAAAACTTAAAAAAAATTATCAAGAGATGTCAATGTTTTCAAGGCAAAAATATTTATAAAAATTAAAAAAAATTTTAAGTGTACAGGCAAAGTGTCTGTTCTGTTCTGAAATAAAATTTCAGTATATGTATATTTAAATATTTTTTTGTTTTGTAAAACTTAAAGAAATTTATCAACAAATGTCAATGTTTTCAAGGCAAAAATGTTTATAAAATTCATTTCTAAAATTTTTATATTCTTTTCTTTAATACGTTTCTATATACAAGAAAGGACAACGTGAATATACCCTTATCCCCTGTGTAGGGTATAATAATAAATTTGTACATAATTTCTTCAAAAACCAACTTCTTTACATTATTTGTGGAGTCCGTCCTTTATTGTTCTCTTAACAGATGTTTTTCTGTCTTACGTCAACAGACAAGGCCTTTAACCAATTTAGACATACATCTACATACGATATATGTATTTATAGGCTGGCTATGTGGCTACGATAATTAAAAGTTGTCTACGGTATCGGGTATATCTATCTTTCTTTGGAAAATCCCACAAATTGGCCGTATTAGTTGCTGGCTTAGGAATTTTTTTTTTAGGAGTTTTCTGCTGAATAATGAAAACTATTGAAATTTCTGTTACTTTCATTTTTCTCAAAGACCTTACGACACTGAACCCTCCGATTTTCACCGTTTTACTCTTATAGGAATTTTAAAGATAATTTCGAGCAAATCGTTTTATCTTAAATTTTTTAGTGTACTATTGTAATAATTTGTTAGTTTACTTTACACTAGTTTACTTTAGTTTACTTTACTTTACACTTTAGTTTTTTCCAAGAAAAATACAAATTATTCTATAGCTGGTAATTATTCAGGATATAATTTTCTTCCATTTTAAGGCAATTTTTCCCACTTTATTCAAAAATCTCCTTTGCTCTCTAAAGGGCCGAATAATCTCCACTCTGAATAACCTCCACAAAAAAAATTTTTCTTTTTTTGTTCAGAACCGACCTTCAAATACAAGCATTTTATCCAGGACGTCCCGTAAAGGAACATACTCGTATTAACATATTATGTACATATAATCCGTTATAATACAGTCGTATTCAATCTTATTCGTAATCAGGAACTTCTATAGACCTTAAATACCAAATTTAATACAATTCTATCGGAAACGTGACTCAAGTTATTTCTTTACATAGAAATAAATTAAACCAAACCAGCACAAATTACTCTCTTCGACCACAGCTAAATTTTTGATGATCTTCACCTTTATTATATTAGTGTTTATACCAGGGGTGTTTAACATTTTGCAGCATCCGGGAAAATGAAAAATACATTGTACGATATATGTAATGTACATATGTATATAATATTATAATCTTAGTATGCAATGTGATGTGGTAACTCGAACTGTATTTTTAAGGTGTGTATCAGTCAGCACACTCCGTTTTGATGCTTTAGTTAATTTCATTAAAGGAAAAAATTGTTTACACACAAAAGTTGTTGAGAAGAGCGCAATATTTCTGAGGCAAATTTTCGAATGGAATATAATTTTTACAAAAATCTGCAAGATCTTTGCTATTAAATATATCCTTCAGCTCTAAATCGTATAGCAATTCTATTATTTCTATTTACAATCACCAAAATCATTCATATTTAAAAAAAATGGCGAAATAAAAATTCGAACTTCTTTATCGAGAAACTCTGCGAATCGTTTCTCCAATAAGATTTTCAGCTAACAAATTTAACGAAATACAATATTATAACAAATTTTGCGAATAAATATTTTTTTAAATTAAATTCAATTGCAGTAGGATTAGAAAAACGCTGAAACACAACAACATTGGAATAATTTATAATTGTTATACCATGCGCGGTCCGAAAATATGTTATGCCGGGCCGCAAGTTAAACACCCTTGGTTTATACCCCATCCAAAAATATATTTCATATCTTAGAAACAATTCTGCTTTCATACAAACCTAACGTTATGCGTTGCGATGGCTCATATTCCAACATTTTTTTAATTAAATCAAAAAGTTCGCAGTGGTCTTCATTGTCACTCATTTGATATCTAAACAACGGCTTGCAATGATCACGCACATAACGCCCAGCCGACGACTTCTCATCCCAGTCCAACTTACCGTGATAGAAATATTTTGTTTTTGTTTTGCTATACATATATATATATATATAATATAAATAAGTTTATAAATTTGAATAAATTCTATATTATAAAATCATTGATATATTACCGAGCCATACGATAGGGTATCTGCCCTAGGATACGTTCCATCATTGCGAGATGTTCGCGATTATCGTGAGTTTGAAATAGTGTAATTCCCAGATAGAGTTCAAAGAGGATGCACCTACCGTAAATGTAAGGGAATATAATATTTTTTGAGTTCCTTTTCTTGACAACAGAAAATTGCAATAACTTACCCTATGGACCAAACATCACATGGCTGTGACCAACCCATTTCTAGTATGACTTCAGGGGCCCGATAATGGCGCGTTGACACGATAGTGCTGTGGTGTTCGTGATCAAATGTGGCTGAACCAAAATCAATGAGGCGAACATCAGTGCTTTTAACACGGCGAACTTCACGATTCTATAAATAATGAGTATGCTAAATATTTTGTGTAAATTAATGTTTCTAATTTTCAGTGGCGAAAAAATATAGGAGGAGTTTGAAATGTTCTTTAAAAGGAACTGAGTTAGCTGTAAATATCCCAATTATTAACTTTGTCGTTGTTGCTTAATCGTGTCGTAATTTTATTTCCAAGGTATTCCACTTAGTAAATATTACTTTAATTCATACAGATTTATCAATAAGCGTATTCACAGTTTCCCTCATAAGTTATAAGGTCATAAGTTATGGCTTCTAACTGTGAACAGTTTTTTTATATTTTGTTTTTCGTATTGTAAAAATCTGGCAGTTGTTGGAGTATGAACAGCTGTTTAGCAATTTGCAGATAAAATCAAAGTTAAAATGTCAAAAATATCCATGAGCGGATCTTTTTTTGATCGTTCTAAAATGCAACGATTCAAGTGCTTATTCTGTTAAATATTTTTTTTTCCAGTTTTACTGACTTGTTTGCTCTCTAAACTTATTTAAAATTTGGCTTATTTATTTGAATTTTTTAATTTTTTTAACTTTTAATTTTTATGATTATGACAGATTCTGATTTTTAGAAAAACATAGCTCTGAGAATTATATGTGTACTAACACTAGAATACAACAACAAATTTTCTATGACTCTTATAGAAAATTATAAGTTCTATATAAGCTGGCGTAACAGTAGCAAACGTGAAGCAAACAAACTGACACAAGCCTCTCTCTTTCCTGTATAACCTTATGGGAGCAGTTGGAATCTCTGACAATGCGATTGATTCTATTATTTTTTTTCTGACTCTGAATTTCCCTCTGTACTTCTTCTCTGAAATTTGAGCAGTACACAGGGTGGAACAGTTTTTTTGCAGCAATTTTTTCTTCGCCAAATGAGGTCCTGTTTCTGCGTTAAATCAATATCGAATCTGTCCAAAAGCTCTGAATTATATGCGCCGGTGATCGTTTTAGCCTTTTCAAGGTAATCGATGTGAATGACACCTCGTGCATCCCAAAAAACTGTGGCCATGACCTTGTTGGCTGACAGCCCCCTCGGCCTTCTTTGGTGCACGTTCACCTGGAGAAACCCACTGTCTTGATTGTTCTTTGGTCTCTGGTGTGGTGTGATGGATGTTTCTTCTACGGTAACGATACGGCGCAAAAATTCGTTCGGATTGCGGTTGAACATCGTCAAACACTCTTTTGAAGTGGTGGAAGAGCAATCGCGGCACTCATCGCGCGGATAGCTTTTCATGTTCAAATATTTGTGTTAAATGTGATGTACCCGCTCAGTTGAGATGCTCATAGCCTCAGCCACCTCAAGTACTTTCATCTTCCGATTGTCTAATGTCATTCCATAGATTTTATAGACGATTTCTGGCGCGACGACCTCTTTTGGGCGACTTGAACGTTCGGCATCACTTGTCCTGGTACGAACACAACGGAACGCAGTAAACTCACTTCTTAACCACTGAAATTGATGGTGCAGAGTCCCCATAGTATTTATCTAAGTCTTTCCTTGGTTTCAGTGATATTTTACGCAAAAAATAATGCTTAATCAGTACAGTTTCAGTGATATTTTACGCAAAAAATAATGCTTAATCAGTACACGAAATTCAGTTTTTTCCGTTTTCGTTAAAATTTACGAAGCTATCTGCTTTTAATGGGTGTCAAACACAAACTAAATGGCGCAGCTTGCTCAAAATTTTACAGCGGTCTATTAATAGCAGATGTTGATGGGAGCAGTGTCGCATTTTAAGTTACTGCGCGGAAAATTCAAAAAGTCACTCACTTTTTAATTCGCCCACGTATAAGCAAATTTCCGGCAGAAAACTTGTTTTGTTTTTCAGAGATTGCGTTGTCATATTTTATTTATTTAAATTTTTTAAAAAATTTTTCTTCACGTTAATTTAACGTAGCTACTTCCTAGTAATAGATAATAAAAATTTGTTCTAAGATCAGAGGGTTCTAATATTTACTGTTAGGCGAAATCAAAAAAAAATTTCTATAAAAATTCATTGTTTATTGGTCTAAGGCCTCGCGCAGATTAAAATTTTTTCAAATTAATTTTTTCTTTAATACTGCGCATACGACAAACCCACCTTAGCGTAGAAATTTTATTGAATGCATGCTCCGCTGCGCTACGCTCTTTATTGTAACCGCAGAATACCGCGATGCGCGATGCGTAAAACTCTCCCTATGTGTTTTCAATAGGAATTTGACGTCACAGAATCGCGCGATGTGTCGCGATTCAATAGATCTATTCTATCGCGCTGCTCTCTTGGTTTTTACTGTCTTTGTTTTTACTCACTCTCAGAAAAAAAATGGCCACCTCTTACCGAAAAACCTGAGGCAGAGAATACGAGAAAGGACACTTCGATTTCGCCGTTTTCCAAATTCGGTTTGACAGCGTTTTTTATGCAATGTTGAATTCACGTACACAATACGTGAGATGAACCATGTTGTTCTTGTTTGCTAACACTACATATGGTGAAAAAAATACTTGTTTCATATTTTCACCATACGGAATTGTCAAATTGTTTCTTCAATGTGCGAATCTAAAATGTTGCTTCTAACCTATTTAATAGGTTAAATCTACCTAAATAATCAATCTCTATAAAATATATTACTGAATTATAACCCGAAGAGATAGATGTAATTAATAATTACATCCATCCATCACCATGGCGAAGATTAGTGATTTTCACAAGTGCAGTGAAATTACCATGTCGACACGTGTTTGCAAAGTTACCATTGTCGACATTTTTGCATTTAATTGTATATTTTGTACAACTAGCCATTTACAACTCCAATAATTTACTTCACATATTAAAGACGATATAATTGAAGAGATTAACTACACTAAATGGGGTGGATATAACAATAACAAGGAAGGTGTGCTTTTGAGAAATCAAATCATGGTCTTTTGGGCGCGAGCAATTTGAAACTTCCAGGACACCAACTAAACGCCCAAGTAAATTGTTAAAATTGAACTGAAAGTTTATTGAACCTTTAATTAACTGCAACTCGTAATCCCTTCCGTTAGAACGCTGATACTATGATTCTTTTTGACGACCATTAAAGGAAACACCTATTAGTATGGATTTAGAAGTGTTTCCACTGTGCACAATTAATGACTTGGTAACACCAAAGATGAAACACAGAACAGATGAAGATATAAACAATATTTTAGAAAAGGTAAAGACCAGACAAAAACAGTTTTATATAAAATAAAATTATTAATTTTTAGAGTGCTGGTGATGCCAACAGTGACAGAAATAACCAGGAATCTGATTCTGAGTTAAAGTCCGAGGTAAGTGGTGTTATCAAAGAATATGCTAAATTCTAATATCTTATTTTTAGGCTACAACATCGTGATCTGTTGACAAGTCTGCACTCTCATTGCCCAACTTAACGGATGCAAAGAACATGAAAATAATAGAAATATGTATATACAAGTTTTCCTTGTCTTTGAGATACGCAACACAAGCTTCCGTACCAAAGAGCAACGAAATGAAGACATCCTATTAATAATCTTGATCAGTACATTAATGATTAGTACTGATGATCAGTGATTAATGATTGTACTGATAAATCGATGCACAAGGATTCCACAGGAAATCATTACTTCTGTTCTTCCTCTTCCTACAATAGTCCGGATAAATCGTCTAAACGCCAGCGCAAAATTGAAAAAATTCATTATGAAGATTATGGCGAAATGGAAATTTTTGGAAATTGAAGCTGCTGAGCAGATGATGTCACAGAAATGCATAGAAGAAATCACAACAAATAAATCTAACGAAAGTGCCTGCATGCGCCGGTGCCTATAAGTAATTATGAGTTCCATAACGATTCGCGTCAGATAGAAGAGACACTAATATTTATGTTATGTTGAAACGAAACGATGTATACGAAATAATGTAAACATATACATATACAAAATAATTTTTTATTTATGTTAATGGCAAATCTGCGACAAAAAGCAAACGCTTAAGTTTAATTTGCTATATTAATAAAATAAATACATTGAACAAAATAATAATGTAGCGGTTTTTGACACTTTCTTCCCATTGCAAGGTTTTTCTTCTTGAAGACTCCTTTAAAATGTGATGAACACTAAAAGGCATGTTTTACTTCGCGCTTATTTGTTTTTCACTATTATTATTTTGAACTTATATTCAAAAGATCAATCATCAATTCTGATCAATTTCTCTGATAGGATTTCTAAAATTAATTTTTCACCATATGTAAACAAACAAAGGCGAAGTTTCTGCAATCTAAAATAGAATGCGCAAAAGAGAGTTTTGTTCCCCCAAATGGATTTACAATATATTATTTTCAAATATACAAATTTTCTATTTTAGCGCGAACTTTTCTTCGCGAATGAGATTTAACGCGATTAAAAAAATGTTTCATTCCTTTTTACAATTTAAGGCGGTCGAAGAAAATCATTTAAAAAAAATTTAGTTTAGAACAAGTAAGAGCGTTAACTTTGGCCTAGCGGAAGCTCATATACCCTACACCCGCATCTGTCGAAGTGAGGATAAAGAGTGGGCGGAAGACGCCCACATTCATATCACTTACAGATAGTAACATCTGATTTATTAACTCATTTACAGCAATCTTTTTCTCAATATAAATTATCATTATATGCTATGGTATACCAGTGGGCGTGTAAAAGCTGCATTAATATTTACCTAAAAAGTAGGCGTGGTGAACCGATCATTTTCGAAATTAGAGAGCTCTAAATAAAACAGAATATTTCATGATGATGGTTCCACTCGTTTTCCTGTAATCGTGGTTTTTGTCACCACGAGAAAATTCATATTTTCTATAAAAAGTAGGCGTACCAAAAAGCCTATGGTGACAAATACTATTCGTGAGCCAGAATATATTTACTTTTCTATACTGCCACGCCTCCTTTGATGTTTTACAAACGGAAGCATAAAGTGAGTATACCCTCACGTTTGTCCCCGTTGCTAGTCTTTTTATGATAATACACAGGATCATTACCTTTGAAATTGTAACTGATTTATTATTTTTAGTCCTAAAATTATGAATCATTGTATTGCAAGATACCATTGCATAAAAATAGAAGCAAAATATATACGATGAATTCGCATAAAATTAAAGCAACAAGTACATTTATCACAATTAAATCAACAAATATTTTGTAAAATAGGAGTATACATTTATTAGCATTATAAGAAAATGGAAAATATATTATATATATTTATATTATAAGCATAAACAAAACTTTAATTTCTCAAATATATTTTTTGACGTTTCGAAAAGCACCCCCTAAATAAAATTTTAAATGCGTGCATGCGATACATGCTTCGCGGCGAAGTACGATTTTTTTGCGGCGAAGTACGAGTTTTTTGCATTTTTTTGAAGCGAAGTACGAGTTTTTTGCAATTTTTTGTGAAAGTGGTAGTGAAATTCAAGCAAAAATGCATATGTGTTGAGTGGCGAATTCGAAGTGTCTTTTCTCGTATTCTCTGCCTGAGGATTTGTTGTTTCGCTGCTTTTACTCGTTGCTTTTGTATAGAAAATGTAAACTAGAACCATATGTTTTAGACTTCAAAATTTATTAAAATTTACAAGTAAAAGTTAAATTTACAAAAAATTTCCAAAAAATTTTTAAAATGCAAATAAAATATGTACGTGGAATATAAAATGATCAGCGCAACGGAGTGCTGTACTATCAGTTCTTTCTAGGGAATAAAAATATATTGGTGAAGGACAAGATTTGTAAGGCAATTGGTGAGCGGCTGGTGGCGGTGACCAATTGCAGAAGCAAGCACATGTTTCCAGAAATATGGGACGTAAACAAATTTTTAACAGCGTCACGCAATGTCTATTTAAGGGCATCGCGCGACGAGAGAGAGAATCGCGCATCGCGGTATTCTGCGGTTACAATTAGTCTGCGTGCGGCCTTGGGCATTCGTCTCATTTTAAGAGCCCCCGCAGACTGAGGACTTTCTAGCGAACGATATTTGGTCGGGTTGGCCTGCTACCGCGCACATTGACCTAACTAAATTGTTGGGTTGGTGGTGAGTACGCACCAGGGCTGCCAAGTAGTGGGGAATTCCCAAAATTGCGGGGAATTTATTATCCTCTAGGAGAAAAGGGCACTGAACGATTTTGGGGGATTTTATACGATAGTACCTACATACATACATAAGTAAATTGTAAAAAGCGTAATAGGGCCTTACGGCCCTAGTCTGGTTGTTAACTTAACGATTTCTTAGGGAGTTCTGGTTAATAATGTTGTTTAGTTATTTTTGGTATTCTCAAAATGCATTAACAACTGACAACGAGTATATAAGTAAATTCACCATCAATGGTTGAAAATCTAAACAACAGGGAGTCAGCACGTTCTTGGTTTGGTTTATGCATATGTGAGTAGCAAAATTGAAGACACGATGAGGTAAATGTTGTAAGAATTTCCGAATTTAAGATGAAACTAATAAAGCCTTTTTAATTTTTTGTTTTCGTTTATTATCTCAAATTAATAAAATAAGTAAATATTCTCCCATTTTTTATATTTGCCTAATTGAACTGCTACAGAGTGAAATTTGTTTGCTGCTAAGACCTACTCGTTGATTAACAAAAAAGTTATGAAATCAGTTGTTAGTTTTTCGCCAGAATACGAAATCTTAACAGCTGTTAATTCTTAACTATTTTCTTGTGCGCTTCTTAATGTGGTGAGCTTAATCAGCCAGAATACGATTGTTGATCTAAATTTTTTATTTTTTAACACTATCAACGAAAGAAATCAAAAAAATTTTTCAATTGCGAAAATCTCTACAATTGGAGAGGCTTATTCAAAAACTTTTCTCAATCTACATATGTATGGCCATATAAAATAAGTTAGTTAAACTACTGAGATTTTCGTTTACATCTAATGAATTTTACGTGATATGACAACGTCGTTTGCTGAGTTTGTCTAGTCAAAGCCACACAAATGAAAAATTTATTAATATTTTTTTGTTCGTCTTGTTGTTTGTAACTGTAAGTTGTAACGAGTTTTTGTTTCCAGCCGGGGTATGTTCAGCGGCCCCAGTGTCCATGGTAGAGAGATCTCGTAACCCTTCGGGAAGATCGCCACCGTTGCCGAATTTCACATAATTGAATATCTCGTCGATAAATTCACTAGCTACTCAGTAGCTCAGCTCGGACGGGGTATAGTTTTTCACTTATTCTACTTATAATTGATGAGACAGGAAAAGTGTTCGACGACTGAATGTCGTTTACAAATGCAGGTGAAATGTTGTATACAGGTGGCTCTTACAGGCAGAAGGGCCGACGACTGAAGGTCGCTTACAAATACAGGTAACTTAGGTGGTATACAGGTGGTTTTAGACAGGCAGAGTGCCTGGCTACTAAAGTTCGCTTACAAATACGGGTAGCTTAGGTGGTATACAGGTGTTTCTAGACAGGTAGAGCGCCGGGCGCTGAAGTTCACTTACAAATCTAGGGAGAGTAACTAACTTACGCTTTTTTACATACTAGTAAACACCGGCAGAGTGCCTAACGACAGATGGTCGCTTACAATAAAAAAGAGAGTAGGTCACAAGACCAGAAAACTTTCCAGCGAACTGGTTCGTAAGCAAAAAAAAAAAATTAGAGTAGGTTGTAAGGTTTTTAGAGTTTGTAAGCAAAAACGAGAATAGGTCACAAGACCACAAAACTCATAGGCAAATAAAAGAGATTTGAACCTCCTCAATTAAAATTCCGTGTTTACTCGTGGTAGGCTATGAACCTAGGTCACATCTAAAAGACAGATTCACATTACCGAGAGGATTCTGCTAACATATTTTAAATAAGCTAAAGCTACATGAACTAAAATAGTAAGTGTATCATATTATATGCCGTTTTAATGGTAACAGGCTTTTCAGAAATATTGTTATATTTATTTTCTATCTTAATGCATTCGTTTGGGAGAAAAAATATTGTGTCGAGGAATATTAAAATACAAACCTTGCACGAAGATTTTATGCTTTACTCGTATGTGGACGAATTTGCACAAGTTAATTTGCTAGAATTTCGGGATTCTTTCTAGATTTTGTCGTTTGGGATTTCGTTACCAACCCGTCATTCTCAACACCTTTTCGTTATTCTCAATCTTAGTGTCTTTTCTGCTTTGAGTTCAACACATCGCACAGGTAGAAGACAGTGCAATTGCGGCTTGATTAAGCAGAAGTTTTGAATCGTTCAATTGCACTGAATCGACAGTAATGTGTACTGCAATTGTGTTTTAATGTTGATAGCTATTCAATATAGCCAATTGTATTCAATGTAGTCCAATACAACACAACATTCGAAATGTGTAGTTCGCTGAAGTGTAAGTTGCGATACGTTCATTTTAAAAAACTCTTTTCAGTATGATTTTGTACCTCAACCGGGGCTGCACTCGTCTAACTGGAGGAAGACTTCTTTAACCCCACCTACATATACATATATACGTCGTCGCTATGCACCTCTTGCGTATCACCCTATATTAAGAAACGCATACAACATTGAACATCCGTACGGTTTTGTTTCTTGAAACGGATAGTTGTGATTTAAAGATCATCCGATACCTAGTGATGGCTTTAGTGGCCATATATAACGAATATAATGAATTCCTATATACATTTTTTTCCAAATTCAAATTCATTTTTAATAATAAGTTGCACTTTTTTTAGTAAGTTTCGAGTGGAAGCGAATAAATGTAAAGTATTTGTATTCCGGTTTCAATATAAAGGATATCTTCTCCTAAATTCGGATATCCTGACGAAGAATTTGTCCCGAATATGAAAAGCTTACGTTCCATTTTGGAATTTAATTTTTCTTAGTCCTTCGTGATCTCCAATCTTTTCTACTTCGTATCGAACGTGGGCAAGTTTTGATGTGATTTTGTAAGGTCCGAAGAACTTAGGTCGTAGTTTATGTACGCATGTTGTACCGTATTATTTTCTTTGTATTCCTACCAATTCACAGAACATATTTTCCGCTATTCTGTGTAGTTCTCTGCTAATTGCCAATGAAATTTTGCACTACTTTACAAAAGCGCACCCAGCATTAAATTCAATTTGCTGCGGTAAATTGTACATCTTTTAATGCTCTCATTTTAGGGGCAATATATGTACCTGCTTTTAGTTTTTTCATGCTAATTCTAGGAGATTTAAGTACCCAAAGCAAAGGCCATTTGATAAAAATATGTTTCTGAGGGCTAATTTTTGTAACCCCAGTGCTGATCGTTATCTGTACTGTCACAAAGACATAAAATGTATGGATTTTTTGGGTATTTTGGGATTGGTGTCCAAGGAAGAAGTTTAAAGTAAAATAGTTTAAGCCATACTATTTTAAAATGCATATATTGATGCTCTAAAACTAGAGCTGCTCCGAAAAAGGTAGGTATTTTTTGAATCAGCAATGCATCCAAGATCAGTTCTCAGTTTGCCTGCACCAACGAGAAATTTTAATTGTTATTGTCTCCCACATTTATCGATGACCAAGTTTTAATATCTGTTTTTTGTTGGATAAAGCCAAACAAAAGACTCGCAGACCGCAACACAGACGTTTCACAGTGACAGACGTGACTTTAATTAAAGAGTTTTTACGGTGAAAAGTTAACTTTTTAATCTAATTAATAATAAAATCCTTTATAGATTAAAGGAATAATCTATAAACTATGCAGTGCAAATTACCTGGCTGCAAAAGAAATAGTGACACGGAAAGAATGGTGCCCTGTTCTATTTGTGATGAAGACTATCACATTAAATCACAAAATATTACTGCTCGTTAACCGGAAGAGTTTCTAACTACGAAAAGTGCAGATCGCTTGACGTAGACATAATTCGGATTCTGCTTCAAGTGCGTTTAAATTTCCGTGAAGTCGGAAATGATCTTTGGAGTCGCAGCTGTCCAAAAAAGCTAACCGATTATGAGCGATTCTTTACCAATTTTAAGTTCTTGTATGAAGCTTCACCGCAGTGGAAGCGGGCACATAAGAAACGAGCGTAACCGATTACCCAGGATATTTCCTGTCTGTGCAACCTTCCGGGGATTCTAATTCTCTTACATGTTGAGCGCGGCTGTGAGCAACACAGATCTTGCAACAAATTCTTTCCTGGCCGTCCCTGATTCAATGACATCTGTAAACGAGATTGTTACGACATCGTCAACTTTAAGCGTACCAACTTCTGATACACTATTAGTTACTGCGGTCCCTGCTAAAAGCACAGGTGCATTTTCGAAGACTTCTATTGCTGGTCCAGCAACTTCTATTGCTTTGTCTACTATGACAGTTAGCAACGTAAATAATAGCCTGTGAACTGTGGCCGCGACTCAGCCAGCCCTATGTATGTATGTGTAAGAAATTGTTGGTAGTACAGCCAATTAAATCAATTTTTATTTCCCGTTTTGCTCTTAGTACGACAGCTGAAGACATACGCGAACATATTAATACTCATTTGGATTTTATTCCAGTATAAATATTACAAAATATAAATTCCGATCGCAAAAACCTTACGCCACTATTCTGGCTAGAAAATGCCGTCGTACATAAATACATTTATAAACCTATACTAAATATAAAAGGTAAATCGCGGTACCACCGAAAATTTTCCGCAACGTAATATGGTTCCAAAAAACTAAAAACTTTTCCTTCTGATATACTCTATCTAAATGTAAGGGGAATTAATACTAAATTGACTCAAATCTTATTAAAAAGCGTTGATTCTGATTTTACATGGCTCAGGAGCCGGATTTTGAGATTCTCTAATGCTTAATCTCCACCGCCAAACAAATATAAACGAATTTTAGCGAAATTTAGCTACAATTGCGACTCTCAGTAGTTGGAATTTCCAATTTTGCTTCACTAAGCCTAAACATTGTAGAAACTGAACGCAAACTTAACGAAAGCATGTTTGACATTTATTTTTGGCTAAAAATCGCAAATAGTAGCCAAAATCCCGAGTCTAACTTCCGAAAAGCTATTTTTTTTAGATAAATCGTGGAATTTTTAGCGGTAAGGTTTATGGTAATGCTAATTTGTCAATTTCTTTTTAAAGAGATTGAGTTTACTTATTTTTAGATTATTATACATACTTATTTGAGCAGAAAACTTGTTTGGTTGAATACTTGGAGGAGCACCGCGAATAAACTTCAAGAAATTTATGAACAGTGTCAATGTTTTCAAGGCAAAAATTTTTATAAAAATTGAAAAAATTTTGAAAGTATACAGGGAAAATGTGTTTTTCCCTTCGCTTAAAACCGATAGAACGGCCTTTTTTTACTATTCACACTGCAAAAAATCAGAACTCTTTTATTTTTAAAATTTTTCGCCCCATTAAACCTAACTCATAAAACTTGGCAACGTTTGAAAAAAAGTTCCGAGCAACTCCTCAGGGTCCAGGTTCTTTTAAATTTATGAACGACTCTGACGTAAAAAGTATTACCGAACAGTGGAGTGCCCTGGCAGTGGTTTTAAACTCCATAGGGGGAGCCGTAAAGAATGGAGACAGCTGGAAAAGGGCTTGGGTTTATATGAGCTAAGAAGCATTTGGAATTTTTCTATTCAGTTTTGGAATAAAAATATAATGTTCATTTCTTCTTTCTTAATTTGCAAATTACGTGTTTGGGAATTCGTTTTAGTTCTTCTTTATAATTGTACAATATATAATTTATAATTACAACACAAAAACTAGTCAACGCAAATCAATCAATCACTTTTATAAAGTAACATGTGATAAACAAAAATTTGACACATCGCTAAAAGAGCGACACGGTAAAATTTTTCGAATAATTCGTAGTATAACATAAGGATTGGAACCGATTGTTGACTAATTTGACCAGAGGGGGAGGAGTGGTGATTGCTGTTATTTCTAAATATTATTCACGCGAAATTCTTCTTCAACGGCCTTCTTAAGCAGGCCTTGGAAATTAAGCTTTGCTGTGTATATATCAAACTGGTCAGCATTTGTATTTCTATATGCTGCTCTAATATTCCACCTAATTCTGGGAGAACATTTATGCTTTACATGCCAGATGCATTGCGAATAGAATAGAGACTATGCTACTTAGTGACAGATTGATTGTTCTGGTTGACTTGAATTTGCCTTATGTTAACTGGGAGTTTCGCGTTGATGATGCAGATATTCTTTTGCCGTCGTCTTAGCGTTAAAAAAATAAGCTTCCTTGATGATATGTTTTTTAGAAGTCTCTTTAAAATAACTATTAACTGTGCGTAGTCAAAATGACCGCCTTTTGGATCTTATCTTCATTGATGATAAAGATGTTTTTGATCTGTCTCGATGTGTGCCTCTTGCGATAAGCACAAGCTGATTTTACATCCGGGTAGCTTGCACAACATATTGGTAGCCAGCGAGTGTATTTGTAAACTTACATCTAAGTTAAGGTAAATTTTAAACAGCTGATGAGCGTTTCACGACAATTAGTGCAATACCAAAATAGTGCTCTAATGAAAATAATTTGTTAACAACAACAGGTAACAGCCAAAACACAACCTCGTAGTGACTGCAGCAGCAACTCTCTCTCAAGCAGCAGTAAAACTAAATGTTGCAGCAGTGACTGCAACAGCAAGTCATCTGTTTGTTTACACTCTTGCATTCTATTCCTTCGTTTTTGAAGGCACTTTTTCTTTGTATATTTATTCGTACCTAGAACACCCAAAAGCGTCGATAAATCTTGCCAAACTGTATCCTTAAGAAGAAAATATTTAAAGGGAATAATGTCGGACAAATGTCCACCTCTAGCACGTCGGCAGACGTCCGTTTTTTCACAAAATTTTGAACCACATTTTGCAACAAAGCTTCGATTATCTCGACAATGCAGCGCCGAATTTCATCTTTCAAACCGTCAGTTGTTTGTGGTTTGTTCACGTAAACCCGGTCTTATAAATGGCCCTAGAGAAAATAATCCAGCGGCATTAAATCGCAAGAACGAGGCAGCTAATTGACATCGCCAAATCGAGAAATTACGAGACTGGGAAATTTTTCATGTAATAACTGAATTGTTCAGCCGGCTGTGTGGCTCGTGGCGCCGTCTTGCTGAAACCAAAGGTCACTGATGTCAACATTAGCCAATTGTGGCACCAAAAAATCGGTTATCATGGTTTGGTAGCGCTGATAATTTACGGGTGACGGCATTTCCATGCTCATTTTTGAAAAATACGGGCCGATGATGCCGCCTGACCACAAACCGCACCATACGGTCACTTTCTTTGGATGTAATGGTTTCTCGAGGACTCATTGTGGATTTTGTGAGTCCCATATGCGACAATTTTGTTTGCTTACATAACCGCCTAATTGAAAATGGGCCTCATCAATAAAGATGATTTTGTTGAAAAATGCGTTGTTTTCGTTGTTTTTCAGTTTTTTTTTCAAACAGCTATTAAAATTCGTTGTTCACGAGAGTGTAGCGGTTCATGGTTAAAATTTCCCAAGCTTACTAAATAACTGTCAAAGGATGACAGCTCAATTCTTGACATTTCATCATTTGACAGCCAATTTACTTGCTAACCTCAAATTTGCCCACCCTTTTTAATGTTCAAGAGTCACATCCTATAATAACTTCTTCTGACGCACTTCTTTAATTAGGTTTTCCTAAAAACTCATTTTGAATTTGAATTGTAACAATTTTAATTTATTTAAATTAATTTCCTTTTGTCAAAATCATATGGTTTTTGTTACCTTTTTTTATAAAAAATTGACAACGATTCAAGAATTTTTCAGGATTTTAGATAAAAGGTGTGCAACATTTTTTCTCACTCTTTGACCGAAATCACTGCTGCAGGAATAGAATCTTTAATAGAATAGAAGGGCAGTGGCTCTCCCCATAAGATTGTGTATAAAATTCTGCTCGCTGCTGCTGTCGCTGCGAGGTTGTGTTTTGGCTATAATACTGCAATAATCAGTCTATATGAAAAACGAAAATTGGTGAAAATTGAGCGAATTCACTGTGCACAGATTAAGGCAATATTAAAACAAGATATTGAGAGAAAGTTTACGATGATTTAAATAAATCACACTATCACTTTAGGAAGTAAAGGAGAAAACTTGGAGCAGTAAACTTTAATGAACTTCTCCTACCTGAGATGTTAACGGGACGTAAATAATAAATATAGGTTGTACTATAGCAAAATAACATATCAGGTTGAGGAACGAACATACTTTTTAAACTGATTCAAGACAGATAAAATAAGCACTATTTTCAAAATTGGAGGACAGTAGTTAACTTGAATTCTATACCGCACCTTTCAGAACTTCCAATTTTGGGCAATATCTTTAATATGAAAGTAAGGAAAGATATACTACTCTTTCTAGCAATATGTCAAATGTTAAGGGAATTCCGGGAAAGATTTTTCGCTTCATATGTTATGGATGAGGATGTTGCCATCGCTATCTCAAATGGAGACCAAGGCGTGTACAATTACACCGTGAACGCACTTCGCTACAGAAAATGCATAATCGAGGGAGACTTCTAAGCCATCCGTATAATTTAATGGGAGACAGTCAAAATCCCGAATTACAAAATCCCGAAACGACAAAATCCCGAAAAATTTTAAAATCCCGAAACGACAAAATCCCGATGCGACAAAATCCCGAAACGACAAAATCCCGAACAATTTTTAATACCGAAATGAGAAATCCCGAAAATCACGAAATAAAATTTAAATTAATGAAGAAATGACATTTAAGTCAATATTTTTTCCGAAGCGAAGTACGCGCCTACTTGCCTTTCTTTACAATGGCAGAAAAGCAAAGTTGTAATATCGAGAGAATTTTGTTGTCTGAAGGTTATAATCTACAATATGCAAAAAACTTCACATGACCGTGAGGATTCTACTGATTGAGGGTTATGATCCCTGCCGCGGCCGAAGGCCGCCAATACGCGGAAAAACCTGTATGCAAAAACTTCACATGACCGTGAGTATTCTGCTGATTGAGGGTTATGATCCCTGCCGCGGCCGAAGGCCGCTAATACGCAAAAAAACCTGAATGCAAAAAACTTCACATGACCGTGAGGATTCTGCTGATTGACGGTTATGATCCCTGCCGCGGCCGAAGGCCGCCAATACGCGAAAAAACTTGTATGCAAAAAACTTCACATGACCGTGAGGATTCTGCTGATTGAGGGTTATGATCCCTGCCGCAGCCGAAGGCTGCAAATACGCGGAAAAACCTGTATGCAAAAAACCTTACATTACCTCACCTCAGAGCCTCCGAGAGGGCTCTGCTAAAATTTTTTTAATAATGTTTTTTTTTTATTTTTTAATAATAATTTTAAAGAAGTAAAATAAGAGTAATTTTTTTTTTACTTTCTTGGAATTGTTTGCTAGTGGTTTTAAAATGTTCAAGAAGATGGAGAATACCGAAAAACTAGTTTTGTAATTTCGGGATTTTGTTATTTCGGGATTTTGTCGTTTCGGGATTTTGTCATTTCGGGATTTTGTCGTTCGGGATTTTGTCGTTCGGGATTTTGTCTTTCGGGATTTCGTTACCAACCCAATTTAATATATACGGATGTAATATATATGCATGTACGTACATACATATGTCATAGACTAGAGCTGTGCACAAGCCGTTTTGAAGACAGCTAGGCACAAATCGGCACGACTGCTGTTTTGTGACTGCCGTATGAAAATCGCAATAAACAGCAACTGTTGTGGTGCCTTTACCCGACCGACATTCATTTTTACTGCTTGTTCGAAAATTTGCAGTTGCTGTTTTAATGTTGATGCATTTCTCTCTCGTTCCTTCCGCTTAATCTCCAAAGGAACGAAAGAAACGCAAACAACTCACCCTCTTTCCATCCGCTCGAACTCCAAAGGAACGAAAGGCAAGCATTTGCGCCGCTCGCCACTCCGTCGATGGTGCTTTTTTATCACCAGAAGCGTCTAAAAACTAATTAAGAAATTACGAAGAACAAACATCCTCTTTCCCTCCGCTCAAACTCAAAAACCATTCTTATCTATTTTTCCATGTAATTATCGTCTTTTTCTAACTTTGTTTTTGTTGTAAATGGTCCACAAATTGTGGCCCCGAACAACGATTAAAAACAATGAAAAAATGTTCTGCCACATTTTCAAGAAAAACGACAAAAAAAACAAGTAAGAGCGTTATCTTCGGCCTGGCCGAAGCTCATATACCCTACACCCGCATCTGTCGAAGTGATAAAAAGTGGGCGGGTGACACCTACTTTTTTAAATTTACAGGGAGCAATCTATCTATGATCTCTTAACTCATCTACAACCCCGCTTTTCCTACCAAGCACCCCATTATATGGTATAGTATATAAGTGGGCGTGTCACGCCCATTTTTGACAATATATTTTAGTCTAAGATGGTGTACTCGGAAATAAAATTTTAGCTGAAAATTTGGTCTACAAGCCAAGAATTTGAACTAAAAGCATGGATGAGTGCATATTTTCAATAAAAAGTAGGCGTGGCTCTGGTCCGATTTTCCCCATTTTCAATACCAAACAGCGTAGGATAACAAAGAATATTCGTGCCAAATTTCATGACGATACCTCTATTCGTTCTCCTGTAATCGTGATTTCCACAGACGGACGGACAGACAGACAGACAGACAGACGGACGGACATGGCTAAATCGAATCAGGAGTTGATTCTGAGCCAGAATATATATACTTTTCTATACCTGCCACGCCTCCTTTAATGCGTTACAAATGGAAGAACAAAGTGAATATACCCTTAACCCTTCGGGTGTAGGGTATAAAAAGAAACGAAAAAAAGGGAGAGGCACGCAATGCTTTTTTTCTAACTAAAAGCCTAGGAGACGGCTGAACGTATGTATGTATTTAATATGTATGTGCATTCCGTGTGTGTATCCTCTCTTATATCTATTTAGCAATTGTTGGCATTAAAACTGTTGTGTCATTTTCGTCTGACAATTTTGTTTTTGTTTCCAGCAGAGCACAAGCAATAAAGGCTATGAGTGCAAATCTGAAATGTTTTATCAATTTTTACTGATAAAACGTTGTGTGTTTTGAAAGTGGTTTTAAAACGGCTTGTGCACAGCTCTATCATAGACAAAATCAAATTTTTCAATATAATAAATTATTTGTGAAAACTTTGTTAATTGTAGAAAATTTGTGAACGTTAAATTCGTATGTTATTTCTATACAGAAAGAAACAAGAATGATAGAAAAGATTACGACATGCGCATGTTTTCTAGACTACGACGTATTTGGAGAAGATTTCAAGGGTTACCAGCTTTTATATATTATTTATATAGTTAATTAATTTTTGAGCCGCAATTAAATATCGGTTTATAGTAAGATTTTTATATATAAACACATGCAGACATATGTGAATTAATTTTAATTTTTTGCAAAAAATATCATTATGAAACGAAAATTTTTTAAAATTTTAGTTAAAAAAATACACTTAAATAACAAATGGCAACCTTAACCTTTGCTTTATTTTTAAAGTTGATTTCTGATTGGTCAAATACTTTTTTAGTTATTTTCGGCATATGTATTTAATTTAATTAGATAATTCGGGTATTCAGATCTTTTTTAACAAAATTATGCATTTTAGAGATGTGTACATTAGTGAAAATAAAGCCATACAACCAAGCAAAAATCCCGTTTAAATTTTAAAGAGATGAAGTGTACAATGGGCAGTTGTAAGCAAAATCATGCTAAAAACAGGTAACTTAAAGTGAATATTTTAATGGTTAATTCTTTACTTTTGTTCAGCTAGATTTGCAAAATCACACACTGAGCGCCGCAGCAATATTATTAATACAGAGGCAGAAAGAGTAGGTACGTTGCATTTTAAGGATGATGATTTCAAACGGAATATGCAGTTGGAACTGATATTGGTATTTATATTATATTGAAATTGATGGGGTTGGGAACGAATTTCCATCATCCCTTGTACATTTTAGTTTGAAGACAAATGGTTTCGGCGATGTGCCATCTTCCCTGTCCTTTTTCGTTCTCAAGATGGCACATCGAGGAAAACGGTTTGTCTCCAAACCAACCTTGACAAGGGATGATGGAACTTCGTTCCAAAACCCCTAATTATTCAACCCTGTCGAAAGCTTAACGCATATAAGAAACATATGTATATTGATACTGTTTGGCTAGGTTTTTGCAACTGTGCTAGATAAGATCACTAAATAAGATCTTATCTCTTATCCGATACGATCATTAAATAGTGGTATTTTTAAAAACTCTCGTGGTCAAAAGCGCAGGTATTAAAGAAATAACAAACTTATTTGAAATGAAATATTTCCAATAAATGTTCGTAAAACCATTACGAAAATGAAATTTGCATTTTTTCTCATAACCAATCGTGAAATACCGGTTTGGAAACACATTTGTTACTTTCGAAATTTAAAGCAAAATGTGATTATTATATTTTTTAATAAAAAATTAAGGAATTTTTTTTACAAATGTTTTGTTTACAAATTTTTTACATAAGAGTTTATATTTTTTTGTATTATATATTTTCATACAATTTTTTGTTTTATATTTTTTCATACAATTTTTTGTTTGATGGCGTAATCTTCTTTTCTTTCATTCTTGGAAAGAAATATATCGAATAAAATTCCCAAAACTGAACTTTGGGACAATCGGAAACAAAGGTTTATTCGTATTATTGAATACACGGATCCTACATACATATACATATATATATATATATAAATAAAGAACGTGGGACCCCGAGCAGTTGCTCGAAACTTTTTTCCGAACGTTGCCAAGTTCTTTGAAGTAAGTTTTATGAATTATGAATTAGGCCAACTTTTATAAATTTGATTTAATGGGGCGAAAAAATTTAAAAATAAAAGAGGTTTAATTTTTTGCAGTGTAAATAGTAAAAAAAATGCCGCTATATCGTTTCCTAGCGAAGGAAAAACACTTTGCCTGTATACTTTAAAAATTTGTTGAATTTTTATAAACATTTTTGCCTTGAAAACACTGACATCTGCTGATAAATTTCTTTAAGTTTTACAAAACAAAAATATTTAAATATATACTGACATTTTATTTCAGAACAGAAAAAAATTTAGAAACAAAAACAAAACAATGTCAATAAATTCAATAAATTATTTACACACTTGTTGATCAACCACTTTAATAGAGAAAAAAAACCACCAAAATGCATTTTAAAAAAAAAAACACCTCGACAGATCGATTTGCAATTTCTCAATCTCCCTAATATGTGAATATATCAAAGAAATCCTTAGAGCCGTTTTCGACCTCAAAAAGCTACAAATATACATATATACAATTTTAGCTCGTTTAATAAGATTAGATAGATAGATAATATAAAAATAAGCGAAATAGAAACTTATTTAAACTTATTAGCTTTAAATAAGCTAATAGATACTTATATTTCAAACTCACAATTTTATGATTATAATGCGTTGTATATTCAGAATCGACAAATAATATGTTTTCGGGTTTCAAATCCGTATGTGTTAAACGATTATCGTGCAAAAATTTCACGGAGTAGCACAGTTGGTAAGCCATATGACGAACTTGCTCTAGTGGATATGGCTCATAATTATTTTCGCGCTGAGGAAGAAAATATAATAAAACCTGCATATGCTTCATTCATATATCTCATATATCTTACCAAGAAATCAAAAACACTTAATCCCAGCATTTCAAACACGATGCACATGTGCCCATGATAATCAAACCAGTCTATCATTTTTACGCAGAGGCTAGAAATAAAAGACAACGATTACAAATGACGAAGCTAAACAATTAATTTATGTAGTTAAAATTATGTTACAAGAACACTGTATAATGCACATAAATTAAAACTAAAGAAAAACTTTAAGGAAAATTGTTTCAGGATATTAAAACATTTTAAAAAAACGTTAATGGAAACCTAATACATATTTTATAAAGCGTTTTCAAATGCCGAACAAAAAAGAGTACTAATAACCTCTCTGCTGGAGAAATCAGTAAGAACTCCTACCCACAACATAAAAAAAGATTAAAAGACAGTAAAACATCACATATGTTATGTAGTGAGAAATTTATATTAACCCTTTAATGTCTAGCTCCGCCTCTAAGCGGGGTTTACGTTTGTATTTCACAATTTTTTATAAAATGTTTTTTTATGAAAAAAATAATCTACATTGCAGTTTTCCGTTTTAGCAATACCATCTTCGTTTGGGAGGTGCAATAATTTTAAGTCGAAATTTATTCATTCAAGTTTTTGTGATTTTAATTTTTTTCAATAATTTGTGAATAAAAAACATACACTAACTGATACACTATTGTTTGAATTTCATCATGGGAATACTTAGCCGGCACAGCGTCTAATTATTCAGCTGTTTGACAAGAAGATCCACTGTTTTCGACCAAAGCTTTGTTCAGCGATGAGGGCCATTTCTGGCTTAATATCTATGTCAATAAGCAAAATTTGTGCTAAAGAGCAACCCGAAGAGATTCAAGAGCTGAAATTATATCCAGACAAAACAACGGTTTGGTGTGGTTTATGGGCTAGTGGAATAATCGGACCTTATTTCTTTAAAAATGAAGCCGGCCGGAACGGCTGTAATTGGCGCCAGTTATCGCACCATGATAACGGAGTATTTGCTGCTTGAAATTAAAGCCAACAACACGGCGCTGCTTGTCACACAGCCCGTGAAACCAAGCCATTATTGCGAAAACAATTCGATTTGAAAGTTTGCTCTACGAACTTCTCGTAGCAAAGCGCATTTACCAGCCGCTTGCTTCTATTGTCGACGCGAGAAACTTAAAGAAACACCAAACGACTTGCTAGCTGTAGAAATAATATACGCATGTAAAATACGAAATTCATATAGAGGGCTGCACGAGACGTCTCGAAAGATTCGAAACCAACAAAGCCACATTTTTGCGTTGATGCAGTGCTTCCATTTGCATTCCATTTTTATTACAAAATATAAATTGTAATAAAGGGTATTTTTTAGCTATGTCCGAACTTTGACAGCATATTTCTGTGACGTTTCAAGTGGCAGCACTTTCATCCTTCGATGCTTGTGTTCTACAATAGACGCCATTTTACCATTGCACGCTACACCGTTCAACAACGCTCTACAATTGGACTCTAGAGAAATTGCAGATTCAAATTTTGGTGCAAAAATCATCTTTACTGACGAAGCACATTTTTGGTGAAATGGCTTCGCAAAACAAGCAAAATTGCCGCATTTGGGAAAAGAGTAATCCACAGCAGTATCAAGACTCGAAATTGCATCCGGAAAAATTCACTGTTTCGTGCGGATTTTGGTCAGGCGGTGTCGATGCATGTCGGTGTCGGTACATCTTCCGGGATGGAACGAGAATGGCCAGACGGTGATGGCCAACGGTATCGTGCCATGATAAGTGACTTTTTGTGGCATAAATTAGATAACATGGACTTGGACGGCATGAGATTTCACCAAGACGGCGCAACGTGTAACACATCATTACACTGGAGTTACTGCAAGAAAGGTTTCCAGAACGCGTTATTTTAATCGCCGCCACGATCATGTGATTTAACGCCCTTAGATTTTTTTCTTTGGGGCTACGTTAAGTCGCTGGTTTATTTTATTGTAAATAAACAACAACAATTAACAATTTACAATTTACAATATCAATGAAACTATTGGTGAGATCCAGCCCGACTTATGGAATAGAGTCCTGCAAAATTGGACCTCTCGGTTTAAGTCCTGTAGTTCCTCCGCCGCTTTGCAATTTTTAAAATATAATGGTATGAAGCCCCAACAAATGAAGCCCCGCATACGTTGCACACAACTCTTTTTATTTTATTTTAAAGTTCAAACACGCTTAATGAAAAACTATAGTAGTACTAAAAATACTTTACTTACGGTAGGGCTGAAAATAATATCATAGAAGTCGATTTCATTCGACTGGGATGTAAGTAAAGACCGGGTTATCTTCTTTAATGCCTTATTTTGTTTTCAAAATACTTACTGGTCGCATTGTGGATCTTTTTGTGCAATTTTCTCTAATGCATTAATTTCCAACTTGGCTGCTTCGCGATATTTTTCTACATTCTTAATAATTTTTAGGGCCATGCAGTAATCTCTATAAAGAAATTATATTATTCAAATACGACGTAAGAAATGCTTAAGTATTGAATAGAAATAAGGCAACAAACCTCTCCACGTCTTTGACTTTAACGACACGCCCGAACGTACCCTCTCCTAGGGTAGCCATAATTTTATCTAAAAGATTTATAGAAGATACAGACGATGTTGAAACTCAAAACCGCTTCTTGAAAACTATCTAAGGTTTATCATAAGACTTAAGGGTTTTAAAATTAATAAAATTAATATGCTTCTATTGATTTAAAGTCGAAATAAAAAACACTCTGCATACTTTAGGTTCAATTCAGAAGATAATAAAATTTCAAAAATAATTTAAGGGATTTCAATGAGCATTTTAAAAACCGTTACAACTCGTTTACTTTAAATATTTACTTAATTACGCCGCGTATTTTTATAATAAATAAAATAAAAGCATATTAAATGTGTGTAAATCTTTCATGTGCTCAGATTAAATTTGGTTTTTCTTTTTCTTCTAGAGCAAGATAATTTTTGATAAAAAAGAAAAAGAAAACAAAAAGTTGTCACGAACATCTGTGATGAAGGATGTCGCCGGTGTGATAAATCAAATGGCCATCAGGATCATCTTGAATGACGGGCTTTGCTGTCTGTATTACATTTGAAAACGATTTCAGATTGGATTCATTATATATTTTTAAATCAGCAGCGGTGTTTGGTGTTTGATGTTGTGTAATAGTTCGTTGTTGAGCGGTTGGCAGGTGCAGATCGATACGATGTTGGATTGATTGGTTGGTTGATTGATTTGTAGAATTGGTTGTTTGTTTCATAATTTTGTGTAAATTTAAAAGAGAGAGAAAAGAAAAAAGAAACAGAGAAAAGAAAGCAGCATCCATTCCGTTAACAATGGCCCATTAAGTTTTATTGTCCAAAATATTAGCGGGCGATTCGAAATTATTATTTCCACAATATACGATAACATCCAGTAGTAATTGTTATAAACAGCAGGATCCAAACAGCAAAGCCAAATAACACAATTCCCATCAATTCCATCATTTTCAATTCATGAATATCATCAGCGGCAAGGTTATTCATCATTCCCATCATCACCATAATAAACACCAGAAAAAACACGAGAAAAATACGTATCGATTTTTCGATAAGAAAATTAGTTCGGACAAAATCTTTGTTCTTAAAAAAATTATGAATTAACAAAATAAATAAAATATTGTATTATTAGTAGTAACAAAATAACTTCAACACAGAATAAACAAAAAATAAGTTCTTTGTAATTTAAAGGTTCTTTTAACCTTTAAATAATTTTGTGAATACATGCTCATGTAATCTATTGTACGTAATGTAATCTCAATCTGTATTTGTATACATATATATATATATATATAAAAGTATATAAAAGTATATATAAAAAGTATATATATATAATAGTATGATTTGTATATTTTTAGACTTATATATATATATATGTATATTTATCATTTATCATTATCATTTATAGTTCATTTATATATATAAATAAATGTATATTATTAATTATAATATACAATTATTATATATATTATATATTGTATATTATGCACAAAATAATATATATATTTTTGTTCATTGAATGAAGTTAACTATCCCATTGTTAATTTTTATGTACCTTGGACACTTTTTTAAATATATTTAACTTTGGTGGATTGTATTATTTGATTAAATTTGAAGTAGTTATCGCCCGATGGAGTATATTATTTCATTGGTCATATGCTACATGATAAGTATTTTTTGACTTCCTAAAATTACACCATGTACTTTTAGACTTCCTAACATACACCACACTCACCCTTGAGCAATAAGGTATACTGCACTTTTAGAATCAGAATATTACGAAAGAAGAGGATAATAAAAGAAGCAGGAAGGTGTCACTAACAATTTTTAAGTAACTGTTCTGTGTTGCTGGAAATAAAACAATAATCCAGAAATAGTAAATGAAGCCGTTATTTTTGAAAGCCAACAAGTCCACTTTTTAAACAAAAATGAGTTTCTAATAAATTTAGTAAGATATTTGTAGGTATCCTCTTTTTATGGTTAGCATTTTAAATTCAACGGAGTACGATTCCTTGATAAAGTATGTACTCAAAAGAATTTTAGCTAAAAAAGGGTACGGCAAAAAAAATTAAAAAAAAAAGTGGAATACAGGTAGTGGAAGTGGAGTCCTAATAATTATAATTAAAATATGTTTCTAATTACAATTATTATACATACATTATTACAAGTTCAGTGTGCACTGGTCTACTAGCAGATATTAGCTAGTGCCTTATTTATTCATTAATTTCTTCGAAACGACAGATTTTGGAGTTGTTGAAACAGCTTTAAAGAAAAGGAATCATATAAAACCTTTTTTGCCGAAAAAATAGTTTAGTTTTGAAATGAAGAGAAAAGTTTGTCTCAACAAAATCTCTAGACGAGGCAATATCAAAAAGAAAAAAAATACATTACGAGATATGCGCCCCAAAATTATGATAGTGGTCTAGTCTTATCCTACGTTCAGACGAACGCTATTTTCGCATGAAAATACCTGTTTTCAAATTTCCCCTCACTTGTTGTTCAGACGCCAAAATTTGAATCAAAAGTATAAACGAAAGCGAGTCTTCAAAATAACTTCCCATACACACATACAAAAACAACATCAAAAGGGAAAAAGGAAAACAAATGAAAAATTCTGCCTCTAATTGGTTATCCGTCAGTTTGATTGAAATATAATAGAATTCATGAGAAATTAGAGTTGCAAGCGAATTTCTACCGTGTTTTCGCTAAAAATTTAACGAAAAGCAGCTTTTGGTTTGACAATTTTTTTGACAATTTGGTTTGACAAATATAGAAATCTCCGATTTGGAAATAACAAATAAGAACCAATTGAGGCAGTAGTCATTAACAACAAAATCCTCTCGGTAATGTAGTCTGTTTGCATGCAGGGTCTTTCTGCGTGGCGGCCTTCGGGCGTGGCAAGGATTATAACCCTTAATTAACAAAACCCTCTCCGTAATGTAGTCTTTTTGCAAAACTTTATCTCATTTATGAAACCGAGCGGTAATTATGCATAATAACCAGTAATTATAAATAATCACTGGATTCATCAAATTCCCCGTAACATATGTACATACATACTTATATACATACAGGGCGGTCCGATAAGTACTTAGCCTCACCACCCGATGGTCGCCACGCTCGCAAGAGAAATTTAATATCGTGTAGTACATTCTTGTAGACAGCTTCGGTCAAAATTTCAAATCCGAATCGGACTCGTAGTTTTGTTTTGACCGCGTGTGGAAGCGGGTGTGTCCCGAAAAATGGAAAAAGAAAAATATCGGTCGGTGATTTGATTCTTGTTTTTGGAAGGGAAATCGCGAAGCGAAATCAAAGAGCGCTTGGTTGCTGTGTACGGAGACTCTTCTCCTTCGATGGCGACCGTAAAAAATTGGTTTAACACGTTTCAACGTGGTCGCACGTCGGTTTTTGATGAGCCACGCCTAGGTGCCCCAAAAACGGCTACCACGGAGGATAACGTCAAAAAAACGATATCGTATTGGCAGACCGCCGATTAAAGGTGCGCGAGATAACCTGAAACACCTAAAGAAACCCACAATCTTGATTGTTTTTGATGTTTTTGATGTGGTGAGATGAATGTTTCGTTTACGGTAACGATACGGCGCAAAAATTCGTTCGGATTGCGGTTGAATATCGCCAAACATTCTTTTGAAGTGGTGGAAGAGCAATCGCGGCACCCATCGCGCGGATAGCTTTTTCATGTCTAAATATTCATGTAAAATGTGATGTACCCGCTCAGTTGAGATTCTCATAGCCTCAGCCACCTCACGCACTTTCATTCTCCGATCGTCCAATATCAGTCCATGGCGTTCAGCGTCCCCTATGCTGGTACGAACACAATAGAACTCAGTAAACCATTGAAATTGATGGTGCAGAGTCCCCATTAATAGATGACAGTTTACTGAAGCAGTGTCGCATTAAAGTTACTGCGCGGCAAATTCAAAAAGTTCACTGACTTCTCAAGCTGCCCTCGAACTATAATATCATATTTAAAAGAAAACTAACCAGTATCCTTTCATTTTGCATGCATTTTAAATATATTTTGCTGACTGCATGACAACATGGTCTACTAAAAATGTACTGAATATACATATACACAGACAACAGTCTTTGAAATGTAAACAGAAAAACTTAATCGTTAAAACGAGAGAAAGTCGCGTTATAAATCTTTAATGTCTCAAGTGTAATGTAAATTTCCACTAAGTGATTCGTATTATTTCCTGTCTTCTCATCCTTTTAATTTTGAAAGTGGTATATGTCTGGTCTAAGTGGTGTAGCCTTAAAAAACCACATTTCCTTGCAAGTTACACAAAAAATTTCACAAACATAAAAGATTTAATATCTCAAGAATAAATATTGCCTCAAACATTTTTAGGTACATACATATATCATGAAAAAATTTTTTAATTTGTTAAAACGAAAACCTTTAAATATATTAAAACGCAAAAAGTGTGACTTAGACTTTCATAATTATGGGCACATATGTATATAAAAATTGGCTGAAAATATGCTAGATGAGGTTTAAAAGAGATGAACCGTACAAATTAAAAGAAAAGAAATTAATATGGAAGAAAATGCTCCGTCTAAACTTTTTGTTTAATTTTGAAAACAAACAAGACCTAAAAATCTCAGTAAATTGGCTACTACTGTTTACTACTGTCTACTATTGCTTTTACACCCTACTCCCGAAGGGTGGATATATTAACTTTGGCCTTCCGTTTGTCACGCATTGAAGAAGATGTGGCAGATATAAGAAAGTATATACATATGTTCTAGCTCAGAATCATCTCCTGAGTTGATTTAGCCCTGTCCGTCCGTCTGTCTGTCCATCCGTCCGTGAAAATCACTATTACAAGAGAACGAATCGTCATGAGTCGTTTATGGTATCGTCATGAAATTTGGTATGAATATTCGTTGTTATTCTAGGCAATTTGTTATTGAAAAAAGAAATTTGGGGAATATTGTATCAGTGCCACGCCTACTTTTTATAGCAAATATAGGTTCACCCGTGCTTATAGCTCAATTTCTCAGCTTGTAGAGTGAATTTAAAGCTCTAATTTACTACATTAAAATATATTTATTTTCTTAAAGATAATAATTAGTTTAAAATAAAATCTAATAGGTTTATAATGTTAAAAACATAATGAATTGATAACCGATTGCAAATATTTTTAAATTGATTTGCGTTTAAATCAATGTGCCTTTTAATGTGCCCATAATTATGACAGTGGCCAGTGGTACCCAATAAAACAAATATTTTAATGCTATACGTTAAATTAAAGATTTATTAATTTATTTATTGTTTATTTATTAAGAAATTTTCTGTGTAACATGCAGGGAATGTGATTTTTAAGGTCACAAATAACTTAGGTCAGTCTTATAGTTAAAAGATTGAGGCGAAGTTTGTGACCAATAAACATTGAATTTTTATAAAAAAAATTTGTTAATTTTGCTTAACATTAAATAACAGAGCCCTCTTGTCTAAGGAAATATTTTTTGTAATCTATTACTAATGGCTCTTTTCTTTTCGGAATACAGTTTTTAGTTTTTTGTAAAAAAAAGTGACTTCAACTGTAAAATTTTTTCCAAATTAATAAAATTTATTTCAGTTTATATAATTTTTAAGAGAATGTAATACGAAATAATAAAATTTTTTTTTTTGGTTTAACTTTGACACTGTAATAATTTTGGGCACCCTTAACTTTCAAAAATAACGGCTCATATATTATTTCATTTAGAACTTTTATTCCAGTTGTAGTTTTACGTGACAAACGTCACTACGACGTTAAATTTGTATTCTTGTTGTCGCTTCTATACGACGATCCTATACGTCGGAGAACGCCGCGGGTTTGTTGTTTGTTGTACCGTAACATTGGAAAGTTTGGAAGTGACAATAGAGTAGTCATTTATGGTACCTGAAGGTTTCGATTTGTAACACCAGTTCTAGAAAGGGAGTTATTACGAGTAGTTCATTACTGAATACTCTTTTTAATAACATTTTTAGAGGAATGAAGCTCGCATTCTACCAATGGGTGCCATTTGTTTGTCAAAGAAGATTAAGAAATATCTTTTCGAATTAAAAAATAAATAACTAAATACATCCGCGTATGAGTACCTTGTAAACACGCAGACCAGGACCCGAATCGCGGCAGTCGATCTCGAGTAAGCAATCGAGTAGAATAAGATTTCTACACGAGTCGAATCGTCAATATATAATGTTGGCATGATGGCAGTCGAATCGAAATTTTTAAATTTCTCATAGAAAGGTTTTCTAATCTAAACGATATCAAGTAGATTTTGACAGATATTACTCGACAGTGTACTCTCTATCGACTCCCATCATGCCAAAGCGGAGATTTCAACAAATTTCACCAGCTATCGATTGCGACGATTCGGGTGCTATCACGGCTTCAAATCTTCAGATTCAAACTTTCCCAAAAATGTTATAATATACGAGTATTATTACATGCAAAAAAAATTACGAGTACGTGTGTGCGTTGATTTTATAAAGAAGCATTTGTTCTATTGCACAGCATTGAATAATTTAAAAACTGATTATATAAATAAGCTTTTTGTTTTTAGTATAATTAATAGCAATATAAATTTTTTTCTAAAGAAGCTTTTATGCAGTTTTTTTCTGGAAAAACGTCACTCATTTTAATTGAGGGTGCTAAAACATATCCATGGAAGTATATCTTACAAATGTTGAATATATATTTGGAATGCGCGACCTATTCAGTAGCATTGCTGAGGTTGAAGATTTATTTAACAAGTACTGTTGTTGGCTAGCCACCTTTGACATGCCAGCAGCATCGGAGCCGTAAAGTTTTCGATACGTTTTGTGAGAAGTGTTTACTAAATCGTTTCGATGCTTATATACAGATGCTTCGAAATCACGCATAACGTTTTGCAGCTGATAGCGTTTACGGCCTTCTGTGCGACGTTCGCTAATGCCACCGAAAGCGGCAAAACTGGCGGAGTGCATTAGATCGCCAGCACGTTTCGTATCATTATTTTTTTCAATTAAAGTGATAGTATTCTTCGTAGGTGCAGTATTCTTCAATCCGATGATGGAAGCTTTCATTGTCGTACGGTAATCGTTTGCGGTGATATTGTTTTCAGGTTTAGCTACGATTTCATTGCTGCTTATGGATGACATGTTCGTGCCCTCTCTCTTGTGGGTGCGATCAGAAACACCGTCGAACTGATACGCTTTTTCCTCTGACTTTGAATTCTGACGCGAAGTTTTGGGGGAGCAAGTTTCAGCATCAGCATCCCTACATCCTCTGAAACTCTGAAGTGGTTGAATGACATTTTTATTTTCATGATCTACCGAATATCTAGCAAAGCGCTTTTTAAGCTCTGTTCGTTTTTGTATTCGTTCTTCGAATTTTTTTGCTGCGGTAAATTGATTATCCTCACGTAAAGCAAACAAAATAGCAGCATTATCTGCCGATGAGCGATCATCAGCCATTAATTCCTGTTCCTCTGAATTTAACAACCGTGAATCTACCTGTGGATACCGATTTTTACTGTCGCCTTCGTGATTAGCTGTGTATCCATATGCTGAATCCAGATCTCGCTCGGTACGCCGTCCATAACGTAAAGGCTCACTTGAATTCCCATTTTTGCTATTTTCTGCTGAATTAAGAAATGTTGCACTGGTTTTATGGCGCCCATATTGTCGTGGTCTATGAATTGGTGAGCTTCTCATATTGTTATCGAGATTACGGCTGCTAAAGTTTTCACTGCTGTTGATACTTGATTTATTACATTTACCATAATGGCGACAAAAGTACGGCTTACAGCTAGTCGGAAAATGTCCATCTATTCGTTCGTACTTGCTAGATCCGCCGGTAGTATCATGAGCATTTGCATTTACGTATGAACCATATTGGTCTTGCAGCATACAATTTTCGTAACGAGCCAATATACAATTGTCTTCGCTGTATTTCTTAACATGTCCCCGTTGATTGAGTTTATTGCTATTGTTTAAGTAATTGGTGTCACTTAGTATGTCGGAAGGGTGGTTAATTTTCTGTTTAGTTAATTTATCTGGATTGCTTCTCTTCGAATTAAATGAATTTGTATGGGATAAGCCGAAGTTTGTCTTGTCCGAATTTACCAATAAATGAGATGTCACGGACTTGGCAAGAGGATGATGGTTTTCATCGGGTTGGATTGTTTTATCACGATCATCATTGTCACTGCGTCGTTTTCCGAAGCGATCCAATATGTCATAATACTTCGACTCGAGGCGAGAAATAGTCGAGAGTTTGGGGCTGCCATCAGCTCTTTTTGTTGTTTTATCTCTGTCGTAATTTTTTTTCTAGATTTACGTGAAGTTTTCGATTAACGTTTCGTACACTAAATGACAATAAATAGTTAAGATTCTTTGTGCAAGAAAACGTCCAAAATCATATGTAACACCAAATAACGCACTTTTTGTCTCGGCATGATAAGCTGCTACGTAATTTCAATTAGCCTTGACCAGAGTTGGGAACAGTTTACTGAATTTGTAGTTCAACAAATATGTTACCCAATTTAACTACCACTAAAATTAGTGGCACTGAAGTAAAGAAGCTCTATAAATTTTGTGAGCTCCTTTCATTGTAATAAATAATAATATACATCCTGATCAAAACCTTCAAAGTAAATTATTTAGTAATGCTAACTTTCTAACTAACATTTCAAAACATTTTTCCAATTTAAATTTTAGATGTAAAATTTGATATATATTTTATATAGCAACGTCAGTTTGATTTTTTTTAATATAAAAGTAACCTAAAATTAAAAACTTTGTTTTATTTTGTTGTAGAATCTCTTCGTTATATTTTCATATGCATTATGACGAGATGTAAAATTCAAAACCGAACGATTTAAACCGAGATTTAATTTATAGATACGCAATATATAATTTCGATTATTGGAATATGAAATCGTTAGAAAATATACTAGTAAGCGAAAAGAGCGCTAGTAAGACACTTTTGGTAAAACTTTAACCATTACCGTTAAATACATAATTGCTGCACTATGATTAAGCGTTTTCTGCACATGAATTCGGATTATTTTTATACTTTTTCGATACTAACATCATTTTCAATGCTGATACGTTTTGTGAAAGAACGCATTAAAGGCTTATAATAGGCTGTAACTGGACTGATGTTTAAACACAGACGATCGAGTGCCGATGCGGTGGTCGAACTCTTTTGATATCGTTGCTTATTTCCATAACTATTCAATAGATAACGGTTCCTATATTGGTCACTCATTGAAGCAATTGTTTCGTTGTTGCTATCACTGCTGTGGTCTTTCCTGGTTGTTGATGACGAGTGGTAAGTGTCCTTGCTTTTCGAAAATCTACTCCATGAATTGGAATCACTCGTTGGAGTATTATCGGCACTATTTTTGTGCATATATGAGTTTGTATTATTTCTAGAGGCAATGGAATGAGATTTATAATTTTATTTATTTGTAAAACAATCATAGCAACATTTAATTTCCCAATTTCTTACTCAATTTCCAACAGTGCATAAAATTTACATTCGGTATGAATATGTACATACGTCTCATACATGTATGTATCAGCAATTTTGAATTTTTAATAAATCTCACATCGAAGTTATTGGTGTTCTGTACGTTCTTTAGAAGTCGTAACAAGAAAATGTAGTTGCTTCGTCATAAGCATTTAAAAATCTTTACGCATTTTTACGTTTTCTGTCCACGCATTCATTGAGCTAATAATATTAACTTTACGTTTACTTTACTAAGCATTAACATACCAAAAATCTAATCAACTAAATATGTAGTCAAATCAGCGCATTTTTTAATGTTTTTTTTATTATTATGTTTAGGCTTAAAATTGGTGAGAAAAATGTACAAAAAACCATTGTCACGTCTGCAACTTATGAACGTGCCTCTTTTGAAAGCAAAAACTTCATTGCATCATAATTTTTTTAAATTTAGGAAGGAAAAATTTAAACAAATTGGTTTGAGCGTAGTCGTTATGTGAGGGGTTCCATAGGTATAGCTATCAAAAAATTTAAACAGAGAAATTTTAGTACCATGCCTACTGATGCAAGTCATAAAATCATAACTTTGCTTTACATCAATATTTATTTTATATTCCTTTCTCAATTCTTATAAAATTTAAAAACTGAAAATTTGAGTTAAAAATTTGAATAATGGAAAAGCCAAACACCCAGAGTCCTGTGAGGATACAGTAATTATTTTCACCACCTTACATCGGTCAGTCGACTGCGTAAAGTCAACGAATATTTCCACTAGTTATGGCCTATACGGCGATTTTTACGACAACAAACTTTTAGCCATTTTTGCACACACGGTACGTATGTATAGCAGGGCGGTATAGGCAACATAAAAAGCCTATAAAAAATGTAAATGTAGTATTTACAGAAATATACGCGTATGTATACACTACGTATGTACTACACTTCATATGTATATCCAGAAGGATGAAGAACCATTGAGGACGGTAACAAGCATTAAAAACAATAACAAAATATAACAGAAAGGAAGTGACGTAATGTTCACACTGGCATTTCACACTGACACTGGCTCACACTGGATTTCGCATTGCATATAAACAAAAATGTTAAGCTTGGATTTAAAATGCTTGTATTTAAATGTAAATTATTTAAATTTATTTTTTAATTTTGTATTTATTTAAATTATTTTTTAAATGTTCTTTTTAATTTTGTATGTAAATTTATCTCTTAAACTGCACACTATTTTATAGGAGGGCGGTTTAAAAATTCAGTGACTTTTTAAATTTGCTGCGCAGTATCTAGACTGCTATAAAATTTTGAGCAAGCTGCGCCATTTAGTTTGAGCAGCCATTGAAAACACACGGTCGCAAATTACAGTTTAATTTTTCAATTTTTTCAACATTCTTTGGGTTGGAATATTCCTTAATTTTGTTATCAACTATTAAGTTTAAATCGTGAACAGAAAGGCGTGAAACTTCAGCTTGGAATGCAAATTTGTCCTCTTAGAAGTTGAGGTGAAGTTGAATGAGTAGAGAAGATTGAAGACTTCAATTTTTTTGTTAGGATGTATGTATGTCATTCACATCGCTAACCTTGAAAAGGCTAAAACGATTACCGGCGCCTATTATTCAGAGCTTTTGGACAAATTCGATATTGATTTTGATATTAATGAAGCAGAAACAGGACCGCATTTGGCGAAGAAACAATTGCTGCAAAAAAACTGTTACACCCTGTGTAGTCACCACGGCAAAAATTCCTAAATTGGGCCACGAACTGCTACACCATCCATCATATTCTCCAGATTTATAGCCCCCTGCGACTATTTCGTGTTTTCAAACCTGAAGAAATGGCTGGGCGGTAAGAAATTCGGTCGAATCACTGAAACAAACACCTATTTTAAAGGATCTAAAAGAAGACTATGTTGAGAAATAACGTTTATTTGCTTATTGCAGAACAAAATTTCTTTTATGTTATTTAAAAAATCACTGACTTATCAACCTACCCTCGTATTATTAATATTGGTTTCACTATATCCAATAATAAAGAATTTTTTTGTTTGATAGTGGTAAATAAAGTACTTATATGTACATATAAGCACTTGAAATACATTTTTTTTAAGTGTGAAGAAAAAATGTACACTGTATGGCAGGAAGTCTGCGCCGTCACACATTGAGTCAAGAATGCCAAAGTTAAATCTCTTATGATAAATTTTTATTTCAATCTGCTTCTGGAGTGTACAAATTTCGATCAAAGTAATTTGTGTACTTCAGATTTAAATCGCGACAGTTTTTTAAACCACACACCCGAAGAAATGAGGGTATAATAACTTTGTTCTTTCGTTTGTAACGCATTAAAAAAGGCGCGGCAGGTAAGTATAGAAAAGTATATATACTCGTATTCTAGCTCAGAATCATAAAAATAACTGCAGAGTTTACAATCCCCAGTTAAAATTTTTATTTCTTCACACTCGAATAAATTTAACTGTCAGTTAAAAGGCAGCAATTAAATTTAAATCCATGTTAGGAATTTCCCTACGATATTTCTTCAAAACGTCGAAAAACTTCACAAAAATAATTTCAAATATTTTTAAAAACATAAAAATTATGAAAAACCGAAAAGCTTTTTATTTTCAAGATTTTGCGGCATAAGAAAAACAATACATGTTCGATAAATGTGTCGCATAACGTCAAAAACGAAATCATCTTTACGAAATCAATTTCAACGATTTTTGAAAACTTAAAAAAATTTGTAAAATAAAAAAATTTGTATGAAAATGTTCAAGACTTTACGGCATAAGAAGAACAAGACCCGGATTTTTAACGCAAAACAATCCAAATTTCATTTAATTGTTTTCAACCGTTGATAGCCTTTCTCCATTTTCTTTTTTTTATTGTAGAAAACTAATTTTAATTGTGAGCGAAGAAAAGGAAAACAAGGAAAACCCTTAGTTAAAGGTTAACTGACCGAAATCGGTAAATTAGCTAATTCGTCAATTTACTCCAATTTGCAATCAGAGAACTTTCATTTCTTCAGTTAAAAACCTTTATTGAGAGTGAAGAAAACGAATTTTGCTAATTTACCTTTTTTAATACGCAGTTAAATTTAGTTGGGAGTGAAGAAAACAGGCCTTACTTGTTGAGATCTTTATTCTCAATGTCTTTTTGAATGTCTTTTCTGCTTTCAGTACAGAAAATAGCGACAAATCTCATTCACAAAAAACGAATGAAAACACAGTCGCAGCAGATAAACGGCACGGTGCGGTCATGGCTTGGTCGAGTGGAATAGTTCAATTGCAGTCGACAGAAGTGGGCAATACAATTCTGGCTTTCTGTGTATTTCAGTTCAAGACGACTTAAGCACTCCTCTACTGTACAACTATATTCAATACCATGAATTTGTGATTGAATTTATAAATAATAAAATTTATTCACTGATTTTTATGTAGTTATAATTGAAATTACTATACAACAATGCTATACTATGTATATACCGTGGATATTGCAGGAAATTGCGCGTTTAGGAATTATAAGGGGGCACTAAAGAATCAACATTATTTGAGCTTTTGGCATCAGTTCAAATTGAATACGTAGGCAGCTTTCGGTTGCGTATGTAAAAATGAAAGACTTTCCGCTTTCAAAATTATCCCATAAAAATGCGTAATACTCGTATAAACTTTCACATTTAAACAATTTTACACGTATTTATAGTTTTTTTTAAACTTTACACGTACCACCTTCTTCCTCCGACTGGGAAAGATTAATATCATCAAAAAGAGATTTAATTTCCGTATATTTTATATAATTTTATATAAAATGTTCTGAAACAAACAATGCATAGCAATGTTTGTATGAATGCATAGCATGATAAGGTTAATTTTTTTTATTTTAGTACTGGTCGCTTGAATTCAAATATTTAATTTAGACAAAAAAATTAATATTATTAATTAACTCAATTGATTTCGAGACATTTTTAAGGAAAAAATCGCCTTGAACTATACTCTCTTAAAATAAACAGTATCGGTTATAATTAAAAGCTTTAGTTAAATTATTCATATTTTTATATTAAAATTTGCTGATTCACTTAATGTGGGTTGGAATATTTATGAAATCTTGAATAAGAAAAGGTATGAAATTTACACTGCTGTGATTTTTCTTTTGTCTTATAATTTTTCAAATCTTTAAACATATACAGTTTTGTAGATGAATTTGAATAAACTTTTCTTTATTTAATAATGAATTATGGTCTTTTTGCCTATCCACTCTTTTTGGTTTGCGTGCGTTAATTTTTACATTACCGTTTGTATCGTTGCTTTTGCGCTTTGTCCATCTGTTCGCTTGGGTTGCAGCGGAAGCGCTGTAAAAAGTTGCTACAACTTTCGGACAATAACTGTGTAAAATTCGCCGCTGTAGCGCTGCGGCGGCTATAGCGAAGTCGACTACCGATAAATGTTTGTCCGTTTCGGGTTGCCGAACCATTTTCCGACGTTGCTGACACAGTATTCGCAGATACATCTATAGTTGCCTCTGATTCTGCATTTTCTAGAGCCATAGAGTGTAAATTATCATTGACATTTTTGTTTTCTCCCTTTCGTCTTTTTCGTATCAAAAAAAAGACAAGTTCTTGTTAGTGCTTTTTTGAGATTTCATTATTGAAGCTTTGAAAAACCTTCATGATAATTTTTCTCAGCTTTTCAGCAACAGGAATGCTTTGCTTCCAAGATCGATCATGTGAATACGTAAAATTGGTAAAAATTTCCTCATGTTCACTATTTCTCGTAATTACCGAGGACTTTTAACGCGGATAAGAGATTAGTTATAAAACAGAAAGTGCTCAAAATATCGTACTTACATACGTACTTCGGAGTTAACCTAACTTATAAGTTAATTAATTTTTAGAATTTAAATGATGAAAAAATTATTATAATTATGTTTTTCAAACAATACTTTTCAAATTAGAAGTAAACACAATCAGTGATCTTGCAAATATCGCAAAAAACATCTGTGTTTCAATTTGAAATGTTCTCTTAATAAAATAAGTGTATTATTAGTGGTAGAGGAAGTGTAACGAAATGAAGACAAAGTATGGGACAATACTTGGAATCAATATACATATCTGAAATTTTTTAGATCTACACAATTTGGAATCGAAAAGTTACTTAATAGAAGAAATGCGAAAAAAATTCAATGTATAAATATAAAGATTTTTTATTCTGTAGGAGTTATGTAAAGTGAAAGATTGAAAGAGTTTTAGCTATTAAAAAGGTAGCAAAAAGTTTAGAAATCGATTGAAAGGGTAAACCAAAGGTGCTAAGCTCTTTTATAACTACACAGTAATTTCAGAATAGTTCGCCTTGCATTGACGAAACTTTTTACGTGTTGTTTACGTTTATGTTCTGTTCTGCAGTGCAGAAGACCCCATTATTTATTATAACTCTGGTTTGCACGAAAATCCTCCAACAAAAAATGTAAATGAAAATCACATCAGGTTTTTTATTGGCTCTAATTTTCCAGATACCTGTTTCATAATTTTTTAATTTTCTTGGAAACCTTATCACCTCCTATCTACAATAGGTAACAGCATTTATGGCCGTATTTCCCATCATCGAAGGAAGGATTCTCGTCGAAACTGCTGTTATTTTCGCTTTGTTGACATTTTTTAATTTTCTGCCAACGAAAAGTACGTTCGCTCTTTCCACAAAAAAACTTTTATTACTTAAGAGTTTTCGTTCGAAAAGTGAACTAGTACATTCATACTCTGTGAAGTTCAAAAAGACAATTTTTTATAACAATTTTTAAGTATTATTCCTGCAAACAATTTATCAATTTTAAAATATTTCTATGTTGAAAACAACATAGAAACTCATGAAGCGAACGAACTCTTACAAAGCGTAAGAGTTAGGAAATTCACTTTTAGGAACGAAAGTGAATGGCTTCTTGAACGAAGTGATTATAAAAAATATTCTACTAGAGTTAAGAAAACATATGACATAATATTATTATTAAGAAAACCTGCTTGTAACATATGTCAGTCGTTCAAAAGCCAATGGGTTAAGTCCATTTTTAAGTGCTTAACATATTGTATTTTCCGATTTTTCAAAATGGATGGATGTATGGATTATTGTAATAAATAGTTGCTTCTTTCTTTCTAGATAAAAATCTTTTTGTTTTGGTGCTACAACGCACAGTAGCTGATTTTTTGAAATAGCGGCCAAAAATCGTTTTTTTCATTGTCACCGATTTCGAAATTAGTAAGCTCATATGAAAGTAAATACCTGAGAACCTAAGAAACCTAAAAATTAAGGCTCTGTCTTGATTATTTCACTGTTAAGCTAAACTGAAGGATTTCCTGTTATTTTTTCAAAATTGAAATATTTATATGTCTGTCAGTTTTTCAGATATTAAGTTCCGGCTTATTTTATTCAATTCTTTGATATGTTTGCAGTAAAATATTGTCTGCTTTTTTGATAAAAGATTTAGTGCTTTTTGATAAAAATTCTATTTCTTGCTTACAGGACCATCCCGATTATAACTGGTTACTAGAATGGAGCTTTACAGTATTATGCGAGCATGTACAGGTCACACTATAAAAAAAACTGGACTATGCTGAGAGTTTTTTCTTAAGCAACGAAGATTATTCGGAAGAACAAAGAATAGTGTTTAAATGCGTAATGTCAATGTTTCAGAGCCCTTTTAAAGAAATGTGGTCAGCTGCATCGAGGACTCATGATAAAAGAAGAAGAAAAAGCATTCAAGCGGAATTTAAAAGCAAAATGGGAATCATAGTCCATGTGCCTAAAGCTCGATTTGGGACTACCAATGATGGAAACACCAGCAGAATATTTTTCAGCGATCCAGAATTATCAGCTGCTATTACGGGCCTACATTTCAACCTCATTAACCGGCTAAAGGTTATTTCAGAAGTTCTTTTTAGTAGGCACACAATCAACATTGAAACGTTTACGAAGAGTTGGTAATGAGATCCCGAAAGACTAATTCCCGAACAACAAAATTCCGAAATGACAAAATCCCGAAATTACAGACCTAGTTTTTTCGGTATTTTCTAGCCTATTGAACAGATTGAAACCATTAACAAAGTTCAATTTAGCCACTATCAGGACGCAAGGATCATAATCCTCAGACAACAAAATTCTCTCGATAATGCAAAATATTTTCGCATTAAAAGTATTGATGCGTGGCAAGACTTATAATCCTCAGACAAAAAAATGTTTTCAATAATGCAAAGTATTTTCCTTTCATTAAAAGTATTGATGCTTGATGCCTGGAGGCTTTGTAATTACCGTATACTAGATGTACCCGTCCCCGCGTTGCTGTGGCTCATTCTGATTAAATGGTTAGAAAGCGTGTGTTTTTCCGACCACAAATAAAATATTTCTCATACAAACGTTGCAACCCGTTTTCACTCGCTCAGGGGTTGGATTTTTAAAAATGCCGAAATATGTATTTGATTAATTATACCAAAGAGTATTAAGACCAAGTTTCAAGCAAATCTGACCACAAATAAAATATTCCTCATACAAACTTTGCAACCCCTTTTCACCACCTTAGGGGTTGAATTTCGAAATATCCGTTCTTAGTGCTTGTATACATCATAAAGGAAACGTCTTTGCAAAATTTCAGTTTTCTAGGTCCAAGCGTTTAGCCTGAGCGTTGATAAGTCAGAGAGGACTTTCATTTTTATATATAGAGATAAGAAGTTTTGATAATCATTAAAAAATCTATTCCCGGCAGTAATTATTTTTGGGATAATACATAATTTCGTCCAGTTAGAATGGACAAATACCGCTGCGCGGCGGTAAAACAAGTTTTCGGGCACCGATGATAGCACACTTTTACAATTGCGAAAGTGGAGAGCCTGAGTTAAAAAAATTCTCTTAATCTACGAGTATGACCATATAAAAAAAGTTAGTAAAGTACTGAGATTTTCGTCTACATTTAATGAATTTTACATGGTGATAAGGGCGTTTGCAGAGTTTGTCTAAACCATTTCCAATTGTAAAGGAGAATAAGTCAATTGAAAATGAGATTTTCCATTTGTAAATGAGATTAGGTCAATTGAAAATGAGATTTTCCATTTATAAATGAGAATAGAACAAATGTAAATGAGATTTTCCATTTGTAAATGAGAATAAGTCAATTGAAAATGAGAATAGAACAAATGTAAATGAGAATGTTTAATTTTTAAATATAAGTGTGCTTAATAATGTACATAGTTATTGCTAAATTATTCAATTTAATTAAAACAAGTTTCCAATTTTTATTAATATATGAATATTTAATTAATTATGCATTTTAAAATAAGTAACTATAGACAACAGCAAGCTAATAATACAATATATGTATTTAGTAAATGCAACTACGCTGTAATACACTCGTATAAAAAAATGTATAAAAATTAAACATTCTCATTTACATTTGTTTTATTCTCATTTACATTTGTTCTATTCTCATTTTCAATTGATGTATTCTCATTTACATTTGCTCTATTTTACATTTCTTCTAAAAAAAAAAAAATTTACCTAATCTCATTTACAAATGGAAAATCTCATTTTCAAATGGCCTTTCAAGTGTAAATATTCTCATTTACACTTGACCTATTCTCATTTACAATTGGAAATCGTGTAGTCAAAGAAAAATTTGTTAGTATTTTTTTTTAATGTAATAAAATTAAGTTCTAAAAGTTGAAACTACTTAACATAGTATCTATGTTCCTTTTTAAATGTTCCTCAATTCATTTTATTTTTCTTATTTATTTTTAAAATTTTACTTATTTAATTCTTCTTTCACTGAATAAGTTAAAAGAGAAATACACAATCAAAAGTAATTTTGTTGGATTGGGGAATTAAATTGGATTACTTCCCCAAAAAGTTGGAAAAGGTTAAAAAAAATAATAATCGGAGGGAAGTTTGAAGATATCAAACAAATTTTATGACATTTTTAGCCAAAAAAACTTTGAACGTGTATTATGATCAAATATTCAATGAAAAGATTAGTTTTCTCAATGTTTATTTTCTAGACTTAACTGCATTTGCTTCTGAGGGACTCATATTATATAGATTGTGGATTTTTTCCAGTAAAGCTTAAAGACACGACAAATAATGGTTAGAGCAGGGGTTAGAGAAGCTACAAATTGGGCGGGTCTGTAAATTCTTGGACGATAGTATTACAAATATTATAACATAATCCCTATTAAACGAATCTTGAACAAAACGTGATTTATGTCTCCCTTTTAATATATAAAAACTGAGTGGACTCGTCGTTTTAGGAAACGGATTCGCAAGTTTTTAGACCCTTCGCTAAATTTAAAAGTTCTCATTACTATGCTGTCTTTTTTTATTCTTGTTTTTATTTTATTTTTTTTTAATTGGACTATCGATAATGTCCAATTCGTCCTGTATTGTTCTAGGGCACAAAGTGAATAAACCCTTATCTCTCCGGGTGAAGGGTTAATTTATGTGGAGTGGAGCTAAGTATAATTAATTAGGTGTATAACTCGTTAAAGTTGATGGAACATGGGAATTAATGTAAAAGCGTGTGACAAATTGATTGATGAAAATCAAAATTTCTTGATTTCCGTATTTTCGGAACGAAATTATAATATGAAAAAATTCTAATAATTCCACCAGGCGACAACTATCCGCAATTGTTAATTAAAGCATTTAAGGTAGCATTTTGTATTTAAGAAGCGTAATAGGTTTAATGTAATTTTTATGGATTTCTTATATTAACGTGGAAACAACGAGCAAACGATATAAAACGAGGGGAATGAAGGCAGACTGAGCACAAAAAGCTGATCTGAAATAATACCTCGACGTAGTGTACTGCGTTAGTAGACATTGACATATGACTGAGTTTAGGACGTTGCTTTGAAGTCAGATTTGTCGAAGACAGAGATGACATAATAGTGCTGAAAGATGAAAATGTGTAGAGTGCAATGGAGTAATTTTGTTGAAATTCACAAATAAAAGCACACCTCTCTGGTTTACTTGACAAAGAATATACGCTGCTTGGGTAATTTATGCACGACCTTGCATGCAAGCCCTGATCGCATGTTTGCAGTACTGTGTGCTTTTTCTCGTGTGCAACTAGAATATCCTGAGAGTACTCTACGGCAGCTTGTTGTTGAAAAATATGACCGAACTTCTTGGGAAGAACGCGAATCTTTTTCCCCTCTTCCAAATAAATGTCGACATTTGAAGGAGGCCGTTCTGCCAAAGTAGGCTTATGTGAGAACCTGTCCGAAGCAAATTCCTTGCTCTGCAATCGAATCTGCGGCTTATTAGAAATTTGCTGATAAGGTGATATACATTGTTGTTGCTGCCTGCTAAGATGAAGTCTATTTTCTTTAGCAGTAATTCGAGATGTAGAACAACTGAGGCTGGAGGTAGATTTTAATTTGTGATCATTGAGCGTGTTTGTATATCTTCTGGTGACACTTGAAGCTGAAGTTGTATGTTGCAATTTATTGGTTTGTTTCACTTCCGTTGAGATTTCGTCGTGGTGTATTTTCGAACAGGCAAAAGAGTTCCAATTTATAAATGGGTGCCTATAATGCGGATGATAAAGTTGCGATTTGCCTTGTCGCCCATATTCTGATTGAATTTGGGAATTTGAGTTAGATTTGTAAATTGGATAACACTCTCTCATTGGACGCTGATATTCTTGAGTTAGCGACGCCATTTGTGATGATGTCAGTCCCTCGGTTTTTTTAGTCTCATTAGTAAAGCGATCGCTTCTTAAGCATTGCGTTTGTTTTACGCCTCTGCGATATTCTGAATTTAGAGATTGATTTTTTTCGATTTTGAATACTGAGGAAGTTGATATTTTTAACGCCATTGGCGTTAAACATGGCTTCAGTTGTTGTGCGACTTTTACTCTCAATGAAGGAGTCCTGGATTGATTTTTTTCAATATTTCGTGTTTTTTGTTTATTGTTAAGGCAATTTTCAAGGGTGCTCTCCGAATCACCTCCACGGTTTGAAACCTCAGCAATAGCCTGCGTATGTGCGATCGTGTTATCATTACATATGTATACTCGTTGTTTTGATTCTTGTTGATTTTTTACATTTTTAAATATACCATCTTCGGTAGTCTCTGCCAGTTTACCAGGCACATGCGGTAAATATCCACTGCTATGGATTGCGTCTGACACACTACTACCATTTGTTTTCAAAGGACTGTCCAGTGAATTACATATGACGTCAGGGTTAGATGTCAAGTTGCATCGAAACGAATGTTTCAGTAATGACGGCTTTTGGGTGCGCCTATACAGCAACTCACTGAAAGGTATAGATTTCGTCGGTTTTTCCTCGACTGGAAAGCGGTTGTTCCCCGAGAGTGCAGGACATGCATTTCTGGTTACAGTTGATAAATCAACTGTTGGCAACATCGTCCAATTTATTGAAAAAGAATTCCTCTTTGATTCATCTACAAAAATACTTGAACTTGAAAAGCTTTTGAGAAGGCCACAAAACGATGTCGCGGACGATGACGGTTGGGTCATTGCCGATGCTGTAGATATGCTGGAATGGTTCACTGAATTGGTTAATATTGTTTCCGCTTTTCTTTGATTACTGGGCTGATTTGAATCGGACTGTTGTCCTCTTAATGTTGATGTCTGCATTTTATGAGTTGGACTGTTAGCTACAGCCAAGTTCTGTATTTTTGCTGCACATTCGATAGCCGACGTGCGGCCTGGAACATGCGACAACGAGAGACTTTTGTTAAGGGTTGATAGTGGCTTCGGTTTTCGTACTAAAGTAGTTTTTAGTGGCACCTCATTGCAAAACTGCTTGCTTCTCATTGTTGCTGTGAAAGAATTTTCATTGATCCTGCATAAAACTTCTTGCATTTTGTCAGGGTGAGAAGGTGAGACATTCTTCTGTAAATTGCTTTCTCTACCGGCCTCCATTCCTAATTTTGGCGAGGATTCTTCGTCGGCTTTAGATGAAACGCATATTTGCTTATAATTCTTAATAGAGTTTGTAGCAATCTGAGCAAACTTTTTTGATGCATTTGAATTTTGCGACCACAAAGCTTTAGAGGATGCTAGTTTTGTTTGGGAATTTATTTCAGATAAACAATAATCCTCATTTAGTCTTGCGAAATAACCAAAATCGCGATTCTGTGGCGAGCGCAACGATAATGAGCTTGAAGCACTTCGCTGCAATGCGTTCATCTGTTGAACTCTAGACTCAGCAAATAGAAGCCTTTGCGAATTTTTGAGGTTTCTAGAGAAGTTCGTAGATAATGACTTTGACAGCACACCGTTATTATGTGGTTTCTGAAGGGATGGAAAAACCTGAGTCCGGTTTGGGCATGTAATGAAATGGTGCGAAAGCGGATTGGCAGGCGGTGATTGTCTTTGTTTAAGGCACTTATTATTATTAGTAATTTCATATTCTTGTCGCTTTTTGTTATCCAATTTTCCACAATCCGGCAGATTTTCGAGATACTGACTCATTATACGAATTTCAGGGTCATATAAATTTGTATATAATTTAGAAGTACGCATAGTTATCTCATTGTCATTGTGCGCCTTTTCTCGAGCATTCATATTCTGAAAATCCTCCGATATAAGTTGTTTTGGAACAAAATTACTGTGCGAGAGCTTTTCAGGCGATATTGATGTCCTCTGAGGTCGGGTAGTTTGGGAATAGGCTACAAGTTGTTGAGAAATCTTTTCTTTGTGCGATTTTGGGACCATCTGCATTAGAGGATCTTTAGAACTCAGCAGAGCACTTACTTTTTGAGAGCTACTAAAACTACACCGACATTTATTCGCACGTGTTTGATTTGATGGTTGTGGCGATGAAGATGGCGACGACGTTAATGACAGCGAAAAGCTCGACAATGGACTTGAAGACAAATTTATCATTTCGGGCACGGCAGATGTTGGTGTCGACGCATCCGTACCAAAATTACAAGCCATGAGGCAGTTTCTACACATTTGAGTAAGTGTTGAATCGTTGGTGGTGCTTTTTTTTATAAAGTTTTGAATATTTTCGGCAGCCGTATGTGATGAGGAAGGAGATCGGAGGCTTCTTTTAGTTTCCGGTGACATGTAAAGCTCAGTTTGTGTCTGTATTCCAGATGCATAGCATAGTGGGAATGTTTTTGGATGAATATTAGCATTTTTCGGATTTGTTGTTCTAGTTTTGCTTAGCGGATATCGTTCTGTATCTTTTAAATGGCGTTCCATTTCGATATCAGCATTTTGGGCTTAACAAACTTGTTTGTGTATGAAGTTTGGTTTATTTCAGGCATGTCAAATTGATGTGAATCATACCTCATTTACTGATTACATTTCAAACACAGAGGCGCATATTTATATATTTATTTAGAGGTCATAATAAAAGTTCCCTTTAATGTGGAAAAAAAAACTTTAATCAAAAATCCACTTTATCGTATTTATAGTCAACTCTATTCACTTTATCTGTTGAAGTCGACTTTAACTTTGAAATAGGCGAAAGCTGATTTTAAAAGTATTTTCAGCCTTTAAAGTGCACTCTATTTAGAGCATACTTTATTTATGACTATAAATAGCAAGCAATTAAGGTATACTTAAAAATTAGAGCATACTCTAACGAAAGTGTACTTTATCTTGGAACTATAAATATGCGCCAACATTTTAAAATGAATGAAATTAGGATTGAACCTAAAAAAGAAAAGATGATTAATTCAAATTTCGAATGAGACGCGTGTGTATGTATACATTATGTATGTACACATTGTATCTATATCCTTCTTCATTGCGAATAGCAACAGGATTCGAAAACGTTAAACAAATACAATCGTTCAGTCTCATTCGATTTATTCAGTCTCATTCGATTCGAAAGATAAAGATTCGAATTCGAAGAGAAAGATAAATCTTTGCAGTCAATGATCGAATCTTTTTCAGTATCTCGAAAGTACTTTTGGGACATCTCATGCAGACCTCTATTAAATACCCGTAAAAGCTAGTAAATCATAAAGTTGTCAAGTTTATCATCACTTAGGTGTACTTTCGAAATTAATATGGAATATACATATTTTGCAGAAAGCGGATAAGTTAAACAGCTTTTTTGAAATGTAAATATAGATAAAAGTAAAAGTGTAAAAAGTATTGTGTAAAAGTGTAAAAGTATTGTTGTAGAGCTACCACACACACTCGACACACACACAATTCTCTAGAAGTGTTTATTTACCATAACATTAAGCATAATAAATAATATATAGAATGTATCTGCCCATATTCTTAGCCTTAATATATATTTTTTAACAGGTCAATTTTCAATTCAATTTATGATTATTGTGATAATATGAAAAAAATTAATTTCCTCATAGAAAACTTCAACTTGAAAATCAGGATAATTATTTAGTTTGGTTATGGATAATTTTAATTTTTTTTTCCTTGTCTTTCTTCTTTAAACATGGAATTCACGATTGAATGTGGTTCACATAATTTGAGGTAACAATCTGACACTAGACTAGATGGACACCAAAATTAATACGAAATTTAGTTTTCAACATCACAATAGTACGAAGGCTCAGGGAGGAACAAACCTGGAGATACTGCTCTGGTATTTTACCGTTCTTAGGTATTTGTATTTTCTTAATTATTATTATCTTGTCACCCTGAATCTTCTGTACAGTAATGGGCACTCCCAGTTGGGGACGCCCTGAACTGAGCGCTTGTGTTTGATCTTTGTTTCTGTTCGTGCGTACGACTTGTCCTTTCGGTATAATTTCCAGATTTGGTTTTGCAGGACCCTTAATAGATGGGCTCGACTTTTGCGTCGGTATAGGCTGTGTTTTTGATTTCGAAATCGGCTTATGTTCTTTGTTCCCGCTACGTACAATTGATAAGTGGTACAGCGGCTTTTCATCGTCGAGAATGCTTTTATAGGCATCTGTTTTCTTTTCAACCCTGCGCAAAACAAACAAGGGGCCCTCGTTTTTTCTCACTTGGATATGAGTGCGCGGGGGTGATATCTTTTTTAAATTAACTCCTAACTTGACACCTACTGGAGGCGGAGTTTTAGTTCGATGTGCAGTTTTAGTGTTAGGAATTTCGTCACCCAAGTTTTTTATGTCTTTCTTTAGAAAATCTGGCTTATTCAGGAGCGTTAATGATTCTGCATGTATTGTAGGTTCAGTAGTTTGTACTAAAGCTGTCGGTTTCGGAAATAGAGAAGATACGCTGCTGTGACGTCTTTCCATTGTAGGTACTGATGTCGTTTTAGGGAGGTGAAAACCCGGCTCTTGCGAATGCGGTACTGTGTATATGGTTGACGATATCTGAGACTTCGCCTTCATGCTAGTTATTTCACTCAATGTGGTTGGTGAGGAAAGTGAGCGCTTGGATAGCGATTCGTGAAGTAGAAAATTTTGTAAATATAGAATCTCAGTCGAATTCAGAATTTTACAGGAGTTCGTTGGCTTGATTATGGCAGAACCATCGTCATCATTACATTGAAAATATGTTTCGTCAATATTTCGACTGATTGCATTGGCTTGGTCTTTAACTAGCGTTAAACTTTCAACGCGTTCAAGATTAACTTTAGGCTCGATTCTATTTACCAAGAATTCTTTATTAATTTGCTTAGCACTTAACTTTCCCGGTGAGCTCTCACATTTCGGCAATCTCGGCGATGGAGAAGCTTTTGTGGAACTCAATTTAGAAGGCGTGGTCACTTCTTTTATATTAAAAGCGTGTTGGGAATCGAAGATGCTTTCTGTGTTGTGCCTATTTCGAACGAAATTAGTGCTATCCATAATATCATTTTATTCTAAGATTTGAACGTCCTTACTTACAGAATAAATTGTATTGTAAGTTTTAAATAATTACACGTGTAAAATTACTTTAATTAAATTTAATTTAATAGTCACACGCGTGAAATTAAATTAAAATATTCGTCTTTGTAGTATTTGAAAATTGTTGTTCAACTACTTTTTGTTCACGATGTAATTGTGAATCTGTTTTTTTCAGCAAAAGCTAGGAAGCATTTAAATTACATTATATAAGTTTCGCTGTCTTGGACTAATTGCAGCCAGAAAAAGTACATCACTAATAGTTTACACAACCTAGGAAAATGCTGCATTCGATCTGCTACGATTCCGAAATGTCCGCTTTATTTTAAATATGTTCCTTATAATCATGTTTAGTTTTATTATCGACACTAACGGACAGAGGAATGAGATTAATTTAATATCTTGGTAGTAGAAACAATCTTGAGGGTAAATAATATTCTTCACTTTGTAATTTGATAGTAAGCGAAATTGAATTGATTATTTCACAAAAGGGTTAGTAGATGTTTATCACTTAACAATTTTATAAGAAATGCATTTAAATTTTAGTTGCAATTAAAATAAATATAGGAACTCAGCGGAGGGGCGAAAATAAAAAAAAACCGAAATGAAAAGAAAAAGTTTGAATGAGAGCGCATAAAATGCATGAGCTTTAAGTTTCCTGTGATTTAATGGCAATGAATTTTTGTAAGAATTTTTTGTTTCTGGCTATTCCTCTCGTTCTTTTCTCAAAGAACTTCATTTGCGATTTGTGGGAAATTTTTCCTTCTATTAATCCATTTCTGTTGAAATTACGATGTACATATGTATATTTCCTAATATTTCTAATTGATTGGTGCAAAAAAAATGTTTGGTCAAAACGCCACCTTGTAACCATTTTGCGTGGTCACCACCCTCCTCTTACTACGTCCAAAATACGTTTCGCGATATAACCTTTGAGTCAGAAGCCTTCGCGATCATGCGCACAACAACAAAATCGTGTATTAATATTATGACTATTTTTGGTTATTTTCAGACCGGGCCACGCCCATTTTAAACACTTAAGGGGCGGAGTTATAAAAAAATGGGGTTTCATTGCACCTTTACGGCATAAGACCAATCAGCATATAAAATTTCAGCTTCCTTGGCCTGGTAGTATTGAAATTATGGCTATTTGTGGTCATTTCAGACCATGCCAGACCATTTCAGACCCACTTTGGGTGAAAACGTTTGGGTCAAAAATTTTCGCGGGCATGCGCACAACAGCATATTAGAATATCCCATCCGTTTCATCGATCAGATGATCGGTTTAGGAATGCATTAGGGACAAACAACCAAACATTCATATTTATATATATAGGGTTATCGAGTTTACAATTATACCACAAGATTATAAATCTTATGCTTAGGCATAAATCATACTTTTTACAGTGAAGAGCTTATTAGAATAAGAAATAATGTGGCACTTTGCGAATAGCAAAAAAGGTGTATCAAGTGACCTTGTTACTTTGTACAAGAAAGTAATAGCTAGAAATAGCGAAAAATTTCGAATTCCAAATTTCCGCGGAAATATAAATTTTGACCATCCCTGAATCTATTTTGACTAGTTTCGACGTGACGTCGGTACGTATGTACGTATCTCGCATAACAGGCGTGGGCGGTTAGTTTATGCTTAATGTTGCACAGTCATCTGAGGTATGCGTAACCCTAAGTCCTGAGTCTCTAGGTCATGAAAGAAAGCGAGCCCAAATTCGCTGCCTTCAACTGGTGGGCGTTGTCATCCAGTTCTGAATTATGTTCGAAATTTCGGGTCTCTAGGTCATCGGAAAGGTAGTTTAAAATCAATTTCAAATTTTGTCGCGAACATTTGAAAGGGCCTACATTTCTTGCCTCAAAGTGGGCGTGGGTGGTTTGTTTATGGTTTATGTTGCATTGTCATCTAGTTCGAAGATATATGCTCACCGAGAAAATGGTTTAAAATGCGTTTTAAAATTTGTACCGAACATGAACAAAAGCGACCTAATAAAAACGTTTTAAAAATAATGGAAAGCACTGCTTTCATATTAATATCGAACACACTACTTAAGGAGCGTTTCAAAGCAATAACTTTGTGGAGCGCATTACATATCGCAAAAATATAAATACAGAACAGAAACCCATCATCATCCGACCCTGTCGGAAAAAACGACAAACATCAAGAAACAACAGAAAAGTAATTAACATTTCACTCCCTACTTCTCCCGCTAACCATTTCCATTTAATACCAATTTTATAAATACAATATTTTCGCAATATCCTGTTAAAAATATTTGCAAAATTTAGGATTTATAAAACCTATGAAAACCCAGTCCAATTTGTCTATAATAAAAACATTACTTCATCCTAAAAATGAACCAATTTCTATAACACTATCTTTTTTCGTTAAAAAATGTATGTAGAAAGTTGAGTTTTATTTACTTTTGGTTATAATGAAATAAGATATTTAAATAATAATCATATCCCAAAACTTATTTCCGTCATTCAGTAGTAGAATAAGATCAACATTAGCTCAGATTCATATTAAGTGAGCAAATAGGGACTATTTATTCCTATTTATATTTATAGGCACGAGTTTTCTCATCGGGAGCCGGTAGGAATTTTCTTAAAATCGATCTTAAGTCGATCAAAGTCAAGGAATACAAGATAAGATTTTGCGGAGATGCTTTTTTAATTTTTTTTCTGACTGAAAAAGAATTGAAATTATAAATTGTGGGCGTAATTATTACCGACGAAATATTTTTAATCTCCACATTACAGAAGAACGCGTAGAGGTATCGAAATGAAATTAGGCACGAATATTCTTTCACAATATAGGCAGTTTGGATTGAGAATAGGAAAAAGGACCATGAGAATAGGAAAAGGACCATTGTCCAAATACTTTATGTATAAAAAATTGACGTGATCCACGTACTGGTACATATATTACATATGGACTTTGTTTGAGAAATCTATGTTAAATATGAGTTATAATATAATATAACTACATATGTTATAATTAAAATTAGTAATGGGAGGGTTCTTCTAGGCCCTAGAAGGAATTTTCTAAAAACACGACTTAAAATCATTTCGATTATTTCTGTTTCCTGTTTTTGAAAGCCAAATATCGTCTCCTTAATATGTTTCGTAAGTCAGGCTCCTAGGTCAAACAGTTTTTGAGAAACATAAAAAGCCGCAAAAAAATATGGAGGTGACCAGAAAGAAATTTCCACAGTCACCTCCGAAAAGGGAACGTTACTGGGACGCAGTGCAAAGAGCGCTGGTGTCTCGAAACCAAATCCTCAAAAGGGGTGCTGATGTAAGGCCTGAGCTCGGCAACTGAATCCCTCAGGCCTACCGAAGTGAACCTGGACTCACAGACCTCCACCAGTAGAGCGGCAAAGAAAAAAAGGTCCACGGAGGAAAGCTAAAAGAACAACCTAAAAAGGAACAAACCGTCAGTTAGGTTTAAATTCGAATCAGAGCTGCAAGTGGCCATCGTCGATCAATCTGACCCAGACGGTAATATGAAATCGACAAATTGGCGGTTTGTGGAGGCGCGGCTACTGCCGGAGATGATGAAGGATGAAAGATTGGCAAAAAGGAGTTGCGACGATACAGTGCAGCGGAACTGACGGTTATGGTATGGGAGACAAAGCAGAAAAGTTCTATCCTGCTCGCATACCTACCATATATGAAGATATTGATCCCCGAAGCACACCCTAAAAAGACTGACTGGGAACGCTTCTCGAATCTGTACCCACGTTTTATAACTTTCGCCAACAAAAAGTTTTCACATGAACTTGAAATGAATTAAAAACAATGTAAATCGAAACTTTTTTACCTAAACTATCTCTGTAACTTTTAGTGGGAAAATGCTGTTTAAAGCTGTTTGCAGTAAAAATACTGGAAAACAGTGAGAAAACATTCCTGAAAAGTTTTTCGCCCGAGACGTCAAATCTTTTCACGGTTTTAAAGGCTTGGAATATTTGGAAAAAACAGAGTATTCTTCAAACGGTATTATTTAACACGGTTTAAAATATAAACGCTAAAAATCAAAATTGTAACTGTAATTGTAACTTCCGCCTTGGGCAAAATGTAACTATCGACAGCTTTAATTTTGAGGTGTTTAAGGAGTTCATCTACCTCAGGGCAAACGTAAACTCCACAAATGACACCTTGGTGGAGATCCAGCGAAGAATCACCCTGGACAACCGCTGCTACTTCGGTTTGTTTCAACAGCTAGAGTCTAAGCTGCTACCAAAAAAGTCCAAGGTAATGCTCTATAAAACCGTAATCTTCCCAGTCTTGCTTTGGGTTCCTTTGAACGGAAAATCCCCTGCCGGATATTTGTGAATGTAGTATAGAGAGCAAAAATACGGCGACTACATTGGCTCGGCCACATCGAGCGTGTGGACAACAGTGCTCCAGTGAAGAGGGTCTTCGAATCCCCGCCGCCTGGTTCGAGAAGGCAAGGAAGACCGAACCTCCGGTTTGAGGCCCAAGTGATTGCGGACATTGGAAAATTTGGACTCTCAAACTGGAAGCAGCATGCCCGGGACCGTAACGAATGAAAGCAGGCACTCGTTCAGGCTAAGACCTCTCAAGGGTTGCTAGCCTGACCATCAATCAATCAACATAAATGGTAGGCAGTAAAAACACCTTTCCAACGGTATCTTACACATCCCGATAACTCACTTATGTACAGGGTTTTAAAGCTTTTACTAGTTGGATTTATTTGACATTTAAATGCTTTTAAATCCAAGATGGGGCCAAGATGACTTCCGGCCCCAAAAAATGTCTTTCGTCCTAATGATAAATTGTAACAGTAAAAAAATTAAAACATCGGATCTAGGCACCTATTCTTAACTTGTTCCAAAATCCCTCACAGATCTTTATTTTCCTCTATCCTAGCAGGAAATCCATATTTTAAGGAGTAATTGTAGGTAATGGGCGAACTATGCCTGTCAAAGGTAAGACATTCACATTTAGCAAAATTTAAATATAACGAATTCGTTTCGAATCCGTTCTAAAATGTCAATTGTGAAACACTCACAGCTTGTAGAGTGAGTTTGGAGCTTAAATTATATTCTCAAGTCCATTGTCTTAGACCAAAATATACTCCTAAAAATGGGCGTAGTCCGCCCACTAGTAACAAAAACCACGATTGCAGGAGAACGAGTAGAAGCAGCGTCGTGAATTTCGGCGCGAACATTCTCTCCCATGTAGGGCTCTTTGATGTCGAAAATGGGGGAAATCTGAATTTTTTATAAGCTTCTGCTGTTGTACCATTGCAGGCAGCAGATCGCCGTATAATTGTGAAAATAAAGCAACAGCGAAATTGAGCGATTTTGGTACGAATTTCGCGGCGACCCGTCAAATCCCCAAATTATTGGTAAAAATCGAATGGCAAGCGAGGCAAGCGTTATGTGTAGATCCATTTAATTCTCTTTTTACACGACGTATTTTGATTTAATACGATTGACCAAAATTCTAAAAAGGAAGTTTTGCTTTACTTTTATTTTTATATTTGCGACATTGGACTCGAGGAATGTCCTGCAATTCCCATTAGTGAGAACTCCCCGAATTTTATAACCTTAATATGTAATTTTGTCTGCTTCACTCTACAGTCTAACACAAACGTATTCGTTTATTTCTAGAAAGTGACAACCCAGTAAACCACAAAACTGAGTCGGAACCGTTTTTTGTCTTTTTGTCTTTCTTTCGATTCCGAGAAAATATAGAAAAACCGAATATTCTCGTTTATTACTATAGAATAGTATATCAGTAGGCGTGTCCCCTCCACTCGCCACTATCAGTAGGCGTGTCCCCTCCACTCCACAGATCACTCAACAATACGACAAACACGGCAGAGCTTCAAATCCGGACTGCAAGCTGCGAAATTCAGCTCTTAAATCGGATGTATTAATATTTACGTAATAAGTAGTCGTGGCAGTAGTAATATTTTCTACATTTTCGACTTCATATGATAGAATATTTGTGCCCAATCTCATGACGATACTCCTAACCGTTCTCCTGTAATCGCGTCTTTTGTAACCAATGGGCGGACAACGCCATTTTTTGGGAGTATATTTTAGTTGGAGACGGTGAGCTCGAAAATAAAAATCTAGCGCCAAATTCACTTTACAAGCTGAGAAATTGGACTATAAGCACAGCAAAATAAAAATCGTATTTCATATTTTCACTTCATATTTCACTTTTCGTACGTGCTAAAAAAGTAGGCGTGGCACCGATCCGATTTTCACCATTTTCAAGCCATATTAACATGTTAACATATTAAGCCATATTAACATATTTCAAGAGAATATTTGTTCTCCCGTTATCGTGATTAAGTTCTATTTCATTTTCAACTTTGGCTTAGTCATAGAAGGACTCTTGTTGTATAAGTAGCAATAACTTAATACGTTTTTTATATAAGTATGAGATGTTATACCCATTTTGGAAACTGCACAAAGTAGGCATAATTTTTCAATAGTTGGTCAGTTAGGTTAACATACATTTTTTTCTACCAGAAGCCATAAAAACTTTACTTAACTTCAAACTTAGCCATAAAAAAAAACAGAAAACCAAACTTTGTTTTTTAAAGTTTTTTGGAAAAATTCAGAAACAGCTAGTCGTAAATTGTACTGCACATAGTTACGGCCAAATATTCAGGGATAATTTAAAAAAAAATACACTGCTAATTCCTAAATTTGTGCTTGTAGTGCCCAATAATATGATCATGGTTACCCATTCGTACCGCCAAAAGAAAATATATGTTTTTTGTTTCAGTGTAGTTTGGTTCAGTGTAGTTTAGAAAAAACTTTTTGAAATATATTTTAACCTAAAAAGATAAAATTTCAAAATTAGTAAACAAGTTGTTACCGTATCCCATTTTTATGCGATAGGAGCCGGTTAAAGATTGGGTTAAGTCACATTAAGAAACAAATTGATTTATTCCAGATTAGAAATAAACGTTCCAAATTTATAAAAAAATTGGCAAAAACGAGATAATATTCTTTTGAATTTTTGGCCTCGGGAACTTTGTTCAAAGTTGTCAACTAAATCAAGTAAATAACTGGAAAGCGAACAAATCTTGACCTTTTTAATAATGAAATAACATTTCCTATAGTTAGATTGAAACTTGTAAATACAAATAATCAAATTTAAATCTTCGATCAAATATTTTACTTCGATATGGAAATTTTGTGCTTGTGTTCTATGTGTGTGTATTATGTGCCTTTGAAGAGGTTATTTATGTATTTTCATTATATATTTGGCTTTTGAGTTCCTTTATTTTCACTGAAATCACAAGTTCTAAAAATATTTCGTAGCGTGCAGTATGCCAGAACGCTAAGATTAGCTGCACAGTTCAGTGCTAAGAACCAAAGGCTAAGGCAAAAGACTATTTCTTCAGTCAGCAATTCCTCCGATATTTTGTTTTACAAATTTTTCCCCATTTTATTTTGTTGTACACTCGAGTGGCTCATTGACTCATCGCACGAATTTAATTCGAATTTACTGTTATAATAAAGTGTGCGTTTATATATTAATAAGGTCTATTTTTATTTATAATTATTATCCATACGACCTTCTGTTTTTTAATTTATAAAAGATCCGTTATTTATTTTTATATAAAAATAATTTTATTGCTCCGTAGCTCGAGATCTGCAAGTAATTTGCGAAATTTAGTTTTAGACAATTTAATACAAAGCATGGTGGCCTCATTTAGTTTTAAAAAATCAACAACACAAATTTTCCACATAAAAGACAGTGTAACTTTTGCACATAATATACAAACAAAATTAAGTTAAAAAATATCTACACGCAATTCAGTCAAACGAATTTTTGTCCGCGTGCAATCGTATGAATTGCTTCTTCTTTTAAGTTAGACATTCGAAACGAAAGTGTTTCGAATTTATTTTGTCAGAATATGTTAGCACAGAAAATTTTAGTTTTGACTGTTCAGACTCTTCCTGTACTCTCTTTTCTACTTTATACTAGTAAACAAAATGCTATTGAAACATGCAGAGTGTGATGATCTTCAAAATTACATGAGTATATGAAGAGAGTAATAGTGAGCTAGAGAACATACTCTAAGAGAATAGAGAAAACTAGTATATTTTGTTTTGATTTTAATAATTTTGATAATTTTAAATTTATTCTGAACATGATAAGAATATTTCGTAACTATTTTTAGCAAGTCTTTACTATTTTTACAAACGGAATAATTTCTAATTTTCTATGTCAAAGTTAAGGCAACAAAGTCCCAGTCAGACTTTCTCCGAGTACTTACAAAAGTGTTCAGTGACTTAATTGCATATTTTGCGTCACTTACGAGGGACACACTTTGTAACGTAACCTGAAGAAAACAATGAACATTTAAAAAATATTGCTCTAAAACACAAACGCTCTACACATTGTGTGTTCATCGTAAGCGATTGATACAATGCCAATCATTGTAAGTGGCATTTGTATATTAGTGGTATAATTAAAACACTACACAATAATTAATTAATTTTTAAATATTGTTTCGAATCTGAAATAAAAAAATTGTAAATTGTAGAAAACTTATTTATTGAAAATATAAAGATCAGGTCGGATCAGACCTTATTGATTTAACAATTTTTCGACAACAAGAGGTCTAAACATTTGAATTATAAAAAACTATATAAAGGTTGGTATGACCAAATGACGATGTATGACCAAAAAATTTTTCAAAATCTGGTTTTTGTTTGTTTTATATTGTTCTGTTTTTACAATTTCAAAAACTGTACTATAAGGACTCGAAAATTCTAGTCCTCACAACATACATATTTTTTCACCGCGTACTACGTGCCCACTTTGTAGTGAAGGGGTCTTACCACGCGGTGACACTGTCGCCCGTCAGGTACTTACTTCCCCCTTCTTTGTAGGCGAGAAATGGATACACTTAAAAAAATTCCATAGCTTACTTCTGGTATACTTTGTAATGAGAAGATCTCACTGCTTATTAGGCTGCCATTTCTATGGAAATGTAAGTTAGTTTTGTGGAAGGAGTTCCGAGTACTCCGTGCTACTTTTTAAGTATATTTTCAATACTTAAGTACGTAACAAAAGTTTGACTGTGGTATTGTAGTTTTAAACATAACAAGCTAAATCGAATAAGGCAGAAACGATTCTTAGTTCATAAATGTCTTGTCTCAGAGTTATAGGCTACACAGAGCCAAATGCACCCCGAATGGATCAAACATGATAATTGTGATTTTTTCCACGTTTTCCATGCCCTCTTAATGACTTTTTGGTGCAGAAAACGTTAATTAGTTTTACCGAATGTGTGTTTACATTTTTCAAAAAGTTGCTTAATAACATATAAGCGAAAACCGTCATACAAAAGAGACTGCTATTAATTTCACCAAATTCATTTTAAAAATATTAAACATATAATGTTCAAAACAAGCATCAATCATATTGATGCCAAATCAAGTGTGTTTATGCTTGAATTAACCACGAAACCGTGCTTTCGAAAAAAAATGCAAATTCGCGAAATATTTTACAAAGCGACAACACAAAAATAACATTGTTTTAAACATTTTTTTAAGGGGCAATAAATGATCTTCCGGTTTGCGGGCTGCACTGACATGGTAGTGGAAAAGTGTCAAGTCACTCTGCACCTTACCTATTTTGCACCTTACCTATTCTATTAATGAGAATTTTGATAATCGCAAAATTACCTAGGTAGTGTAATCTTCTTACTTCAGACCAATCACCCTCTCGTCATTCCTATTAAAGACACGCACGAGAGTCTGATCGACCTCTATATAAGCCGTTATTTTGAAATTTGCCTGAGTCCATTTCCCACAAAATCAAGCTATTGTAATGTTTACGTCTCTACGTTATCTTTTCATTTTAAAGAAAATTTTAAATATATTTAAAATCATTAGGATTTTGTAAGACGAAAATTTGCTTGTTAATGAAATGATAAAAATGTCAATTTTAAAATTGACTTAAGTCCCATTTTGAGAATTTCAAATTAATATGAAAAGTATTATGCAATAAAATTTGACAAAATCACAGCTTTATGTTTTATTATCTAACTACTTATTTTATTAAGTAGTCGTAGTATAACCCAATTCGGTTATACCCATACGGCTTAGTTGTATTGGTTTCTGGCAAATTCTTGCCAACTCTCAGTAAGCCAATGCCGTCTGCTCTGGGAAAGATTTCGAGGTGAACTTATCAGCGCGGCTTTGGCGCTTATTCTGTTCAGCCGGAGCCAAACACGTCCTAACAAAATAGCTGTCAAAAATTAACTGAACATTAAAAGTGTCAGCATAAGTGAGGGACATGAGCCATTCCATGCCACTTAACATTGAATATAGACGAGTTTAGGAAGGATGAAAGTAATGTTTGCTCAAAGAAAAAATAGACTGGCAAGGAAGGAATTCGAAAAGCGAATGTGGAATCAGTTTTATAAAAGATATTATCGCACCTGAATACCTAATACAAAAAGTTGATATGTCGCAAAGTCCTTACAGTGGCATAAATAATAGCAGATTAGCTATCAAAGGACATATTAAAGCTATGTTAGAGTATGGTTAAAATATCAAGGAATGCGAGAAATAAATTTGTTTATTGTACCGAAAGCAACTATGTTTAGTTCTGCTGTGTTAGGAAAGGACGCCTTGAATCTATTTTATGCAGATGCTAGCTACTAGTAAAGAGCAATTGGAAGACGAGATTAATAAATCATTATTAAATATCGAAGTATGTAAAACAAAACAAGTAAGCGTTAACTTCGGCCTGGTCGAAGCTTATATAACCTACACCGGCATCTGTATATGGTGTGGTATACCAGTGGGCGTGTCACGCCCATTTTTTGTAAGATAACTTCCATCAATACGGTAAACGCGGCATGAAAACGCGGAGTTTTATATCCGGACTACGAGCTAAGAAATTCAGTTCTCAAATTTGATTTCCTTAATATTATTAAAAAATGTAGGCGTGGCAATAGTTTGATTTTCTCTATTTTCGATATCAAAGAGCATTAAATGGAAGAGAATATTCGTAGGAACTTTTATGACGATACTTCTGTTTGTTCTCCTGTAATCGTAATTTTTGTCACAAGTGGGCGGACCACGCCCATTTTCGGGATTATATTTTAGTCTGAGACGGTGGACTCGGGAATAAAATTTTAGCTCACAATTTCCTTGAAAGCTGAGAAATTTAACTATAAGCTCGGATTAATGCATATTTGCTATAAAAAGTAGGCGTGGCACTAGTCCGATTTTCCCCATTTCAATACCAAACAGCGTAGGATAACAAAGTATAGGGTATAAAAATAGACAAGGTGAGGGCAAAATATATTTTTTCAGCCTTGATTTGAAAAATGGGTTTTATCATTAAAGAATATATCCGTTGGGATGAAGTAGTCGTTTATATGGACACTATTTTGATAGCAACACAGTCTATTGAGAAACATATGATTGTTCTAAGAGAAGTATTTTCAAGACTAATTACAAGCAATCTTGAATTAAGGTTAGATAAGTGCCGATTTCTAGAAAAAGAGCTTCTAATAAAATTGAGAAAATTAAAAAATTTACCAAAGAAGACTTCAACAAAAAGCGCAAATCAGCAAAATTTTACAAAGTCGGGGACTGGAATGTAATGATAAAAAACATCGAAAATACCAAAGGTGTTTCCCATAAATTGTACTTGTTTTTAAGTTCCCGAAATAGCCAAAATATTACGTAACGATCGATATTTTTTCAAAGATGCGGAGAATTTTCAGTTAAATTAAAGACCTTATGACGTAACGTTTGGCTCATTTTGGTTAAATGGTTAGAAAGCGTGTGTTGCTTCCGACCACAAATGAAATATTCCTCATACAAACGTTGCAACCCCTTCAGGGGTTGGAATTTGAAAAATGCGGAAATATGTATTTGATTAATTATACCAAAGAGCATTAAGACCAAGTTTCAAGCAAATCTGACCACAAATAAAATATTCCTCATACAAACTTTGCAACCCCTTTTCACCACCTTAGGGGTTGAATTTCGAAATATCCGTTCTTAGTGCTTGTATACATCATAAAGGAAACGTCTTTGCAAAATTTCAGTTTTCTAGGTCCAAGCGTTTAGCCTGGGCGTTGATAAGTCAGAGAGGACTTTCATTTTTATATATAGAGATAAGAAGTTTTGATAATCATTAAAATATCATTAAAAAATCTATTCCCAGCAGTAATTATTTTTGGGATAATACATAATTTCGTCCAGTTAGAATGGACAAATACCGCTGCGCGGCGGTAAAACAAGTTTTCGGGCACCGATGATAGCACACTTTTACAATTGCGAAAGTGGAGAGCCTGAGTTAAAAAAATTCTCTCAATCTACGAGTATGACCATATAAAATAAGTTAGTAAAGTGCTGAGATTTTGTACATTTAATGAATTTTACATGGTGATAAGGGCGTTTGCAGAGTTTGTCTAAACCATTTCCAATTGTAAATGAGATTAGGTCAATTGAAAATGAGATTTTCCATTTATAAATGAGAATAGAACAAATGTAAATGAGATTTTCCATTTGTAAATGAGAATACGTCAATTGAAAATGAGAATAGAACAAATGTAAATGGTTAAATGGTTAGAAAGCGTGTGTTGCTTCCGACCACAAATGAAATATTCCTCACACAAACGTTGCAACCCCTTCAGGGGTTGGAATTTGAAAAATGCGGAAATATGTATTTGATTAATTATACCAAAGAGCATTAAGACCAAGTTTCAAGCAAATCTGACCACAAATAAAATATTCCTCATACAAACTTTGCAACCCCTTTTGACCACCTTAGGGGTTGAATTTCGAAATATCCGTTCTTAGTGCTTGTATACATCATAAAGGAAACGTCTTTGCAAAATTTCAGTTTTCTAGGTCCAAGCGTTTACCCTGGGCGTTGATGAGTCAGTCAGGACTTTCATTTTTATATATAGAGAAGATATATACAATTTATATACAATATATGGCAATGGCAATCAGCATGTGAAGCTTTGTCATTCTCATATTTTTATACCCTACACCCAAAGGGATGAGGGTATATTCACTTTGTTCTTCCGTTTGTAACGCATTAAAGGAGGCGTGGCAGGTATAGAAAAGTATATATATTCTGGCTCAAAATCACCTCCTGATTCGATTTAGCGATGTCTGTGGCTATCTGTCTGTCTGTCTGTCCGTCCGTTCGTCTGTGGAACTCACGATTACAGGAGAACGAATAGAGGAATCGTCATATTTGGCACGAATATTCTTCGTTATCCTACGCTGTTTGGTATTGAAAATGAGGAAAATCGGACCAGTACTACGCGTACTTTTAATAAAAAATATGCACTCATTCTTTAATATGCACTCGTGCTTTTAGTTCAATTTCGTGGCTTGTAGACCAAATTTTCACCTAAAATTTTATTTCCGAGTTCACCATACCATCTTAGACTAAAATATATTCGCAAAAATGGGCGTGACACGCCCACTTATATACTACACCATATAATGATGCAGATGAGTTAATAGATAAAAATTTGCTCCCTGTAAATTAAAAAAAGTAGGTGTCACCCGCCCACTTTTTATTACTTCGACAGATGCGGGTGTAGGGTATATAAGCTTCGGACAGGCCGAAGATAACGCTCTTACTTGTTAAGATTATTATTCCAATGGAATATAAACACAAGCACGTTTTTAGATTTTTACCGATGCAGACAGAACGTGAAGAAAAAATAGCACAGATGCATTCATATTTTAAGCTCATTGGAAATAACCCATGTACGCAGCCATTAAACGGTTGCACCCAGTTTGAAGGTTTTTAATCTCACTGAAATTTGAACTCAATTCCTTAAAATTAATTGTTTTAATAATTCGAATAGGAGACTAATTATAAATGCAGTGCGTACACGAGTTTTTCGCATTCTGTAAAACAAAATAAACTCCATCTCATTTGATTGTTCACAGCTATAGCCTTCTCCGTGTTATATTTTTGTTGTAAAAAAGTAATTTTAATTGTGGGTGAAGAAAACGAAACCAAGGAATATCCTACGTCAAACGTCCTAACTTACCGAAATCGGTAAATTAGCTAATTCCTCAATTTACTTCAATTTGCAATTAGAGAACTGTAACTTCTTTAGTTAAAAAACTTAATTGAGAGTGAAAAAAATTATGTTTTGCTAATTTCCCTTTTTTAATACGCAGTTAAATTTAATTGAGTGTAAAGAAAACGGTCCTTATTCCAAAACCGCTATCTGCAAATTCTTCTCGCTTTTCAAACGGCAGGTTAATAGATGATTCATTTGTAATAAAGCCATTTAAAAGGTAAAAGAAGTTTTACGAAGCGGCAAAAAATCACTCGCTTACTCGAAATGACATAGAAGCGTTCTTGAAGGTTGTATCAATTTTATTATTGCATAATAGGGAAGGTTGTATCAATTGTCGGATGCTAAAGCAAAATATATGGCATACATATATGGCATTGACAATTATCATTAGGAGTTCGGTTCTGTAGATGTTTTTAAAATTAAGTATCTATTATAGGATTTATTTGGTAGGATTTATTTGGTTCTGATGCTAAATCATAAGCAAATGCAATTTTAAATAAATGCGCTAATTTTTATTGTGTATATGATTATAAATAAGTTACTGTGTAGTTTAATGTTACGATGGTTTCAAAAAACCAACACACAAAAGCTGTAATTTAGAATCAATTTCCGAAAATCAGTTATTTCCATTTCTCTTCACACAGACTTAACTTAGTTATTTGCGATCTTAACGCAATAAGAAGAAAACCTTGAGAGTGAGGGAGTAATTTGGCTTCACATTGTTGAATCAGACAAATGGCATACTTATACAGCGAAATTTTTACGTAATTGAAAGGTCGTTTTCTAAGCTCTGAAACTTAGCTTAGATCTACTATTAGTGAAGAAACACTTGGCGGTCTTTTCTATGCTGTGTGTTCACAGAAAAAAATACAAGAACAAAAACTTTCATTGAAAAAGTTATAAATGAATATAGAAATAAATTTTTAAAATGCAGTTTTTATTAAAAAAAATAAAAATCAAAACGAAATACATACAGTTATCTAGAATGGCGTGCAGGACTTAAAGGACTAAAAATAAATTTTTCACAATTTATCGTCATTGTTCAAATGTAAATGGTTCCACATGGAGAGGGAATTTTCTACTCCACATTTGTAAAAAAACTTTTACAAATGTAGTTTATTAACTAATGAAAGTTTTAATATAAACAGCTCTAGTGATTAGTGGGTGCGGTACTAATTTTGCAAGATCATTCGCAATGAACAATGAGTTGCCCTAATATATTAATCTTTTAATACAATCCACAAAAGATCTTTAAACAATATTTTTCTTTAGCAGAACTTCCTTAAAAAACACAGCTTTTAGAACTTTCACCTAATTCATATTTGGAAAATTGAAAGTAATTCTCGTCCGTCGCTTAATTATATTGTATTTAGTATATTGTATTGTATTTAGTATGTATATCTACTAAATAAATATACATTTGTACACACTTATAACTTTTTCAAATATTTAACACAAAAAAGCTGACAGTAAATAAAATTCAAATAGGTAATCATTAAAATAGGTAAAATTTAAATAGGATTCGTTTTAATTTCTTAGATTCTGTTATAATTTTTTTTTAAATAGCTAAGATCAGTTTTAAAAAATTTTAAATTTTTCTATATTCCTCTATATTTACCTTAGAATTTGAACGTTGTGCCGCAATTCGTCCACTATCTCTCTCATCCTTAGGACGGTCACGGTGACGTCTGTGAGAGCTCGAGTTTGAAGTATCATCTCTATAACGAAACTTATGAACTCTTCTACCCGAGGTGGGTGACTTACGATGTGAACGTTTTGACCGTTCCTTGCGTCGACGAGATGATCGATCAAAGCTGCAGGCGTATATACGGTTGCCAAAAAAGAGAAAAGAATGAAAACAAAATTATTATTTTAATATTTATTCTGTAAGACTACCTCAACCTCCCTGCTTTGAAATAATTTAAACTTATTTTCATTAAATGTTAATTGGCCTTGCACCTGGTCACTCCAAATTCAGAAGCCAATTTTATGCGAAATTGAGGACGAAAGGCGAAATTTTATTATATTCATTTATTTACATATATTTTGTAGACTGCTTAAATTGAAAATAAATTTTGTTTTCATATTGTTTACAAAAACTGACAACACCTTATTGTTTTAAATTTAATAACTAATTCTGCGAGTGTTCACAGAGCACTAAATAGCCCATACGTGCACTAATATATGGGACAAAACTAATATACGCGTTCTTAACTCTTACGATGATAATCTAGTACATATATAATATAATTTAATATAATTTTAATATAATTTTTTTTTTAATTTTACAGCGTGGGTCAAAATTATATCTACTAATTTTATTTCGATAAATTTATTAAATAAATTTTATTAAATTCGATTTTATGCAAAATAAATTGCATTGGATTTTCAATATGTTTAAACTGATTAAACCTATCCAGAAAATAAAAAAATATTTTGAGAAATGGTTAAAGTATGGTGGTGCTGGCACTATAAAAATGTGGCATGGGTCAGTCTGTAACCCGCGGGTCATAGGTTCGCCATCACTGATCTAGTAGATGATAAAATCCAAAAACAACTCAAATTTTGTTGGAACTCTCGCAAAAATTATTTTATATTTACGATTCCAACAATGTTTCAGACCATTTTATTTATATCATTCATCTTAATTAATACAATAAGAAACTAGTTCTTTTACAGTAACATAAGCGAAATTTAGTCGTTAGCAGATTCAAAAAATTTAACGAAATTACAACAGTAAGTACTCATAGGAGATCAATGGGAAAGTCCTGCAGTCTTCATATTGTTCCAATCAACAGGAGGGCTTTGAGGAAAGAAAATTACGAAAGCCTCTTGCAACTCTTGGCAGATAGATTTATTGTTGGGAGAGACTTAAATGCCAGAAATACGGATTGGGAAGCCAGACGTACTACCACAAAAGGCAAAGAACTTAGAAATGCTATAAGATAAGATAAATGGGATGCAACGACCATTCTACAGGCAAACCTAGAGATTGACCAACCAAATAAAATTGCAGATCTGCAGATTTTTTCATTTCTAAAAATAAAATATCGCAAAACTTTGTAGATACTGAAGAAAATTTCAATCTAAACTCTGATTAGCAGTCATTATCATACTGAGTGAAGGAATAATTAAAAGAGAAAACAGGCCAACCTTAACCAATAAAACGACAGCCTGGAAAATTCCTATTGTAAAATTGATAATCCAATATCAATTTTCATATCAAAGGGATATGATATGACCTAAAAAATTAAAATGTAATAGTTTCCCTGTAAAACCTACATATGAATCGTTTATTTTGAAAGTGGCATAAGTCACTTTTTTTCTAAACCGAGATATTTACAGGTTTGCATTTCGAGTGCAATGCAGTTCTTATGGATTAGGAAGTTTTGTATTATAAAAATTGTATAGATTTTGAAAAGATGGTTCTGTAAATTGAATGAAAATAAGATCATACCATAATTAAAGCTTTCTCATCATTAACTCCATTTTGGCATGAAAGTGACTTACGCCACTTTAAAAATAAACGGCTCATATAATATGATGTTTCCATAAAGCGGGTTTTCTCCGGTTTAACGCAACGATACATTGATAGCAGCGCATCAGATTAATTCTTCTTGTTAGCATTATTTTTATTTCTATTCGTAATTTTTAATTTCATATTACCCTTCGTTATATCATCATCTACATCTCATATACATCTTTCTTTAATATGTATGTATGTTTTAGGACGTAGGTAGAAATATGTACATACATATATTGTGGATGCGTGTTTCTATTTGCTTAAAGAATGCAGATTTTCCCGGTTTTTTCGCAGCGACAAACATTATAAAACCAGAAAATTGAGATTATTGTTGTGCGTTTAGCAAAAATGTTTTGTTTATTTTTGAAAGTGGCTTAAGTACATTCATAGTCATCAACGCTTTATTATTTACACTTCCTAGCCAGTTAAATTCTTGATCCCACTCTTATTGGAACTTTTGTTTAGGTGTATATTTTACTACGATTTACTCTAATTAAAAATATTGGATTTTGTGATCAATTATTATTACTTTGCTTTCAGTGTGTGACGTTGAAGGATTTATGTCCGAGATCTTGGAAGCCAGATTGTCGTTACCGATGATATGGGTTTAAGAACTGGGCTGGGGTATAAAACGGTGCACTCTTTTGCAAATCTTTAGAAATATTGTCGTGTTAGACCAATTTGTAAACCTGGCGGCTGTAGTCTTTATCAGTTCTAACTAAAAATCTTGAGTAAAAATAATATAGTTTAACTAAAGAAGTTAATTTATATTCGGGCGTTATGAATTAATTCCCAAATCAAAATATGAATTCATGAACTCCAAAAAAATTAATCAACTTCCACAAAAAATGAATTAACTCCCAGTGAAAATGAATTAACTCCCAAAAAATATGAAATAACTCCGAATGAAAATATGAAATAACTCCTAACTTTTTCAAAATATGAATTAACTCCCAATTAAAATTAATTAAATCCCAATAAAATATGAATTAACTTCCAACTTTTTTCAAATATGAATTCACTCTAAATAAAAATGAATTAACTCCCAGAAGATGTGAATTAACTACCGAATTTTGGGAGTTAATTCATACGAAATTGGTATGGAGGAATTTGGGACTTAAATCATATTTTAATTTGGGAGTCATTTCATAGCGCCCAAAATCCTACGATTCTCTCTGTATAATGCAATTTTGAATATACACTAATAATTTGACATCGATTGTTGAAGATTTGTTTAAGTTATGTTTTCGGCCAGTTAAAAAAATATGGTTTCAAGATAAACGGGTTGAAAGTTGTCAGTATCTACTGTGAAATTATACTGAGAAGGGCTACAGCAGAATTTAAAATTTGGGAACTTAGTACCTTTTGCCGTACATAATCTTTTGATATAACATTTTTAAAACCCTAAAGAACTTTTTAAGCAAAAAAAAATTTCCAGTTTTTTAAAATCCTAGAGTGGCTCTTAAGACTCCTGGCATTAAATTGAAGCACTGTCGGACCTGAATATTGCTTGCATAGAATATTGATTAACTCTCTGTGATTATTGGAAACGCTCTGCATATTCATACTCAAATCTAAACTCATAAAGACCAACCACCGTGACTTGATACTATTGGGAAGAAGTTAATGTCGAATAACTCAACAAATAAGCCGTTGGAAAACAAATCCTTTACAAAACAAATAGGGTGAAAAATCGTTAATCCAAAAATTACTGTAAAGATTATCCTTACACATAATGACTTCACCAAACAAAAAATAAATTATTTAAGCCCTGTCTAATTAAAAAAAAAGTTCACTTATTATCTGGCGAGTCACGTCCTCTTGTTCTGGCCACAAGACCGAGTTTGTTTTTGTATATATAGTTTGAGAAAAAATAGAGAGCAACAAAAGCTAAAATAAATCGAACATTAAGTTTTCATGATTATTATACTATCTATATCTATATTACTATCTATCACATAGGCAGTAGAATTCTTAACAGTCCTAACATATCACCTCGACGGTAAAAAACAATAAAAAGCAAAAAAATTGATACATTCTATAGAAGCTACAATGCACAACGTACCTAAACGCCGAACTTTTAACTTTTTGTCTAAATTTCTAAGTGCATCATTTAATATCATGTTAATTTTTACAAAATTTTACTTTAAAAAATTCAGGTTAAAAAGTGATTAAAACAAACATTAAAGTACATATTCAAATTCTACTACTTTTCAAATGCTGAATCCATTTTATAAATTGAAAATCGGTAAAACGTGTAAAATTTAATACATTTCAAAAAAAAGGACCGTCACTTTGATTGAGCGGATCACAGGTACTACCGGTTCGTAGACCAGTTTTGCACCGCTTGTATAGAGGCAGGTAACGAAAATTCCCCATATCTGACCTCGGTTTGTGATACTTTAACATTCTCCCCATTAAACTTAATGGTCTATATTCTGCAAATTAAAACTTAATTTTTTGGGTTTTGGCCAACATTTCGAGATTTTTGACCAGTGTGCGCCCGTCAATTTATTGCTAGGCCTTATGTGAAGGTTTGGTTTTTGTCACCACTTGGAACAGAAACTCCAAACAACGATTTTTAAATTTTAATGAATCTAGACTCATACAGCCGTACAGAAAACCGTAAAGAAAATGTGTGGCCATTTGTGGTACTTATCATAGAAAGCCATTTGATTTGAATTTTTCGACAAAGTATTTAATTTGATATAAAAGTACTGAGTACATATAATGGGATATGACATGGGAGGTAGAAGTTTCCCATTATGATGTAGCCAAGAAGATGCAACGAAATTAGTTCAAGGAAACGTTTTTTAAATTACTTTTAAGTATTTAAAAGTTCGAAAAAGTTAAAAAAAATTAATAATCAGTGAGAAGTTCGTAAATGTAAAACAAATTTTATGATATTTTTAATAAAAAACCATCTAAAAATAAATACTCAGTGCCTCTCTGGTCTGAAGATTATCGGCAAATAAAGATACAAAGAAAAAGAAGAGACCGATGATATGGGTTTAAGAACTGGGCTGGGGTATAAAACGGTGCACTCTTTTGCAAATCTTTAGAAATATTGTCGTGTTAGACCAATTTGTAAACCTGGCGGCTGTAGTCTTTATCAGTTCTAACTAAAAATCTTGAGTAAAAATAATATAGTTTAACTAAAGAAGTTAATTTATATTCGGGCGTTATGAATTAATTCCCAAATCAAAATATGAATTCATGAACTCCAAAAAAATTAATCAACTTCCACAAAAAATGAATTAACTCCCAGTGAAAATGAATTAACTCCCAAAAAATATGAAATAACTCCGAATGAAAATATGAAATAACTCCTAACTTTTTCAAAATATGAATTAACTCCCAATTAAAATTAATTAAATCCCAATAAAATATGAATTAACTTCCAACTTTTTTCAAATATGAATTCACTCTAAATAAAAATGAATTAACTCCCAGAAGATGTGAATTAACTACCGAATTTTGGGAGTTAATTCATACGAAATTGGTATGGAGGAATTTGGGACTTAAATCATATTTTAATTTGGGAGTCATTTCATAGCGCCCAAAATCCTACGATTCTCTCTGTATAATGCAATTTTGAATATACACTAATAATTTGACATCGATTGTTGAAGATTTGTTTAAGTTATGTTTTCGGCCAGTTAAAAAAATATGGTTTCAAGATAAACGGGTTGAAAGTTGTCAGTATCTACTGTGAAATTATACTGAGAAGGGCTACAGCAGAATTTAAAATTTGGGAACTTAGTACCTTTTGCCGTACATAATCTTTTGATATAACATTTTTAAAACCCTAAAGAACTTTTTAAGCAAAAAAAAATTTCCAGTTTTTTAAAATCCTAGAGTGGCTCTTAAGACTCCTGGCATTAAATTGAAGCACTGTCGGACCTGAATATTGCTTGCATAGAATATTGATTAACTCTCTGTGATTATTGGAAACGCTCTGCATATTCATACTCAAATCTAAACTCATAAAGACCAACCACCGTGACTTGATACTATTGGGAAGAAGTTAATGTCGAATAACTCAACAAATAAGCCGTTGGAAAACAAATCCTTTACAAAACAAATAGGGTGAAAAATCGTTAATCCAAAAATTACTGTAAAGATTATCCTTACACATAATGACTTCACCAAACAAAAAATAAATTATTTAAGCCCTGTCTAATTAAAAAAAAAGTTCACTTATTATCTGGCGAGTCACGTCCTCTTGTTCTGGCCACAAGACCGAGTTTGTTTTTGTATATATAGTTTGAGAAAAAATAGAGAGCAACAAAAGCTAAAATAAATCGAACATTAAGTTTTCATGATTATTATACTATCTATATCTATATTACTATCTATCACATAGGCAGTAGAATTCTTAACAGTCCTAACATATCACCTCGACGGTAAAAAACAATAAAAAGCAAAAAAATTGATACATTCTATAGAAGCTACAATGCACAACGTACCTAAACGCCGAACTTTTAACTTTTTGTCTAAATTTCTAAGTGCATCATTTAATATCATGTTAATTTTTACAAAATTTTACTTTAAAAAATTCAGGTTAAAAAGTGATTAAAACAAACATTAAAGTACATATTCAAATTCTACTACTTTTCAAATGCTGAATCCATTTTATAAATTGAAAATCGGTAAAACGTGTAAAATTTAATACATTTCAAAAAAAAGGACCGTCACTTTGATTGAGCGGATCACAGGTACTACCGGTTCGTAGACCAGTTTTGCACCGCTTGTATAGAGGCAGGTAACGAAAATTCCCCATATCTGACCTCGGTTTGTGATACTTTAACATTCTCCCCATTAAACTTAATGGTCTATATTCTGCAAATTAAAACTTAATTTTTTGGGTTTTGGCCAACATTTCGAGATTTTTGACCAGTGTGCGCCCGTCAATTTATTGCTAGGCCTTATGTGAAGGTTTGGTTTTTGTCACCACTTGGAACAGAAACTCCAAACAACGATTTTTAAATTTTAATGAATCTAGACTCATACAGCCGTACAGAAAACCGTAAAGAAAATGTGTGGCCATTTGTGGTACTTATCATAGAAAGCCATTTGATTTGAATTTTTCGACAAAGTATTTAATTTGATATAAAAGTACTGAGTACATATAATGGGATATGACATGGGAGGTAGAAGTTTCCCATTATGATGTAGCCAAGAAGATGCAACGAAATTAGTTCAAGGAAACGTTTTTTAAATTACTTTTAAGTATTTAAAAGTTCGAAAAAGTTAAAAAAAATTAATAATCAGTGAGAAGTTCGTAAATGTAAAACAAATTTTATGATATTTTTAATAAAAAACCATCTAAAAATAAATACTCAGTGCCTCTCTGGTCTGAAGATTATCGGCAAATAAAGATACAAAGAAAAAGAAGAGACCAGATTTCATGTTCTTCTTCGATAGTAATTTTTCGTTGTCGCAGTATTTTTTCGTTGTCCGCAGTTACATTCACTGTTTCTGTTGTTGCTCTGTTATTAAAAAACGCGATGACCATATTTTTTCTTGCCTTCCAAGAATTAATCATCGGTGAAAAGTTTGAAGATGTAAAACAAATTTTATGATATTATTAATAAAAAACCCTTTAAGAATAAATACTCAGTGCCTCTCTGGTCTAAAGATTATCGGCAAGTAAAGATTCAAAGAAACTAGAAATCTTGTTCTTCTTCGACAGTAATTATACCCTACACCCGAAGGGATGAGGGTATATTCACTTTGTGCTTCCGTTTGTAACGCATTAAAGGAGGCGTGGCAGGTATAGAAAAGTATATATATTCTGGCTCAGAATTACCTCCTGAGTCGATTTAGCCCTGTCCGTCCGTCTGTCCGTCTGTCTGTGGAAATCACGATTACAGGAGAACGAATGGAGGTATCATAATGAAATTTGGTACGAATATTCTTTGTTATCTTACGCTGTTTGGTATTGAAAATGGGGAAAATCGGACCAGTGCCACGCCTACTTTTTATAGAAAATATGCACTCATCCGTGCTTATAGCCTAATTTCTTAGCTTGTAGATCGAATTTTCAGCTAAAATTTTACTTCCGAGTCCACCATCTTAGACTAAAATATATACTAAAAAATGGGCGTGACACACCCACTTATATACTATACCATATAATGAGGTGTTTAGTACGAAAAACGGTGTTGTAGATGAGTTCATAGAAAAAAATGTCTGTTTTCAAAACGACTTATGCAGCTCTTTAATGCCTATATGTTAATAATTATTTAAAATGTCGCATATAATACATTACTCACGTTGATTCATTTGATATGCGTGACACGCTTTCTTCGGATTCATGATGATGCTTTTTAATCTCTCCAGTCCGAGTATATTTACGTGAAGACCTACAAATAATTACAATTGGTAGCCATAATAAAAATGGAATTTTCTTTGAATTGCAGAAAATAGTATAAAATTTGATATTTTAAAGCATTTATTCTAATTCTTATGAGTAAAAAATATTTAAAGTGTTTGACATGCTGGGAAAGAGCGTTTGCTCAAATTTCTATGAATAAACATTTGAAAATTAAGCATTTGCTCGAAACCCGTTTATTGTATCAAATTTCATGTGTACTTTCAGTACAAACTGAAAACCAAATTACTACTAATATTATACAAAAAATCTGGACTTTTAGAACCAATATAAAAAAATTGCACTACCATGCTCCAAAATTAAATAAGAGTAACCTCCAGAGCATGTAACATATTTCAAAACATGAATTCTTTTTCTTTCCTTCTTCTTCTGCTGTGTTTTTTCGTTGTTTTGAAGATTTGTTATCGTATAAAAACAAGACAAAAGGCGCTGGGCACCTTTCTATATGTGCAGAATAATATTTTGAGATACATATCTCAGCAACGATCAATTTTTATGCGGCTTTCGAAATTAGAAGTCTTAGACTGTATGGTGAATGTGGTGCATTTTATAAAAACTTGTCCATTAAAAGCACGGTTTTTAAAACACTGTGTGAGGATATGGGAGCCGAACGAGCTGTCTCGTGGTAATGTTTTATCACGTATGTACCTTTGAATAGCGGCAAAAAATTTTTATTTTCCTTAAAGAGAAAAAACACACGGATACAGAAAATGGTGATGCAATGTTTTTAATAAAAACGAGTTTTTAATAAAATTGGCATATTTATGCGACATAAATTGAATTCTCTTAATCTCGCTCTGCAGGGATTAATATCCACATTTTGAAGTCAACAGAAAAAAAAATCAGCTTTTATAAAAAAACTGTAAGTATGGAGTAGAAAATTGAATGAAGACGCAGGGAAAACTGTTTTTTAATATTGCAGAAATTTTTGTATATAAAAAGCATGTTCGAAGAACACTTATCACAGTTAATTGTCTGCTTTCAGAAATATGTTCCAAATGAAAATTTTGATAAGTTTGCATGGATTCAAGATCCATTTAGCACTAGTGCACCAACTAAATTTATTACTGCGGAAGAAGAGAATTTTATCGAGTTGTCCTATGACAGTTTAAAAGCAAAATTTGGCAGCCTGGAATTAACAGAATTTTGGATTTCAATAAAAGATGAATATCTCCTTCTAAGTGATAAGGCTCAGCGAATTTTTATTCCATTTTCGACGTCGTATTTGTGTGAAGCTGGGTTTTTGGCGGTCGCTGTAATAAAAAGCAAGTATAGAAAAAAAATCAACGTGGAAAAGGAAATGAGGGTGCCTGTCTTAAAGTTTAATTCCACGATTTGAGAAAATGTGCATTGATTTGCAGGCCCATCCATCACATTGACTTCGATTTATTGTTATTAAAGTAAAAAAATTAGATGAACAATGAAGATACACATTTATTAATTTTTATCCCTAACTAGTAGCTTTTGTCAGATCTAAAGCGTTATGAAAAACTTTAATTGAAAAAAATAAACTAAAATTGAAATTGTCGATAAAGAGAAGCAAAAATATATATTGGTGAAGTTTAATAATAAAAAGTCGGTCTTTAATTTTTCAATTTCAGATTAGTCTCAGTTTCAGTTAGTTAGTTAGATCTTAATTTGAATTAAGAGAGCCGCCGAAAATAATATGTACACTAGGGGAGCCGCGGGTCTAAAATGTCTGGGAACCTCTGCCTTAGCCCAACGCACGAGCGACCTAGCGTACTATTTCGTTTTGGAAAATCGACTCGCGCGTCGTGAGAGCTTTTATCGTAATGGCTAGGCCAGGAAAAAATCGCTTGTAGAGAACTCGATCTGTGCTGCAAGAGTCAGCGGTCGAGCGACTGAAACCTGTGCTGAACCTTTCACGCTTATAAAAGACGCTGGTAGCGGCTAAACGCTTCAATCGGGGCGATTTTTTCGTGGCCCAGGCATTAAGGTTTTGTAGTCGGTTTGGGCTTTATTGTCATTTCTAGATTTTTCATTGCTTTTCCGCTTCATTGTAAATTTTATGTTTAAGTGTTATTTGTTGAGATTTCAATATCTGTACTTCATGGTTTCTAGTTATTATACATATCGCACCCCGGCAAGCAGACTGTCATAACTCGGGTTTTTACGAAAATGAGAAAAGTATGACAAAAGATCGTAGTAGTATAGAACCCTACCTGTTATAAAAACCTTATAATTATTGTGCAGTTACTTGGCTAAATATGGCGCAAAATACCAGGGCTTTTCAGTATCAGTTGTATGAAACAAAAAAATCTGATGCGTGCAACACATGACTTCCTTGCACGACTTAATTGAGTTATATGTAAAATTTTACAATATCCTTTAAGAAACAAGAAGTATAAGAAAAGTTCTCCTTCGGCAACCGATTGTAACCAAAAAGGTAGGCGCACAACTAGATGTTAAAATAATCCTAAATACATAATCTAAATAATAATCCTAAAGATTTCAACTTTTTACGGCTAGCCGTTTTTAAGTTCTGCGAGGTACGTACATACATATGTACATACATATAGACGTCACGACGAACCTAGTCAAAATGTATTCAGGGATGGTCAAAATGTATATTTCCGCTGAAATCTGGATTTTGAATTTTGCATGCACACTTCAATGAGGATTGCCGATGTTGGATTACCCCCAATTCTAGTTGTTTCGTTTGTCTATAAACGTAATTGTTATGTTGATATTAATGTAGGAGCATAAACAATCCTTATTACCCTATTTATTATCATGTATAGATTTACAGTTTCTTTTGCATGTAAACTAATAAATACAAGATTGTAGAAAATGTTTTTTTTATTCTTACGGCGATGGTGCGTCGTCTCCACTAATTATCGGTGTTGACTCCTCTGTTCCAATGCGCCTACGTTTGTCTCTACGCTCAACCGATGATCTTTCGCGAGAGTGATGACGTCGGCGAGTTCTTGGCATCTGACACGACTAAAGAAAGAGTAAATATGAATTTTTTTTTAAATTTTATTAAATTGGATAAAAACAATAAGAATAAAATATGAATAAGATATTTTATACGTAAAAAATACGAGTATTTTATGCCTGAAAGATATTTTTATTTGATAATCTTCTATCTCTATATATAAAAATGAAAGTCCTGACTGACTCATCAACGCCCAGGCGAAACGCTTGGACCTAGAAAGCTGAAAATTTGCAGAGACGTTTCCTTTATGATGTATACAAGCACTAAGAACGGATATTTCGAAATACAACCCCAAGGTGGTGAAAAAGGGTTGCAAAGTTTGTATGAGGAATATTTTATTTGTGGTCAGATTTGCTTGAAACTTGGTCTTAATGCTCTTTGGTATAATTAATCAAATACATATTTCGGCATTTTTCAAAATCCATCCCCTGAAGGGGTGAAAACGGGTTGCAACGTTTGTATGAGGAATATTTCATTTGTGGTCGGAAGCAACACACGCTTTCTAACCATTTAACCAAAATGAGCCACAGCAACGCGGGGACGGGTACATCTAGTAAACAATATACATATAAAATAATTTTTCTGCCATTCCAGTCGAAACCAAAGAGCGTAGAAACATTAATTTCTGCTCATACAATATTATCATAGCGTAGAGGTGCACTAAGGCAGGATTTTTCGGAGTTTTACTTACAAGAACTTAACTTCCAAAGAACATAAGAAATAATTGCAATATCTTTTGTTACGATAAAACATCGACCCCCTTATTCCGAGAAAATATCACGCTTAACACGTTTACGCCGGCGCCGAAATCCACGCTTTACTTAAACTGGCGGCGCGGTGCAATCACTAATTCAAACACTGTGCAAGTCTTTGGCCAGCAACAAAGTAATTACGCTTACTTTGCGTATCATATTGGTTCGCTAATTACACTAGCGGACAGCCATTTTGTAACGCGTTGCTAGAAAACATATTCTAAAGGATTTTGGTCCGCTGATTCCCAAAAATCGCAAAAAAAAAAAAAAAGAAAAAACGTGCGGTTTTTGAGATAACCGTATTTAAAATTCTTACCGACTCCACGTATATACCACGAAGTACCTGCAGGCAAAATTTACTCGATTGTCAGATGAAAAAATAAAAGCAGGCATTTTCATCGGTCCGCAGATATAAGAGCTGAAATATTTATTTTTCTGAAAGACTTTTATAATTTTAAATTTCTATTTCAAGGTGCTCGAATGCCATTAAAGATCAATTTCTTGCGCTATTATCTTGACTTCTTCAATGATGCCAATTGACAAGCGCTATTAAGGATCGTGGGGTGCAACTATAATGGTTGACTTACTTGTTTTAGGTTTGGAACAGGGAACATTTGGAAATATTAGTCGCACGACTATATATACGAGGTCTGTTCAAAAAGTATCGCGAATTTCTAATTCCCGCGGGTTACGTGTATTCGATTTAAATAATAGGCTTTCTCAAGGCCCTCAATATATGCGTATGTTTCAGTGATTCGACCCTAATCTTTCACCGCCCAGCCATTTTTATACCCAACACCCAAAGGGTTGAGGGTATATTCACTTTGTTCTTCCGTTTGTAACACATTAAAGGAGGCATGGCAGGTATAGAAAAGTATATATATTCTGGCTCCGAATCACCTTCTGAGTCGATTTAGCCATGTCCGTCCGTCTGTCTGTCTGTCGAAATCACGATCACGGGAGAACGCATAGAGCTATCGCCATGAAATTTGGCACGAATATTCTTTGTGATCATAGGCTGTTTGGTATTGAAAATTGGGAAAATCGGACCAGTGCCACACCTACTTTTTATAGAAAATATGCACTCATCCGTGCTTATAGCTCAATTTCTTAGCTTGTAGACCGAATTTTGAGCCAAAATTTTATTTCCGAATTTACCATCTTAGACTAAAATATATTCTTAAAAATGGTCGTGACACACCCACTTATACTATATATATACTATACCATATAATGAGGTGTTTGGTAGGAAAAGCGGTGTTGTGGATGAGATAATAGATCAAAATTTGCTCCCTGTAAATTAAAAAAAGGAGGTGTCACCCGCCCACTTTTATCACCTCGACAGATGAGGGTGTAGGGTATATGAGCTTCGGCCGAAGATAACGCTCTTACTTGTTTTAGGTTTGGAACAGGGAACATTTAGAAACATTAGTCGCACGACTATATATACGAGGTCTGTTCAAAAAGTATCGCGAATTTCTAATTCCCGCGGGTTACGTATGTATGTATATGTATACCTGTATCAAAAAATTTTTATTTTGAGATTTTTTTAGTTTGGAGATTTTGTCCCTGGAGATTTTGTATGATGGAGATTTTGGATATGGTGGAGATTTTGTCAATAGAGATTTCGTGTCCCTCCCTAAGTGGTAAAATACTGGAACGTAATTTTATTTTGCGATTTTTCCTTTTGCGATGTAGCATTAATTAGTAATTTATAATTTATAATTTAATGTTTATTTAAACTATTTCTTTAATTTCTTTATAAATACAAAAGAAATAAACATGCTATTTACCATCATTTGCGTTTTATTAATTAAGAATATGAATTATTTTTCAACCATTGAAAAAGCTGGTTAATTTACCGAGAGCGGTAAAGTGCGAAAGAGCGCACTGTAGAGTGCGCATATGGAGTTGATATATATATGTGAAAGAAAGGGATAACGATCACACGTACCGAAAAGTTTCTGGTACTTTTTTCCCGATGCTCTGAAGAAACACATAGAAACTTTACCAGAAACTTCCGGTAGCGCGACTTGTTACTTTATACCAATTTAAATATCTTTTGCTTTTAACTTCACGGCTTATCACAGGCAGCCATTTTCTATTAAAACTTTTTTTAAAATCGGAGCTAGGCACCTATTTCTTACTTATACCGGGATTTTTAATTCCAAACTTAGTTTCTGTAACCATTTAGACTTGATAGTTGCTAAGTCTTATTCTCTGTTGGGCTTTGTCTTAAGAAATGCTAAACACTTTAAGGATCTTTTACGTTGAGATACCTATTTTTCGCATTTGTCAGACCAATTTTAAAGTATTGCTGAAAAAGTTCAAAGAAAATTTAGTCGGCTTATTATACATGGTATGCGGTGGGATATAGATTTGTCTCCGTATCAAACAAGGTTCTTAATGCTCGGCTTGCAGCCTTTAGAAATGCGTCGTAAATATTTTTCCGTTATTTTTGTAGGTGATCTACGAGGGTGGTCTGAAAAGTTTCCGACCTTAAAATGAAGATGTCAGTATTCGTCAAAATAGTACTGGAAGTACTGGAATAGTACACCAATTTCTTCCATTTCAGGCGCTCAGTTATTGTTTAACAGTCGTTTGAGTAAGTATTAAGTATTATTATTAACTGTCCTGAGTTGCTAGCAAAATTTGGGATTTGCCTACCATTTTTTCATTGTGCGGTTTACCGATCCAACTATGGTGCAAACTCTTAACGCTGTGCTTAAAACATAATAATTAATTAAGCTCCAGGTTGGACTTTTGTTTAAACCTAAATAGATATTCTCTTAAAACAAACTTATTATATGTTCTGCAGTCTTCGTAAGGAGTAATTATAATCATTTTAGTTTATATGTAGTGATTAAGATTTATTTGTCTGTTTGACGAATAAATAAATAAATATTTCATTGCAAAAACTTGACACACTTCGTACTTCCATCAAATCCCTTTTGGCTTGCAGTGATGTTACTAACCTAGCTTTAAAGAAAAATAGTGAGTTTTTACTAACTTGTTAAATTGTTAGACTATGCAAAATGGAGTTTTAACTGAAATAAGGCAACACCATGGATTATATACTTGTTCCACAAGCATCTACGATTAACTTCATAATTCCAGTGGCCTTATAGTGACAAACTAATACTACAGCAACTTTTGTAGCCATTTTTTTGCAGTCATAATATACTCCAACCATTGGAAGGATCGCGTCCAGTTTTCGTAACATGACTTCCTCCAAAACTGTAAATCTGGCCTATGACTCAGGATTAAACTTCTTTCCTTTTTAAAAATACAGCAATTTTATTCTTCATATTAACATTAACTTCGTTAACGACATTAACTTCTAATTTATAACAGAAAACCGTACATTATGGTTTCTGCTATTAAAAGAAGTGATTTCTATTCTATACAAATTTGTTCCCAATGAATAGGAAAAATTATTTATATACAAAAATTTGAGGAATCTGTGTAATTTACATATTTATACCAACAAAAATAACGGAATGCCTTTGGATACGAAGGTTTCCAATTTTTTCATTAGAAACTTTATACCAATTTAAAAATCTTTTGCTCTTAACTTCCCGGCTCTTCACTGGCAGCCATTTTGTATTTAAACTACATTTTCTAAGCAACACTTACCTTAGATCCTAAATTTCTATCTCCAGTAATAAATGCTAAGGATGAGCACAGAAGATCACCGTTTTTCCTTCGATAGAGTCCTAAAAGATTCCGCACAATATCTGAGAAGAGTTTCCAAGTTGTAGAAGCTGCACTTCGAGCATAAATGTACATTGAATAGAATCACTATGTCTGTTATCCGTAACGCATTGTTTTGCTGTCACTTATTTACTTTAATTTTTTTTAATGCAATACTGTAAGGGTAACAACACACAAAGCCAGTTTTTCGTTTATCATATTAAAATGTTGTTGAAAATAGTGTATGGCCTTCATCGTATATTCCTGTGCTTTATGCCATAAACACAATAGGAGAGACCAAACACTAAAAACTATATGTGTGGTTATGTTTTTGCTCACGGCATTATTCCTTTGGCCCCTATTGTGTTAAGCTTTGAATAGAGTAGGTCGGCCAAAGCACTAACTACATTGGTATGTCGTCATCTCTTAGCTTACGGATTAAATTTAATAAATCCTTACGATCTAAACACATTTATTGTCATTTCTGCTATTTTCCGAACCAGAAATGTAAACAAATGAAAAGAAGAATATGAAGAAGAGCACTTTGTGTGTGTCAAATTAAAAATAGAGCTATTAATAGAGCTATTAATAAAGGTATTAGCATTGTCAATTATGATTGATAATTTCATTTTTGATCGCTTGTTGTCAATCGATCAAGCACTAGAAACTTTTTTGTGCGGTTGTCATTTCTGCCAATTACCGAACCCGAAAAGTAAATAAATGAAAAGAAGAAGAAGAGCACTTTGTGGGTGTCAAATTAGAAATAGCGCTAACCCGAAAACATTTCTTTCTTTATCGTCGGACAATTGTTCTTAGATAGTTTATTTTTTCTTGATAGCCATAAGAGCCTATGTAATTTTGACATTTGATTTAGTTCTTAGTGCTTTGTTCCTCCAACTGTGTTTAAGGCATTATACCTTAAACACATCAAAATGCTGCTTGTGGCAACACACACATAAACACATAGACCCAGCTGTCACTTATGGCTCGTTTACACAGTGCAAGCTGCTGCCTGGCCAGTAGACAGCTACCAGGCTTGTCAAATTCCTAGGCAGCAGCTCGGCTCGCCTTTGCTGTCTACACGACACCGCAGCCGAACGCGTCTAAACGATGCTGCTGCCGGGCGAGCAGGCACTCGGATGCGAACTACTAACAAACTCACACGTACGAGTTACTCGTAAGTTACGTCCAAACGTTGCGAGTTGCTGCAGTGCAGCTACTCGGAAGGCTGACTGGTACGCTAGCTCGCACTGTGTAAACCAGGCATTATTGCGCTAAAACGGACGGCACACAGAACGCGATTAACGCGCCGCAAAATTTACGCCCAGTTGTATTTAACAGAAATCCCATAAGCACGTCAGACAGAACGCGATACGTGCGAAGAATTTGGCCTATAAAAAGACCCTGCAGTCGTCATCCACGCGGGCCGTATGCCAACTATATCGGGAGATGAGGACAGCAGAGAGGCGCCTGCTCAGACGCAAAAAACGGAAGCAAGAAAAGTGCGAGCGAGAGGAAATTGTGGATGTTTTTTTAACATGTGCATCAAAACTAAAGACAGACAGACTACTTAAGTTTTGTTTTCATTGGCATACAGAAATATAATTGTTGACAGGTTTAATGTGAACAAGCATCTTGATGAACATATCGACAGTCCGTAGCCTTAGCTCAATCCAAGTAAATTTTTTGCTGAATATTTGTTTTTACTGCGCTACCAGAGCTGTTCTATAGAGCTGATGGCTTTAGCAGCAACTCTAGAGTAACTTATAGAGTTATTGCACAGCTAATACAGTGCTCATTTCTTAATTTTTTGAGCTATAATACATTTTGTTATTTCTATTGGGAACGTTAAAGTTTTGCGTATGCGGTAAAAAACTAATAAGCTTAACCCTCTAATGCCACAATTTTTGTTTGCGCTCCAGAAATTTATATATGATAAATTTTGGTTCTGATTTATTCTGATCAAATTCTGATTTACAATCACCCATTTTACAAATGTTTTTTTTGCGGACCGACGAACAAATTCGCACCAATGACCCATTTGATCGTAGCGTATATAATTTGGTGAAATGTATGCCTTTTTTGTTTTTTAGGAAGGCGTACCAAAAAGCGCCTCGACCACGTTTTGGTGTTTCCTCCCTGCAATCGATAATATAATAGGTATGCATTTACCATAGCAGTATAACGAGTATAACGTATAATATTTACGAGTATAACGAGTCATTGCTTTTCGTACTGGCTCCAAAGAATGCCTTTCCCAAAATGCAAGAACACTCGGATAGCGAAAAGATGACATAAAAAAATAATATGCCAATAAATTTCCGAAACTCTATTTCATCAGTTTTAAATTTGGTGGAAATATCCTTTTGTCGAGCGTACAAATTTATTTGAGCAGCCAAAAACTGAGAGATAATAAGACGTTAACATAAATCTTTATAACGATCAATTGAAGCTTAAAAAAATTATCTCATCAGTACATAAAAAGCGCCATTAAAAGGCGTTTTCAACGACTTTAAATTGTCAGGCACATTCTTCTGGCCCCGAAAAAGAAATTCGTTCACAGGTTGAAGACTTGTGAACGACAAAAGTTGAAGACTATTTTTCTTTCAAATAATTGTTTTCAATTCAACCAAATCATTTTTTATTTTCGTTGCAATTCCATTGAATACGCCGGAAGAGGGACCAACTCGACCACTGAAGTCCTCTTGCAGTTCGATTTCCCGTTCCGGTTTTTTGTTTGTGCGTATGAAAGGCGGCGGAGATAAATTTTAAGGTGGAGATTTGATCAAAGGAATTTCAAAATCTGTAATGTTGCTAATATTCAAACTAATTGGTATTGCACTAGTAAGAATCTCTGAGGAGTAAAACTAGTGTCAATGGCTAAATCGTCCTAAGGTCATATATATGCAGGGTCTTTAACGCTATCGTCATCATCGAAATCTATTTGGCTTTTATCGCCAGATGAATCTTCATCGTAAACAAGACAACTGACCCATATCACTCACCGAAGACAATCGAAAGTCTGATACCCGTAAACCGTCAACGCCCATTAAAGTGTCAAACACAACCGACTGATATCGCTTACCAAAGACAACCGAAAGTCTGATACCCAAAACCCGTAAACCGTCAACGCCCACCAAAGTGTCGAAGACAACCGAACCGATATCGCTCACCGACGACAACAAAAAAACGAAATCCGATAAAAGGCAACCGACAATCAGAATCTGAGCCGGATCAGAATCTACTCCCAACTTCTCCTTCTTTACTTTGTATCAAAATTGTATTATTTGTGACATTATAAGTTGAATAAAAAAAAGTAAAACAGAACCTGAAACAAACTGTTCTGCTTTATTTAAGAAAAGGTTCGTGGACCCTTTTTCCAGACCCTGGCATGACTGAGTCTACCTCAGCCTTAAAAGAAAACCACGTCATAAGTCTTAAACTTTTCCGCTGTAGAGCGCTGTGCTCCTTTTTATAATCTCAAAGTTGCATATCTCTGCAACAAGATGACCAATTTCGATGCGGTTTTGACTTTAATGTTATGTGTTCTATAAAGAGTGCCATGGGCTATTCATTTTCCTCACAATTTTTTGCTGGAGCGTGCTGTTGTTTTTTTTTATAAATTTAAAGATGCATATCTCAGCAACGGGATGACCAATTTAGATGCGGTTTCCAATTTTATGTCGTACGTTCTATAAAGAATGCCATTGGCTATATTTTCAATAATTTATAAAATTAGAACGCTGTGTATTATATCACGCATTCTACCCAAAGTAAACCTTAGCTTTATGAAGTTTGAAAAAGTTGCCGCTGAAGGGAACTACGAATTTTTTATAAGAGCAAAATTTAGTATTAAAATGCATATTTTAGTAGTGGAGCGACCAATTTTAATGGATATTTATTCCACTGTTATATTCTATTCCAGAGACTGTGAGCTTCTAAAATATGCCGATGGAGAGCGTTGTTCATCTTTTGGTAAAGGTAGTGTATCTAACTTCCAAGTAAAATTTATAAATGCGTGAGACAACAGCGAGCACTCCGCTAGATTTTAATGGAAAACATTATTGTAATTCTTTAATTTCAATCTGATTTTTTAACCCTGTATAAAAAAGTTCATATCTGCAAAAATATAATTTTTGATATAATGCAAAAATACTTTCCAGCAAAGGCGGAGTTCCGCCACGAAGACCCTGTATACAAAAGGACTTTCCCGCAAAAAATTTTTAAGGTTTTTTGGTTGAATTTATTTTGAATGTATGCAGCTGTTGTTATACACAAACACTTAATATTTTTTATAAAGATATATAAAAAATATTTCGAAATAATAACTGAGATTTTAAAGTTATGCGGCCTCTTCACCTTCTTCTTCTTCTTCCTTTCCAGTTAACATGGCTATAAGAGCCGCAGTATCGATTTGATTCTTGTCGTCGATGACCATTTGATCATATGCGTCGTCCACTTCCTTCATTGTGAATTTATCGCCGAAGTTCATTAGCATTTCGCGAAATTTCTCACCATCAATGAGGCCATTATTGTCAAATGTTTTAAAAGCAGCAATCACGACTTCATCCTCGTCATTTGCTCCCGACGAGGCCATACGATTGGCAAAAAGGGTTAATAATTGTGTAAAATTAATGGGACCAGATGCTTCACTTAGCATCTGATCCAATTCCTTGTCGCTTGCTATTTTTCCAACTTGATCGAAAGCGGCACGTAAGTCATTTTTACCAATAATCCCATCCTTGTCAGCGTCCATTAATTGGAAAGCCTTAAAAAAATTATTAGAATTAAATACTATTAATAAACCTCGTTTAACAAGCACTTCGCTTAACGAGCATTTCGCATAACGAGCAAAATAAATTATAAAAACTTGCCTCCTTAATGAGCGAAATTTTGCATAACAAGTGACGCAGAAATAAGAATGTGGAGGTTATTTTTACTTCAAGAGACTCTGTATCTAAATTCTTTTTTAGTGTTGTTTTGAGTCCACGGGCGGGACCTATCCCACTTTAAGAATGTTGGAAGCAGAGAGCGGAATGGCTCACGACCGATCGGCTCATTTCGTCTCACGATCGCTGATGAGCGATGGCTCACAAGCAAAATGGCTCACGAGCGTGAGCTGCAAAAATTTTACCTTCAGAAAGTTCACGCTCGTGGGCCGAAGAAAAGTTTTAGTCGGCTCACGCTCGTAAGCTGAGCCGCTCATGAGCGAGCAATTCCGCACTCTGGTTGGTAGCGCCACTTTCACATCGTTGAACAACCATGGATGGCGGGAAGGGTTCACCAAGCGAAACTTCACTTCTGCTGGACGGAAGTATTTGTCATACAGCGTTGTTGAATGTGACTTTGATAGGCCAAACACAAACAGGTCGCTGGCGACTAATCGCTGTCGAAATTACATTGGTTCTTATGGGAAACGAGAAAAAATAAAATTTCCCCTCAGTCGCTGCGACTAAACTCGTAGCGACTGCTCTATTTCTAATTTGGTCGCTTGTACTTCTTTTCTTGTTACTCTTTTTTTGGTTTGTTTACAAGAACCCGAACCGAACACACACGACCACAATAAATATTCTGTTTTGCTAAGCAAATGAAAGCTTTCATCGCTATAGCGAGCGACTCGACATCAACTTTTGGCGTCTGACAATTCTAGTCGCTGGTCGCTGATTTCAGCTGTGGAAAGCACTAACGTATTTTACTTTGATTCATATGAGAAAAATTTTTTCCTCTAACCTAAGTATTTCGCATTACGAGTAACAATTTGAAAGATATTATGCTCGTTATGCGAGGTTCCAATGTATACGAGTATAATATAAATATTAAAAAGTTTAATTCGATGGATTTTTAAATGAAAATATTTACTTCCTTGAACTCGGCAATCTGTTTCTGTGAAAAAACAGAAAACACGCTGGATCCAGCACGCTTTGACTTCTTAGAGCCACGTGAGCCACCAGATGCCCTCTTGGAGCCAGTTGTTGATGCTGGAGCTGGAGTGGCAGCTGGTGCAGGAGTAGCTACTTCGGATGTGGCCTCAGAAGCGGTTTCAGAAGTACCGCCCTCCTCTTTGGTCTTCTTCTTTTTCACTTTTTTCTTTTCATCGGCCTAAAAAATACGCATTGCAAGATTTTATTAATATTTGTCTTTCTGTGTGTAGTCTTCGGATTAAAATTCTGAGTGGAAAAATTTGAAAGCAATTTCTAACTATGATACTTCTTACGCTAACTGCAAAGAAAATACAAAATTTGTGTTTGGTTGTCCCATATTTTAGCTTAAAAATTATTTTTCGAATTACATATGTAGCTTAGGCGCTGTTTAGACAGGAGGCATATGTTCCCAGTTTGTAACTATTCACCGTTCGTGTCCCCGAAAGTGTTTAGACAGGTGTCCTCATTAGATTGTGGGTCGTAGTTACATTGATGATTTTTCAATATGATTTTTTAATAGTTTCTGTTACCATTAAATACCTTTTTGACTTTTGCATACATCCGAGGTCTGTTCAAAAAGTATAGCGAATTTTGAATTTGTGCGGGTTACGTATATTCGTTTTAAATTTTTTTTGTGGCGTTATGTTGGTACTCTTGTCCCTCACTTATGCTGACAAATTCGGTCTCTGAATGTTCAGCTAGCTTGGACCAAAGCCACGTTTATCGGTGGTACAAAATGTTCTCAGAAGGCCGAAAAGATGTGAACGACAAAGAGCGTGCCGAACGCCCGAGCACGTCAACAACAGACAAAAACAATGATGAAGTAACCCGCGGGAATTAAAACTTCGTTATACTTTTTGAACAGACCTCGTATGTATGCAAAAGTCAAGACCTTGTAATATTCTTTCTGCTAGTACGACAACTCTGCACAAGGGACAAATTCATTTGTTCATAATTTTTTTTATTGCTTGGAAATGTGAATAGTATATTTAATATTCCACACAAAATTTGAGCCATTTTAGAAAACCTTTAGCCTGGCGGCTAAAATATTTAAAAAATTCTTTCTTCAATTAGTCGTGGTTAATAAATCACCCGACTAGTTCCCAACAAAAAATTACATATGTATATTTATATAACTGCTCTTTTACCGTTTACTGAAATAAAATATTACACAACTTTGTGTTGTATGTAATAGGCAAAACTCTTGTGTTTTATTTAATTATTTCTTAAAGTTTATATTAAACGATGTCATATTCTTTCTGCTAGTACGACAACTCTGCACAAGGGACAAATTCATTTGTTCATAATTTTTTTTATTGCTTGGAAATGTGAATAGTATATTTAATATTCCACACAAAATTTGAGCCATTTTAGAAAACCTTTAGCCTGGCGGCTAAAATATTTAAAAAATTATTTCTTCAATTAGTCGTGGTTAATAAATCACCCGACTAGTTCCCAACAAAAAATTACATATGTATATTTATATAACTGCTCTTTTACCGTTTACTGAAATAAAATATTACACAACTTTGTGTTGTGTGTAATAGGCAAAACTCTTGTGTTTTATTTAATTATTTCTTAAAGTTTATATTAAACGATATCAAAACAAATTTAAGCAAATGTTTCTATTATGCATACATTCGGAACAGAAAAACCCATTTTACCCAATAAATATGTTGCCAATGTACGAGGATGTTTTCGGTCTTCGCTTAAGATTAAAAGTAGATGCAAGCAGCAGTAGAAGCAAGCAGCTAGAAACAATATAAAAAAAATTGACAATAGTATGATAAAAGTTTCACGACCGAGTTTCTGTTTTCATAACATGGTAGATATAGGAGCCCCTATATCCCCTGTTTTTAGAGAAAAATTGAAAACTCAAGGAAAAATATGTACAAAAAAGGTGATGAAAATGACAAGTTTTTTAAAAATTAAACTATTTAAAAAACAAAACAATTGCTCTTGCACTATATGGAGCTGCAGAGTAAAGTAATTTAAATGAAATAATAAAGCATACATTTTAAAAAAAACAATATCGTGGTTTACGGACGCATACATTTTTAAAAAATACAATATCGTGGTTTATTCAGGTAAAATTTCATTTTCCTCGAATTATTTTTAAGGCAAAACTGTTTACTTCCAAATCAAACACAGACCAAAATAGCTCTATGGTAGTTTCTAAGTTATCATTGAAAGTTGTAAGCTTTCAGGCTGCTCTTTGCTTTTCTGCTTTCTACTCATAATTTACAGTATGACTTTTCCGACAAATTTTAATAGTTATTATTTTAAAAAATAATAAAGCCATAAAAGGAAAGAAAGATGCTCAAAGTGCCTCGTTTAAAACGGGTTTGAGCCGAGCTAGCAAAAATCGTTTAATATGCCCTCTAGATCTTTTCACATTAACAGATGTGCATGCGGAAAAGGAAATCGTTTTTATTTTCCGAATACCTTTGATATTAATAATGCTTAATTAACCTTTACATGTCATGCCTCCTTGTTGTAATTCTCGAAATTTTAAATTTTATTTGATTGATAAAATTAATGGCTTTTTTTGGGAAATTCCCTAACGAAATTTCAATAAATATTTAAATTGCATTAGGCCAAGAGATACTATATATAAAATTTCCTTTCGATCATGATTATTTCAATAAAAAATAATTTAATAATAATAATTTAATAAAATACGTTGAAAATTGCCTCATCTCGTTTTTAAATTTTGACTGTTTATAACTGTTTCATAGAGCTATTTTACAGTTATGAAGCGTTTATGTTCATTATTCATAGCGTTTTTCGAATTTTCTATTTTAAAGGCTTTATAACGCTCTGATAAGTTTTTATGAATTAGACTGTAAGGATTTTATCATATTTTTATTTTATTTTATCTTCTTCGAAATAATTGGGATTGTGTCTTTTTAGGAATTAGTCTCCTTTTAACGATTTCAAAATTTGGCGGCACATAAAGAAAAAGAAAGATATAAAATTAAAATACATGCATACATGTTCATATATAACATATATTGAATATATACAGAACTGTAAATAGAATAAAATAAAGGGCTATCCATTTCGAGTTACGGAAAGTAAAGCCCTGTCGTTTGGCAGCTGTCAAATGTCAGTGTCATCCGAACTAGCATTTGTTTAGCTGAAGGTTTGCTATTTTACAATATGGATCGTTTTACCATTGAACAACGCATTAACTTTGTTAAAGCATTCTGCACAAATGGTGATACTGCTGTGGCCGCATTTCGAGCTTTACGACAAGATTATGGTCGTCGTAATCGTCCTACTGAGCGTACAATTTCAAACGTAGTGAAGAAATTCTAAGAAACGGGATCGGTTACAGACATTGTAAGGCCTGTGCATCATCTCTTCGCACGCTCGATCGAAAAACATTGCCGCTGTAAGCCGTTATCTTAAGGACGACCCGCGCGCTCGACATTTGGGCTTGTCATACGGCACATTGTGTCGTATTATGCATGGGCACTTACATCTCCGTACGTACACCATCTGTATGAAGGGCAACACTCTCAAGAATTGAAGCCAGCTGACCATAGGTTGTGTAGATAGTGCGCCGATTGGGAGTTTGAACATCAGGCTGCGGATCCTGACTTTTCAAAGAAACTTTTCTTCAGCGATGAGGCTCCAGCAGGATGGCGCCACAAGCCACACAACACGGCCGGTTTTGGCTTTTCTGTGGAAGAAATTTCCAGGACGCGTTATTTCGCAATTTGGCGATGTTAGTTGGCCAACAAACTCGTGCGATCTGACGGCTTTGGATTTCTTCTTGTAGGACTACGCAAAAGATTGTATTTATGCGCACAATTCCTCAACTTTGGAGCATTTAAAGAATGACATACATACATACATACGTCAAGTTGTGGACGAATTATTGCCTAAATTATTGACGTGTGCCAAAAAGTCCCTCAAAAATTACATCAAAGGGATTGAAGGCTGCAAAAGGTCTCGTAGAGAACATTTTAACGATATTGTTTTTCACGCATAATGGCAAAGTCCAAGCATCATATTGAAATAAAAATTCAATCGATATCTGAATATTTAGTGAATATTTAGAATATTTAGCTTTTTTTACTTCACTTTGCGAAAGAGAAAATGGATAACCATGTATATAAGGTAGAATAGAAGAAAAAAAAAGTTTTCATTTCTATCGTGTGGTCAAAAGCACACACAGATTTTTTTATGGATATAAATACCTATTTCTGTTAAAATAATTTGTACATTTTCTTTTTAAATTATATTACTTTTCTTTTATTTAAACTTTACTCGTAATAAAAACGCATTATAATTTGTACTATATACTTTAAGAATGCCGCGGCACAGTGGTTGAGAATCACTGGTCTAAATTTTTCCAACGCTGGTCTAAAAGTTAACGCTGGCATTGAAGATGACGATTTAATACAGAAAAAACTAGACTTTTCTATTGAAAAAAATTAATTCTTTAGTGTTATTTTTACCATATATTTATATGTTCTCGTACATTTCATAACAAAAAAGAAAGATATAAAAGCAAAAATCAAATGGTTTCTTGTATGTATTTTGTTAAAAGTTTTAACAAATAAATTTAAATAACCTGAATTTTTGTTTTGCTGAAAGCAATCAACCTACAAGATGTTTAATAAAACGAAATTTTTGCAAATTATGTTTCTCTAAGCGCATTTCTACAGAACCTGCGGTATAAAGTTTATCCATTATTAATATTTTAAACAATTTATTGGTTATAAAAAAATATTTTTAAATATTTTGTAGAACGCACTTATTGTGGGTCGGTGCTAAAAGTGGCCTAAAATTAGACCTCTGATTAATCAAGAACAGCCACGGTGGCCATATTCCTGAAATCTTTTTTAAATGTTAATGTCATGTATTGATCTTTCGAATAAATAGGATTTGATTAAAATTAAGTTTTTCGTGTCATTTTTTACAATATTAAGTTCTATTGAGGTTAAAAACAAACCTAATATTTCCTACTACTTCTACTTGAAATTTGCTCAATAAGTGCTCAATTTTGTACTGTGAATTTTCTGCTTGGGTGTCACAGTTTTTCACTAAAAAAAAGGTTTCACACAAAAAACTTTTCACTTTTAGTAAAAATGTTTAACTGTTGTACGAAAAAGTTATTGTTCCATTAAATGTTTCCATTAGAAATACCACGCTGGACCCAGGCGGACTATTTACCCAGAAAAGTCTTTACACGTAATTAATTCATTCTCACTTTTTATATCCAAACACATTTCATGTTGCTATATGTATTATTTTATCTTTACGATACGATAGTCCTTAAATGTTTCTTTTTTTAATCAAGCACAAGGAATTTCATGAGAAAAAATATTCTTACCATATCGGTTCTTCAGTGGTGTCTAAGCGGATCGAGCGGCAATAATACACTGAGAATACACTAATATTTATTGCGAAGGCGCTGATATTTAAAAGTATTTTTCAACCGTTGAAAACTTTTTTTAGCCGTGCCCCAACACTTACATACGTCTCCGATTTTTTTTAAGCGTGTGTGTCTTAATATATATGTGTGTTTCCAATCTGTAAAAGGTAATTTCTAATTTAGTACCTTTGCATGTGTTCGCCTGATCAGTGGAAAGAGCTATTCTGTGAAGTTCTTTCAGACTGGGCTGCTGTTTGAATTCTTTTTCATGCATATTCGAGTTTCACAACTGATCTATTATTAGATCCCCCACCGCGGAGAATGCATATACAGATCTCATTTCTTGGTGTAAAAATCTGGGAGAAAATAAAATCTTTTTATTTACTCTGCTTTTCAGCTTAACATTTAAAGAAAAAAAAAATTCTACAAATGCAAAAGTACTTGGCGCACTATTTAATAATTCACAATTCATACATCGTGTGTGTGTTTGCATACATTTACATATTCCTATTTATTTATGTATGAATACATAGTTATGTATGAAATATGTACATATATATGGATGATATGGGGAATTATACTTTTTGAAAAAAGTTGTTTTGGAAAGAACGGAACGGTAGAAGTCAAGAATCGCCCTCATTTTCGGAAAGGCGATCTAAAATTTTTGGATAAATCATTTAATAAAATTTTCTGACGACGATTATATTTCGGTTCAGAAATTGGAGAAACAAGAATGTTTTTATTAAAAGTCACTTATACCAGTATATTACGTTTTGAATGCTTGTTCTAAACGGCTTGAAAGTTTCAGGGGTTGTCTGACAAAACATCTTGAAAAGCTAAAAACAGACATAGCAACATTTTTGCGTTAATGCAGTGGTTCCATTTGCTTCGAATCAGTCGTGATTGTCAGAAGCGCCATTATTACCACATATGCTTCCGTCAGTGACGGCTTGATTCGAAATCAAATAGAAGCACTGCATTAACGCAAAAATATTGCTATGTCAGTTTTAAGCTTTTCAAGATGTTTTCTGCAGCCCTCTATTATATATGTACATATGTATGTATTCTAGCGTAACCCAGCGAACGTTGTTTCGCCCTAGCGAAATATCTTTGTACAACCCCGCAAGCCTTATTTCGATAGTATAATTTAAAGATATCGTTCCGAAATTAAAATACGAGTGTAGTTCGATAAGTCAGTGGACGTTTTGCATTTGCCGCGCACTAACTTTAAATGGAACATTGACGGGAGCAACTGCCATCTAAAATATACGAGTAGACTGCTGTAAAATTTTAAGCAAGCTGCGCCATTTAGCTTGTCTTTGACAGACATTGAAAGCAGACAACCTCGTCAACTTTAACGAATATGGAAAAAAGTAAATTTCGTGTGCTGATTAAGCATTATTTTTTGCATAAAAAAGCCATCACCGAAACCAACGAAAGATGTGATAAATATTATAGGGACTCTGGACCATCAATTTCAATAGTTTACTGAGTTCTGTTGTGGTCGTACCAGGACAAGTAACGCCGAACGTTTAGGTCGCCCAAAAAAAAAGGTCGTCACGCCAGACCGGACAAATCTAAAAAGTCTACCAAAACTTCAAGTCTAAAGGAAGAAAGGATAATGGTAGAACATGCGACCCCAGCATGCGCAGTACACGCTAAAATACGTATAGCACACAAACATCTCCGCAGATACCCTCTAGTGCATACAGACTCATAAACATGACACGCATGTCGAGTCAAAGACGCCGAAAGGGGCGCTCAGCCATTTGGGTTTGACAAATTTAAAGAATCCTTACATCAGCAGGAACAGTAAATACTTATAATTAAATTAGTATATTGTATATGCAGTAATTTAGAAATACAATTGGAGTAACTTTACATGATGTAATCAGAATAATGAAAAAGTTCATAACGATTAAAAATAATATAGTACTCGTAATAAAATAGTACGAAACGTTAAATAAGAATACTACAAGATTGACTCGCTAGTAAATAAGTAAATGTTGAAATTAAATAAAAATCTATTGAAAATTGTAAAAGGAAAAAGTTATCATGGCTTCACGATAATATTTTTTTCTTGTCCTAAGGGTGGAGGAATGTTGTAGGTTAAAATCGCCCTGACTGTAACAACGCCTAACGTTGTTAGGTAAGAAAATTTAAATAAAAGTTAAGTTAAAAAGGAAGAGTGGTGGCTCTCACTGTAGTTGCATAGTGAGGTGGCGAATTCTCTGGGTATTGGCGTAGCGTTATTTCGAGAACGATTTTAGCGAAGTCCTCGTTATAGCAGGAAGTAAAACATTTTTAAGTGCGAAGCCTTCGTTGGAGCAGAAAATATTTTTTAATTTGTTAAAGCTCAATCCTTTAAACGTAAAAAGTGTAACTTAGACCATTTTCATTATTATGGGCGCATATTTCAAAACGAGCAAGTTTGGGCAGGTTAGGATTGTAGTACATATGTATATTCAATATACGTTGGATTGGTGCATCATAAATATTTTTTTTAATTGGGGTTTTCTGAAGTAATCAAACGGTACCAAATTACTAAAATTTACGCAATTGTTGTGTGCGTATTTTTTAATTTTTTCTATCGGTTCTGATCCGATGAAGTCTCTATATCAACGTGTAAAACAAAATAAAACATTCTTATGAAAATTATTTATAAAACTGATAAATAATTAATTCGCTTTTTTCGTATTCGGATAGATATGGCCCAAATATTAATTACTGTGCATAAAAGTTGTATCATATGTTTATTGATATGTCTAGATCAAGGGTCCCCAAACTTTTTTGAAATGGAACGATTCGCAAACCCGAAAAGTTTCACCGAGCACTTAGCTTATTTCTTAGGTTGGGTAATCCTAACGACATAGTAAAACAAAACATAATTAAAGCACTTAATGATTTTGGTGATTTTGAGTCCTTTTATTGCAAATCTTCTTGATATCAGACACAATATTACTAAGTTGCATTCTGATAACTGGTGTAGCGTCAAGCAAGTTCCAGTATTTTGACTTCGTTGCATAATAAGGGCATGAATTTAAACTGCTTTAAACACAAATACTTTCTGAATAATAGCTACCACCATAGTTCTTTTAGCATGAATTGGAGCTCGACCCGTAAAAGCTACATACATATATTTAACTGGAACAAATCCTAAGTTTACTGTACTTTTCCTATTACTTACTTAATCTGCACTATAAACAAGTAAGAGCGTTACCTTCGGCCTGGCCGAACCTCATATACCCTACACCCGTATCTGTCGAAGTGACGATAAAAAGTAGGCGGGTGACGCCCACTTTCATTTCATTTACATATAGTAAATTTTGAAATAGTAACTCATTTTTACAGCACCGTTTTTCTCAACAAACACCTCATTATATGGTATGGTATACCGGTGGGCGTGTCACGCCCATTTTATGTGAGATAACTTTTTATTTTATTATTATTTTTTAGAAGAAAATGCGTGAATCGTGGCAAATCTCAAGACTATATCTCCATTTGTTCTTCCCTTACCGTGATTTTTGTCACCAGTGGGCGTACCACGCCCATTTTTGGGAGTGTATTTAAGTTTGACACCATGGACTCTGAAATGAAATTTTAGCTTTAAACTCGCTCTACAAGCTGAGAAATTGAGCTAAAAGCAAGGAAAAATTTATATTTTCTATAAAAAGTAGGCGTGGCACTGGACCGATTTTATCCATTTTCAATACAGCCTATGGTGACAAGGAATATTCGTACCGAATTTTATGGAGTTAGCTCTATTCGTTCTCCCGTAATCGTGATTTCTACAGACAGACAGACAGACAGACGGACGGACATAGCTAAATCGACTCAGGAGGTGATTCTGAGCCAGAATATATATACTTTTCTATACCTGCCACGCCTCCTTTAATGCGTTACAAACGGAAGAACAAAGTGAATATACCCTCATCCCTTCGGGTGTAGGGTATAAAAAACAGATTTTTTAATCTAAAATATATTTCTAGTTTCATGGTTATCAAGATTTGAAAATTTTGTTTCAATATCTCAAGTAGTTTCACTTTTATATCGTTTTGCTTCTCCTGTAAATTTATGAAAAGTGATGTTACATTGTTTTGCATTTTAGGTGACGATATGAAACAACTTTAACGCATAGTAATTAATTATTGCTCCGTTGTTACTTATCCGTATATGAAAATAGGTATTAATTATTCATTAGAAAGCTTACATTGTTGCAGTCAGTTTTCAGTTTTATAAATTATTTTAGTAAGTATTTTTCCTTTTGTATTACACATTGATATTGATATATGATTGAACTTCATCGAAAGATAAAAAAGTTAAAAAAAACCCGCACTAATTCAATAAATAAGCTGCTTTACTCCGTTTGTACCGTTTGATTACTTCAGAAAACTCCACTTCAAAAAAGTATTTATTACACGCCAATCTAAAGTATGTATATGGAATATACTACAATCTTAACCGGCCCAAACTTGCCCATTTTCAGATATGTGCCTAATAGAGCTGTGCACAAACCGTTTTGAAGACAGCTAGGCACAAATCGACAGGACTGCTGTTTTGTCACTGGCGTATGTAAATCGCCATAAACAACAAAACTGTGGTGCCTTTACCCGACCGACAGTAATTTTTACTGCTTGTTCCAAAATTTTAAGTTGCAGTTTTATTGTTGACGCATTTCTATCTCGTTCCCTCCGCTTAAACTCCAAAAGAACATTAGAAACGAAAACAACTCTTCCTCTTTCACACCGATCAAACTCCAATGGAACGAAACACAAGAATTTGCGCCGCTCGCCACTCCGTCGATGATGCTTTGTTTTCACCAAAAGCATCTGAAAAGTAATTAAGAAATTAAGAAGGAAAAACTCTTCCTCTTTCCCTCCGCTCAAACTCCAAAAACATACTTATTAATTTTTCCATGTAATTATCGTCTTTTTCTTACTTTATTTTTGTTGTAAATGGTCCACAAATTGTGGCCTCGAACAACGATTGAAAACAATGGAAAAATGTTCGGCTACATTTTCGAGAAAAACGAAAAAAAAAAACCAAACGAAAAAACTTATTTCCTAACTAAAAGCCTAGGAGACGGCTGAACGTATGTATGCATTTAATATGTATGTATGTGCACTTCGTATGAGTAACCTTTTCTTATATCTATTTAGCAATAAGTGGCATTAAAACTGCTGCGTCATTTTCAACTGACAATTTTGTTTTTGTTTCCAGCAGAGCATCAGCAATAAAGGCTGCTGGTGCAAATCTGAAAAGTTTTGTCAATTTTTACTGCTAAAACGTTTTGTGTATTTAAAAGTCGGCTTATTCACAGCTCTAGTGCCTATAATTATGAAAATGTTCTAATTATTACACTTTTCCCGTTTACAGGTTTGCATAATATTAAATTAAAACAATTGTTCATACTGTACTTCAAAATGTCCGAGGCAATATTTACTCCTGAGATATTAGCTTTTTTAGTGATTGTGAAATTTTTTGTGTAGCTTGTAAGGAAATGCGGCTTCTTAAGGCCACAATTGACTTAGTCCACTTTTAAAATTAAAAAAATTAAGACATAGTATGAGACGAATGAGACTAAAGGTCCGTTTTCTTCAGTCCCAATTAAATGTAACTGCGTATTAAAAAATGGAAATTAGCAAAATTTGTTTTTTATCACTCTCAATTAAGGTTTTTAACTGAAGAAAGGACAGTTCTCTGATTGCCAATTGAAGTAAATTGACGAATTAGCTAATTTACCGATTTCGGTCAGTTAACTCAGGTCTTTAACTGAGGATTTTCCTTATTTTCGTTTTCTTCACTCACATCTAAAACGACGTTTCTACAACAAAAGAAAAGAAAATAGAGAAAGGCTATCAACAGTTGAAAACAATCAAATGAAATTCGGATTGTTTTGCGTTAAAAATCCGGGTCTTGATCTTCTTATGCCGTAAAATCTTGAAAATTTGCATACACATTTTTTTTTATTTTTCAAATTTTTTTAAGTTTTCAAAAATCTTTGAAATTAATTTTGTGAAGTTTTTTGACATCATGCGACACATTCATTGACGATGTCTCTTGTTCTTATGCCGCAGAATCTTGAAAATACATATACATTATTTCGGTTTTCCATAATTTTTATGTTTTTGAAAATATTTGAAATTATTTTTTTCAAGTTTTTCAACGTTTTGAGGAAATATCCTTTAACTTTCGCCTTTTAACTGACAATTCAATTTAATCGAGTGTGAAGAAATACAAATTTTAACTGGGGATTGTAAACTCTGCAGTTATTTTTATCAATCAATTAAAATAAACTGAAAAATAAGGAATTTAATTGAGTGAAGAAAACGGGCCTTAAGCCAATAAAAATAATTAATATCATAATTATAAATAATCAGCGACCTCAAAATCTTATATTAGTACGTAACTGTGCTGTTCAAATCAAAATTCTCTTAAATCGGACTTTTGGCCACCTATCCAGGTCTCCCAGCCCATAGTACATTGGCGCGGTGTCAATGTACTATGATCGTCATAACATTCTTAAAGCACCTTTACACGATCTGATAAGTCATATAACTTCTCATATGAGTTTTCATAAGATGTGTCAGATTAGTCAGATAGTGATAGCGTTTTTATACCCCACATCCCAAGGATTGAGGGTAAATTCACTTTGTTCTTTCGTTTGTAACGCATTATAGGAGGCGTGGCAGGTATAGAAAAGTATATATATTCTGGCTCAGAATCACCTCCTTAGTCGATTTAGTCCTGTCCGTCCGTCTGTCTGTTCGTCTGTTTAAGGAATCTGTAATCGAGAACGAATAGAGGTATCATCATCAAATTTGGTACGAATATTATTGTTATCCCACGCTGTTTGGTATTGAAAATGGAGGAAATCGGACCAGTGCCATGCCTACTTTTTATATAAAATATGCACTCATCCGTGCTTATAGCTCAATTTCTTAGCTTGAAGGCCGAATTTTCAGCCAAACTTTTATTTCAGAATTTACCATCTTAGACTAAAATATATTCTCAAAAATGGTCGTGACACACCCACTTATATACTATACCATATAATGAGGTGTTTGGTAGAAAAATCGGTGTTGTAATGAGTTAATAGAACAAAATTTGCTCCCTATAAATTTAAAAAAAGTAGGTGTCGCCCGCCCACTTTTTATCACTTCGACAGATGCGGGTGTAGAGTATATGAGCTTAGATGAGCTTAGAAAAATCGGTGTTGTAATGAGTTAATAGAACAAAATTTGCTCCCTATAAATTTAAAAAAAGTAGGTGTCGCCCGCCCACTTTTTATCACTTCGACAGATGCGGGTGTAGGGTAACGCTCTTACTTTTCTAATTTTCGTTTTCTCACTGTTATGATTTGTTGTAATAAGTCAAAAAACTAAGTAAAATTCTCACCTTATTCATATTTTTAATTATTTTTATATTTTTAATTATTTTATTACTGTAATATGTATATATTAGTAATTATATTTTAATTATTTATTATTTATATTATTGTTTAAAACAATCACCAAAAATCGTTATCTGTCACAATGGCAAAGAAAGAAAAGAAAACTTTTTGGAGAGATATAAATGTTTTCACACTATTATGTGAAAACATTTATATTTGTCATTTGACACATTTGTCATTTATAGCTGTCAAATTTGCAAACTCATATGCGAAGTGTTATGACTTATCAGATAGTGTAAAGCGACTTTTTCTCTATTATGACTGTTTTGAGTGAGCTCAGGAAAATTTTTTTTTAAGGATGAAAAAGGAAAAGTGAAACTACTTCCTTGAATGATTCAAAGCTTTGTAGTGTAATAGAACATAATTTTTTATCGTGGTCATACAGCGGCGGACACACGTAACACATTCGCGGGCGCCATGACGCCCGCAGGCATAAACTTGAAAACCATTGCTCTACACTGTCGTCTGATATTACTTTCTCCAACAAATTTTAATGTTTCTTTAATTGATCCTATTGTGTTAATAATATCGTCTATTGCGTTAAGATCGTGAATAGCTGAGTTAAATCTATGTAAAGCACAATGAATATAACTGCTTTTCGGAAATTGATTTTGAATTATAAAATTTGTGCTATTTTCCTTCCCACCCATGGTTGAGAAAACTTAAACTACACAGTAACTCATTTGCAAACACAAATTAGCGCATTTGTATAAAATTGCATTTGCTATAGATTCAGCATCAGATTAAATAGATACTTCATTTTGAAAATATTTACAAAACCGAACTCCTTATGATAATTGCCCAATGCCAGCTATTTCGGTCGTTTCGTCAGCAAATATTTAAGAAGCTTTACTGTGCAACCTGAATTAGCGCGTATAGCGTCGCGTTTCTGTTGGAAAAATGAAATTGGAACACACAGTCTTTTGAAAGTAACCGAAATACGCGACGCGCTAGCGCACAGCACTTCGTATTTTCAATTTTTACACGCCTAAGTGAATTTAAATGCAAGAAAAGAGTGGTGAACAACACAACATACATATGTGTTGGCGCAACGCTCTTATTTCGGATGAGCGCAGTGTCGCTCTGAGAAAAGAAAGCACAGTGCGACCCTATACGTACTTATTTACGTTGCACAGTTAGAATAATTAGCTTCCCTAACAATATTAGTTGAAATAAATTTTTCACAAATACAGTTTCAGTTTCGGAATACCAGATTTATGCATGGTATTCAAATATAAATTCTTTAAATTTATTTATTAAAATTTGTATTTATTTCAATTATTTTTTTAATGTTCTTTTAAATTTTGTATGAAAATTTATGTCTGACTGCATATTACTTTTAATTATCAATTGTGGATTCACTATATCCAATAATAGAAAATTTTTTATGTGTGATAGTGGTAAATGAATATAACGTATTTAATTAAATTATGTCTTACCATTCTATACATATGTAAATACTAGATGTACCCGTCCCCGCGTTGCTGTGGCTCATTTTGGTTTAATGGTTAGGAAGCGTGTGTTGCTTTCGACCACAAATGAAATATTCCTCATACAAACGTTGCAACCCGTTTTCACCCCTTCAGGGGTTGAATTTTGAAAAATGCCGAAATATGTATTTGATTAATTATACCAAAGAGTATTAAGACCAAGTTTCAAGCAAATCTGACCACAAATAAAATATTCCTCATACAAACTTTGCAACCCCTTTTCATCACCTTAGGGGTCGAATTTCGAAATATCCCTTCTTAGTGCTTGTATACATCATAAAGGAAACGTCTTTGCAAAATTTTAGCTTTCTAGGTCCAAGCGTTTAGCCTGGGCGTTGATGAGTCAGTCAGGACTTTCATTTTTATATATAGAGATAAGGACCTGAGATAAATTTTTTCGAAAAAAGTACGGCAGACAACGAATGAAATTTTTTTCTGTATTTAAATCATTGTCATTATCGTCAATTCTTTGTTTCTTGAAAAATTTTCTAATATTCATCTTTCTCCGATTATTAAAGCAGAATACCTCGTAACAAATGGGATTTGCAAACTAGATGATGCAACAAATAACATATGACCCATATGTACAATACATTCCGGCTTTTAATTATAATTTTAATGTATCAGTTTTAGCTTATACTTATGCATGTTTCTGAAGCCTTTTTGTTTGAAGATTTTTGTTGAATGGTAATATTAATTTGCACTAGTCCATCGACTTTTATGTTTTGAAATTGAAACATTTTGAATATAGCTGTAGAAGCACAGTAACCTTATGCTTGCATATTTTCATAGTTCGAAAATCGATTCAATAATTCGTTTTTATACGGTGTCCAAAAATTAAACTACCAACGCGAACAATGGAGCTTCCAATTTCAATCTGAAAATAAAAAAATTTAGATATAGAATTTTTTTGAGATATATGAAATTTATGCTTGCATGGATTACATCAGTTATAGTGAACCTGGTCACTACCGCGTAGTTATCAGAAATACGGAAGTTTCAACAAAGCAAAATAACAAAGGAAACGACGAGAATCGATTCGTTCGTTTAGAACAAATGAGACCCTTGGTGTTTATATTTTAGTGGGCGGAAGGTAGAAAAATTTTGACAACACCTGAATTTTATTAATAGCAGTAGTAAATTATTATATATAGGTTTTATATAAAAATATATAAGACTTAAAAAGACCCTTATCTTAATTGCACCTTAAATGAACATTTTGTTTTTAATATTTGTTGGGTGGTCACCACCCACCACCCACCATGTCCAGAATTTGTTTCACGATATTTCCTATCGATTTGGGATATACAAATTTCGGGGTCGAATTTCGAAATATCCCTTCTTAGTGCTGTATACATCATAAAGGAAACGTCTTTGCAAAATTTTAGCTTTCTAGGTCCAAGCGTTTAGCCTGGGAATTCGTTGAGAATCGATTCGTTCGTTTAGAACAAATGAGACCCTTGGTGTTTATATTTTAGTGGGCGGAAGGTAGAAAAATTTTGACAACACCTGAATTTTATTAATAGCAGTAGTAAATTATTATATATAGGTTTTATATAAAAATATATAAGACTTAAAAAGACCCTTATCTTAATTGCACCTTAAATGAAAATTTTGTTTTTAATATTTGTTGGGTGGTCACCGCCCACCACCCACCATGTCCAGAATTTGTTTCACGATATTTCCTATCGATTTGTGATATAAAAATTTTTCGGTGAAAACACTCCCGGGGGGACACTTTGTGGGTCCCCACCCACTTCCCACCATGTCAAAAAAAAGTAACCAGTTAACTTTTACATACTTTAATTTTTAAAAGTTAAAAGTTAACTGTTAACTTTTACTTTAAAAAAAATAAAATTTGAAAGTTGACTTTTATTTCAAAAATTTCTTAAATGAGAAATGCTCATATCTATATATTCATTTTTGTTGGTGGAATTCATGGAAATACGTTGGTGAAGATTATATTCTTCCCTACACTAATTTTGCTTTGCTTTATGGGCTACAAGTGAAAAAAAAGGTTATAAAAAAGCGCACTATTCGTAGAAAATAGCTTCAAAGCAAGTAGGTAAATTTTTTAAACACAAAAAATTGAGGTTTCTTGGATCGTCTTGGGTCAAATATATTTAGAAAAGTTGGTTCTCAATACTTTGAATTTTCAGGAATTAGTAACCGTTCCACGGGCTTGGATGTGCATCAAAAGTTATGGCTTGGGAAATTATAGTAAATATAAGCTTTTTATGAAAAAACGTCTTTGCCAATCTTTGATTTGTATTTATTGACTTTGACCGATCGTCATGCCACTTGAGATCGACTTTCGGAAAGTTCCTTCGGCTCTCGAGGTTTATAACTATTAAAAATTATATGCAAGAAGAATTTAAAAAAAAAATGCGCGCGACTTTCGGGAGTTTTGGCGACCACAAGGTCTCACACTGTGCGACCTCCAAGCGGTCTCACCGTCTGAAAAAATATTGCTTTCGACGTTCTCGTCCCTCAGGGTAACGTCAGCTGTAGTACTGATAGGTCGTCACTGCTTAAGTCCACAGAACGTGCAATTCGTTCGAGAAAGGATGTCGATCTGCCCAGAGCCCCCGTTGCGTGGACAAGACTAACACACAAGCCGACGTCGCCAGGTATCCGCAGTCTACCGTTCGCGACTGAGCTATTTTCGGGTCCCCAGTCTGGTCGGTCCTCGGGACGGTAGGTAACACCTTGACCCAACCCCTGGTTGAATTTTAGTTTTCGATATATCCCCAGGGAACTTATGCAGTTCCGTGGGTCCTTGACCCTACTTAAGCCCCCTCACCATGACAAGGTAAACCATTTAAAATTTAGATTGAATTAAAACTTATTGCAAATTATTTAAGATCTACAATCCACGTTGAGATTACCAAATCTATCTGTTTCGGCAATCAATCAAAATGTACTCGTAACATTGACGAATGTATTAAGGCGTTTGCGTGCAAAATAGACACACAGAGAAAATCGTTAGTTTAAGAACTTCGCTGTCCAATTAGTTATTATTGACGCACGACTGTGTTTTGAAATAAGTTCAGAAGTTTCATGTGACTAATTTTTTAGTAAAATTTCGGGTCGATTTTAGCTATGAACGTGATGAGATATTTTGTTAAATGGACTTACAGCAAAAAACGGCAATTTTTTTCATGAAAGTTGACTTTTAGCCAGTAAAAAAAATATGCAATTTAACTGCAGTACGTAAAATAATCTTTTTAGTAACTAAGTAGTGCTGCTGAGTCTAGGTTTAGGTACTCCTTTTAAACTTTGGTCGTCTCATGGGAAATTAAGAATGGGCTCAAAGTAATACAAAAATTACATTCGGGCCTATTCTGGCTTTTCTGTTATTCTTCTATGAAATTCTGTTTTGCATTCATAACAGATTTGTTTGAAGTGGCGTTCTGTGTTGTAATCTTTTATGGTTATCTGTTATTGGTTTTCGAAACAGAAAATCTATTACGAATTCTTTAAAATATAACAGATTTGTTAAAAGTGGCGTTCTGTGTTGTAATCTTTTATGGTTATCTGTTATTGGTTTTCCAAACAGAAAATCTATTACGAATTCTTTAAAATAGACAGATGCCAAAAAATTATTCAAAATTAAAAAACGATGCAGGCAGGGCCGGCTCAAAGCATAGACAAATGAGACGACTTTCTAGGGCCCGGTTAAGTTTTCAATGTTGAAAATAGTTGTGGAAAAGATAGTTTACTTTCCTGTTGGAAAGCTGTTTATTAACATAAGAATATATTGCCTCTTATAGGGCTATTGTGCATATTGAAATCTAAAGAAAGTGGATGTTTGTTCTATTGAAAGTAGAACTTATAATAATTAGGAATTTTTTAAGCGATAAGAATTATATTAAATATATATTTTTTTTTTGTGCACTATTTCTTGAGGAGCCGGCTCCCTCGGTTCAGTAAGAAGCAAATGTCTAGGGCCCCAAGTGTTTTAATCCGGCTCTTGATGCAGGCTGAATTTTTGTGTCATATATTTCATTTCTAATTCAGCTGATTCCATAAGTATCCGAATCAGACTTCACTAAAATCTTTCCGATGCGTGTCGGACTGTACAATGGAAACAATACAGTTGCCAGAGCAATACTTAAGGCCTTCGTAAATGACTCCAGTCGGTGTTTCGACACAACAATTCGAATAAGTTAATTTCAAAATTTGTTTAAATTGGAATATATTTCACTTCTTCATTACCAAAAACATTTATATGTGTCGACATTTTATAATTAACCACAGTGTCCGCTTTGAGCAGCCCGGTCGAAAATAAACGCAATCGAATAGCCTGAGCATTGGGTATAAATATTGCTCCTGTTTCGTCCCAGGCTTCCAGAATTTCACAGTTTTGCGTCGTACGCTGACGTATCAAAAGTACAGATGCACTCCAGTAATGGAAGATAGGCAATGGTCAGAGAAATCTGGCGCAGAATATCGCGAATTTCATTTCGTATGCGGACCAGTTCTTTCTTGAAAGTAACCTTATTGATGTCGCTGGTATCTGCCTACAATTCACAAGTTCCAACATTCGTACTTTTTTGTATGCGCTTGTTTGTCTTGTTTTTATCATATTTTTGGCTAATCACTCTACCAAAGAGAATCGGTTTAAAGCAATCGAATAATGTAAAAGGTATATGTAACATTACATTTTTGCGTAACACATTTTGTAGGAATTCCACGATTTTTTGATCCTTCGGCATTAAGAATTGTTGCATGTGGTCTTTATGCGCCAGATCTGTAACGAGAATAATTTTGTGTGTCGCAGAAAGTAGTTGTGCCGCGGTGGTTTAAGCGATTCCGGAATTTAAAATTGAAAAGGCCGGTGATAAAGAATAAGTCCGGTGAAATTAAAATCAGAATTTGATATCGGAATAAAATTAATTGGAAAGAAGGAAAAAATAGTGTAAAACACCGAGGGCCGGAAAACATAAGAAATCCCGGCAAATACAGGCCAGGGAAATTTGCGGCCCAGGAATCCATATAAGGGATTGGGCACTCAGGCGCTGAAAATAAGCCTTAAAAAAACGCTACACGGAATTCCACCACGGGCGGCACAATTTGGCCTTTGTGAATTATTCACCGGCCCTTGGCACATATGGTTTCAGAACTGGTATACCAGAGGAAAAAATTTGTATAAGTAGCGTCGACGAACGAAGCGGCCATTAAGTCGACAGAGCGGACGCCGACAGAGCAGATTCTCTGTGTTGCGTTATAACGCGAGCGGTGCGGGGGCGCTGTCGAAATTGTACCTGGTTGGCGATTTATTTTTGCAAAATTTTTTTTTTGTGGATCAAATATTATTATTTGTTTTATACCTCTTTCATATTTTTCTTTAATTTTATTGTAGAGTAAAATTTTTTATTGAATGTTTTTTTTTTGTGAAAAGCCTGTGTGTATGTGCATATTTTATAATTATTTTCAAATCGTTATTATTTGTATTTTTTGTTAGCATTTGATGCTTATTTATTTATTTTTTTTCTTTTTCAAATTTATAATCAGTTGTATAAGGTGGTCGTGCCCTGAGTTTAAATCGGGTCCCGAGATTTCATCGTAAATTGTTTTTGTTTATGATACAATCATCGGGTAGCCAAAGAGAGCTCTTTTAGGGTAACCGATATTCGCGGAAACGTAATTTAAGCAGATTTGCTTTCGTGTCCTAGGGAAAGACCGCCAATTATAGTAAGAAAACATATTTTACACTACTAGGATGTTTGTATGTAAATTTTGAATATTTTGATTAAAATTTATGTGAATATGGAGTATTAAATCTATTTGTTTTGCGGGTCGGGCGGGTATAGGATGGGGAGGTTAAGGTGAGCGGAGGAAACGGAAATAGTGTTGTCTTTGTTTGTCTTTATAAATTTTCCTTGTTGCCCCTCGCCACAATCGGAAGGGTTAAGAACCGCGCCCATGAACACTGAGCTAGCTGGGAAATCCGATTGTGGCTGACGACGTAAGGGGAGGATTTCACAGATTGGAATCATAACAGAATAAAATTTAAATTGAAAGGCATAACAGATACAAAAATCTGCCTTTTATTCTGTTACGGATTTTAGCAGATTCTGTTAGAGAATTTGCTGCACAGAATACCAATTTCTGTTATGGTAAAAGAAAATTTGACAGATCGAAATTTTGTATCGAAAAACGTAACAGAATAACAGATCTTTTATATAAAAGATTTTCCAGAATAGACCCTCATATTTTTCCAGAATGTGTATCGGTTGCCTTCTGCAAAACGGCGTTTAATTGTTGCTCGTTTGTCAGCATAAATCAGTGACTTTATATGCCCCCACAGAAAATAATCGAGAGGTGACAAATTGCACAACCTTGGAGATCAATTGAAACGTCCGCTTACCGAAATCATCTTATCACAATATTTTGATTTTAACAATTTGATGGTTACCGTTGCCATATGGTACTTAACGTTATGTTCCTGTTGAAACCACATCTTGTCTAGATCAATGTCATTCATATTTTTAAACAAAAAATCATTACAGTAAGTTTTGGACTTATTGACGGTTTTGATCGTTTTCTGCGTTGTAGGCCGCGCACCCGGAAAACTTTAAAGGCAGAAAAAATTTGGTAACCGTGTAAGTGCTGAATTTCCGCAGGCTACAGACGCAGGGCCTTCTAGAAATTTTATTCTATATTCGTTCTGTAATTTTAGGATGTTGTCGTTCGGAGTTTCGTTACCAACCCGTTTTTAAAAACCAAATATCCAACCTTTAAAATACTTTTAACTATTGGACTTCTAGGTCCAATAGTTTTTGAGAAAATTAATGTCAAATTTGAAATTTTCAAAACAAATTTCGAAAAATGTTTGGTCGCAATTTTTTAAAAAAAATTGAAATAACATGAATAAGTATACTTTTTTTCTGATCCCGTAGTTCTCTGACAAATTCTACAAAAACTGTTTCAAACAGAACGGATCCATGTATGTATGTATGTATGTCTTATAGTTCTTAAGAAAATTGAAAATTATGACATATACTTCCCTCCCAAAAAACACTTTTTGCCTCCAAAGTGCAGAAACTGCTATTAGGTGTACGTTCAGCGGCACGACTTGCTGATATCCAATATTGCTGAAAGTTGGGATATATAGTTTTCTTATCACATGTAAAAATTTAGGAATGTAAGAAAAAAAAAATTTCACAAAATTTTTTTACCCCTATAGATAAGGACCACATTTGCTGGGAGGGAAAGGGAGAGTGTTTTCGTTTTTCTTATTTTCAGGCCCTTATCTACTGCCTTGCTCCGACGGCGAATGCTACCTCATACAGTGCGTTATATTTTGTTGTCCAACGCCTTTTCCCTCCATGCAGACACTGTCTAAAAATTACGTAGTTTCTTTCTGTTATGTTATTTGTTATTGCATTTTTCCGTCCGCAATGAAGAAGGATATACATATGTACATACATAATGTATGCGTACATACACGATTCTTTCGAAATTTGAACGAATCATCTTTTCTTCTTTAGGCTCTACTCTAATTTCATTTGTACAAAAACGTATGGAGATTCGGTTTCATTCGACTGTAGTAGGCGTTTGAAATTTTGAGTTAAGGAGTGAAATTTTTATTCGAAATGTGCTGTACTGCTGTACTGTATTCAAGTGTAATCGTGTGTTCGAGACATCCCATGCAGACCTCTAGTAGGTACTCTAACAGAGGTATTCTAAGAGTCACTAACTATTGAATCGTCTCGAAATTGCATTGCAAACAACAACAAGGAGACGATTTTTGTTGTCTCCTGAACTATAAGACATACATACATACATGGATCCGTTCTGTTTGAAACAGTTTTTGTAGAATTTGTCAGAGAACTACGGGATCAGAAAAAAAGTATACTTATTCATGTTTTTTCAATTTTTTGTAAAAAATTGCGACCAAACATTTTTCGAAATTTGTTTTGAAAATTTCAAATTTGACATTAATTTTCTCAAGTTAAAAGTATTTTAAAGGTTGGATATTTGGTTTTTAAAAACGGGTTGGTAACGAAATCCCGAACGACAAAATCCCGAAATGAAAAAATCTCGAAACGACAAAATCCCGAAATAACAAAATCCCGAAATTACAAAACTAGTTTTTCGGTATTCTCCATTTTCTTGAACATTTTAAAACCACTTGCAAACTTCAATTTAGCCGCTATCAGGAGGCACGGATCATAACCCTCAGACAAAAAATTCTTGCCTTGCGGCCTGTATCCAAAAAATACCAATGGAAGATATTAGAAATAGATACCTTTACAACGGTACCAATATTATGCGGATATCTTTCACAGTTTAGGAGATATGAGCGTGGAAAATTTCCAATTCCAAAAAAATTACTCTGATTTTACTTCTCTAAAATGATTATTAAAAAATTAAAAAAATTCTAGCAGAGCCCTCTCGGTAATGTGAGGTTTTTTGCATACAGGTTTTCCCGCGTATTGGCAGCCTTCGGCTGCGGCAGGGATCATAACCCTCAATCAGCAGAATCCTCACGGTCATGTGAAGTTATTCGCATACAGGTTTTTTCGCGTCTTGGCGGCGTTCGGCCGCGGCAAGGATCATAACCCTCAATCAGCAGAATCCTCACGGTCATGTGAAGTTATTTGCATACAGTTTTTTTCGCGTATTGGCGGCCTTCGGCCGCGGCAGGTATAATAACCCTCAATCAGCAGAATCCTCACGGTCATGTGAAGTTTTGGCATTCAGGTTTTTCGCGTATTGGCGGCCTTCGACCGCGACAGGGATCATAACCCTCAATCAGCAGAATTCGCACGGTCATGTGAAGTTTTTGGCATACAGGTTTTTTTGCGTATTGGCGGCCTTCGGCCGCGGCAGGGATTATATCCCTCAATCAGCAGAATCCTCACGGTCATGTGAAGTTTTTTGCATATTGTAGATTATAACCTTCAGACAACAAAATTCTCTCGATATTACAACTTTGCTTTTCTGCCATTGTAAAAAAAAAACAAGTAGGCGCGTACTTCGCTTTGGAAAAAATTGTGACTTAAATGTCATTTTTTCATTAACTTCAAATTTTATTTCGTTATTTTCGGGATTTCTCATTTCGGTATTACAAATTTTTCGGGATTTTGTCGTTTCGAGACTTTGTCGCATCGGGATTTTGTCGTTTCGGGATTTTAAAATTTTTCGGGATTTTGTCGTTTCGGGATTTTGTAATTCGGGACTTTGACTGTCTCCCTTAAAAACAGAAAACAGGAATGATATAAGTGCTCCCTTTATTATTTGAGGTTTTTTTCATGATTTAAAGTCGCATTTTTAGAAAAACCCCTCCTGCGCCTGAACTAGGGAAAATTTCCCCTCCCCCTAATACGATTTTTTCCTTGTCTCGACTCAACCTACACGTCCTAAATTTTTGATGCATCTTATACGGAACGCCTTGGATATACATATGTATGTCCATGCACGCCGACTTTTATTAGGGTTCTTTTAGTCGCATCGGGATTACACTGCCGATAATCTTCTAGTACTTGCAAAATTAAATGTTTATTATTTTTTTTAACTCTTAGCAAGTACTTAAGTAGAAACACTTGCTGTTGTCAATTGCAGTGAGTGTAGTTACAGTTACGGTACACTTATGCCGTGGTTAAATTTTTAAACTTTGAAAATTAGTACGTAGTAGTAAAGTAGTACGTGTCATAATTTAAAAGGGTAAGACCAAAAAAATCGGAAGTTGAAAAAGAAGGACCACTCTATTGTGCAAAAAACTATTTTCGTTTCTCGTTTTGCTCCGGACACGACCTCAGATGTCATTCGTGAGCACCTTAGTTCCCATTTAAGATTGAAGAAGTAAAGTATTTCTATTACTAAATACAAATTAAAGTCTCAGAGATCTTACTCGTCTTTAAATATTAATTTGCCTAAACATTTATTGCTCTGTCGTCCACACGTATGTTGTATGTATGTATATTAAACTTCTTTTCCTCGTATATTTTCTATCAAAATGTCAGGGGAATTAATACCAAACTGACCGAAACCTTTTTAAAAAGCGTGGATTTAACACATTGTTTAACATTATCGTAGACCTGATGTTTTTAATCCTGAAATTTTTTCGAATAATTATTTAACCAGAGGTGTGTTGATTGCTGTAATTTCTTAATATTATTCACGTCAAATTATCCTGGAGGATATGCTTCGGATATTGAGTTTTGCTGAGTATACATATGAATTAAACTTGTTACCCTCTATATTTATATGTGCTGTTCCTATAACACAACTAATGCTGGAGAGAATGTCTATGCTTTACATGCCAGATGCATTGCGGGTGTGATGGAGTCTATGCTACCCAGTGACAGATTCATTATTCTGACTTCAATTTACCTTATGTTAACTGGGAGTTCTGCGTTGATGACGCAGATACTCTTTTGCTGTCATCTGAGCGTGAAAACAACATCCTTGATGATTGATTGGATTGCGTTTTCCAGAGGTCCTTTCCAAATTAACTATGTGCGTAATCAACATGGCCGCTTTTTAGATCTTATCTTCATAGATGATAAAGATATTTTTGATCTACATATCTCGAAGTGCGCCTACTGTACTACCTGAGGATAAGCACCATCCCGCCTTGAAAATTGAATTAGTTAAGTCTTGCAGAATGTCCCAGCCGGTGATGAGAATGGGGATGCCAACTAAATTTTGCTTTAAATATACAAATTACTTAATTTTGAAAAATAATTTTTGTTCCATTAATTGGAACTCTATTCTGCGCTACATCTGCAAGTTTGGATTTGGTTCTGGAATATTTTAACAATGTTTTATTGGAGGCTTTTAAACCATCGGTTCCTTTACGTAAGGTTCATCCTGTGTGATCCCTACTTGGTTTCCAAAATAGTTGCGTGCTTTAAGGAATATGAAAACCAAATACAATAAGTTGTACTGTACTGCATTCTGGAACTTTGTAAATACTAAAAGGAGGAGTTCAGTTTTTCCAACTTTTATGGAGCTTCATGATATGGAGTCGGACAATGCAGAAATTTTATGTGATCTTAATGCTCTGAAAGACATTAAATGCACTTATAATACACTCCTGACAACATTACATCGTGTATTCTCAAAAGCTGCGCTGGTCAGGTAGCAAGTAGTTCTGGTAATAGACATCTAATAAATAATTATTGTGGTATTGTAAAGCTCAGTGCTGAAAGACATTAAATGCACTTATAATACACTCCTGACAACATTACATCGTGTATTCTCAAAAGCTGCGCTGGTCAGGTAGCAAGTAGTTCTGGTAATAGACATCTAATAAATAATTATTGTGGTATTGTAAAGCTCAGTGCTCTTACGAAACTGTTAAAAGAAGAGAATTAAGGATAAAATTGCTCGCTGTGTTTGTTCTTCAATTTTACCTGTTCAGCATGGTTTTCGTGTGGGGAAATCAAGTACAACAAACTTGTGGGAATTGTATCTGAAACAATTAGTAACTTCTAAGCAGATGGATATTATTTATACAGATTTCAGTAGATCAATCGATGTAGTAAATCACAAGCTTCTTATTATGACACTGTAGTTATTGGGTTTAACGAATCTCTTTCATGTTGGATCCAGTCATATCTTAAAAATCGCACTTAAATGGTTGTGTTACGCTTCCATAACCATATAAGCGGCGTGACTAGTAAAGCAAATAGTACATCGGAATATAAAAACCGATGGGCTAACCAATCTGATGAACTAAATATGTACATATATGAACTATATTACTAAGGTATTGTACACTTCTGGTGAGACCGATTTTGGAGTATGCTTTGCATGTTTGAAGCCCAAATTATAGCTGCTACATCTCACAGATGGAATCGGTTCAAAAGAAATTCTTGTTCTTTTGCCTTCGAAATCTTCACTGGAATGAATCCGTGAACTTACCGTCTTATGAATCCCGACTAAAACTAATAAACTTGCCAACACTCGTTAATCGTCGAATTATGCTAAATGCTATTTTTATCGTGAACTGCCTATCTGGTGCTACGGATGCCTCATATTTGTTAGCCAACATTCATCTTAACGTCCTTCGCTGTACGTCGAGACGATATGTTGCTCTTCACTTAAGTTTTTGCAGATCGGTATACCTTCAGCATGAACCTCTTCGGAATGCCTCCTGTTCGAGTTTTAATACTGTTTTTCCTGAAATTAATTTTTCTAATTCGGATTAATTAGCTAAACGAAAAAAATTAAACTTTTTATCGAATTCCAGAATTTTTTACTATTTGTATAAACTATAAAGCAATATGCGTAGCTTAGTCTTGTTAAATAAATAAAAAAAATAATATTAAAACAAGTATGACCGTTAACTTCGGCCTGGCCGAAGTTCATATACCCTACACCCGCATCTGTCAAAGTGATGATAAAAAGTGGGCGGGATACGCCAACTTTAATTTCATTTTCAGATAGTAAATTTTGATCTATTAACTCATTTCCGACAACGCTTTTCTCAAGAAACACTTTATTATATAGTATGGTATACCAGTGGGCGTATCACGCTCATTTTTGGTGCGACGACTCTCAATAACACGCGGTAAACGCGGCGCTGAAATTTCAGCTTCAGATTCAGACTACAAACTGAGAAATTCAGCTCTCAAATTGGATGCATTACTATTTACCTAAATAGAAGGCGTGGTAGTAAACCGATTTTTTTTTCGGTTCTGATTTTCGATATCTGAGAGCTCTTAATGGAAGAGAATATTCCTGCTAAATTTCATGATGCTGCCTCCACTCGTTTTCTTGTAATCATGGTTTTTGTCACCAGTGGGCGGACCACGCCAATTTTTTGAAGTATATTTAAGTCTGAGACGGTGGACTTAAGTAAGCGTGGCACTATTCCGATTTTCATTTTCGATTTTTCATTTTCAATACCAAACAGCCTATGATGACAAAGAATATTCGTGCCAAATATCATGGCGATAGCTTTATTCGTTCTCCCGTAATCGTGATTCCTACAGACAGACAGACACACAGACGGACGGACATTGCTAAATCCACTCAGGATGTTCGATTCTGAGCCAGAATATATATATTTTTCTATACCTGCGACGCCTCCTTTAATGCGTTATAAAGGGAAAAACAAAGTGAATATACCCTCATCCCGTCGGGTGTAGGGTATAAAAATGGTGCGGTTACGATCTCCATTGACTGTAACGGGAGCTACGGTCTGTTTTTTAACAAATAAGGTGGCAATGATTCCAGCGTGAAAACTGCACCAACTGGTACATATTTCTAGATGTAATGAAGTCTGAAGGGTCTCTTGTGGATTGTTCATCGGTAAACAATTTTGCGATAAAACAACGCTGGAACAACTGTGGCTTTTCTACGATATTGGCAGGACCACTTATCTTCTACCCTACCTATGCAGACGCCCAGCCTTATGTCGAATCAGAATGACCTCCCTTTGGAAACTCTATTTTTACAACCTGAGGAATCTTTCAGCAATCAGACATGATAGTGTTCTCTTGTTTTTAAGCAGGACAAATTTGTTCTGCTTCGATTGGACTGTAGTTTTGAGCCATTAAAACCGCACATCTGTGCCTCTCAGATCTGCAGAACGGGCGCCACCTAAACTAACGAACTAACAGGGGTGGTAATAATTATATATAACCACGCATAATAATAATCTTAATATATAAAAACGTTGGTGCGTATGTATGTCCGACCTTCACGGCTGAACCACCCGACAGATTGACTTCATACTCACAGCGTATGTTACTTAGGTTGCAAGTATCATTTATAGTTAGTTTTTGTCCCCAAAAGGGGAAGTCTGCCCCCTATGTGGTTAAAAGGGGTGTTGCACTTCACGGCTGAACCACCCGACAGATTGACCTTATACTCACAGCGTATGTTACTTAGGTTGCAAGTATCCTTTTTAGTTAGTTTTTGTCCCCAAAGGAGAAACTCTGCCCCCTATGTGGTTAAAAGGGGTGTTGCATGGTCTGAAATGATCAAAAATGGCCATAATTTCAGTACTACCAGGCCCAGGAAGCTGAAATTTTTTTTGGTGATTAACCTTACGCTATTGATGTGGAATGGGAACATATTTTTTTTAAAATTCCGCCCCCTAAATGGTTAAAGTGGGCGTGGCATTGTCTAAGCGCCCAAAAATAGTCATCATTTCAATACTTCCCGGCCCAGGAAGCTAAAATTTTGTATGGCGATTGGTCTTACACCGCAGAGGTGTAATGAGAACATATTTTCAAGAAGTCCGCCTACTAAGTGGTTAAAATGGGCGTGGCATGTACAATTTTATATGGCGATTGGTCTTACACCGTAGAGGAGCAATAAGAACACATTTTCAAGAAGTCCGCCCCATAAATGGTTAAAATGGGCGTGGCATGGTCTGAAACGGCCAAAAATAGTCATAATTTCAATACTTCCAGGCCCAGGAAGCTAAAATTTTGTATGGCGATTGGTCTTACACCGTAGAGGAGCAATGAAAACACATTTTCAAGAAGTCCGCCTGTAGGAAGTTCGGGGTCCAAATTATTTTTATTAATATATTTTATTCAAATGATGAACAAAAAACATCGTATCGAATTGAATATTTTTGAATTATGTATGTGAAAATTTAATTAATTTTTGAAAACTATTTTTGTATTTTTAAATACAAAAAATGAAATAACAAAATTAACAAGTATTGATAATCTTAAAGTTAATTAAACCCTACAATACTCCCCCTCCAACAGAATTAAGATTGTATAAATTAAATGTAACTTGTTTTTTTATTGGTATTGTAGTGTTAGTGTGGTTGTTAATCTTGTTTGTTTCTGGTGTTTCAATTGTTGCTGGTTTTAATCTGTCTATTGGGATGTGTTTATTTTCACCGTTAATTTTTAGTGTAAAGTATTGTTTTTCTTTCCCGATGATTTGGTATGGTCCTTCATATGGTTGTTGTAACGCGTGTTTGTTGGTTCTTCTTACGAAAACGTATTTACAGTTTTTTAACTCTTTTGGAACATATATACCTGTATTAGGGTCATTATGATGTCGCAGATTTGTGTGTACGTTCCTGAAGTGTTCACGTAAATTATTTACTATTTCTGAAGTTGTGTGGTTTTCCTTAGATGGAACAATAAGTTCACCTGGTAGTCTTAAATTTTGGCCGAAGACCATTTCTGCTGGTGTAGCTGCGAGGTCTTCTTTGTGAATAGATCGTAAACCTAAGAGCGTTATCGGTAATTCTTCGTACCATTTGGTATTTTTATTTTTGGACATAAGTGAGGCTTTTAATTGACGGTGAAAACGTTCTACCATTCCGTTGGCTTGTGGGTGGTATGCCGAAGTATTTATTTTGTGGCTACCAAGTAATTTAGTTAATTCTGAGAATAGTTTAGACATAAATTGCGTTCCTTGGTCGGTCGTTATTTTTAACGGTATTCCAAATCTCGATATGTAGTTTTCATAGAATTTTCTGGCAATAGTGGGTGTCGTTATGTCTCTCAGTGCATAAGCTTCTGGCCAACGTGTAAATCTGTCAATGATTGTCAGTATATAACGATGTCCTTGTGATGGAGGTAGCGGTCCTACAATGTCGATGTGTATATGTTCAAATCTCCCTTTAGGTATTGGGATCTTTTGAATGGGTAATTTTGTGTGGCGGTATATTTTTGATTTTTGGCATTCTATACATTCTTTAGACCAGTTATTAATTTGTTTCGTCATATTAGGCCAATAGTAACGTCTGATGATGAGACGGCGTGTAGCCTTGGTTCCTGGATGTGCAATGTTGTGTAGCATGTCGAATGCTGTCTTGCGTAAGTTATTAGGTAGGAACGGTCTTGGGTTTTCTCCCGACATTTCGCACCAGATATCAAAATTTAGTATATGAATTTGGATAAGTTTTAAGTTCTGTGATTCAACTTGTCCAGAAACTAATGTATTCAGTTCAGGGTCTTGTTGTTGTTCGTTCTTTAAAATTTTGAAATTTATTTCTGTGTTGTTTATTATGTTAATGTCGAAAGTTCGAGATAGTGTGTCTGCTACGATGTTAGTTTCTCCTTTAATGTACTGTATGTCGTTAGTGAATTGTGCTATGAACTCTAAATGTCTTGTTTGTCTTGGACTACGTTCAGTTTTTGAATTTAATGCGAAAGTTAGTGGTTTGTGGTCTGTATATACCGTAAATTGTCGTCCTTCTAAAAGGTACCGAAAATGTTTAATATTTAAGTAAATCGCTAGCAACTCTCGGTCGAAAGTGCTATACTTCATTTCGGCTGAGGAAAGTTTTTTAGAGAAGAATGCGAGTGGTTCATATTTATTCTTATAATTTTGTTGTATGACACCACCAATTGCCGTATTTGACGCATCTACGTTTAAAGATAATTTGGCTTCTTTATTAAAGTGGTTTAATAATATCGTAGAAGCGAATTTATCTTTAATGCTTTCGAAGGCTTTACTTGTTGTTTCGTCCCAAATTAAAGTTTTTTGTCGTGATTTTGTTGTTTTACCTATTAAGTCATAGATTTTGCTTGTTAGTTCTGCTAATTTCGGTATATATCGGTGGTAATAATTTACCATACCGATAAATTTTTGCGCTTGTTTGATTGATTTCGGTTGTTCGAAATTGCGAATAGCTGTCACTCTTTCTTCGGTTGGCCGAATTCCTACACTTGAAATATTGTTTCCTAAAAAGTCAATATTTGTCACACCGAAAATACATTTAGTTGGTTTAATATTAATACCGTAGTTTGCGAGTCTTTCAAATAATTTATAGAGGTGTTTTATATGCTCTTCTTCATTTGTGCTCGCGACGAGTATATCGTCGATATAAACGAAAACGAAATCTAAATCGTTAACTATTTCGTTAACAAATCTTTGGAATGTTTGTGCGGCATTTCTTAGACCAAAAGGCATCCGCGTAAATTCAAACATTCCAAATGGTGTCGTGATTGCCGTTTTGTGAATATCTTCTTGTGCCATAGGGATTTGGTGGTATGCTCTGATCAAGTCCAGTTTCGAAAATATTTTCTTGTCTCTTATATTTATATTAAAGTCATGAATGTGAGGTAATGGGTAACGGTCTGGTACTGTCACTGTGTTTAATCTACGAAAATCACCACAAGGTCGCCAATCGTTAAGTTCTTTCTTTGGAACTAGGTGGAGCGGAGATGCCACTGGTGAGTTTGACGGTCTACAAATGCCTGATTTGATTAAAAATTCAAATTCGGACTTAGCAATTTTATATTTTATTGGGTCTAAACGCCTTGGTTTCGAAAATGGTAGAGTTCCTTCCGTGACAAGTCGGTGAACTGTCGAATGTTTAATTGGTTTCGTATAGTCTGGCTCTGCGATGAGTGAAGGAAATTCTTTTAGTAATTTAGTATATTTTGTATCTATCGCGAATAATTTTGGTAGTGATACGTTACAATAATGTGAAATTGCATTAACGGAGAATTTTGTTAATGGATCGATTAGGCTTTTATGTTTAATGTCTATTAATAGTCCATATCGGTCTAAGAAATCGGCACCTATTATTGGCTTTGCGATATCTGCAATTTGGAATATAAACGGAAATTCTCGTCTTAGTCCTAGGTTGATATTTAAAAGTTTTTTTCCGTAAGTTGAAATGGTTGTTCCATTTGCGGCGGTTAAAATTATGTCTGAAGAGCGTTTAGTGTTGGTGAATTTTGACGTTGGGAGAACTGAAATTTCAGCTCCACTGTCTATTAAAAATTTCAAGTGATTGTCTTTGTCATAAATAAAAAGGCGACGAGTTTGTGTGTCTAAGTCGCCGTTGTTTGTCGCTGCAACAACGGGCGACCTTAGTTTGTTGACTGATTTTGTTTTCTGGTATAATTACATGGTTGTTCGCATTTTATAGCTTTGTCGCCAAATTTGTAGTGGTATTTGCATACCCAATTTGGATTATTTCGTGTATTCGAATTGTGTCGCGAAGAATTTCGAAAACGATTCCTTGATATCGATCTTGTTCGTGGTTGTCTTTGGTTTAATTGTTGTTTGATGGAGTTTATTTCCAGTGAAAGTTTTTGGAAATTTTCGCACATTAATGTTGTCGTTTTAACTAAATTTGAAAGTATTGAATCTTCCATTTTAGGATTTTGAAAATTATTAATTGCGGAAATTTCACTTTTATTCATTGTCTCCCAGATGTTATCAGCTAATCTGGTAAGTTCGTTTATGTTATTGTTGTTGGTGCTAGTCAAAATTACTCTCAGATTTTTTGGTAGTTTTCTTAACCAAAGTTTCTGTAGAATGTTTTCGTTAAAACTAGAGCCTGATAATAATACCAATGTCCGGTAAAATTCCGACGGTTTGCGATCTCCTATTTCTGAATCACCTAAAATTTTTTCAAATTTCGCGTTTTCGCTGAGTGTATGTCTTTCAATTAATATTTTCTTGAGTTCAGTATATTTATTATTTTGTGGAGGATTTTGGATCAAATCCATAATCGTTACAATAACTTCTTGCGGTAAGGCTGTTACGATGTATTCATATTTAGTTACATCTTGTGTAATTCCTTTAGAAGAAAATTGTATTTCTGCATGTGCAAACCAAGCTTCAGGACAATTCGTCCAAAACTGTGGCAATTTTACTGCTGTTGCGAAAATTTCGTTTGGAATTTGGTTTGAAGTCATGTTCGAAGATATGTTATTATTGGTGATTGTTTCTATTGGAAGTTCAATTAGATCGCTCAAATTTTGTGTAGATGTGTATGTATTGTGTTGTGGAGAGTGAAACATTTTGCCGTTGGAGAAGAAGTTTACAGAAATTGGAAACTGGGTAAAAACTAACGACAGGAATACAATTCAATTTACAATACAATTCGTTTTGACGTATTTTATTGTATGTAATATACCGTTATATGTGTATATTATATATGTATTTATTGAAATATAAAAGTAGAGATTATATTGAATTAAGATTATTATGTAAGTTAAGTTAAGTAAGTTAAATTAGTTAAGTATTATTATTAGTATAATTATTAATATATAAGTATTATATAAGTAAGTTTAAATAAGTATATATATGACTTATCTTTGTTGTTTATGGTAGATGTTTAGTTTGTTGCTGATTTGTCGTCTCTTCTCTGCGGTTTGATTTGTAGCTATTGTTGATACAGTAGTAGACAGTAGTTGTGTTTTTTCTTTGTCTTTCTTCTTCGATTGTGGATGTCGCTTCTTTTTCTGGTATAGGTTCTTTTTCAGATTGCTCTCTCTAGAATTGATCGTGTACAATAAGAGAACACGAATCTATCGATGTGTTTATCGAGTTCTGGAATGTTTCTAATGCCTCCTCAAATGACTGATGGAGCACAAACGCGTATCTGGTGTGTTTCAAATACAGTGTGAATCCAATATCGCTGCGATGTGCATTGGGGAAGTATTCTTTAACGGTGTGCGATGAAGCTGTCGTCGACAAATTGCTAATGTAGAGTGTATATGGATCGACGTCTTAGGGATTAACAATTGGTGCGGCGTTTTGATTGTGTTGACACGAAAAGAATCGTAGAATTCTGCAGGATTCTTAAGTAGGATTATGATAAGAATTCGTCTCGCAGGATCGCCAGTTGTAGGAAGTTCGGGGTCCAAATTATTTTTATTAATATATTTTATTCAAATGATGAACAAAAAACATCGTATCGAATTGAATATTTTTGAATTATGTATGTGAAAATTTAATTAATTTTTGAAAACTATTTTTGTATTTTTAAATACAAAAAATGAAATAACAAAATTAACAAGTATTGATAATCTTAAAGTTAATTAAACCCTACACCGCCCCTAAGTGGTTAATAAGGGCGTGTCACGGTCTGGCATGGCTCAAAATAATTTCAATCATAATTTCAATACTTCCAGGCCCAGGAAGCTAAAATTTTGTATGGCGATTGGTATTACACCGAGAGGTGTAATAAGAACACACTTTCAAGAAGTCCGCCCCCTAAGTGGTTAAAATGAGCGTGTCACGGTCTGGCATGGCTCAAAATAGTCATAATTTCAATACACGGTTTTGTAGTTGTACGCATGCCCGCGAAGTTTTCTGATTCTAAGGTTATCACCCAAAGTGGTTACCCGGGAGTGTTTTAATCCAATTTATTTTTTGCACCAATCAATAAGTAATATCGGAAAATATACATGATTTTGGTCATGGGGGGAGGTATGAGGCGACACACAAAATGGTCAATGGTCAACATCAATCGGTAAGAATTTTCGGAAAATATACACGACTGTGGTCATGATAGGAGAAAGGTGGCGACCACCCAAAATGGTTCGTTGGTAACCAAATCACTTAAGAACGGCTGGACCGATTTGGCTAATTTTTTAAACATTTTTTTAATGGTAAAATTATAATTTAAAATAATCAGAACGAAACAAACGAGAAAAAGATTGAAGATTTATGTAATATTCGTGACTGACGGTAACACCGTGACGCTAGGTGCCCGTTGCCGAAGCTAAGCGAGGCCTCGGGCAGCTAGTATAATAATATAACACAAATATACTCAACGCATGGAAAATTTAAAAAGCTTTCTAACACCACTTTGTGCGTAATATTCAAGCCCTTAAAATTACTCCACAAAAAACAAAACAAAACAACGGAAGAAATATAAACGCGGAAATACAGGACCAAACTTTAAAGACCCATAAACCAAGAATTTTTACTATTCATAGAAAAATACAATTAGGACATATAGGTCATATATATGTATATACCACATATATACCATTAGGCATAATAAGCACAGATACCTGGACTGCAGAAATAGGTAATTAGAAACAAATTAGGAGAACCAACATTTATAAAACTAAAATTAATTTAATCCTGCTACCTGCATAAACATGGCAAATGAAACAACTTAGCTATTACTGAGCACTGACAATAATTAACAAAGGGACAACACAATCTGAACAAATACGAACTAATCAAAAAGAAAAAACACTCAGGATGGCACATCGCCGAAACCGTGTTGTCTCCGAACCAAACTTGACAAGAAATGACGGAAATTCTTAAACCCATCAATTTGCTAAGCGGTTGTAATCATACGCAATTACATATACCTTCAGACCGGTTTTTCGGTGTACGTAATAGAGCTGTGCACAAGCCGTTTTGAAGACAGCTAGGCACAAATCGATAGGACTGCTGTTTTGTGACGGCCGTATGAAAATCGCAATAAACAACAAAACTGTGGTACCTTTACCCGACCGACAGTAATTTTTACTGCTTGTTGCTGTTTTTATGTTGATACATTTCTATCTCGTTCCCTTCGCTTAAACTCCAAAGGAACGAAAGAAACGCAACTAACTCTCCCTCTTTCCCTCCGCTCAAACACCAAAGGAACGAAAGGCAAGAATTTGCGCCGCTCGCCACTTCGTCGATGGTGCTTTGTTTTCACCAGAAGCGTCTAAAAAGTAATTAAGAAATTAAGAAGGAAAACTCTCCCTGTGTCCCTCCGCTTAAACTGCAAAGGCATACGTATTCATTATTTCATATATAGTTATTTTCTTTGTTTTTGTTGTAACTTGTCTACATCGGGCCACAACGATTGAACACAATGAAAAAATGTTCTGCTACACTTTCGAGAAAAACGACAAAAAAAAGAAACGAAAAAAATGGAGAGACACGCCATGCTTTTTTCTAACTAAAAGCCTAGGAGACGGCTGAACGTATGTATGTATTTAATATATATGTGCATTTCGTATGTGTATCCTTCTCTTATATCTATTTAGCAATAAGTGGCATTAAAACTGCTGCGTCATTTTCGACTGACAATTTTGTTTTTGTTTCCAGCAGAGCATCAGCAAAGGCTGTTGGTGCAAATCTGAAATGTTTTGTCAATTTTTACTGCTAAGACGTTCTGTGTTTTAAAAGTAGTTTTAAAACAGCTTGTGCACAGCTCTAGTACGTAAGTTTAGAGAAAATTGAGAGCTACAATAACAATATTAGAGTGGATTTTTCGAACAAAAGCGAAGTTTTAATTTCTAAAAAAATGTTCAGTTTACTTTGTTGCACTTACCGCTTTATCAAAATCACCCGACATGCCCATCGACACATGTACATCATTAGATGTCAATTCATTCTCCTGGCATATTACACGTTGCACATTCATTAATTCTACAAAATCTGGGTTGGGTTCGATGGAGTCATCATGCCCCACTGAACCAATTGTCATAATGCCACTAATTTGCAAGTTATTAAGATTTTCTCGAATATATTTGAAAAGGCCTGGTGCTTCCCTGGGTTTTACACCATATTTTGCTTAAAAACAATTAAAACTATAAATATTTAAATATATGTGTTTCTACCAAATAGTATACTTTCTTCGCCACTTGTGTTGACTTGTAAAAGAACTTTCAGCGGTTGTTTGTCTTCCATTTCACTTTTTTCCCAGCCCGAATTCAAACTATTGGCTAATTTCTTGCTGTCCACTGTCTGGATCATATAAATTCGTGGCAAATTCAGGATCTTAACAATTATAAAATAATAGTTGATATATTAGATGATAATAAAATTATTCAATATATTAGACTAGTTAGAAAGTATAACCAGATATAGATTTATTATAAAATAAACAAGTAAGAGCGGTAGCTTCGGCCTGGCTGAAGGTTTTATACCCTACACCCACATTTGTAGAATCGATGATAAAAAGTGAGCGGGTGGCGCCCATTTTCATTTGACTTTAAAACTATTCATTCAACTAGTCAATTTAAAACTATTAACTCATTTACAACAACACCTCAAAACCGCGCTCAACCGAAAGTGGTCAAGGAAGACTCTTCTAGTGCATCACCCATTGTAATACCAATAAATAATTAACTGATTGCTCAGAACATATTAGTTTGGCTATTGAAAGCTCTCTTGTCTTTTGCTTTTAATGACCGATCACATTACACACCGGTTAGCATGAGTCAATGGCTGCATTCAGAAACGCCACTCAATGCAAGCTGATGGCTTGTTTGTTGTTTGAGCGGGTAGAAAGGTCAGAAGGGCTGTCAAAGCGGTCGCCATTTTTTCCATCGAAAAATTTGTACGCTGGATATGTTCAACTCTTCCTTCTCTGTCTTTCATTCTAGTGTTTATTTACTTCTCGTGTGGCGGCAACGTGGAATTTGGCAATGAAGTGTTGTTGTTGTTTAAATGTTGTATTTTTTCTGTATACTATCAGCAACGACTCAGAACGCATTTAGAGCAATGATTTCTGAATGCTGTAATTTTAAAAGGGCGGCCAAAAATCAATAACTTTTGAACGCATTGGAATATTAGGACGCGGTTTTTTTTTTTGTTGCGTAGGTTGAATCTTTAGCTTTATTTTGATACCCTGACGACAAAAATCAAATAAAAATTACGGGAATAATTAAGGATTGAATGGAAGCACCTCCCTTTTTCACTGAATTCTTCGCAAACCATATTTTGTAAAATCTGATAAATCCTATAAAACGTTGGGAAATAAAAAGATTAAGTGGATATATTTAATTTAAAAATGTAACTTTGTCCGTTTTGCGTATATGTCCATAGTTCCATATACTGGCTTTTCGTTAGCTTCAAATCAAAAAGAGGGGCGAATGCTTCCTCTGGAGTAAATTTGGTGTCTTTATTTGGAGATGGGATGCTTCTTAAAACCCTTCTTGTTCGCCTAGGGCTCGCTTTAACAACCTTTCCAATAATTTCCACTTTATCCTTCTTGTAAGGTGTTGGCCGCAGTTGATGAAAAAACGATTACTTTATAGTTTGCTGAGAAATCTCGTCAGTAATTTTGCATTCCTATAAATATTCCTATCCAGACTAATTTTCTATTCAAACCTTTTTTTAAATATCAAAAAATAACGGACAACAAGGTCATAAAATTTCCTTTACTTTTTCTTTTTTACTTTTTTACTTTTCCCTACCTACCTGTCAGCAACCTAGATACGTACCAATATTACCTGTTTCTCTCAAAAGGGTAAAAGGGTAATTTCCCATATTTCCCAGCCCTGAAATTGCTTTATTCCCTACCTGTTGCATAATTTTTGTATATGCAAGGAAACAATCCACAACAAGTATCGATACTCACCGTATTCGTACAATTTTCCGACCTTGACTCATAAAAAATGCTCTAACTTGCCCAGACGCAAGAAAAATAGGTCTTTAAAGGAAGATGAAAATCTATTTGAAAATCTAAATTGGGTTCTGGAATTTTCTGGAGTTTGTAAGTTATGCTCTATAAACTGCAGAATTTTCTCCTATTTTAGCCTATTCTTAAAAAAATTATTGAAAAAAAACTGTTACATATAGAGTAATAAGCTCAACAGTTTTTAAAAGTAAATATTACAAAGTATTTTACAAAAAAAACCGAAATATATTATCGTTAAAAATGACTGCGATATGAGTATTTAAAAATTGAAAATGTGCTAGAAAATCAGTAAATTTAAACCAAAAACGGAAAAGTGTGTTTTCGACTACCCTGTTGTTAATGAAATAATCAAAATAGAGACTAAATTATTTGTATCTCTAGGTTCGTAAGTATCTACTTTCATACGAACTAACTAATTTTGAAATCGGCGATAGTTGAAAAAATGATTTTTGGCCGCATTTTTAAAATTCCAGCTACTGTGCGTCGACGCATTGACCAATGCTACGGCTACAGTATAAACAAATATAAATATGTATATAAATATATATTCGGCGTATATATAAATATATTTTTTTATTTTATATTTTATAAATATATTTTTTTTATAAATATATTTTTATATTTTTTTTCGTATAAATATAAAAAAAATATATATAATGTAATACATATAAAATATAATAATATATGGGCATATTATTAATATATATAATATATAATAATATATTAATAATATATAATATATAATATATATTATAATATATATTTTGGTAGTAAAATTATATTGTTACACTGGATAGGAAATACATAATATATATATACATATATTACGCCCATATATACACATATACGTAACATACATATATATACATACGCCCATACATATATATACATATGCCCATACATATATATATACATACATATATATATATATATATATATATATTTTTTTTTTCGTATAAATATAAAAAAAAAATAAATAATAATAAATATATATATATGTATGTATATATATGTATGGGCATATGTATATATATGTATGGGCATATGTATATATATGTATGTTACGTATATGTGTATATATGGGCGTAATATATGTATATATATATTATGTATTTCCTATCCAGTATAACAATATAATTTTACTATCAAAATCAGCCTTCATGTCTTTTTTTAAATCTACTTAATTGTTGAATTCCTCCAAGCTAAATTCATCAAAAATAGTTGATTGAAATCTTTAAATCCACTTCCAAAGAATTGGGACATCCCATTTCGTTCCATGTGAAAGGAATTTCTTTGCTCAATTACAAAGTCTAATTACTTTTAAAAGGTATTGAGGCTCGCTCAATTCCATTCCTTTTGCTTGAATGGGACTTAATCTTAAAATCCTAATTCCTTAAAATTGGAATTGAGGTGGAATTTAATTCCAAAGGAATGAGTACTCCCCAGCTCTATTGACAGCTTATATTTATTTAATACGGAAAAAAAACCTGTTCGTTGATCTTTTTCCTCCCTCTCTTCAACATCAACAAGTTTACAACATTAAACATGTAAACAACATTACAAGTTTACTACAACTGTAAAGTGTTGATTCTATTGATATTCGTATACACAATTTCAAGCTATTTGAATTTTTAGAGCTTTTGGTTTGTCAACATGACTACGAGAATACGAAAATTAAAGCGTTGACAAGTTTCCAGATAATTCTTCTTGACAACTGTCTGTCAGCTTGAATGCCAAAATAGCCCCGTAAGTTTTCGTTCGTTCCTCAATATTTGTTAATTAACCATGAGAAAGGTATATGTGTTATTTTTTAATAAAACAACACATACAAAGCAAAAAACAAAAAAATATTGTTCAATTATCTCATTTTTAAGTTACGTATTTTTTGACGTATCCAACATTTTTAAAAAAATCACATTCAAGTCTTCACATTATATAATCCTTAGTTATATTTATTACGATTATTCTCTTAAAACTGTATTGAGGCCACGTAGTGACCCTAAAATATAATAAATTGCTCACCGTATTTACTTTATTTGTTTGCAGATGGCCAATAAAATGCCACCTAATTTCCGAACAAAACTCTAAAATTTTTGGATGTTGACACTTCGTCTTTAGTTCTTGAACGTAATTCTCACCAAAGCTTCGCTGACCTACGGAATATGCTTCGATAATTTCATCTACAGTTTTCGTTTTGCTTACGGCAATGAGTTGTGGTTTTGGACCAAAAATTGCCTGTAATTAAACTCACAATATATTTCATCATAATTATATAAGTTCTATTTAAAAAAACTTTTAAAATTAAAAACTTTTTTAATTAAAATGCACTAAAAAGAACTGCACTTAACTAAAAGGCTCTATGAAATATGCCATTTAACCAAGAAGAGCTTTAATTTGACATCACAAGCGGCCCATTCGGACAACTTCAGAGGGGGACTAATTATCATCCCGCCGCAAAAGATCTCAATCGTAAAACTTTTTACACCTTTGGTCTACTATTTGGTCTAGATATTTGGGTCTACTGAGCCGTATATTCTTTAAAAATTCTTACAATTTTCAAATATGTAAATATGTACAATATGTTCAGAATATATGTATATTAGGGTTATGACTTTTTAACTTTTTCTTAAATAATTAATTTCCTGTATCACAAATCGATGAACTTTAGTTTAAAAGTAATGAAAAATGTTTTTATTCCGCTTAGTTTTGGAAAAAGGTCACCCACAACAATAAATTTCTGAAATAATACATATGAATATAAATGTCTGTATAATTATGAAAAAAAAACTCGTGACCTAACATCAATCGACAGGTGATTGACTGCGTCGTCCTAGCAGTAGGCCTTGTTTTTTTTTCTTCGATATTGACAATTGTCAAAGATTCATTGTTATTGCGTTCTAGAAATACAAATATGTCTTACATATACCCAAATATTTTTTCGATTATAATGTCTTATAAGAAAAGTGCTTCCACTACTGAAAAAAACAAAACGGCCTGGACGAAGAATCCCGTACAATTTAATAAGTCGCACAGGAAAAGAAGACCTGTTCCACTGGAACAACAATCAGTGGAAACCAGGATACCATTAGGAGTTCAAATTGTTGGTCGCTATCTGTTCCTGGGGGAATCCATCAAAGGGAGACAAGAACGCCTGAAGCAAATTGAGAAAGAAGTAATAAGCTTATGGCAAAATAAATTAAATTTTCCAAATTTATCGACTCAAGTCGTACATACAAAACTGGACAAACTGCTGAAGACCTACGATAAATGTGTAAGGCAAGGAAAATATGATCCTTTGAATGAAGTTTTTGATATAACCGAAAAAGATGGTGATTGGCTCTGCAGTGAGGACAAACGGTTGTATCATCGTCAGATAGAAAGCAAAGGACAGGTCGGGTACACAACTGGCAAGACTGCGAGCTTAGAGAGTATCCATCCATCCAAAAGAAGAAACATTTGCTTGGAGCCTATTATAGCAATAGCAACGCCAACTTCCGACTCAGAGACTGAAACAGATTATGAAGATGAAGAGTCTGAAGATTCCGAAGACAATTTTACCAGTACAGGCAAGAAGTACAGCAAGACCAAATTTGCAACCAAATTAGTAACATCTTCAAAATTATCAACCAGCAAAGCAGCAACCATTTGTAAACAATTATATAAAGATGGAATCGATATTGAAACCCCTTCACAATCTGGTATCTTCAGATCTACTATTAAACAAGCTGTAAATCTTAGAGAAGAAATAAAGAAAACGATACATTTAGAGAGATGGTCACTCCATTCTGATGGTAAACGTATTAATTTACAAGAATTAATAGTGTTAGCATTAATAGTGTTAACGTATTAATAGTGTTAGTGTTGAAGAATGAACAAAGAGAAATTAAATTACAAGCACTGGATTTACCAGATGACAAAGCAAACACTGTGGTAAAAGGTATAACAGCCGTTCTCGATGACAGCAATTTATGGAAGAGCATAGAGATGATTGTAGCAGACACTACAAATGTGAACCCTGGAAGAAGAATTGGAATTGTCACTCAGTTACAAAAAATTTTTTCCCAAAAGAACCTCAAAAAACCACAATTCATTGGTTGTCAACACCATATTCTTGATAGCGTTCATCGCCTAGTAATGGATGAAGTAGTTGAAAGAAACAATACGTCGCCCAACATCGAATATCCGTTCATCCCGGAACTTCTAAAGAACTACGAAACGCTCAGGATGAATTTCAACAATGGCAAAGAAATGATAACTGAATCAGCTGGATGGCGTGATGATATGAAATTTCTTTATCATTTAACTCGAGTTTTCCGCTTTTTTGAAAAATCTGGGGTATTTCCTGAAGTGAAGTTTCAGAAAATACCTAACATAAGTAATGCAAGATGGAATTCCCGAGCAATACTAGCTCTTTTGGCCTTTATTCTTCTACCAAAGAGAAGAGAATCACTACTCGATATTTGCATATTCATCTCTCACACATGGGCGGACCATTGGTTTACTGAACAACTGTACAATGCAGATAATTTTAAGAAGCTTTGTAGCAGCTTGCAGGTTCACAAAAAAGCGTTAAATACAGTGACAAAATTTTGGAATCAGGATCCATCGAGACTGGAAATTCCAAGAACAAATCAGTGCGCAGAACGGGCCATGAAGTGTTTTCAAGAGCTTTTCGATGTCTGCAAAAAGAAAGAGAACCTCCAGTTTAGATTCGTTTTGTCTAACAAAACATAAGAATCATATACTATGCTGTTAAATAGTTAAGCACTGCATACGTACTCTCTAAATAAAAATTAGTTTTCAAAAATATCGATCGTAAAATTTTTTATTTACTTATTCATACGCTTATATGGTCGAAACGAATTTTTGATTTATGGGTGACCTTTTTCAACAAGGAAATTAAATTAATGTCTTATTTATTAATTTTGGATAAATGTTCATCGATTAATGACCCAGGAACAGGAGGTAAAAAAAAGTCATTACCCTAATGTATATACTCGTATATTTGATTTTTTTTAAACTAAGTACCCGTATCTTGGCTTTTATTTAAATTATATTTTTCCTTATTCAATTTAATTTTCATTTTCATTTTTGCCGCTCTTCAGTAGTGTAGGAGTTATAGGCCTTGGGATGCCAAAAATCCAAGTACTGTATCTTTGAAACGAGTTGAGATATCAACGTAACATTTAAAAGGCGCCATTTACAAGGTTATTTCAAGGCCTTTCTTTTATCTAATAACAATTTTTGTGATTGCTGCCATAATTACGGAGATAATTCAACTTTAAAAACTAAATTGCTTAATTCGTTTTACAAAATAATTTTTTTCCTCCTTTAATGATAAGGTTTTTAAACTTGTAACCACCTTTTTTATAGCCCATAATATTACCTTTTAAACGGTATTTAATATCTTTAGGTATCTTTTGTGTTTTTGAGCAAATTAGAGGGTGTTCTATGACAAAAAAGTACTGTTTAAGGTTATAATAAAAATTCTTAAAAAAAATCGGAACTAGGCACCTAGTTGTTCCAAAATCCTTTTTAATTTTAGTTTAGGAAAAGCAGATAAAACAGGATTTATAATTATTTAATAAAAAACTGATACATTTCAGTTTAATGATTTAAGGATAACAGATATAAACTAGTATAAGGTTGCTTTTTATAGTCACTTAGTCCCTATAGTCACTTTTCGCCTGTATAGCCACAAAAATTTAATTGAAAATACAGCCGTGTGTCTTTCTTTCGAGTAGAAACAAAGAATGCTCTCTTGCAAGAGTCGCTCACACAAAGAGCGTAATTGAGGGTAATTTGCGGCGCTTTACGATGCCAGCACTGGGCTTTCAGCTTAAGTTTTGGTGCTGCCGCCGCACAGTGGCTGGAATTTTAAAAAGGCGGCCAAAAATCATTTTTATACCCTACACCCGAAGGGATGAGGGTATATTCACTTTGTGCTTCCGTTTGTAACGCATTAAAGGAGGCGTGGCAGGTATAGAAAAGTATATATATTCTGGCTCAGAATCACCTCCTGACTCGATTTAGCCATGTCCGTCCGTCTGTCTGTCTGTCTGTCTGTCTGTCTGTCTGTCTGTCTGTCTGTCTGTCTGTCTGTCTGTAGAAATCACGATTACGGGAGAACGAATAGAGCTAACGCCATAAAATTTGGTACGAATATTCTTTGTCACCATAGGCTGTTTGGTATTGAAATTGGAGAAAATCGGTTCAGTGCCACGCCTACTTTTTATAGAAAATATTAATTTTTCCTTGCTTTTAGCTCAATTTCTCAGCTTGTAAAGCGAGTTTAAAGCTAAAATCTCATTCGCGAGTCCATGATGTCAAACTTAAATACACTCCCAAAAATGGGCGTGGTCCGCCCACTGGTGACAAAAATCACGGTAAGAGAAGAACAAATGGAGATATAGTCTTGAGATTTGCCACGATTCTTGCATTCTCTTCTCTTTTCCTAAAATATTCTAAAAAATAATAATAAAATAAAAAGTTATCTCACAGAAAATGGGCGTGACACGCCCACTGGTATACCATACCATATAATGGGGTGTTTGTTGAGAAAAGCGGTGCTGTAAATGAGTTACTATATCAAAATTTACTATATGTAAATTAAATGAAAGTGGGCGTCACCCGCCTACTTTTCATCGTCACTTCGATATATACGGGTGTAGGGTATATGAGCTTCGGCCAGGCCGAAGTTAACGCTCTTACTTGTTTCAACTATCGCCGATTTCAAAATTAGTTAGTTCGTATGAAATAGAGCTGTGCACAAGCCGTTTGAAAACCACTTTCAAAACACACAACGTTTTATCAGTAAAAATTGATAAAACATTTCAGATTTTCATTCATAGCCTTTATTGCTTGTGCTCTGCTGGGAACAAAAACAAAATTGTCAGACGAAAATGACACAACAGTTTTAATGCCAACAATTGCTAAATAGATATAAGAGAGGATACACACACGGAATGCACATACATATTAAATACATACATACGTTCAGCCGTCTCCTAGGCTTTTAGTTAGAAAAAAAGCATTGCGTGCCTCTCCCTTTTTTTCGTTTCTTTTTTTTTTCGTTTTTCTCGAAAATGTGGCAGAACATTTTTTCATTGTTTTCAATCGTTGTTCGGGGCCACAATTTGTGGACCATTTACAACAAAAACGAAGTAAGAAAAAGACGATAATTACATGGAAAAATAGATAAGAATGGTTTTTGAGTTTGGGCGGAGGGAAAGAGGGGATGTTTTTTCTTCGTAATTTCTTAATTAGTTTTCAGACGCTTCTGGTGATAACAAAGCACCATCGACGGAGTGGCGAGCGGCGCAAATGCTTGCCTTTCGTTCCTTTCGAGTTCGAGCGGAGGGAAAGAGGGTGAGTTGTTTGCGTTTCTTTCGTTCCTTTGGGGATTAAGCGGAAGGAACGAGAGAGAAATGCATCAACATTAAAACAGCAACTGCAAATTTTCGAACAAGCTGTAAAAATGAATGTCGGTCGGGTAAAGGCACCACAGCAGTTGCTGTTTATTGCGATTTTCATACGGCAGTCACAAAACAGCAGTCGTGCCGATTTGTGCCTAGCTGCCTTCAAAACGGCTCGCGCACAGCTCTAGTATGAAAGTAGATACTTACAAACGTAGAGACAAAAAATTTAGTCTCTATTTTGATTATTTCATTAACAACAGGGTAGTTGAAACACAATTTTCCGTTTTTAGTTTAATGTAGTCATTTTAGAATCCCACACAACACAATTCTCGCTCAATCTGCTTTGTTTTTTTCTTAAATTTGAAGTTTAGGCATTTCAAAAATACAATTTCAAGGCAATTCAATTTCAAGAAATCACAAATACAATTTCAATACAATTTCAGGCAATAACTACGTTTGTTGTTGCTTTTTTAAATGCTTTTTGTATATTGCCTGTCTGACAAGGTATTTCATAAGCTGAAAATATACAATTGCCAAACAGTCGGATATGTCAATGTAGACTAGAGATGAGCGATATTTCAGTACCGGTGACTTTGTCACTGTTACTTTGAAGTCACTGGTCACTGTAGCGACAGAAAAATATTTTTACCAGTGACAGTGACAGTGACTGCCTTCGTTCCAAAATATTCACACACAAATAATCGTTCCTGTCACTGACTTGTTACACGGTATTTCCTCACAAATATTCGTTCCTGTCACTGACTTGTTTCACGATACTTACACACAAATATTCGTTCCTGTCACTGGATTGTTCCCGCGCCATTAATTCGCTTGCGTATTTTTTTCACGTACATATTGTACAACAATCTAGGTTTGCAATAATTTTTAATTAATTATCTATGCAGTTTAAAAACCTGCTATGATATGTGATTAGACACATATGAGACATTTTCATTTGATTGTATATATTAATTATTATTATTAATTATTTTTATTAATTAATACACCATTAATGGGAACAGATTCAGCACTCTTAAAATTTGAATCGTTCAGAGATTAAAAATCTACCCCTAAAACTCGCTAAAACTTCTGATATCGTCGTTTACTTATATCAAAGTCACTGTGACTAAAAATCACTAAAAATCACAGTTTGCCCGTTTGTCACTTTCACTGCTGTCACCGTTCCTGAAAAATCACTGGATCGCTCATCTCTAATGTAGACGGCACCTAAAAATCAGTTGTTTTCATACAATTGACATGAGTATTGGGCTCTTTTTCTTCTGTAACATTTAAATTTCTAAAAAATCTAATAAATAATCATTCTATCATTGCAAAAAAGATCAAAAAATCATGGTTGCCATTATCGCAAAACTTCAAAATTTCACATAGAATTTTCACATTTTAAAAATTACTTTAAAACAGACGTAAAATACTTAAAGATGATATCTCTAGCAGTACACGACGTTTTTTGACGTATTCAGGACAATCCCAACAATTTTGAGACAATTCAAGAAATTTTCTTCTGAAATACTTGGGTCTTCAGTTGCCTGACAATTTCAAGTCTCATATTGCCTGACAATATTGCTATTATGAAATCTTCACATAAATTTGCTGATTTCCTAGCACATTTTCAATTTTTAAATACTCATATCGCAATCAATTTTAAAGATAATATATTTCGGTTTTTTTTGTAAAATACTTTGTAATATTTACTTTCAAAAACTGTTGAGCTTACTCTACATATTTAACAGTTTTTTTTCAATAATTTTTTTAAGAATAGGCTAAAATAGGAGAGAATTCTGCAGTTTATAGAGCATAACTTACAAACTCCAGAACTAAATTTAGATTTTCAAATAGGCGGAATCTTCCTCTAAAGACGCGTACCTGTTTTTCTTGCGTCTGGGTAACTTACAGCATTTTTTATGTGTCGAAGTCAGAAAATTTTATGAATACGGTGAGTATCGCTAATTGTTGTGGATTGTCTTCTTGCATACAAAAATTATGCAACAGGTAGGGGAATAAAGTAATTTCTGGGCTGGGAAATATGGGAAATTACCCTTTTACCCTTTTGAGAGAAACAGGTAATATTGGAAGGTATGTAGGTTGCTGACAGGTAGGTAGGGAAAAGTAGGTATGTTTATATATTTTTTAAAATTGTTTGAGTAAGTGTAAAAGAGGCGGTTAAAAGCATAATTATCAATTTTATGATCTTGTTGTCCATTATTTTTTTATATTTCAAAAAAGGTTTGAATGCAAAATCAGCCTGGATAGGAATATTTATAGGAATGCAAGAGTGGATTCTTTATTATTCAGTAATTATTCAAATAATGGCTAACTTCAGTTACAAAGATCTCGCGGATATTTATTTCTCTCGAAGGGAAGACGAAGATGTAATTTCACACATAACAAATCATCCGTGTTTTGCCCTTTGTTATGAAAAAGATATTGGCATCCATAATGGACAACTGCTGTGAACGATCGAAAAAGCGCAAACTTGGCAACATTACTGGAAAGGTTGTTGAAGCGAGCCCTAGGCAAACAAAAAGGATTTTAAAAAGCATACCATCTCCAAATAAAGACACAAAATTTACTCCAGAGTAAGCATTGGCCCCTTTTTGGATTTGAAGCTGACGAAAAGCCAGTATGTAGAACAACGCAAAGTTAAATTTTTAAATTAAATATACCCACTTAAATCTTTTTATTTCAGAACGTTTTATAGGATTTATCAGATTTTACAAAATATTGTTTGCGAAGAATTCAGTGAAAACGGGAGGTGCATCCATTCAACCGTTAATTATTCCCGTAATTTTTATTTGATTTTCATTGTCAGGGTATCAAAATAAAGCTAAAGCATTAAACACAAACACAGCAGCGAGAAGCAACTTCAAGTAAGGGCTGCAAGAAATAGCGTATCGTTAAACCAAATGGCAGAGCAGCATCTTCCGGCAGCAAAAAATTGCATATGAGAAAATCAAATGTAAAAATTTCGTTTGTTTACAAACAGCTTTGTAAAACAACAAAAATGCGTTTTGCTGCTGTCAAAACTCGAATTAGCTCGACAGCAAATTGAAGATTCAGCAGCAAGTAAGGGCAGCAAAATGGAAATGAAACTTTTTTCTCGATCTCCATAAGAGCCCATGTAATTTTGACAGTTGAGAAATGAAGTTGCTTCTCGCTGCTGTGATTGTGTTTAATGCTTAAAGATTCAACCTACGCAACAAAAAACCGCATCATAATATTCCAACGCGTTCAAAAGTTATTGATTTTTGGCCGCCTTTTTAAAATTCCAGCCACTGTGCGCCGTCGACGTATGTGACAAAACTGCAAAATTTTATATTTTCTGGTGCGTGTCGTTGCTTTTTGAGAAAACAACTATTTTGTAAACGACGTTTTCATCGACAGCAGATTTTTGACAATTCGGCCGAATTTTCGCACCGGATCTGTGTTTACAACATAATGGTCCAAAATAAAAAATTTTGATATCTCCAGTTACTGCGACATTTTAAATACTCATTTACCAAATACCTATCTTTTTCGGTTTAAAAAAAATTTTAAGTACCTTAGAACGCTTCAGGTAGGCCTCATCAACACGTTTGAGAACCGAGCTAATTCCATTTCCCACATTAAATTCTGCCATTGTTTAGCGCAGGGATAAAGCGATGTCACTTGATTAGAAAAACTTAACGGTAGCAATAAAGAGCTCTGTACCTTTCTTAGAAAAGTACGTAAACACGTATCAAAGACAACAAAATTTGGCACCAGAAATAATGAGATGCTAAGCTCTATTTTATCAGCTGATTAAAATTTATATTTTTTTATGAATAGACCTCTCTCCCGCCAAAAAATATGTCCAAAAAAATACTACCTACTTAGCACAAACGTATTAAGCCGAAATGGCAGTGCGTGCGTTATCAGATAAAAATTAAATTTACTCAAAACTTAAGCAATTGCTACAAAAATTTTCACTTTGAAGCATTCGCTCCTATCCGGATGCGAAAAGAAAAAACTTATTTTTACTAACATATCTAAACTGACTCGCGTCAATCAGACGCACCGTGTATGGGGCCTATTTATTACACACTGATTGAGATAGCCTTTACTGTTCTAGCAACGCAGGCAGCACCTCGCCGTATAATGCTGGGTTTACATTGTATGAATCAATTGATATGATGTATGAATTCTACTATAATTGCTAAAGTGAAAGAGAAATATTTGCAAACGAGACAGATATATTAGTTGCTATAACTCAAACAAACAAACAAGTAGCATTTTCATTCATTATTAAAAAATTAAAAATTTTACAATGGATATGTTTGGATTGTTAAGACGAAGATTTTTTAGATTTTCTAACGCCGCGAAAGCGCGTTAAAGGAAAGCAGAGTGTATCTAAGTGTATTAGAAACTACTACTTAGAGCGTGATTTTAGTGGTGCATTCCTTTCGTCTTTTCTTAATTTGAAAAGTGAGGATTCTTCGCTCTTTTTTCAATATTGTAGAATGCATAAATCCGATTTTGAAGAGCTATTGTGCATGGTAGCTCCACTAATAACAAAGAAGAGCATTGTTCGGAAACCGTTAATACCCTTTTCGAACCTTCATCGAAATCTTTTGATGTACGAGTTTTTTTTTTTTTTAATTTCTCCATTCTTTGCGCTTTCAAGATTTTCTATTGGATCGCCTACTGAGCACCATAAACTTTTTGATCTAAAATTGGAATGGTTTTATTTAAAAAGTTAACACAATAATTTATTTATTTTAGACTCCATTGGAGGACTTTATATACATATACATATATATGTATATATATATACATATATTCACATATCACAATATAGAATAAACCAAAATAATTGTAAAACGTATTCTCGTGTATGTAAAGTATCATCTAAAAACGTCATTTTATCCGCAAAAGGGAAATGTTTCTTCTCTCCGCTGGAACCACTTCGGGAACCAAAGTTCTTCCACTGGCTATAACGCGCAACGAACTTCACTTTTTTCCGGCAATTTTAATGTTTTCTTCAGTGATTGGAATTTCTATAAAAGGAGTTATTTAATTCCGTTAAATAAAAGCAATAATTTATTACCAAGTTCCTCTATAACTTCTTGCCACCATTTTGCACGCGAAATATTGTTTTTATATGATGCATCTGAGATGTCCCACAATGCAGGCTTAGCACGTATCAAATCAATGAATGAATCTTTTTTTATATAAAATAAAATTTTTAAACCCATTTTTTTTAATAATTTCAATTACAATTAAATTTAGCACTACTTTTCTATTTACCAACATTAAGATGCGACCAATCTTTCGAATTCATTGCTGACACAACAAAAAAAAACACGAAACGGTTTAAATAATTCCAGAGATACGACGTTCAGTGTTATTACAACTTCAATAAGTTACAGTTACTTTTATGGAGAATTTATAGGACGTCATACGATTGATACAAAAAGTTAAGCTAGTGTATCTTTCTGTATCAACTCCTATAACATTGATATGGAAGTCATACAGAAATGTGGAACAATTTTATAGCAAATCGGTACTTTTCTCTCGCTTACTCCAATGTTAAAACACATTTGACTTCGAGTGGACTCTCATTCTTTATACAGCGTATCAACTGATTCATACAATCTTAAACCCAGCATAAGCGTCTGAAAATTATCGGCAAATTAAAAAAAACCCTCCCTCATTGTCACTGCCAAAACTCTAAAGGCCGGCATAGTTCTTTCGAATTCCCTATAAAAAGGTATGCAAATAGAGAAGAAACAAAAACCTTTCTCTTCTTTCTTCCTACGCGTAAAGTAAAAAAAACGTATTTCCATGGATTCCACCAACAAAAATGAATCAACAAGATATGAGCTATTCTTCATCCGGTGTCTTCCAATTCATAAACGGGACGAATAATCTTTTTCTTTAGAGTTCAGTTGCATTCGTTCGTTAATGCTCGAACCTTTTCAATGCTGGACCTTTTTCTCGAAAATGCTTTCAGACGTCTCATGCAACCCACATACAACCCTCGGAAACCCACGTGCAACCCACATACAACCCTCGGAAAAGCGGCTCAGTAGAATCATAGTTTGACTCTTGAATAGTACAAATTTTGAAACTGATTTTAAACTAACTTCCCGATGAGCTGGAGACTTGAAATTTGAATCATAGATGAGAACTAGATAACAATGCAAACCAAGCATAAACTAACAACTCATGCCCACTTTAAGCGAGAAATTTGGGCCCTTTCAAAATGTTCGCTACAAATTTTTATATTGATTTCAAACCAGCTTTCCGGTACTCTTGAGGCTCGAAATTGGAACCATACCTTAGAACTAAATAACAATGCAACATAATTGATCTTAAACCAGGTTCCTTGTGACATTGAGACTTAAAATTTGAACCATAGCTTAGAACTGAATGAAAATGCAACATGAACCATAAACTAACCACTCACGCCCACTTTGGGGCAAGAAAATGGGCCCTTTTAAAATGTCGCTATAAATTTTGAAATTGATTTTGAACCAGCTTCCCATTTAGCTAGACTCGAAATTGGAACCATAGCTTAGAAGTAGATAACAATGCAGCATAAACCATAAACCAACCACTCAAGCCCACTTTGAGGCAAGAAATGTGGGATATTTTTAAAATGTTCGCTACAAATTTATGTTATTGATTGGCAAAACCAGTTTCCCGGTAAATTGGAAAACCGAAACTTTAACTCAGAACTACCCACGCCCACGAAATCTTGAAAAAATGCGGTGTTTAAAATTTTGAATGATTTTCGTTAAACTTTTTAGTTCGTTGTAAATACGTTTTATATCATATAAAATTTTTTTTTTTATTCGGTACCATGGTTTTATATTTACCGATGTGTATATACTTATACATGTTTGGCTCTTTAAAAAAATAATTTAACACATCGGGGGGAAAAATGGCTTTTAACTTCAGAAAGGTTGCTGATCCTTGCTAGTATATACTAGAGAGCAGCACAAGCTAGCTTGAACCATAGCTTGAAGCATTGAAACTGACATAAAACTGAGACTGAAAACTGCTTAAAATGAAAAATCGGAAAATAGAGTTTTTCTAACATCAAATTAAGTTTTTTGTTTCTTGCAAATTATTTGATTTTTTTATGTCCTCTTTGTTTTTAACTCAATCTTTACATATACATACTAACGGGTCTGTTCTCGTAGTCAGTTTCTTAACCTTCTTTAAAAACGGCAGAGAAATGTTTAAATATTTTTTTTAGTTAATTAGGAAAACTTAGCTAATTACTTAATTAGTCTAAATAGGAAAAAATTATCCAAAAGTCATTTGGTAGCTTTGGTAACCTCCCAGATCAGAAACAGGGAAGAGTGCCTCAAGGCACTTTTGCAGGTTTAGCTTAAAAAAAAACATACTGATTATTTTTTTAAAGGTTCATCAGTTATTTTTTATTTTTTTTTGGTATTCTCTTCTATTTGAACAACACAAATGAACATACACTTTTCTTAAAAGTGACTTTTTACAAAATTTGCACCACCTTTTGCCATCTTTTTCGACAACCAATCGGAAAGTGGTCAATGCTGTCGAAGCGGATATCATCAACCGGATGCTTTCCCTTTTTACCAACTCTGCATTGTTCTAATGATCTGTGATAGGCATTTGTGATCTTCTAACTGATTTCATCTGGCTCGTAGTTTCGATCAGTCAAGACGGATAATTCTGAATGTCTATAAGAGATCGTCATTTTTAACGATATTTTCAAATATATCTATATATATAAAAGAAAGTGTCCGAAGCGATGTAATCCCATAACTCGAGAGTGGCCGAACCGATTTTGATGATTTGTACTTTGATGGAAAGGTATTTTCTCAGTACGGGTTTTAAAAAAAAAAAATAAAAAAAAATCGAAAACAAAAGGTCAAAAAATCATAATTTCAAAATGTCTTATTTTGACCACCCAGCGTGTTACGACAGTTTTTTTTTCGATTTTTTTCAATTTTTTTTTCATTTTGTATCTTTTGGATTATGAAAGTTGAAGTGGCATTGTTAGAATTGCATTGTCTTGCAATAGTTTCGTTGTAATTTTGGGTGGGACGAAGTCCGCCGGGGCTACTAGTAACGTATAAAATATAACGAATAAAAATATACACCACACCGCAACAGTGCCTTAAGACACTATTCAGTTTTCGGGTCTAAACACGCATATAAATTCGTTTTTTTTTAAATTAAATTGAATAAATTGAAAGCAAAATACTGTACCTTTTCAAACAAAAATTTTTTACTCAAATCGGTTTAGAATTTCACATTTCGCATACAATCAAACTATATATGTATGTTAAACAATTCCCTAACAAATGTTGCAGTAAAAAAAATACCGTTACGCGGTAAACGTTATTTTTGAGATGCGTGCCTTGAGGCACTCTTAACGGTTAGAGGGTTAAGCTGACGTCCTAGTGCTGGCATCGTGAAGCGCCCTCAAAAATTACCCTCAATTACAAAACACAACCTCGCAGTGACAGCAGCAGCGAGCAGAATTTTATACACAAGCTTATGGGGACAGCCACTGCGCCAGCCAAACAAAGAACATAGATTCTATTCCTGCAGCAGTGATTTTGTTCAAAGAGCGAGAAAAAAATGGTGCACACCTTTTATCTAAAATCCCGAAAAATTTGTATAGAAAAAGTGAAGGAAAACCATATGATTTTGACTTAAAGAAATAAATTTAAATTAATTAAAAAAAATTGTTACCATTTAAATTCAATATGAATTTAATAATTGAAGAAGTGCGTCAGAAGGAGTTCTTATGACTTGATTTCTGAACATTATAAAAATATTGTTCTTAAGTATACAGTTTGACTAACTACTAAAATTTTAAAAAAGGATTTTGGAACAAGTTAAGAATAGGTGCCTAGCTCCGATTTTTTTTATAACCCTAAACCAGAGTGCGGAATGGCTCACGAGCGAGCGGCTCATTTCGTCTCACGCTCGCTCGTGAGCGAGCCAAGCAATTTCAAATGGCTCACGGCTCACGAGCGTGAGCTAACAAAAAATTTTTGCAGTTCAAGCTCGTGAGCTGAATTTAAGTAACAAACACTGTGAATATTAAGTCAAGCGACCAACTACTTTTAGAGTTTTGCGGCCATTAACATGTGTAGGCTCAATTTTTATATATTTTTGTGAATTTTTTACAATATTTATTTTAAATTGATTATGTAAGTAAAAATAAGTTTTAGAGAAAAACGCAACACTGATCCTTTCTTTCTTTCTTTATTACCTTCTTTATTTGACGCAAAACGCAACATTGTTTACACGCGGCAGGCAGAGAAGTAGGAAAATTTTTCTACTTCTCTACCCACTGCTCTGCCCGTGCTGCCTCAATTTTCCTATTAGCAATACATGTAATCTACTCGTTTTGGTTTCTCTGAAGCGCTTCATACCACCATTGGGCGTGAGCCATTAGTCGACATCGCTACTCGTCAAGTTTATTTTTTTGGTTGAAAACTAAGAAAACATAAAACTTTGATAAAACTCTTTTCCTATACAACTCTGTCAAGCGACATCTGCTATGCTGTAGCGATATTAGTAGAATTTTTTTATTATATACAATTTTATTGTTGCCAAGCAATTTTGTGTTTGCGCTTCGAAAAAAAGCTATCGCTTATCAATAAAATTTTTTGATAATGTAACATGTCGGCTTTTTGAAATGTTTTATTAATTCTATTATGACTAAATAGAAAAAATTTTAAAAATAATACACACATTGTACTATAAATTTATTAATTATGTAAACCAAAAGCGTTGCAGGGAAAAGTTCACAATATGCTACTTTGAAAAACTATTGAGAATTTTCAGAGCTTTTGGTTGTCAACTTTACTATGTTAACTCGTTCGTTAGTAAAGATTCTTCACATTGTCATGAAACTGGACTTCGAGAATAGACCTGATAATCCAATCGTTTGTAAAATAAATATACAGTTGACATTGACGAATTGAAAATAGAAGGTTTGGGCACAGCCAAACAAGGTGGACAGGCTTTTGAACAATTTAAAAAATATCAATCTATTGTACATTACTCTCCTGGCTTTCTTTCCAAATTCTTCGCTTTCACTGTTGTCACATTGTTAGTGACTCTAAAACGTTGAATTTCTGTAAAGCGACATTTACAGGGGTATTCTGAGAGTCACTAACTATTGAATCGTCTCGAAGTTGCATTGCAAACAACAACAGACGATTTTTGTCCTGATAAAACAGCAATGCTAACACGGTTTTTTCTTGGTCTAAAAATATGCTCATGGATGACACCATTCTTTTTCATATTTTTTGCCTGCGGCGCAAATATGAAATTATATGAAATTGAAAAATTTTTAAGAAAAATCGCGCGATTTTTGTTCAAAATTTTTCGCCTGCGGCGCTTAATTGATATTGAAAAATGTTAAATATTTCATTTATATTTGTTTCATACAAAATGCTTAATAACCATACAAACAAATCGCAAATTGAATATTGTTTCCAGTTTACAACAACAATACCAAGAAAAACGATAACTGGCGTCATAGCTTAAAAGACCCAACGGTGCAAACTCAGTACGTTCGCATTATTAAAAATATGTATAGTAGTAAAATTCTAAATTGGTAGTTTATAATTACGTTTAAAAATGCGTTTTCTCCGTAAGTACTGCACCGACTTGTATGAAATAAATTTTCTCAGAAAGCTTAAAATATATGTTATCTTATTTTTAGTATACTTCCTTGGGTTAATTACACATTTTTCTTTGGAAAAACTTATTTTATCAAAAAAAATAGTATTAAAAACCTTAAGTTGCGTTTATTTATAAAACTAAACATATTTCGATAAAAAGTTATTTAACATAAATTAACGATATTTTTATTAGCTTTCTAACGGTACTAATAACATCTAAATATCTTCTAGTTTTAGAGATATCAAGGGTTTTTTTTTCCAATTTCAAAGGGCTCTAGCCCCGCCTCCAAGGGAGAGCGACATTTTTTTTTTGGCTTGTTGGGGTCAGGAAAAGGGGCACTAACAAAAAATTAAAAAAAAAAATTGGAGTCACTTGTCTAAAGTAAATATGTTCCATTAATAGAAATACTCAAGTTCTCCAATCTCAACTGTCAGCTAATGTGCTCCCGAATGTCATCAGAGGTTGTATCAGGAGCACAGCGAGAAATAAAAATTTTTTTTTCGGTTGCAGAACCATTAATTTTCTTGATTAATATTAGATTATTATTAATTAATTATTTTTAATTAATATTTAGACAATATTTTTAAATTTATCGAAATGCAAATCCTTAAATATCTCGATTTGAAGACAAATGGACTTAGACCACTATCAACACAAACGATACATATCGCACCCCGGCAAGAAGGCGGTCAACTCAGAAAATATAGTTCTTGGGAAATCCCATTTTAGTGTTTTTTGTTTCATACAACTGGTACTGGAAAACCGTGGTATTTTGCCCCATATCTCGGCAAGCAACTGCACAATAATTATGGGGTTTTTATAGCAGGTAGGGTTATTTACTGCCGGTATTTTTGCATACTTATCTCATTTTCGTAGAAATCAGAGTTGTGATAATAAAAATAAAATATAATTAAAATAAATTTAAAATAATTGCAAGCTGTGCAATTAATTTTTTTTTATTATTCAAGTTTTCTGTACAGCTTTTTACCCTAATATGCAGCAAACAGCTAAAATTAGAGCAGTTTACATATTCAGAAAATTATCTGGAAACTCAAAAGTCACATCTCGGCCAGTAAGTTTCTTGTACACCGAAGCAAATGTATCCACCTGCAAGAAAAACGAAATTTTAAACAAAAAGGAAATATGTTTATCATAAAATTTTAAATAGATAAGTTCTAAAACCTAGAATGGTCTAAATTGGTTTATCTTGTCATTAATACCAATATATAATATATGTAGAAGAGCAGTTTTTGAAATAAATTTTTTTCATTTCTGAATATAAATACAAACACAAAAGAATATTGGTGGTAAGAAGGTGTAAGAAGAACCAAGCTTTATGAATTCATAATATGTTTAAATTATATATATATGTATATGCGTAGCCGTGAATAATAACAATCATCCATATTTATGGTTACAATCTTTACAATTACAACCATAAATTATTATAATTATAGCTGTTATAAATGGGAACATATTTATAGTTACAATCATCCGCTTAGCGTAATCTAAGCAACAAAAAATCTTCTATAGAAATAAACTTTAGCAGATCGAATGACCATTTCGGAAAAAGTTGTTCTAGTAATTTTGCTTCAAATATACAATTTAATTCTGAAAAATGATTTGTGTTCCATTAATTGGATTTTGTGTGATTCCGAGTCCACCATCTTAGACTAAAATATATTCTATAAAATGGGCGGGACACGCCCACTTATATACTATACCATATAATGAGGTGTTTGGTAGGAAAAGCGGTGTTGTAGATGAGTTAATAGATCATAATGTGCTTCCTGTAAATTAAAAAAAAGTAGGTGTCAACCACCCACTTTTTATCACTTCGACAGATGCGGGTGTAGGGTATATGAGCTTTGGCCAGGCCGAAGAAAACGCTCTTTCTTGTTTTATTTTTAAATTTTAAAGCTTTTAAATTTTATTAAATTCTATTTAATGCAGAATACATAAAATTGCTAATTAAATTCACCCTTTTGCTAATTAAATTCATATTTTGCAAATTAAATTCATCCTTTTGCAAATTAAGTATAGGATTTTCCAATACAGACGAGAAGAGTTGACAGTCTGTGGTGGCAATGTTGTTTTTACGGTGTCTATTAAATCTATTGTTTATAATTCAGTCAGGCATGCTAAATTACACGATTGAGCATCACGTTCAAATGATAAAGGTATGGGCAACAATATCGTCGACCCCTCTTTATTGGAAAATCCTATACTTGATTTGCAAAAGGGTGAAATTGATTTGCTAAAGGATGAATTTAATGTGAAAAACCTGTACAATGCAATTTATTTTGCATTAAATCGAATTTAATAAAATTTATGGAAATAAAATTTTAATACTAACAGTTTTAATACTAATACCCTATTGATAATAAATTGTTATTTGTTTCCTAACTCATGTTAGTTAACACATAGTTTGCGCATTTATACAATAGTTAAAATTTCTTATTAATAAAATATATGTTTTCACACATAATAGGTCTGCCCGTTTACTTTCCTAGTAAAAAATAGTAAAAACTTCAAATTTTGTAAACATAGAGAATTTTAACCAACAGTTATCGAACACGTTTCCAGTGAAAAATAGAATGTCAAAATTTTCATTCGAAAGTAAATAAAAAATTTTATGTTTCACCCTCACAAATGAAATATCGACAGTTCAAACAGATCGTGAAATGTTATTAGGCTTTCGTTCTCACTTGCGTAAGTTCTCTCAGTTATCGAACGAGTTCTAGGAAAAATAGTAAAGTTAGTGCTTTCTAGTACTAGCAAGCACGTTATCGAACGATCCTAATAACTAACTGACGTTTTCTTAAAATATATTTGTATGAATGGGCAACATTAATGTCATTTGTGTGACATTTTTCAAACAAATATTCAAAAATTAATTTTCAACAATAACGTGTCTGTGTGAAATGGAGAAGCATGAAGATGAAGGCAAAGGCGGCAGAATCATCTTATAAAAAGGCCAGAAGCCAAACTGGAGGTGGTCCACCACCAAAGTCTCACGCCAAAGAGGATCAACAACTTATTGACATCATTCCAAATGAGTTTAAAATTGATTTTAACGAATTTGATACTGATGGAACAGCTCTGCAGGTTTATGATTTATCCTTTATAATTTTACACATTTTTATCACACTTCTAATTAATTATCAGGAATCAGCAGGAATTGGCGAATGGGCTTATGACGGTATGCAAGTTATTGAAGAAATGTCTGAGGAAGAACATAACAAACCAGAAAGGCTCGTGACAGATGTCCAAAAGGGAAAGAAGACGAAGGAAGCCAATAGAAAACGGCTTAATGTAAGAAGATGGCCTGAAAAACGTTAATTTTGCATTTGAACGAAGATTTCAAGATTTTAATGCCATTCAAACAGAATTAGATATTTTACCATGCCCTTTAACGTAGTTGGGAAGCAGTTAAGCCGGTTTTGCAGCTTGACTTAATTAAATTACAATCATCTCAAGCAGTTGTTTCTCAATGTTCTAAAATCATTATCGAAATAATGTTTAATTTTATGTTTAATGTTTATTACTGGCCCGTACAATTTTTTTTTTGTTTTTTGGCCCGCTCCTAAAAAAGTTCGCCCATCCCTGTATGACATCCTGTAGAGTCTACGTTACACGTTGCCGCCACACGAGAAGTAAACAAAACACTGAAAATGAGTGACAGAGAAGTAAGTGATGAACAGATTAAGCGTACAAATTTTTCGCTGGAAAAAATTTCAGCCGCTTTGTCAGCCCTTCTGACCTTTCTACCCCCTCAGACAAAAAACCCTCAAAAAGCCAACACCGCTTGACCGCTCTGAATGCAACCTATGTAAAATATGGATGATTACCCCATCGATAATTGGGACAGCAAAGCAGTAAATTTCAAGGCATAAGACTTTAAAGGATCTGTTACCAACAAATGGAATTATTTTCTTGTAGCAAGAAAGCAATTACGAGGTGTGGTTAAATAATTTGCGTTCTTTATGACCATAACTGATCTTAAAATTGAGTTACTTAAAATCAAAATAAGCCCAGAACGCTGAATTTTTTCTAATACAGTATTAATATTTACATTACACAAATACAGCAGTATTTGTATATTATTATAATACAAGAGTGCCTGCCGTTGTCTCCCGCATTTATGAATTAGAGGACTGCATGAGACGTCTCGAAGGGTTGTTCAAGATCTCTTGAAAGTTTCAGGGGTCTTTTAAAATGCTTCTATTGCTTTTAAATCAACGCTTGATTTAAAAACATTGCCACATATGCTTCCGATAGTCGATTCGAAATCACTGGAAGCACTGCATCAACGCAAAAATGTTGCTATGTCAGTTTCGAATCATTCGAGACGTCTTATGCCTCAACCCACTATTATGAATTTACGAATTTTACTTGAAAATTTTAATATATCCATTACTCAAATTGTAATAATTTTAAAGTAAATATCTTAATTTTACTTTAAAAGATTTTATATCTTAGTGTATCACTGCGAATTTTATACAAAGAAACGAAAAAAAACTCTTCCTTATTTGCTAAAAGGAAACTACGCAATGCACATTTTCTAACAAAAAAACCTAGGAAATGAACGTATGTATGTATGTATCTAATATATACTAGTTACACTTCGTATGTATGTGTATCCTTTCATTTGTACGAGTATTTTGTTTCCAGCAGGGCAGTAGCAGGAATTTTACTGCAACGCGAAAAAGTTTTGGCAGTAAAAACTGTTCAAACGATGTGTGCATTTTTCTAGTTCAAACTCTGGTACTGAAGGCGAAACATATATTCGCCTGTAGTAACTATGACTTTCGCATCACAAGTGTTGCCAGATCGAACACTAGTTGCCAATCCTTTTACTTAATTTACTCACCTTGTGTACATATACTAATAAAATCTAAAAATGAAGTGTTAATGAACCCTTCAAATAATTTTTGGCCAATTGATTACATGCTACTACTCTTTAGGCTGGTCCAAATGACACTAACTACGTGTTACTAGTTACATCTATGATTCCAATTAATGCAGAACTGGAACAGTAAACAAATGAGAACGAATTTTCTATGGAAACTGAAATTTATATAAAAAACAAATGTTTTCCATAACAACGGGGCTTATAAATTTTTGTTTATTTTTCATATCAATTTAATTGTGAAAATATTTTTTCGAGAGAGCTTTGTGTGGCTGTTAACATGGATGGCATACATGGGAAAAGAAACTTCAAATCATTTCAAAACCTGCATGAGGTTTTAAAAGGTAAACGATCAAAACAATAACTGACGATATGATTATATTACGAGTATGTACGATTATTTCTCTTTTCAGCTGCAATATCTGCAAACCATCCCAATCCGGAAAATTTTCTTAGAGAAGCCCTACAGACCGTAAAAAGACGGCACTTTAGAATGGTTGCAGAAGAAGAAAGTTACCCCGCCAACCTCAGAACAGCTCAACAGGCCGTAAAAAGGCAATATTTTAAGGTTTCTAATTTATTTATTTAGAATTCTAATTTATTTATAATTTATTTATAATCGTTATAAATATATTATAAACATTACAAATATTCAATGTAAATTCTTAATTTAATTTGTTAATTAAACAAACGAATTTTTTTACTGTTATAATGTTAAAATTAAAATATTCTTGGTTTAATTGTTAATTTAATAATGTTAATTAAATTTGTATCCTTCGTAAAAGGATTAAATTAAATAATCCTTCGTAAGTAGTGTATGGATTAAATACAAAAGAATAACATAAAAATTAGTCCTATGTAACTAGCCCATTGACTAGTCCAGTGTAGCTGATCCGTGGACTAGTCCTATGTAGGTGGTCCATGGACTAGTAATATAGGACTAACCCATAGGGTAGTCCTATGTAATGCAGACGTGGGTCAATTGATCCATTCCTAGGACAGCCCTGTAGAAATGTATGTAGTTGTTTTGTATGGAAAAGGGTCAGTACGTAACTAGTTTTGGTTACGTTGTAGGCAGTGGCGTAGCTAGGGTTTATGCCGCCCGGGGCGATTCATCAAATTGCCGCCCCAATTAAGTGCTAAAATTTTGTAGGTAAACTTATTTTGTGTTATTATTTCGTTATTATTTATTAATTTTTATTAAACATTAACAGAAAAAGATAGAAGATATATCCGATATTGCTGACCGATATTGCAATTTTTCCATTTTTCTAAAATACGCGAGCACACCAGCTTCCACACGCGGTCAAAACAAAACTACGAGTCCGATTCGGCTAAAACTTTGACAGTAGGTGTCTACAAGAATGTACTACACGATAGTGATTCTCTGGCGATCGTGGCAACCATCGGGTGGTGAGGCTAAGTACTTATCGGACTGCCCTCGTATCTAAATACGGGAGACGGACAAAATCCCGACCGTTTTTAGCAATCCCGAACGACAAAATCCCCACGCGACAAAATCCCGAAACGACAAAATCCCAAAAAAATGGCATTGCATAGCGTTTTTTTATTGCTTTTCGTAAAATAAGCGCTATATCCGCAATTTTCCGGGGAGTTCTATTGGCTGAGAGTAAACTTAGCAGCAAACACAACGGTTTGTTCACCAAGAGTTACAGCTCCTGCCGCGGCCGAAGGCCGCCACATGCAAAAACTCTGTATGCGAAAATTATATAAGCAGCGAAGCCGACGTTCTGCATACCCAGGGTTACTACCCCTGCCGCGGCCGAAGCCCGGCACGCAGAAGGACCCTGGATAGAAAAAAACTTTCCAGCAAGATGGTTCTGTCGGTTGAGAATTTTAATCCCTGCCCCGGCCAAAGCCCGCCATGCAGAATGACACTTTTTGCCTGCACAGAAGGACCCTGGATAGAGGAAGACTTTCAGCAAAAAAGATGGTTTTGTCGGCCGAGGGTTTTAATCCCTGCCCTGGCCGAAGGCCAGCACGCGGAAGGACCCTGAGTAGAGAAAGACTTTTCAGCAAAGAAGATAGTTTTGTTGGCTGAGGGTTCTTATCCCTGCCACACAATCAGTGCAAGAATTTCGGGATTTTTCCGGATTTTGTCGTTCGGGATTTTGTCTTTCGAGATTTCGTTACCAACCCTCTAAATACACATGTTTTTATAATACGAAATTAATAAAATAATAAATTATGAAAATCAATATGAAAATTTTCTTAGAGGTACAATTTAATTTTGCCGCCCCCGAAATCGTGCCGCCCGGGACGGACCGCCCCCACCTCCCCCCTCTAGCTACGCCACTGGTTGTAGGTAGTGATATCACTAATGTTTTTTCTAGCCCCATTATTTGCTGGGAAGAATAACTTGCGTAATTTTTTTCTACTACAGCCTTATATATAGACGCATAGGTAGCGCATGTGATCTTTTGACTGATATACTGTTCATTAAAGATACAGCAAATTAATTAAAAAGATTTTTTCTTTCCGCAATATTATGAAAACCCATTTCGATATTAAAAACGAATGGGTGGCAAAATAGCGGATGTGGTGTTTTATCTTGCAGCATTTTGGTATAATTTTTTTCCAGTATGAACATGAGACACTTAAATCTAATTTAATTAATAAATGAAGATATACATAGAACTCAGAGAGAAGGCAATAACATTTTGACATTGTAGACTTTTACTTGTAGATAAATTCCTTTATTATTAATTGAATAAATTAACTGATTGGTAAAAATAACTATATGTATAATTAAAATCCGTAATTTTAGAATGAACTTTAGTGGCTGAGAAAAATCGTTTATCAATCCGTCTCGAAAAACGCACCGTTATCGAGATATTCCATTGTCTCAAGATAAAAAACACCCGGTATATCGATATATCTTCTATCTATATATGTATATAGAAATGAATGTTTGTTTGTTTGTCTCTTATGCATTTCTAAACCGATCATCCGATTGCGATGAAACTGGGATATGTTGTTGTGCGCCTACCCGCGAAGGTTTTCACCAAAAGTGGGAACTCCGCCCTCTAAGCGGTTAAAAGGGGTGTAGCATGGTCTGAAATGACCAAAAATAGCCATAATTTCAATACTACCAGACACAGAAAGCTGAAATTTTCTTTGGTGATTTTGGCATTGGTCTTACGCCGTTGAAAAGACTTAAGAACACATTTTGCAAAACATGACCCCCTAAGTCTTTAAAATGGGCGTGACACAGTCTTTTGCCCCAACAATTTTTTTCACCAATCAATAAGAAATATCGGGAAATATACATAATTTTGGTCATGGTGGGAGGTTAGTATCAACCACCCAAAATGGTCACACCACTGGATAAGAAATATCGGAAAATATACATAATCTTGGTCATGGTGGCGACCACACAAAATGGTTCGTTGGTAATCGCATCACTGGCTGAACCGATTTGGCTAGTTTTTTTAAAATGTTTTTCATGGTCCGAATAAGGTTTTCAGGGGATTATTTCTTTAAAATAATAGGAACGAAACAAACGAGAAAAAGGTTGAAGAATTATTTAATATTCGTGACTGACAGTAACTCCGTGACGCTAGGTGCCGAAGCGAAGCCGTGGCCGAAGCGAAGCAAGTTCTCGGGAAGCTAGTACACATTAATAATAATTAATAGTTTAATAACTAATTTTTAGATCATCGCATAAATAAAAAATTTATGAAAACATCAAATGTATCCAAGTTGATTGAATATACATACTTATATAAATATATATTTGTTTTCCTAATAAAAACACGTATCGTCGTTTAACCGCGTACTAGCTCCGGCATGCCTTCGATAATAATAATAATAAATTATATAATTGCAGCTGATTTCTCTTGACAATTTAATATCTGCAAACATAGAGAAGTTTAACAATTGAAAAAATTGGTAATTTGCTTTTTGTTTTGCAAACTTCTTCTTCTTATTTCTTATTCTTATTTAAGCCTTCGGACACATCTTTCTTCATCTTTGCTCTCATAGCATTATTATCCTACCGGAATTCTTTAACCTCCTTTAATAAAAGCACATATTCACTAAATAATTTAGCATATTATTTCCCAATGTTTGATATCTTTGCACGAATTTTGTAAATGTTCAGAATACGTTATATTTTTGCCCCTGTCGTTGGAACTCGCCACGCCTTAAATTTTTCAATGAGATTAAACGTTTCAAATCGTCGTCGCTGGAGTGCTTCTGGAAGAGATTTATCACGTCAAGCTTGAGCTTCGGGCGTATGAGGTTTTCCACAACGTGGTTAACAGTACAGATATTCGATGCAATCACTCGCAGTTCTTGAACGGAATCGTTCCACTTGAGCTGTAAGTGTAGTTAGGCATTATTTTGGTTGACATCAACCAGCTTGTGATCCATTTTCATAATGTGTTTATTGTAAATCTCGAATTCGCGTGGCTCAATTTGGCCCCTAATCTCAGCGATTTGCTATATATCAGCGGTAATGCAATTAAAAATCTCGCTCCCAACTGAGCCGTTGTTTCGATTATTTTAAGAGTAGTACTATGTATGTGTATAAGCCATAAAATGTTATTATTTGTCAGACCACACAATAACCACGTAAATATCGCTTTTTTAAAATTGGCATATTTTGTGTATGGTTTTTTAAGAATTTATTTTCTCGAAGATATGGGAACCATTTTTTTTACCTCTAAATAAATATTGCAGATTTTTTTTTAAAAAAAGTAAGAGCGTTAGCTTTGACCAGGCCGAAGCTCATATACCCTACACCCGCATCAGTCAAAAGGAAGATTAAAGTGGGTGGGTGACGCCCACTGAAAGAAAGTTCGGACACATTAAAGAAAATTTTCGGAGTGGTAGGAAACATGAACGACACCGCACACATTAAGATCCGGACCTACATATCCCTACAACAGAATTCTTGTTTTTTCTTTATTTTCCAAATTTGTTGTTTCCCACGTGGAAATTCTAATTTCAGCCGTCAGCCGTGGTTAAAAAGAAAATTTTGCGTTGGTATTCATCGTGGGAATTACTGACAACTCTGTTACCACATGGATATATTTTCAAACAGATTCCACATTAAATTGGCGATGACCTAGTTGGGAAGGAAGGTACCCAGAAGACACGCGTAGAAAATACACATTGTCTTTCAGTCACCCAGTCAAACTTAAAAAGGAGGTCACGCGCAGTGTAACGAGATGGCAAAAAATCAAAATAATAAAAATACGATTTTTCCAAATATTGATGCTGATCAATAAAGGATACTTAAAATAAGGAAGAACAAAAATTGTTTTTTTAACTATTTTAACTTTGGATTAAAAGGTTTTTTTTTGTTTTTTAACAAGGTTTTAAGGCCGGTTTACACGCACATGCAATTTGCGACAATCCGCATAAACTAGTCAGTTGGCGCAAGTAAATCGTTACATGTAAATGAAGGCCTAAGGTTGGCACAAGTAAAAAAATTTGACTTGAGTAAAATCTGTTCTGCTAGAAAATTTTAAAAATTTTCGAACAAAATCGAAAATTAAGAAAACACAAATTTTTTTGTTTTTTTTTCTGTCAGATTGTCTAAAAACTGTTCAGAGAGTGATTGAACGTTTGAACACGAACATTGCTTTCAGTTCATTTGTGCCAATTGCATGTAAAAATCAGTTGGAGCAAATTGCATAAGCGTGTAAACCGGCCTTTATGCATGTTTAATACATTTTTCTTGTAAATAATTGTAAATACTATCGCGCATGTCACGACAAAACCATGAATGAAACCAAAAATGTATTTTGGAGTATGGACAGACATGGTCATTCATCCAAGTGTTAAGGGAGTGTTTCAAATAGTCAAAATGCTTACATACAATTTAATAAAAGCAACTGAGAAATATTTGAATTTTATGTTTGTCCATTTTGACTCCTCTGATTTAGTAATCAAGCAATCAGCGAAAACACTAGGACATTAGAATTTCAATTAGATATAAAATCTATAGTAAATTCCATACGAGGACAGCTCTTTGCGTCTCAGATGGGACATTTTTTTTCGGCTTGAATTTACCGTTGCACAAACTCTCCAATTTTGTTATTGTTTTTGGCGTTGAACCCAAAAAACACAATTTTCCTCTCTCTCGTCTAATTTAAGAGTTATAGCCCTTTAAGTTTGAAATTTTCCCGTCTATATCTCCTAAACTAATAAATATGTTCGGATCATATAGGTACCGATGCAAAGATATTAATATATCTTTCATTTATGTTACCTGTCATTTATGTGGCCTATTCGTGCCACTGTAATTTGTGTATGCTAGCACTGAAATTTTTTCTAGTACACAAACTAGTGTGCACAAAACGTTTTGAAACACAGAACGGGTTTCAAAACTTTTTCGATTTGCAGTAACAGTTTTTATTGCTACTGCTAAGCTGGAAATAAAATTGACAGTCGAAAAAGACTCAGCAGTTTTAATGCCAATTATTGCTAAACAGATATAAGAGAAGGATACACATACGAAGTGCACATATATGTACATATATTAGATACATACATACATACGTTCAACCTTCTCCTAGTCTTTTACTTAGAAAATGAGCATTGTTTTCAATTATTGTGGCCCGGATGTGGGCAATTTACAACAAAAACAAAGTAAGAGAAGGACGATAATTGAATAACGAATAAGTATGTTTTTGCCTTTGCTTTGCCTATGCCTTTGGAGTTTGAGCGGAGGGAAAGTTTTTTCGTTTGTTTCGTTCCTCTGGAGTTTGAGCGGAGGGAAAGAGATAACAACAGCAAACAGCTTAATAGTGTTGCAATAGATTTACAACTGCTTCTTGTTGTTTTTCTGCCAAAAGAAATCCTTCTCTAGACGATACTTTTATTCGTTCTATTGTAAACTTGATTTCCACAGACGTACAGACATTGCTAAATCGACTCAGGTGATTTTGAGCCAGAACATACATACCTACCACGCCTCCTTTAATGCGTTACAAACAGAAGCACAGAGAATAATCCCTCATCCCTTTGGGTGTAGGGCAGTGATGGCGAACCTATGACCCGTGGGTTACAGATTGACCCACGCCACGTTTTTATATGTCCCATTAAATAGTAGCCATTTCCCAAAGGCCCATTTTCCATTTTCTGGATAGGTTTAATCAGTTTAAACATATAGAAAATACAATGAAATTTATTTTGCAAAAAAGTAGAATTCAACAAGATCTATCGAAATAAAATTTAAAATTTTTTTTTACCAAATTTTTTACCTATTGTCAAATTGAAATACGTGTATAAAATTAGTTTTTTTAATTTGATCAAAGCTGTAAAATTTAAAAACAATATATAATATTAACCCACACGGAAAAAAGTTCGCCATCACTGGTGTACGGTATAAAAACAATCCTACCTACCTACCTACCAAAAAAGCGTCAATGCTTTTTGGCATTGACGTCTACCAAAAGACGTCAATGGTTGCATTCAGAACAGTCAAGCAAAGTCAGCGAAATGATAGTTTGCTTTCTGAAACGTCAGAAACGTCAGAAGGGCTGACGAAAACCTTAACAACTTCGTCAGCCCTTCTGACCTTTCTACCCCCTCAGAAAGCATAAAATTTTTTTGCCGACTTTGCTTGATCGTTCTGAATGCAGCCAATGTTAAAATTATTTTAAGTGTACTTTCTGCTTACAATAGCAAACAATAGTTGCATTCAGAACGGTCAAGCGGTGTTGGCTGGTTCTTGTCAGCGTAAATCATCGGCGTAAATCTGAATGCGTTGCTGAGTCGTTGCTCATAGATTACAACATTTAAACAACAACAACACTTCATTGTCAAATTACACGTTGCCGCCACAGAAGTAAACAAAACACTGAAAATGAGTGACAGATCAGAAAGTGCTGAGCAGATTCAGCGTACAAATTTTTTGCTAGAAAAAATGGCGACTGCTTTGTCAGCCCTTCTGACCTTTCTAACCCTTCAGACAAAAAACCAGCAAAAAGCCAACACCGCTTGACCGTCCTGAAGGCAACCAATGGCTGCGTTCAGAACAGTCAATCGGTGTTGGCTGGTTCTTGTCAACGTAAATCATGTTCTCTGAACGCGTTGCTGAGTCGTTGCTGATAGATTACAACATTTAAACAACAACAACACTTCATTGTCAAATTCCACGTTGCCGCCATACGAGAAGTAAACAAAACACTGAAAATGAGTGACAGAGAAGTTATGAGCAGATCCAGCGTATAAATTTTTCGCTAGAAAAAATTGGGACCGCTTTGTCAGCCCTTCTGACCTTTCTACCCCCTCAGACAAAAAACCAGCAAAAAGCCAACACCGCTTGACCGTTATGAACGCGGCCAATATTATCATTTTAAAATGTTATATCTACTGAACATAAGTACATACATATTTAGGGGGTTATTCCTGAACGCCCGGGCCTTGAAGGCCCAGGAGTGACTGGCGAGTCCCATCAGTCAAAACATACATATTTTGAGGGTATGGGACGATTCTACGTAAGGATTTTTGTTTATTTTTCTTTGTCTGTCATTTGTTGTATTTCACTATACCAACTCAGACGAAACATTGTTACCAAGCTTGAAGTATTTTACATATTTCTTTAAATAATTTTTAAAAATGTAAAGATTTTGCAGCGAAAATTCGCTTTAGTGGTATCTGGTAACATCGGTTTGCTGACATGTCTTATCAGCTATGTTAGCTGGTATACAGAAACCTAGGTGTAGAAAAGAGACTTCAGTGGAACTTTGTTTCGGCTGTGTTCATGGCTATAAATAAACGCGTGAAAAAGAGATAAAGTGATCAGAGCTAATGTCAATGATTGTTGTTGGTTAAAAAATGGCCGCCTGTAAACAAAAACGTGCCTTGAAGCATTTTTTTGGTGGTGCGCAATTTGGGTTAAATTCTTTTTTCATAATATTTTGTGCATATTTTGCAAAATACATTAGATAGAAATGCAAATTGAAGTAATAAAGTGTATCTAAATGTGTTTTTATAAGAATTTAGAAAAATAATGCACACATTTTTGGATAGTTGTGTGTAGACGCATGGTTTTGCGATGGGCCTTGTATGACATGTGAGAGACGCATCACATCAGGTTCTAAAAGTGGTTGAAATTCGTATGTTTTCATCTACAGACCTGAAAAGCATGTAAGAAAACCAACAACATACGTAAAATCGGGACTCGCTTGCTTGTTCTTCTTTTTCGGAAAGCCAAGCATCTGTTCAGCGAAAATAACAAAGCATAATTGAGAAGAATTCATGGGAGTTAAAGGCCCGGGCGTTCAGGAATAACCACCTTAATAATCGCAAATGTTTCAATCGTGAGCATCAATATAAAGGGTTGTCAATGACAAAGGGAAGGCGATCAAAATATTGCGGGTTTTTGTAGTATGCACAGACATGTTTGGTCAAGTGTTAAGGGTGTGTTTCAAATAGTCAAAATGCTTACTTACAATTTAATAAAAGCAATTGAGAAATATTTGAATTTTATGTTTGTCCATTTTGACTCCTCTGATTTAATCAAGCAATCAGCGAAAACACTAGGACATTAGAATTTTTATTACATATATGTAAAATCCCTAATAAATTCCATACGAGGACAGCGCAGAACAGTGTCTCAGTGAAACACTAGATATAGACGGGAAGATTTTTCCGGTTTTTAAATTTACCATTGCACAAACTTTCCAATTTTCCTCGCTCTCGTCCGATTTGGATAAAACACGATTTTGGATAAAATGTTAATTTACATAAATGAAAGACATTTTTGGAACATATTTACTTTAGACAAGTGACTCCAATTTTTTTTTTTTAATTTTTTGTTGTTAGTGCTCTTAAACCTTAAGTGCGACTTAAGGTTTTTAATACTATTTTTTTTGATAAAATAATTTTTTCCAAAGAAAAATGTGTAATTAACCCAAGGAATTATACTAAAAATAAGATAACATATATTTTAAGCTTTCTGAGGAAATTTATTTCATACAAATCGGTGCAGTACTTACGGAGAAAACGCATTTTTAAACTAAGTATAAACTACCAATTTAGAATTTTACTACTATACATATTTTTAATAATGCCAACGTACTGAGTTTGCACCGTTGGGTCTTTTAAGCTATGACGCCAGTTATCGTTTTTCTTGGTATTGTTGTTGTAAACTGGAAACAATATTCAATTTGCGATTTGTTTGTATGGTTATTAAGCATTATGTATGAAACAAATATAAATGAAATATTTAAAATTTTCCAATGTAAATTAAGCGCCGCAGGCGAAAAATGTTTAAGAAAAATCGCGCGATAAATTTTTCATTTTTAAGTCATATGAAAATCTAAAGAAATAGCGCCGTCTATTATCACTTTGTTACTAACACCACCACAACCATTACGGCAAACATAATGCATAGTACCAGAGACGCATTATTGTAAAAAGGTATAAGATAATTTTAGAAAGTAGTTTCTTATCAATTTAAAAACGAGTTTTCTTTATAAATACTGCACCGCTTTTAACGAAATAAATTTCTTCAGAAAGCTTAAAATATATGTTATCTTATTTTTAGTATATTTCCTTGGATTAATTACACATTTTTCTTTGGAAAAAATTATTTTATCAAAAAAAATAGTACTAAAAACCTAAGGTTGCGTTTATTTGTAAAACTAGAAATATTTCGATAAAAAGTTATTTTACATAAATGAATGACATTTTAATTAGCTTTATAACGGAACCAATATCACCCAAACAGCTTACATAGTTTCGGAGATACAGACGATTTTATTTCAAATTTCAAGGGGCTCTAGCCCCGCCCCCAAGAGAGAGCGACATTTTTTTTTTGGCTTGTTGTGGTCAGGACCAAGAGCACTAATAAAAAAAAAACAAAAAAAAAATATTGGAGCCACTTGCGTAAAGTAAATATAAGCCACATTTTTAACATCTTTTCATCGGTACCTATATAATCCCAATTTTTTTATAGTTTTTGGAGATATAGAGGAGAAAATTTCAAACCTTTAAGCTGCGTACAAACAGAATGCGTAAATTTTGTCGGATGCGTACGGAGCCGTTGTATTACACAGAATTCAATGGAGCTGTACAGACAGAGAAAAAACGTTGTTTACATACGGAACGACAAAAAATACGGAGTCGGATGCGTTGTGAAAATTTACAAAATGTCCTACTGGTGTTAGTGTTTTGTGGGTGTGTGAGTTCATTTCTACAATTTTTGGAGTTGCCAGAGTTCAGATTACCAGTTATTGTTAGACAGTTGAAAGTTTGAAGGAAAAACTTTCCAAAAAATTAACCTTTTCTGTAAATATGGCACCTTGCTCTCGATAGATAAACAAACACGTTTTGTGTCGCATCGTGTTCTGTTCGTACACCAAAACGGAGTCCGACAAAATCTTGTCGGAGTACGACAAAATTTACGCATTCTGTTTGTACGCAGCTTTAAGGGCTATAACTCGTAAATCAGACGAGAGCGAGTCCAAAACCACAAACAACCCTAGAAAACCAAGAAAATTGGAGAGTTTGTGTAATGGTAAATTTGTTCCAGTGTTTATATCGGCAGAACTATTTCAATAGTTTTCAACACCTTTGGGCAAGATATGTGTGTATCATGGTACATGGTAGCGCAACTACAAATCTGAACCTACGTAAAAACTAAGACAATCTTTTACAAAATTTTTACCTTATGTTCAATTGTTGTTTGCTGATTCTTATCCAAATGCACCTTAATCAACTGCGTGCCGTCTAACTTTACACGAATACGTTTGCCCACAATTTCAGCTGGAAACACTAAATCCTCCAATATTGCGTCATAAACCGATGTCAAAGTGCGCGAGCGTGGTCTTTTCTGCTTTAAAGGATTCCTAGCCTTACGAGTAGGCTTGGGCAGGATCTTACGTTCCCCAACAATAACAACATGCTTGCCGGAAAATTTTTTCTCTAGTTCTCGTACTAAGATTATTTGAATTTTTTGGAATATTTTTTGTTGAGGTATTGGAACATAAATTATAACAGCCTAAAGTAAATAGATTACATTTAATGGAAAAATATATAGATGAACTTACCTTCTTGACACCAAATTCGATCTCACGAGCACGTGTGATGTGCAAATCCCTAAGATAGGGTTTTAAATCGCTGTTGGCCTCCAATTCTAATAAAGCCTGGGCTATAGACTTTTCAAAATCATCCGGCTCAGCTCCGCCTGGTTTGATTATCTTAGATCCAATCATCTGCATGAAAAATGTTTTCGTTATGTTGCGATACAATTCATTTGGAAGCTTATCGCTAAATCTCAAAATTTTTGCTTCCCAAACATAAGAAAATATTTTTTTAATAGCAAAAGTAAAACGCACCAACCTCTTCGTAATAATCTAAGCGGAAAAGGAAACAATATGGCACATGCAAGTATAATAGAAAATTTACAAACCAAATAAAGGGGACCCTAGACTACACAAAACATTGCGCAAAATTCTCTTAATTGCTGTTGTGCAATCTTTTATGTCGTGTAGGGTAGTGTTTTCTTGATTGGCGAAATGATTGTCAAATTTTAAAAATCACTGGAAAGGGTCACTGTGTAATAACCCGCATATACTAGGTATATTACACATGACCTTTTCCCCAAGTAAAACAGTGCTTCTTTGGTAAAAACTTTGGAAATGTGTTTTATATATATTATCTTTTGTATTTATATGAAAATGGCTTACTTTTTCAACAGAGCATCTTTTTAAGGTTAAAAAGATTTTGTGAGATTTTTTGTTTGCGTCGGCAGCACAAGCACTTAATTTTTTCTTGTTTCCCAAAAGAGCCTGTGTTATTTTGACATTTCACACCGGTAAGTGTCGCTTCCGACTCTCTATCCGGATCTATCTAATCCTATCTATCTCTCTATCCGATCTATCTTTCTATCCAATCCTATCTCTATGCTTATATTTAGGGCCCATACTCGACACAGATATCTGTGCAGACCGGCTGTCCGTCCGACGACCACAGAGAAATAGACATCTGCACAGACACAAAAATAATTTCAGTCGGTTGAGTGAGCGCGATGGTACTCCTCGGCTTCTTGATTGATATCCGACAATAGTTATTTGAATTTTACCACTAAAATGTCGTAATTGCTCTGTTAATTTACTCTATTAGATCTTTTATTTTAACTTTCAGTTTTTTAAGAAAGCTATGAATTCTAACCAAAATTTTTTATCTACCATTTTTTATTTCATCCGCGGTACTTCCGCACTGCTCAAAAATTTTACAAATCTGAGCAAAATTTGTCCTACACGACACGATATTGGTTGCATTCAGGACAACAAGCTGTGTTGGCTTTTTTCTGTTTTTTTGTCTGAGGGGGTTAGAAAGGTCAGAAGGGCTGACAAAGCCGTCGCCATTTTTTCTAGCCAAAAATTTGTATGCTGGATCTGCTCAGAACTTTCTTCTCTGTCACTCATTTTTAGTGTTTTGTTTACTTCTCGTGTGGCGGCCACGTTGAATTTGGCATAAAGTGTTGTTGTTGTTTAAATGTTGTTGTTTTTCAGCAAAGACTCAGCAAACGTATTCAGAGCACATGATTTATTCTGACAAGAAAAAGCCAACACAGCTTGTTGTCCTGAATGCAGCCAATGTTTCCCTGCACTGACCATAAAATAAAAATGATTTTGATACCTGCTACATCTGCACAAGCATGCAAACACCACCCTAAACGGCACAGTTGTCTGCACAGACAGCCAATCTGATATATATATGGTTGCATTCAGAACGGTCAAGCCATGTTGGCTTTTTGCTTAATTTTTGTCTGAGGGGGTAGAAAGGTCAGAAGGGCTGACAAAGCATTCGCCATTTTTTCTAGCCAAAAATTTGTATGCTGCATCTGTTCAGAACTTTCTTCTCTGTCACTCATTTTCAGTGTTTTATTTCCTTCTCGTGTGGCGGCCACGTGGAATTTGGCATAAAGTGTTGTTGTTGTTTAAATGTTGTTGTTTTTCAGCAAAGACTCAGCAAACGTATTCAGAGCACATGATTTATTCTGACAAGAAAAAGCCAACAAGGCTTGACCGCTCTGAATGCAACCTATGTGTCGTGTATGGGCGGCTTTACAATGCAAACAGAATACGGAAAAGACGTATTTTTTTTATAAATTTTTGGCATTGAAGCCCGATTTTCTAGCCGTCCCAATAGTCGCTTAAAGCTTTTATTTATGTAAGTATACATATGCGTCAAATAATACGAGTACATACCCGTAATGGTTTTGTTAATTTTTAACGAAACAAGAAATAAAGAAGTACAGAAAGAGCACATATAGAAGCATCTTTTAAAAAATATTTTTAAAAGTTACAAAACTAAATAAACCAAAGTTGTGACGTGTGGCGGATTTCTGTAACTTTTTATCGACAACATTAGTATCGTTAACTACCGACATCGAAAATTTATTTAAAATGCCCTTCTCTACTTCCATTTTATCGAAGTTTTTCGTTGACATTACGTTTTCTTAAGTGGCCCATACACGACAAAGATGTCTGCGCAGAAAATATTTTTATGGAAAAATTAGTATATCATATCGATGGTTTTAATATGAATAAATGAGTTCGACATTCCCTCATTCGATTTTTAAAAGATATTCATTTTTTTTAAGACCCTCATTATGAAGTGCTTCTGTAAGCACTTCAGCTCTTCTTGCTGCTGAATAATGCCCACGACTGTAATCAAGGAGTGGTGAAGCTCAGTTGGCGACAGCGAGACTTAAAGTGGTCTTTTTACCTTATTTTTAATTACTGTTATAAACAGAAGCACATACCCTACGATTCGTAAAAAGCCTTCTGAAGGAATTACAATGGTTAATATCGTAGATTATGCCATCAGCTCCCCCGCTGATAGCAACAGTGTTGGCTGATTTCAGCTTCTGTTTCTTATCTAAGTCAATTTTCGATCTACTCGTCTTATTATAGGAAAATGGTTTATCAATGGTTACGTATTTTCAAAACAAATAATAATAATTATATAAAGGAAAAGGTGATTATTAAAAATATTTAAAGATTTAAATGGTAATACATAATCATGTATAAAAGCTAATATTTATTAAGCTATGATTGTAAAGGTATTCTGACAACATATAAATGTATATATGTACATATATACGAGGACGGTCCGATAAGTACTTAGCCTCACCGCTCTGTGGTCGCCACGGTCGCTAGAGAAATTTACTATCATGTAGTACATTCTTGTAGACGAATACTGTCAAAATTTCAGTGTGAATTGGACTCGTAGTTTTGTTTTGACCACGTGTGGAAGCTGGTGTGTCCGTGTATTTAAAAAAATGGAAAAAGAGCAATATCGCTCGGTGATTCGATTTTTGTTTTTGGAAGGGAAATTGCGCAGCGAAATCAAAGAGCGCTTGGATGCTGTGTACGGTGACTCTTCTCCTTCGATGGCGACCGTCAAAAATTGGTTTAACGAGTTTCAACGTGGTCGTACGTCGGTTTTTGATGAACCACGCCTGGGTGCCCCGAAAACGGCTACCACGGAGGTTAACATAAAAAAAAAATTCACCTTAATTCACCTAAATTCACCACTTCAGAGCAGTGTTTGATGCTGTTTAGGCGCAATCCGAGGAGTTTATGCATCGGTTCGTGACCGTCGATGAAACATGGATCCACTGGTACACACCAGAGACCAAGAAACAGTGGACTTCACCCGGCCAACGTGCTCCGAAGAAGGCGAAGACTGTCCTATCGGCCGGAAAGGTGATGGCCAGCGTTTTTTGGGATTCGAACGGTGTGAATATATAATCACATAATAATGCACGGTTATAATATATATATATATATATACATACATAACGTATACATGTACATACGTGTACATACATACATATATATATATATATATATGTGTGTGTGTACGTTATGTATGTACACGTATGTACATGAATACGTTATGTATGTATATATATATATACATATGTACGAATATTTGATATATATGTATATATATATTGAATCGAAGAATATATATATATATATATTGAATCGAAGAATATATATATATATATATATATATATTCTAAATATATATATGATATATATATATATATTCTTCGATTCAATATATATATACATATATATAAAATATTCGTACATATGTATATATATATACACGTATGTACATGTATACGTTATGTATGTATATATATATACATATGTACGAATATTTGATCGAATATAAATAATCGGTTCACAATGTTTACGGTCGAAGCAACAACTGAAATGGTGACTAGGGCGACAATTTCGGAAGTAGCACAACTGCAAGACAACTGCAAAAATATTAAAATTAACTAGCAAATCAAGTGTAAAATTAAACTCAATGTTGTTAAAACTGTTCCCGGATTTTCCGGATCTTCCGAAAGATGTCCTTAATGGTGTCAATCGTCAAAGGCCGTAATAAAACCTTATGCAGGATATAAAGGATCTGGTTGCAGATTCTTCGACCAAAGAAAAGCAGTCGCGATTCTCCTTATCAAAACTACAGGCGCATCTGACTCAGTTTTTGCGTCATTTGGAACACCGCTTAACTCTGAAGCCATAATAGCACGGTTTAAACACACATACTGATAATCTGATTAAAACCATTGTATTTATTGAAACAAGATCTTTCCACTTTACGACAAGGACGACTTATCATATCGAATTTTACGACATTTGAACGACAGCTTACGTTAATAACAAATATGGTAGTAATGAAGTACCCAGATCCCGAAATCGCACAGTGTCTTCATAACAAGTATCGAGAGGATGGCCTCCGAGTATTTGTTTCTGGCTTGAAACCACCATTTAATAATATTTTGATTTCGAGCTGTGCTTCCGGTTTAACAACCTGCTTTGGCTCACGCTGAAGAACTCGCAATGAATCACCAGAAATCTTCATTCGCAAATAGACCAAACTTGCCTCGTTTTCCCGTGCAACTGGTCCGCAGTATCGCCCTAGCTTAAATATACTGCAACCTAAAGCCGAACCGATGGACTTCGATCCAAGCTTATCTCGCTATCGACAAAATCCCAACGTTTATATCAGTTCCCACAAACTTCTAAACCCTCTCAATTTTTCCCAAAGCCAGGCTCCAATGTAAATCGCACTTTCCCGTCAGATCAAAACAACCCTTCTTTTACGGCCAAAAGATTTTTGGGGTCAAACAAAAATGCTTCGCCTACAAAAAATTTAAGAATTAATCATATAAGTTTCGAAGGAATTGTATAAGAAATAGAACCCTCCTACAAAGAAGATTTTCAGTATAGTAGTGATTATTACGATGACTATGAAAATATTGATGTAGGGAACAGTCCATTGGCGATGAAATACATTTTTTAGAAATAGGCTCTCGCCTTTCATATATTAAGAAAAAGGCAGATAATGGGAAAGAACTAAAAATCCTTATTGACACTGAAGCAGCAATAAATTATGTACGGGATGTTCCCTTTTTAAGATATAAACCTGTGGATAAGCCTTCCACAATCTCTTCGGTTAATGGATAAACAACAATTTTAAAAAATCCCTGATGTCCTAGGACCCTAAGAACCCTTGACGTCCTAGAAAAAAAACTTCAAGTTTTTTTGTTTTCCAAAATCTTCAAACATTTGATGCTTTTATTGGTTACGACTTTCTAAACCAAGTGGGTGCGACACTCAATACAAACAATAATTATCTCTATTACCATAACCGTATCGAGCCATTTCACAAGTAAATAATATGCAATCGAAATACGAGAATGGTTCTCCAGCTCTCCAAAGCGCATTTAGCTCAGTATTGGAAAGAAATGCAGCAGTCTTCGCTGATCCCCAGGAGCCTCACTTCATAATACTTACGTTATAGCGTCTATAAGAACCGCAAACGATCCCATATACTCTATAATAGTTATCCGTACTAAACGTCCGCAAAAGACTTTGTGAATAGGGAAGTTAATTCGATGCTTCAAGACGGCATCATTCGTGAAAGTCGTTCTTCTTTTAACAATCCAATTTGGATTGTAAATAAGAACGGAATAGATGTATTTAGTAACCGGAAGTTGCGACTCGTAGTCGATTTCCGAAAACTAAACGAGAAAACTATTCAGACCGAATAAGGGCCTGTGTTCCTCCACAGCAGCCAGTTATCGAGCGAGCTCCATCAGTGCAGACACCAATGCACTTAAGACAATTCAAATTATTTTCAGATATGAATGTATCAAGAATCTCGAATAGGTCCTGAGCCTTTTCTCCTGCAGTGATATTTTTACAAAACGTGAGCGTGAGCTGTCTGATGTCGCTCAGCTTTGAGCTTGAGCTGCAAACATTTTTTGTTAGCTCACGCTCGTGAGCCGTGAGCCATTTGGAATTCCTTGGCTCGCTCATAAGCAAGAGTGAGAAGAAATGAGCCGCTCGCTCGTGAGCCTTTTGTCCATTTGAGTGTAGATTTGACTCTATTAGCTTTTGTCTAAGCTCGTTTGTCCTTAATGAAAATATTGCTCAATCAACAAAATCCTCACGATCATGTGCAGTTTTTTTTTCGTATAGTAATCTTTAAACGTTTGATTATATTTTATCGAGTAAATTGATAATATTATTAAATTAAAGTTGTATCTAAGATGTCACCACCTGAATTTAAACACCAAGGTGGTAACAGCAATATCTTCAGAGCCAGAAGAATTTTTAATGGAAGTACTTGCAGCACCTACTCCAAGTGAACGTAAAGCCAACGCAGGGTATGATCATATCCTTCAGCATATCGAGCACAGATTGCAGCAGTGCCGGGACGTCTCATTTCAACAGGGAGGGTTGTTAGCAGTATTGGGATAGCACATGACATCCATATGAGCAACTACTATTGTATACGTTACGTTACAACTACTATTGTATACGTTAGACTTCAGATATTTGAGATAAATATTTTATCAATTAGTCTGAAAGTAACCTGTGGTTATAAACCAAGTTACTTCTTATAATAAAATAAAAACACCAAAATTTTGTGTTTTAACCAGTTCGTTTCTTAAGTATCCCATTAGACCCAATAATCGTCGTCGTCCATCGTCGTGTTGTATTTGCACATTAAAAACATCAGTAGCGAAAGTACACTTGTTAAACGCTGCGGTCATAAGAATGAGGCAGTAAAGAAAACGGGCTACAAAAAAAAATATTAAATTCTCTGGTAGTCAGTCCATGCGTATATTTTAATAAATTATTCCGGCTCGGAATAATGTGGTTCAGAAAAGGTGAAGCTTTCGATTACTTTTAGTTGGAAGCTCGTGGTTTTAATGTTTTTAAATTCATGTGCCTATTGAATTTAGTCATTAATACAGACTATACGTTTTAGTCTATACGAATCTGTATAGCGAAAAGTTGCATAGAATGGCGGACGGAGGTGCTTCTATTGATAGAGTTTACATTGGCAAACGTGAAATTAGTTGGCCCTTTGTACTCTTCTACATACATTTGAATGTTTTGGGTTTCTATGGGATTTTTGTGATGTTCACCAACTGCTCCTTTCTAACTGTACAGTTTAGTGAGTATGATTTTAAAAAGTATGTGAAAAGAAACTTCTCCTATAGTAAAGTTTTCTCATTATAGCTGCAGCACTCATATTTTTGGGCATTTTAGGTGCTACGGCCGGCACACACCGTCTGTGGGCGCACCGAACATATTCGGCGAATATGCCACTCAGAGTGTTTTTGATGCTGTGCCAAACAGTAGCCGGACAGGTAAAAAGAAAACAATATATTCTTATTGAGTAGAATATGTACATATATACACTAGGGTGGTCCTTAGCTATATGGGTAAAAAAATTTTGTGAGATTTTTTTTGCTTACTCCCCCCAAATTTTTACATATGATAAAAAAACTATATATCCAAACTTTAAGCAAAATCGGATATCGGCAAGTCGTGCCGCAGAAAACTGCTTACACCTGATTGCAGTTTTTGCACTTTGCCGGCAAAAAGTGTTTTTTGGGAGGGAAGTATACGTCGTAATTTTCAATTTTCTCAAGAACTATAAGACATAGATCCGTTCTGTTTGAAATATTTTTTGTAGAACTTATCAGAAAACTACGAAATCAGAAAAAAAATATACTTATTCATGTAATTTTTTGTAAAAAATTGCGACCAAAAATTTTTTTTCGAAATTTGTTTTGAGAATTTTAAATTTGATATTAATTTTCTCAAAAACTATTTAACCTAGAAGTCTAATTTTAAAAGTATTTTAAAGGTTGGATATTTGTTTTTTAAAAACAGGAAACAGGAATGATATAAGTGTTCTCGTTATTTTTTGAAATTTTTTTTTATGGTTTGAAGTCGCGTTTTTAGAAAAACCCCTCTTGCGCCTGAATTGGGGAAAATTGCCCCTCCCCGTAATATGACTTTTTCCTTGTCTCGACTCAACCTACACGTCCAAAAACTTTTGATACATCTTATACGGAACGCCCTGGATATATGTCAATACATGCCGACTTTTATTAAGGTTGATTTTAGTCGCATCGGGATAACACCGCCGATAATCTTCAAGTATGTACTTGCAAAATGAAATGTTTATTATTTTCCGAACTCTCAGCAAGAGCTAAAGTAGAAACACTTGCTGTTGTCAATGGCAGTGAGTGTAATTACATTTACGGTACACTTATGCCGTGGTTAAATTTATAAACTTTACCTTAACTGCGGCACGGGTTCCCGTTATTCGATTTCGCTAAAAATTGGTACTTATCATTCTTTCATTACGTGTCATAATTTAGAAGGGTAAGACCAAAAAAAATCGGAAGTTGAAAAATAAGGACCAGTCTAATATACACTCAGGAAAAAATACTATTAAATCAAGTTTTTGAATAGTCTTTACTATTGTTTTTTGTCAATGTATTAATACTAGTTTTGTACCATTAAATTAATAGTATCTTATTTAAAAATAAAAGTATGTCACACAATATTTTGATATGATATACATAGTATGTACCATTAAATTAATAATATCTTATTTTAAAACAAAAGTATGATGTACCATTCAATTAATAAGTATTTCATACATTAATTTACTATTGACTAGAACACTGATTCACATGATCATCACCAATCAAAGATTTTACCTATAAACTCCAAAGCCTGAATAGAGAACAAAACGAAATAGAACACAAGTGAAGCAGTTTTTAAGAATTTTATTTATATGTTACTTATATTTACATACATATGTTTTTACATTATTTGTAAAAAAACAGTATTACATATTTGCTTGTAACATTGGATTTAAAAAACGCTTTTAACTCCGCGAGCCTTGAAAGCATAATAACAGCATTGGAACGATTGAAGATAGCATGATATCTTATCAGAATTCTAAGGTACTTCTTATGTTATCTGACAGGATTTTGCGTTATAGCAATAATGCGGGCGTTAAAAATATGATAAATTTATTTTTATAGGCATTTACCAGTGACGTAGCTCGCATGGGTGACACCCCGTGCGGAAGTGGTGGTGTCACCCCTAAACAATTTGTTTACCATGCCATTTACCATTTTTATATTTTTTTACTAAGTGTAAGTAATAGGTGTGATGCAAGACGCTTGAATGAAAATCTACATTCGGTTGTAGAGGAATCGACAGTCCGGTTAGAATTTTCTAGGTAGTATAGCAAACTATAGGGTGTTTTTTTGCTTGCGCTCACTGCTTGTCACTTATTATCTGTATACTCTAGCAAATCATCTCAGACTCACGTTTGAGTAACGGAATTGGGGCTCTGTCAATCTATTACGTGGAAAATTTTGCGCTAAGATCTTATCCCAGAGCGGGGAAACTGACCCGTTGTTTTATCGCAAAATTTTGTGTAGTGATGAACAATCCACAAATCCATCCATCCAAAAATATGCACTGTTTGGCGCGGTTTTTACGCTGGCATCATTGGATCTGGTATTATGGCATTATGGCTGGCATTATTTCTACAAAAATAAGACCGTAGCTCAAATTGCAGTTAATGAAGATCGCACCATGGTCAATGATTTTTTATCACTTTTCATCACTTCGACAGATGCGGGTGTAGAGTATATGAGATTCGGCCAGGCCGAAGATAACGCTCTTACATGTTTTCTTGTTAAGAGAGAAAATACGAGATTTTTAACAACTTTAAAATTATTATTTAAATAATAGTTTAATATGGAGGTATAGTACGAGTCTTAAAAGTCAGATATTTATAATCAGATTTTTTTTATAATTGTTATTTCACGATTTTTAAATCTTTAAATTAAACAGCCGATTTTAAAGATTATATTAATGGTGAAGTACTTATGAATTGAATTTATGTCGATGGCCTTTTAGAAACTTTGTCTAATTTATGCAACATTTTGTAGGGTACCATTTATTCTTGGGTACAATCACACCGATTGCATCATGAGAAGTTCCGTAAGGAGGATGATCCTTTCTATAGTGCGCGCGACTTTTTTTCGGCACATGTCCGTGCCCAAGTGACCAATTACACATCCGAACAGAAGGATTTATTAAAAACAGTTCAAATACACGACCTCGAAGAAGATAAAGTCGTCATGTTCCAAAAAAAGTATTCTTAAAAATGCAGATAAATGTTTTAATTTATCCTCTCATACATTTATATTTGTAAATATTTACATGTACATATGTAGGTTCTATTGGTTTCTATATTTTGTTCTGAATGTTCTACTACCTGTTAACGCGCCTCTTGAATATTGGAATGACTCACTTGCTGCTGCTATTTTTGTCACGTTTTCCCTTCGATATTTAATTGTGCTCAATGTTTGCTGGCTCATTAATTCTGGACATTTTATTTGGGGTTTGGACAAGAACTTCAAACCGTCTGACTCTAATATGGTTTTTTTCATCACGAAGAGTTATTGGCCACAGTATCATTATTTATTACCGAATGACTATAAGAGCGGTGAATTCGGAAATTATGGTGAGTTCACTAGAGCGTAATCAAAGAATAATGGAGTGTAATCGGTAAGTAAAATTCTTGTAGCGGTTGTACTCTAACAAGTGTGTGTCCAATAAATGCATTCGTCACTGGAAGAGTTTCGAAAATCACGCGCACTACACCTTTTTCATTTGTTTAACTTCAAAATTTTTCAGTTTAATTTCCGAATTTTTCAGTCTATTTCAGAATTTTTCATTTGTAGTTCAGAATTTTTCAGGTTAATTTCAGAATTTTTCAGTTTTATTTCAGAATTTTTCATTTGTAGTTCAGAAAAATGTAAATTGCATGAATATAAAAAAATTACAATAAAACCATTTGTGTTAATATTAATATTAAGTAATCCTAATAATTTTAGAATAACCACAACAATAACAATAAAAAGTAACAATAATAATTTTAGAATAATTAACTTAAGAACTCCAATGAAGAGTAAAGCCAGTTTCATAAAACCTTTACTTTAAAATTTTCGTGTTTATGCAGCTCTTGAACGAATTCTATGTAATCGCAAACAATTCTGTTTCGTCGCTATCCGTAAGTTGTAATAAATTTCTGACGAGTACGCACGCAAACAGACTCTCTGAAACTCCTGCTTAAAAGCTCAGTTTCATAGAGTCCGTTTGCGTGCGTATCCGTCAGAAATCTATTACAACTATAGAAACTTAAATTAATTTTCAGTTACGATTTCGAATTTCGAATAATCCGTTATAATGTATCAATATGAGTCTCCATTATTATTCTAAATTTGTAAAGAAGCTTAGATGGAAGGGATTACGTGCAAAATCAAGACAGATATTAAGTTACATATGTATATATTAAAATTGCGACCTTTTGCAGGCCATTAACGTTACAACTTCATGTGCGAGCGTTGTACCGACAAATTTCGACAAATTTCGTTCGACACTAAGGGCCAGATTTGTGATCAACGAACGTTACGTTTATCGTCAATTCAGCCTTATTTTCCAAATTTGTTGTTGTTTACCAGCAAAAACAAGAAAATTAACAGAATTAGCATAGCAGAATTAACGATAAACGTAACGTTCACTGACGTTCGTTGATCAGAAATTTGGCCCTAACGCTACAATTTTTCAAAAATCTTGTGAAAATTAGACGAAGATCGAAACATTTTTAACTCCATGCAATTTTTGCAACGTTAATGGCCTGCGTTAGGTCGTATCCCAATTGATAACATTTACTCGTGGTAGGCAGAGGCAGGGCCGCAAATTTTCGGAAATTATGAAACAAACATGGTATCAAACAAATACATTTTTTTTATATAAAACGTTTTTACAACTACATAACTAAAAAGTTTTACGAAAATTATTTAAATTTTTGAAAAAAACACCGGACTTTTTTAACATTTCTTGACACTTTTATTGAATAAATTTTTTAATGTCAAATATATACAATGACGCATATTTATAGTTCCAAGATAAAGTACACTTTAGTTAGAGTATACGAACACTACTGCTAAAAATTTTAAAATCAGCTGTGGCCTATTTTAACGTTGAAGTCGACTTCAACAGATGAAGTGAATGATGTCGACTTTAATTCGACTATAAATACAAAAAAGTGGACGTTTGAATAAAGTTTACATTTTTCCACACTAAAGTGCACTTTTAATATGACCATAATTATGCGCCATTATTTTTTTAAATATTGTAGTTATTATATCGGAAGCTCAGCAGCTTAAAAGCCTTAATAGACTGATGCTAATGATATTATGTAAAAATAAGATTACTAGATTACAGCTCCTACGTTTAATTAATGTCTCATTATTTTAATAATTATTAAAATTACATAAATTTACAAATTCCGACCAACTTTTGGATCCGAGCAAGTGATATCGATTCTTAACGTAATTTGCTAAGCTGAATCCGAATCTAAAATCCGTTTGTCAAGATTGGTCCTAGTTTTTAAGCAAAATAAGGATAAATGTGCTCGAAGATGCGTATTTGCATTTTTTTAGGTGAGGTGACGGCTTCTCAGTACTTAATCAGGTTGTTTTCCAAATTGTCATATGCGAAAATCAAAGGAGTATTTATCGGGCCTTATATTAAAAAAATGGTCGATGAAAACTTTAAAAAATTTTTAACGCCCGAATGTCTCTCAAAATTTATTTCCTGTTGATATCCGATGTTGATATTTTCCTTGAAAGTTTCGGTGATACGAGTGACGAGCAAGAAGAGCGGCTACAAGATCTGGCGGTAATTAAAAGACGATAGCAAGGATCGCGATGAGCGAAATCAGAAAATAGTAATGATAAGCGATTACTGTTGGAGTTTGATGCGGAGTTTGAATAAATGGTATTTGATTGGTAGAACTTGTAAAAAATCAATTTTTTTAATATCTCGAAAACCAGAACCAATTTTGAAAAACGAATTGAATTCGGATTCAGCGCCCCAAATTTCCTTAGAAACATAACACAGTGTATACATGTGTTATTGTTAATTGGTTATACATATTACTTTTTTACAACGTTGGAAAATTAACGGTGAGCAAAATTTTACCTGCCCCAAGAGCTACATAAAATTTTTACTTTTAAATTCACCTTAATAGCATCAAAGTTTCTGTTTCGGCTGTACAAATTTTCTTTGTCGAGTAAAAAGTTATCAATTGGCAAACGGCCTTAGTGGTAATTAGTCTTATTCGGTAACGCATGAGCGCGAAATTCGAAAAATCCTGTGAGTTTAATATATTATCATAAATTTAACGAACTTATTTAATATCAGGTCAGGATTTGATAACATACTTTATACGTGTGTTCGGTGCCTTGAATATTGCCACGAATTTCCAGACCACAACTTCAACAACAATTAAAAATGGGCTCGCCATTGCAGCGAAGGAGGGACTCCCTATCGTGCAGTGTATACAAAAGCAAAAAGCAGAATTTGCGGCTTCTTCAGAAAACCGGTTTTCTAATAGATACAAATTTATGTGATCATTGTCACATAACAAATTTAATAAGTTATCGAAACTTGTAGCCAAAAATAAATTGAGTTTTATTATTTACTATGAACTATTTCTATTCATTGCTTGCCAGAACAAATGAGACCACTTCGTGAAATTTAGTGTGGAGATAGCTGGAACCCTGACGAGGGACGTAGGGTACCTATTTTATAAAAAGTCAACCTCTAAATAGGGGATAAAGGATTGTAGGGGAATTCAGTCTCAATTATAAATTAAGTTAACATTGTGCTGGACAGAATAGATGTCAATAATAAATGAATTTATATCGTAGTACGACACAAACAAGCAAGAAGTATCTCTTGGACCCTCGAGTTATCAAGGAAACCCTATAACGGGCCCCTCCTATCTAAATAAAAAAGTGTCGTGTATATCATATGTACGAGTGTGTATGACTGTGATGTGTACATATGTTCATATGTATATCATTCAATCAAACTAAGTTAGAGCGAGCACTATTCCACGCGAACGAAGTTGCGGGCAACAGCTAGTATAAATATAAAATTAAAAAAAAACCGAAAGTACGAAATAAGCTCAAAGGACTCACAAAACATATATTGTTAACTTTCAAAAATTTCTAACGGTTTCCAGTTAGCCACTCTTAAACACCTTTGCTTCAAAGGTTTTTTCTGTTTTATTTTTCTTTATTTAACAAAAGCTTTTCAGTGCTGTTTCAATGTTTTCTAAAAAGTTTATTATTGAAAATGAATGGTTTTAAAATATACATATGCCCATTATTTTAAAATATGGCTTTCTTAGCCCTGTTCCTCTTTTTCCTGCAATTCATTATCGAGCGTGTGCCGCCTGACTTCTATTTTAGGAATGGTCTTAATCGAGCCTTCATCATTTGGCAGTGGCTCATCTGTAGTCTGTTTTTCCAATGGAGTCTGTGTTAGGAAAATTGGTTCTGTTTTAATAAAAGTTTGAGGAATGTTGATTTCGGAGCCACTTCGGGATTTTTTTGTGGAGTTTATGGAATCTTTTGATTGAATTGGCGGAATCTCTACCACATGGGGATAAGAGCTGGAGTTGTTATTGCTCTGAGTTTGGAAACTGGGCTCCCGCGGTGTTAATTTTTCCTCTACCGTAGGGTCAGTGCTGCTAGTCGTCTGCGTATTGTCTTTAGCTTCAAAACTGAGCTTTCGCGGATTTAAATTTTCCTCTACCATAAGGTTAGAGTTACTAGTCCTCTGAGTATTGTCGTCTGCTTTAAGGCTGGGCGCCCGCGGTGTTAATTCTTCCTCTACCGTAGGGCTAGAGTTTCTAATCCTCTCAGCGTTGTCGTCTGCTTTAAGGCTGGACGCCCGCGGTGTTAATTTTTCCTCTACCTTCACTGGGAATGTGTGTTCGCACTTAAGTAGCATTAAAAAATGTAGTAATTAGAATATCTAAATAACAGTAAACAAAGAAGCCAAGATCACCGCATAGAAAATACCCAAAGCCAACAAATAAGTCAGCAGTAGCACCAATCCAAATTTTAGGAACTGCAATGTCACATCCATCAGTTCATTTCCGAAACGAAACAGCAAACATTTAATTCCACTCAATAACATCTCACCAATTCACATTATCCAAAAAAACAATATTTGAAACATTGTTAAAGTTTTTTAGAAAGTAAATCAATTGCTGACATGATTTTCACTTTATACTCGAAGTCTTATTAAGTTCTACATTTAAAGCAAAGAGTACAGTTATTAATTTACAACAACAAGAATCGGCGAATCGACAGCGAAAGGTCCATAAAACTGGATGCATTGTTCTTCTGATTAACGGTTTGCTTTCCTTTCACTTTTTCCACCCACATATACACATATATTTTATTCAAATCCCAGAAAAAAGTAAAAAAGATCCGCCCATTTTTGGTGAGACGAGTTTCCCCAATACGATAAGCCCAGTAAGATTTCAGCTCAGAGAACAAATGCATTTATGTAGTATATTTACTATAAAAAATAAGCGTGGCACTGGTCCGCTTTTTCTTATTTTCTTTTTCTGATGACAGAGAATTACAGGATTGATTAGTTACGGATGGGTCGTTAATGAAAGAAAAAGCTGTGGAAGGTTTTTTCCCTTGAGGTTAAATCTAAGCTGTCAAACTTGAAACTTGAAAGCGTAATAGTTTATGATTGGAGTAGGTAATAAAACTGTTTTTTGGTTAAATCACCCTAATGGGACCACTGAATCCACATCCAACCCAGCTCTCATGTCTAAAATCGGTTTAATGGTATTACCTAACGATTGTAATACTCGTAATACACATTTTTTTCCAAAAATACTTCCATGCGCACTCAACCCCTTTTCTTACTATATCCGAAATCCGTTTTATGCTATTTCTTAACCATTATAATAATAAAAGAAATAGCGTGGAATCCCGCAGATTAAAAGTGAAACTTTTTCATCCCTTCAGTAGGCGTAACTTTTATAGTAATTTTATTAAAACTTCCTTGCGGTTGTGTTCTTTTTCTTCTTCTTCTTCTTCATCATCGTCATCTTCTTCTTCATCTTACTCCCCTACAACTTCCCCCCCCTCGTCTTCTTCTTCTTTAGCTTTTTATTCATGATCATAATCATTATCTTTTTCTTCATTATCTTCTTCTTTTCCTTTATCTTCTTTTTCCTCCCAACATTTATGCAATACGGTATCACATTGCTCTATCCATACTCTGTCCAGACGGTGTCGTTTTTTCGGTGAAGCTTTTGTTTTCCGCTATTAACAGATCTAATAAAAGCTCCAACATATTCTATGTTACGACTCTTGTAATACGCTGTCATTAACAGCAAATTATAAAGGGTGGTTAAATTTTAAGGGCCGATATTGAATGTGAACCACACCTTAACGTCAAGTTTTTTTCTGCATTTCATTTGACATTTCTCAATTTCAGACTAACTCAATTTGAACCATCGAAAGATACACAATCGAGCAACGCGTTAAAGTTATTCAGGCTTATTATGAAAATGGGCGTTCAAATCAAAATGCATATCGTGCACTTCGTGATTTTTTCGGTCAATTTAATCGTCCAAATGTGCGTACAATCGGAAAAATCGTGCAAAAATTTGAGCAAACCGGGTCTGTAGGAGATGTGAAAACACCAGTGCATGCTCGTACAGCTCGTACTGCAGAAAATATTGCTGCTGTTCGCGATAGTGTGGCTGAAGAGCCGTCCACCTCAACTCGTCGTCGTGCCCAACAATTGCACCTCTCACGCTCGTCGTTGAAGAACATTATGCATAAAGACTTGCATTTACACGCTTATAAGGTGCAATTGACTCAAGAACTAAATCCTCTTGACCATTCCAAACGTCGTCAATGGTCAGAATGGTGGCAAGAAATGGCAACAGTGGATGATCAATTTTCTAAGAAAATCATCTTCAGTGATGAGGCACATTTTCACCTCAGTGGATTCGTCAATAAGCAGAATTGCCGAGGCGAATGATAATCCAAGAGAGATTGTCGAAAAACCAATGCACCCACAAAGAGTAACTGTTTGGTGCGGTTTATGGGCTGTTGGCATCATCGGGCCGTATTTTTTCCAAAATGAGGCCGGTCAGGCGGTTACTGTGAATGGTGTTCGCTATCGTGAGATGATAACGAACTTTTTATGACTCGAATTGGAAGATATGGATGTGGACGATATGTGGTTTCAACAGGACGGTGCCACTTGTCACACAGCTAACGAAACAATGGCTCTTTTGCGCGACAAATTCAATGGCCGTGTTATCTCACGTGGTGGCGATGTCAATTGGCCGCCAAGATCATGTGATTTGAAACCGTTGGACTTCTTTCTTTGGGGTTATTTGAAAGAAAAGGGGTACGTCGATAAGCCAGCAAAAATTCAAGAGTTAAAGGATGAGATAATTCGGCACATTAACGGCATAGAACCTCAATTATGCCTCAGCGTCATCGAAAATTTTGACCATCGGATGGAGGTGTGCCGCCAAGGTCGCGGCGGCCATTTGGCCGATATTTTGTTCCATACATAATTGAATCATATCAATATTATCATAATAAAAAGAAATGACAATAATTTGTGTTTTATTCACAATCAACATCGGCCCTTAAAATTTAACCACCCTTTAGGGGTAACCACCTTTTAGTTAGCTTTCACCCAAATTCTCTGTTAAATCATGATTCTAAACCATTTTCCACTGTTAAAGCTAACTAGTTTACTGCTAAAACGAACTCTCTTTTTTATTCCGGTTGGAACTTCACGCCAGTCGATTTAATAATGGTTAGTGACATATCGCCATTAGTTAGTGATATATCATCGGTCCCTGATTGTGGTTTCGTCGTTTATGTTTTTGATAAACGATTCACTTTCGAAAATGGTAAGAGAAAAGCTTCTAAAGCGCTCCAAAGAAAGAAAGGGCGTCAGCAGTTCATTCTCTTTTTTCGTTTTCAGCGCCGATTGCTGTACATATATATTTCTTCGTTTTTTAAACGAATGGTTTTCGGCAATCGTACAATAGTAATTGCATAGAAAATACACATCGTACTGCTGACACTGTGCTCCTGACGCTGTAGTCCTCAGTGGAGCTGCTGACATCGTGCTCCTCAAGGGAGCTGCTGACATTCGGGCCCGCTGAGATGTGTGAGACATAGTACGATAATACTTTGTGTATATGCTTGTGTGTGTATAACTTCTAATTTTGCAATTTCAGTTTGCAAAGTAATATTGGAATTTTGTGAAGATAAAATTTAAAAAATATGTAATCTTTTTACCATTATAAAATAAAATTCTATTGAAATATTTACGAATTTATAATTAATAAATCCATACTTAATATTATAAATGCGAAAGTAAGCCTGTCTGTCTGTTACCTTTTCACGGCTGAACTGCTGTAGGGGAATTCAGTCTCTATTTTAAATTAAGTTAAGATTATGCTGGACAGAATAGATGTCAATAATAAATGAATTTACATCGTGGTAAGACACAAACAAGCAAGAAGTATCTCTTGATCCCTCGAGTTGTCAAGGAAACCCTATAACGGGCCCCTCCTATCCAAATAAAAGTGTATATCATATATACGAGTATGTATGCAAGCGAACGACTCTGATGTGTACATATGTACATATATCATTCAATCAAACTAAGTTAGTGCGAGCACTTCGTTAGTGCGAACGAAATTGTGGGCAACAGCTAGTATGTATATATTTAGAACAATATAAATATTTTATTTAAAAACGTATTTCATGCCATTTTAAATTTTCAAATCTGCATTTATAGTTCATAATACAATCATTTATTACATACATATGTTTGTTATAAAGCTGCAATTAAATTTTCATAATAAATGTACAGTATGTATTATAAAAATTAAATTGCAGCTTGATTTGCTTAAATTGCAATAGATGTAATTTATAAAAAAAAATATTACCAAGCTCTAACTAAGGTTTGAGTACTAATTGTACCAAGGAAGTTATTTTATAAATTGTACGGTATTTGAACAACAAACATGTCGACTGTTCTCTTGTTTTTCAATAGGAAGTTCACTCTACATAATTCGTATTGAAAATTTCGTTTTTTAGAACAGACTTTTTAAATTTCTATTACCAGTGACGTAGCTAGCATGAGTGACACCTGACTTTTTTCCTAACTTGATATTATTTCTTTTACTAAATTAATTCTACTAATTAATAGGTGTGATAATCGGTGCAAGACGCTTAAATAAAAATCCACACTCGGTTGTAAAAAAAACCTCAGTCCGGAATTTTATGGGGAGAAATATAAGCAAATAAGCAAGGTTGTTTTTTATTTGTTTAGGTAGAGTTTACTGAAGGGTTGACTTCCAAAGAAGCTTCTATACTGCGCTCACTAGTTGACACTTAATATTTGTCTACCAAACTATTTAAATTTACTATGAAAATCTCTCGATTCGCGCAACTTATAATCAGCATTCGTCGAACGGTGTATATGAAAGTGTGGAAGAAGATCAAAATTAATCGATTCCTTGTCGATCGCAGGAATTGTAGAGCAGCAACTCGTCTGACTACCTTCTAATGAAACTGACTCGTTGTTTTATAGGAAAATTGTGAAAAGCTACAAACAAACCACAACAGACCCTACAGACTTTATTAAATCCACAAATATGCACCTTTTGATGCGGTTTTCACGCTGGCATCATTGGGCATTATTTCTTCACGGCATCCCGGTTACTTTGTAAATCCTAAAATAAAAAAAATTCCAACGCGACAATACTTAGCAATTACGATTTAGAGTCGTTGGTCTCCCTCGCAGAGGTACTCTAGATGCAGAGGCACCTTAGTTACTGAGTAAGTCTTAGACTTATTGACGGTTTTAATTTAATCGCGAAAAAATTTGGTAGCCTTGAAAGTGTCGGATTTGCTAAATTTTTTGAATACTTTTTTGCGGCCATAGGCTGCTGACGCTGGACCCTCTATAAATTTTAGTCCTGCTTTCGTTCTGTAAATAGAGGATGTTGTCGCATCGGGATTTGGTCGTTTGAAATTGAAATTGGCGAATTGAAATGTCATTACCCAACAATGATATTTTGTAAGAAATTTTGGGTGACATTGATCCAGGTAGCAATATGTGGTGTCAACAAGAACGCAACGTTACGTACTAGTGACGACGACCATTAAATACTTAAAATCAAAATATGGCGATATTGGTTAATTTGTCACCTCTCGATTATTTTGTGTGGTGGCTCAAAATAAGATTCATCAAGAACAGCCACTTTGGCCAAATTAATGAGATTATTTTCGGGTGCTAATGCCATGTTTTGGTCTTTTATCAACATAATACAAAATAATTGATTGATGCAACATAATACAAAATAATTGATTTTGTCATTGTTATATTAATTTTTCTGCTTGGGTGTAACACCTATGGACTATAGGCTAAATTAAAATTAGTTTTTATTGCTACTTTATACATAATAATTGATTTTGTGCTTATTTATACTTTAATTTTTTTTGCTGTTTATTTGATTCGGGGCGGACCTCCCCCCTCTTCGCTTCGTCGCTGCTATTACTAAAGGCCATAGATTTTTGTCGCTGAACACTTTTTAAAATTAACACATTATTTTCTTTGCATATTTGTCTTTATTCAATTCAATTAAATTATTAAGATACATATAGTTTGAGTTCCCGCAATGATATCCAAAATATAAATACATACATATATTGTGTGTATGAAAGTAATTCTTGTGCATGTGAAATTCTAACATCTAAGATATTATTTCTTCACCATTATTACCGCCATTGTCCTCAAATTTACTACTTTCTGTACTGCTAGATTCGGATTCATCAAATTCTGGATCAGGCACCTCAGACACATGGAAACATTTTATGTGTTTTAAGGATTGGTGTGTACCATCTCCGTATTTTTTAATTGTGCGACGAATTAGTTCTTGAGATGGTTCTTTCATGTCCCAAGCCCAGCCTAGCTTTTGAAAAATATCCAAAATCATTGTCGTAAAATTAACAGAATATTTTCCTAGTTCAGCTGCTTTGTAATCCCAAGGAAAAACGTGATGGTAGTTATGCCAACCCTCGCCCATGGCTAGTATGGAGACGAAAATATTTTCTGTGGGTTTTATGTGTCTAGATTCAAAACATATAAAAAGAGTTTATGAAATTGTATTAGAAAGTTTATCTAAAAATGTAGTATAAACTACAATATTAGAGTATTTATTTACCTGTCAAAAGGTCGTGTTCCCCACATATGTGCAGCACTATTCACAGACCAAGTAAAGTTTAAACTGCTTACATATCGGAAGATGCTCTGTGTTATGAAAGCCAAATACCATGATTCATCCCAGAAATAGATCGGAATAAGAGATGGTAGTATAAAGCACAGTAATATTTTTAAATGTAGAAAATATTTTTGATGGAACTGCACTACACGATCTTCTAAAACGTCGCTCATGTCAAGTTGCCGACCACGACGCAGAACTTCTGGGTGTTTCAACATCATTAGCCAGCCGACATGAGCAAAGAAAAAGCCGCGTTTGGAATTGTGGGGATCAGCATCGGTCTCAGTGTACTTGTGATGAACACGATGATCTCGTACCCAGTCGTACAAGGTATTCTGGAAAGACAGTTAAGAGAATTAGAAAGAAGAGTTTATAGAATTAGAGAACAAGCAAAATTGGAGTAACATAGTGCCAAAGTGTACTAATAGTAATAACACTGTAATAACCTGACCTTAAGTTTTTGTGTAAAGGATACTTTTTTATATCAATCGCCCATAGTCCTTTAATTATTTTAAACAGCTGAATGGTTCCTGCTACTCTTTTTAGACGTTTCAAAGAGCTCCAAATTCTTTCTTATAAAAAGAACTCTTCATTCAAATAAGACTATTTTTTTAATTTCTGTCTGAATCTGGTATTTATTCTTGAAATATTCAGTTTTTATAATGTTTTTTTTCAAGCATAACATTAAGTTATTTTCAAAAATGATACTTTCAGAGCTTTTTAAGTTGAATCATAATCGTAGAGTAAGAAATAACACGAGGCCGAATCTTGAGCAACGAAATTTTAATATGAAGATCTAGTAGTGGACCCCCTTTTTTACTAACTTTTAAGTGTTTTGCCATAACAATTGGCTGTTTTTGCACTAATGCTCTGGGAATTCGCTTTGCATACTGACAAACGATGGCTATGGCAATTTGATAGACGCTTGTGTGATTGTATGTTCTTCCGTACACTCTAAAGATTATGGGTATAAGGTATAACCTTATTAATTATAATTACAACTATAATTAGAATTAATTAGACTAATTAGAAAAAATTTCAAAAAAATATACAGATTGTGCAAAAAGAAAAGCAGCAATCGCATTGATTAGTACACTTATATACTGGTAAATAAATAAGAAGTATTCATTGCTCAATGTAGCTTGCAGTTTTTTTACAATAGATAATTTTTTAAATTAAAAATAATATTGTTTCCGGTCCGCATAAAAAAGCACATTTTTCCGGTCCGCGATGAGTTTTGAGTTGAGAAACACTGCTCGAGATAAAGAACATCTTCTGTAACCGAGTACTTACATACAACGGAACCATTTTTAACATTTATTTTTCAAAGATTATTTGTTTCAAATGTGGGCCATGTGTGGCTAACATGGTCTATTCTAAAGTTCCAATTTTCTATGACGTGTTTTTGGCTTCCAATTTCTCAATCGTAGCATGGTTTATCCATGTATACTTTGGACATTACGTAATATGAAAGGAAAAAGTCTAGAGGTGTGATATCACATCTAATGGCCAATTGACCGGTCCGATGCGTGAATTAACTGTTCACCTGCTAATCTGTTGTTCTCGCAATAATGCCACGGTTTCATGAGCTGTGTTCACGGTTCACGAGATTACGGATTTCATTTCCGGCAGCAAATAGTCTGTTATCATGACACGATGATTCCACCAGCCAATAAACTACACAAGCCGTTATTTTGTCTGGATGTAACGGCAGCTCTTGAACCCTTTCGGGTTGCCCTTGACTCCAAATAAGGCAATTTTGCTTATTGACGTAGACATTAAGCTGAAAATGGGCAACATCGAAGAACAAAATTTTGGTCGAAAACAGCAGATCTTCTTTGAGCTTTTCAAGAGCCCAAGAAGACAACATTGAATTTTGAATTTTTTATGCTTTTAAAGCAAGATCCTTAGTTATTGCTTACGACAAGTAAGTCAAGCTGTTGAGTACGGCGCCGAGCATCGATTTATAACGGTAATCGCTGAGACTGTCTACCGCCGCTATATTTTCTTTACTACGTAATGGATGTAGTCTATTTGGTCGCGTATTATCCAATGATGAAAACTAGGTTTCAATTTTTCGATGGTATAGCGAAGGTTGAAGTGCCTAAGGCCGTACCCACACAGGGGACATATCGTATGTATTAGAGCTGTGCACAAGCCGTTTTGAAGACAGCTAGGCACATATCGACAGGACTGCTGTTTTGTGACTGCCGTATGAAAATCGCAATAAACATGGCGACATGGTGATTTGGTGGTATGGTGCCTTTACCCGACCGACAGTAATTTTTACTGCTTGTTCGAAAATTTGCACTTGCTGTTTTAATGTTAATGCATTTCTATCTCGTTCCCTCCGCTTAAACTCCAAAGGAACGAAAGAAACGCAAACAACTCTCCCTCTTTCCCCAGAAAACAACGAAATGAACTGTGGCTTATTTGGGACACCAGAAAGCGGGTTGTCGTATCCATAAAAAAAATATTATGGCTGAAATCAGGCATGCGTTCGTGTTTTATTAACAGAAGAGTATTAACAATTTTGCGAAAGGTTTGTTCGATAACATGCTTGCTGGGACTACAAAACATAACTTCTATTATTTTTTGCTAGAAGTTTTTTGACAAAACTTTTACTATATTTTGCAATCATGCATTATTCTATTTTGTACTAAAAATTTCGATGCCTGTAAACTAAAATTCTGTGCTTAAAAATTTTTTCGATTTCACTGCGTTTTATTAGAAAAGTAAACGAACAGACCCATTAAATTCTAATGCCTGGTTTACACAGTGCGAGATAGCGTACGAGTCAGCCTTCCGAGTAGCTGCACTTCAGTAGCAACGTTTGGACGTAACTTATAGCCTGAACACATTAATTTCGTCGACGATGAGCGATGAGCGATGATAGTTGTCAAAGAAACAAGAAAAGAAGAACAAGACGTACTATGTGGCTAAGGAATTAGAACACGAGCGACTACCGACGTTGCTTTCGTCGACGAATGCAACGAAATTATATTTTTTTACCCGTTTCCCATAAGAGCCAATGTAATTTTGACACTAGCGACGTCATTTGTAGTCAACGAAATTTGACTGTGTTCAGGCTATTACGAGTAACTCGTACGTGTGAGTTGGTTAGTAACTCGCATCCGAGTTACTTCAACATTTTTTGTTTTCACTCGCCTGCTCGCCCGGCAGCAGCATCGTTTGGACGCATTCGGCGATAGTTCGTCAGTTCCAGCCGGACAGCTGTGCGTGAAAGACGTGTTTTTTTTTTTGTACTACGCCGAATCGTTCGAAATGGCTGCGGATATATGGTCTTCTGACAATAATATTTTATTCATGAAACTCTACAGAGACCAAGAAAACCTGTGGAATTGTTTCGATAAAAACTATCGAAATAGAGATGTGAGAAAAGCATCTTTTTTTTTTGATATTGGCTATGGTTATAGATATTTTCCAATTCCTGACATAATATTGTTGTCATAGTGCGTATCACCGTTAGAAATAAATACCAACCGTTTCTAAACCACATAAAGCCGATTCTAAAAACCACACTACAGAGCACGCATGTTCGAGCAGCAACTGCCTGGTACATGGAACGACGACAATGAATTGCCCGCTTTGCATGAACGATTCAACGATTATTTGAAATATTGAAAAATTTTAGTATCTTCGGTGCCTCGAAACAGGAAGATAACCAAGAATTAGTGAAAGGTGCTTACAAAACAAGCGTTCCATTGTTGCGCAAGCGTACGACGAGGTCTGTTAATCGATTAATCGATTAATCGAGTTACGTATAATCGATTTTCAATTTTTTTTGTGACGTTATATTGGTACTCACGTCCCTCAATTACGTTGACAAGCTCGGCCACTTTAAATGTTCAAGTGTCAAGTAATTTTTGACAGCTATTTTGCTTGGACGAGTTTTGGCTCGTTTTCTATTTTTGCCTATTCCATAAAATGGATCAAAGAATTCCTATGAAAAACAAAGAAATAGAAAATTTTTGTGCATTAATAACAAAAAATAAATTTCTATGGATTTTATTGCTTTTGACAATATATAACGGTATTGGTATCTCAAAACAATGGGTTCTGACATTGTTTTAAATGAAGAACTGAATTGTCATTCGGAGTCTCAAAAAAATTTTGTGAATAAAAAATGACGTCATATGGGGTCGGAAAGTTGAGTTCCTCAAAAAAAATTACGTCATATGGGGTCTGATAGCTGAGCTTCTGAGCTGAAACGTCATCATTTTTCAGGTTTTTCACAAACACTATTTAACGATTTCACGTTAAAATCATAGCCAGAGTTGCATTTGTCAGCATTTTTTAGCAGTTTCCTATCTCTACTCGGTCTACTAGCCACGTTCGATGCTTCTTTTTCCCGGTTGCGCTCGCTGTTCACATACGTTTTTTTAGTACAATATTCTTAAGCTATTGATGTTAGGCTAGAGATGTATGTAGCTTACAGCTTATAAAAAATTAAATTCCTTAAACTGCGTTATTCCAATAAAAGGTAAAATTCAAATAACTTAATATGTACATAACTCACATTATTTTTATTGATTTGGAAAATATGGACTGTTGGCACGTGGTTTTTTCAAGTAGAAGAAGCAACAGCTGTCGCTGTAGACAGGTAGTATGAATTTCGCAAAGATAATGACATGATCATAATGCGGTGTGGTCATGGGAAGTTCCCCATGATGATGATGTAGGCAAGACGATACAAAGACATTAGTTTCAAGGTTTTTTAAATTACTTTTAATTAGTTAGAAGTTCGAGAAAGTTTAAAAAATTAATAATCGGTGAGAAGTTCGAAGATGTCGAACAAATTTTATGATATTATAAATAATAAACCCTCTAAGAATAAATACTCGGTGCCTCTCTGAAGATTATAGGTAAGTAAAGATACAAAGAAACCGAAGAAACCAGAAATATTGTTTTTCTTTGACAGTAATTTTTCGTTGTCGCAGTATTTTTTCGTTGTCTGCAGTATACTCGTACATTAAGTGTTTCTGTTGTTACTCTGCTATTCAAAAACGCGATGACAATCTTTTTCCTTGTCTTCCATTCAAGCATGTATTGTCTAGTCTTTTTTGTTTTGTTGTTTGTATTGTGTTTGCAAAAAGTTTTGGACAGTCACACTTGCTTATGAAATCAAAAAAGCACAACAGACAATGCTTGAACATTTTTCTGTGTTTTAATTGGTTTTTAAGACGACTTTTGCAGCTCTCTACTACACAACAAAACAATAACATGGAAAAGTCACAAGAACACATGAAAAACAAACGCACACACTCATGCAAAGTCCACAATTCTTGTACGCATCGTATATCGAACCGGTTTAATTACAAAAACAAAGCAATGGCAGTGAAAAGTTGTTTCAAAACTAATAGAGAAAAGAGTAAGTACTGAAAACACACAAAAATTATTAAAAAAGGGGTCTACTACTGGATCTTTCATAGAAAAATTTAGTTTTTCAAGATTCAGACTCTTGTTATTTGTTACTCTATGGTTCAACTATAGACCAGGGTTCGAAATGCACGCACTGTGAGCAGCACCACCATCACCTGCACAGCGCTTCACTTGAATGTCACATCACAATTACCGTGCTGGTGCTGGTTTTACTCAGCACCGCTTGCGGAGAAGAGCGCTGACCACCAAGCACTTCCGCACAGTGGCTCATATTTCGATTTAGCGGTAAAAAAATCTATGTATATCTTTGAGTGCTTTGCAATTTTGTTGAAGAAGGTGTTTTTTCATATATCAATCCATATATCTTTGCTAGTTGACGGCTCAGACTCAATGCTGTAATGCTTGTAATTTCACCTCTGCTAAATTTGAATTAATTTTAATTGCAGATTTTAAAGGTAGGCAGACCTTTTTAATATAAATTATATCCTAATACCTTAAAAACACATTGCATTTTTTTCCTAGTTATTTTGCGTAATTCTTTATATTGATTTTTTGTTAACTTTAAATCCAGAAATAGTGCAAATGCTTCCTCGGGAGTAAACTTCTTTTCATCAATCGGAGTTGGAACACTGTACCCTTTTTAAGCTTCTGGGGGCTCGCTTCATTATTTTGTCAATTACTTTTATCTTGTCCTTTTTATTTCTTGATGGACCTACTTAATGAAGAAATTAATTTTTTATGATCTCAGGAGATATTTCGTCATTGATGCCGAGTTTGCGCCTTCTAGATCGTTCACTGCATTCGTCCATCAATTTCCTTGGTCTGCCCTTTATATTCTTTGTTTGCCATTATTTTTATATGTTAAAAATAACTTCAGGATTACAATCCGCAGTTAAAATTTGTATTTTTACACTCGTTTAAATTAAACTGCCAGTTATAAGGCGTCACTTAAATTTAATTCCATGTTAGGAATTTTCCTATGATATTTTTTCAAAACCTCGAACAACTTAAAAAAAATAATTTCAAATATTTTCAAAAACGAAAAGTTTAAAAAATGTCCGTATTTTAGCTCAAAATAAAAAGTGCTAGTTTTGCATTAGTTTCAAATGAAATAATCAAGATAGAGCTTTTACTTTTTGGCTCCCTAGATTCTCATGTTTGTACTTTCATATGACTTAATCTGTTTTAAAATCGGGAACAGTGATTCAAAGGAGATGCCGCGGTGCTCGAAAAGAGATTTCGAGACAATTTTTCCTATTATAAACTTGTTTTACCACCCTTCTACCTACTAAGGCATATAGAATAAAAGAACATCAAATATATAATATACATACATATGTATATACGCAAAAACATACATATGCATCGTATACGCTCACTCATTGTTTTTTGCCTGCGTACAAAGCAGTCCCTAAAAGTGTCGAGCACGGACGTAGCGTCTCTTGTAACAGCACACTACGTCTCTTTTCGAGCACCGAAGTATGCTGTCTTCAGGAGACGCAGCTCCTGTGCTTGGTGCTCAGCGATCGTCTCCTGCAAACGGTGCTGAGTCGTTAAGGCGAGCACTAGCACGGTGTTGTATGCTGAGGACTTCTGCACTGCGATAAGCACAATTGTGACGGTGCTTTCAAGTGCGCACATTTCTGAACTCTGCTGTAGATAATAATGTAGTAGTATTGGTCCAGCCACCAATAAATTAATCAGTTAAAAAAATGTCTTTTCTTGTAATTCTTGAAAATATACTTACTTGACCAGCTAAGGAAAAGCAGAGCATTAGAATTACGCGCAAAAAAAAGTTTGCTTTGTATGATCGATGTGTCCAAAGTCTGTGCGCGCCTGCAGTAATACCGAACCCAGCGACGCCGCCGGTGAAGAATGCTGCGAATATAAAAGATAACTCAATAAATAACCGATATCAGCAAAAGAAATTTTAACCAAATTTCAAATAGATTAACATTATTCCCGAAACAGCTCCCCTAAATCTCCTCTAAGCCCCTCAAGGACAATCTTTATTTTTTGCAAGAGGCTTATATAATTTAATAAGTTTCATTTAAATAAAATTATATATTATATAATTATAAATTATATAAATTATAGATTATAAATAAAAACGATTATAAATAAATAAAAATTTTACTCTAAGACGGTGGACACGGAAATAAAATTTTAGCTTCAAGTTCATTGCTATAAAATTAAAAATATAAAAAATATACATTTGCTATAAAAAGTAGGCGTGTCACTGGTCCGATTTTCCCCATTTTCAATACCAAACAGCCTAGGATAACAAAGAATATTCGTACCGTAATTTCATGACTGTGCCGTAATTTCGTTCTGCTGTAATCGTGATTTCCACAGACGGACGGACAGGGCTAAGTCGACTCAGAGGGTTATTCTGAGCCAGAATATACATATGTATATACTTTTCTAGACCTGCCACGCCTCCTTTAATGCGGTATAAACAGAAGAACAAAGTAAATATACCCTCATCCCTTCGTGCGTAGGGTATAAAAATTAATAACCAAATACTATATAGAACAAATTAATGCATATATGTATATATGTACCACTGAAGTAGATGACTGAGTAAACATAAAGCTTTTAAACATAGAGTAGGAAATATCAAGAGTCCGAAACTTGAACCACGAAATTTTTGGATGGCGGGTCTAGTACTAGATCTCGTTTCACTGATTGTATAAACACAGTTTGGCAATCCAGCGTTCACGATTTTTTTTTTTGTACCCTACAAGCGGATTTTGACATGAAAAAGCTATCTGCGCGATGGCTGCCGCGATTGCTCACACTTAATAATAAGCGCAATCGTGTGACCACTTCAAAGGATTGTTTGGCGATGTTCAACCGCAATCCGAACGAATTTTTTTACCGTAGATGAAACATGGATCCATTACACCATACCAGAGACCAAAGAACAATGAAGAAAGTGGATTTCTCCAGGTGAACGTGCACCAAAGAAGGTCAAGGTGGGTCTGTCGGCCAACAGGCTCATGGCCACAGTTTTTTGTGATGCACGAGGTGTCAATCACATTGATAACCTTGAAAAGGGTATAACGATCACCGGCGCATATTATTCAGAGTTTTTGAACAGATTCTATCTTGATTTGAAGCAGAAACGACCGCATTTGGCGAAGAAAAAAGTGCTGCAAAAAAAACTGTTGCACCGTCCATCTCCAGATTTAGCAACTTTTCTAAATTTTTCCTTACGGGTTCCAATATCAGGACCCAAATTTCAATTTCTATGGCAGCTCTCTCGCATATCGCTACCCATGCTTTCAATTTTTATGACGAATCTCTCACACATAGCGACCCTCTCTCACTATTCTCTGTGTATAGCCAATCCAGCAGCAATATGTGTATGCACGCAGGCGCAGTTGAGGACAGTAACGCGGACAGCGACGCTAAACCTGACACCGACCGTGCTGTTGCCGGTGACGTTGCATCTAGCGACAAACATCGACTACAACGCCGTATGAGGGGTCATCCGATGAAGACTTATGCAGTTCGCAGCTAACTATGATAGACCCGGAGGCTGAAGCTGCACTGTTGGAGGATGTTTTAGTCAGCAGCACAATGATAAAGGGGGCCACCGAAAGCGGAGCGTCTCCAACAGGACAAAAGAATTTAAATTTGCCGACATCCCTCTGAATTTATCAAAAGACAAACCTCAGGACACAAAATTTAAGAAAGTTAGCCCGGTTTGAAAAATTCAGGCGCTCAAGGTCGCCTGAACTTGCAACCCTCCATCAGTAGAATGGTAAGGCGAGGTCGGTCCATGGATGAGGGTCAAAAGGACGCAAAGAAAATCAAGCTATCAGCTGGCTTCAAATCTGAAGCGGACTTGCAGCTGGCTATTGTTGGCAGGTCGGACCCCGATGAGAAGATTGTGTCGGCGGCGTGGCTACTGGTGGAGGCAAGGCTGCTTGCGGGGATGATGAAGGACGAAAACACGGCCCCCCGCAACCAACGCCAGGATTATCGTCGGGTTGTGGGTTATACCCTGCGATCAACGCCAGGATCGTCGTCGAACTGTACATCGTCACCAACGCTAGGTTTAAACATTAACCATTAAACATCAAACATTTTCTGTATTAACTTTTATATAAGTCTGTGTATAAGACTTTGATATCAATCAATACATTAAAAGAGCTGCCAGTGGTCTTAAAAAATTGTTTGTGGGAAGGAACTACTGTGGAAACTTCTTTTTCCACTGTGAAATTTTTAAAAGTTTTTATTAAATTTTACCTTTAGACTGTGGGGTTGTTAAGAAACACTACTTGTTCACGCCAAAATCCCTTTTTTAAAAATAGAATAAATTTTTATAGATGCGGAAGGAATATTTTGTGATAGGTATAGATGGTAACAATGCTAAACCACCTCGTGCGTTGCGAAAGCTTTTATCGTAAAGTTTCTGCAAAGTCGAACTAACGCCGGTTAACTCACGAGGTAAACACAAGATTTGGCTTTATTAATTTATTTCCAAAAATTCTGCGTTGAGAGCGACTCTTATGTTGTCCGTGACATGGCTGCTATGGCCAGAGGTAACGATACAACTGCTCTTAAAAATACTTTTACTTACAACGAAAACTTCCTTAACCTATATTATCAGTAGTTTCTTGTGATCCTAAATAAACAAGCGAGTAAAGGATCTACAAAATATTTATGTATATATATACATTCTTACAACTACAGCTACTGATAAGACCTACATTTTTAATTATCGTAAGCAAACTATAATCAGATGCATTAATATATACTTAAAAACTAGGCCTGGCAATGTTTAGATTTTCAAGATTTTCCATTTTCGATATCAAAGAGCTCTACATGGGAGAGAATATTCGTGGAGAATTTCATGACGATGCTTCTACTTGTTCTCCTGTAATCGCAGTTTTTTTCACCAGTGGGCGGACTACGCTCATTGGGAGCATATTTTAGTCTGAAATGGTAGACACGGAAGTAAAACTCTAGCTTAAAACTCTATTTACAAGCTGAGAAATTGAGCTATAAGCAGGAATAAATTTATATTTGTTATTAAAAGTAGGCGTGGCACTGGCACAATATGGAAAAAATCTAACCATATTTATTACCAAATAGCCTAGGTTAGGTTAATAATTCACCAGCCGATAATTCACCAGCTCACTTGGGCCTGGTGAGGCACATTATGATGCCACAGGACTCGTGTCATCAGACCAAAAGGACTAATTTACCCCTGTTGCAGCTAGCTGCCCCTTAAGTAGCTGTGAACCAGTCGGAGCTGGTCACGAAGCCCCAAAATTGCAATAGCGTTGCCTCTTTTAGTTCAGTCAAAGACTGAAAGAAGTGAGACCCCAGATACCTGAATCTCCTGTTAGCTAGTGCCGGACACCCGCAGAGTAGGTGGAAGATATTTTCCTCCTCCTCTGGGTCCCTGAAACTCCTACAAAAGTCATTTGATACCACCCAAAGTCTTGCCGCATGTCTTCCTATAAGGCAATGCCGCGTAAGAACCACAACAGGGTCTGCAGTCGACTTCCTTTGAAAGTTTAGGAGATGCCTTGATCTCCTCATGTTGAGTGTTGGCCATAGCATTCGTGCAACAACACAGTTGTCCTTGCTGTCCCACCTGGAGTCTGAAAGTTCAATTGCTTTCCGTACAGAGAGGAGTTTGTACGTGGAAAGTGGCATGCCAATTCTCTCTTGAAGGGCCTCTCCACGTACCGTTCCGGCCCTTGCTAGCTCATCTACCATGCAGTTGAGTACAGTGATAAGGAGCGCTAAAAGCAAGCCGAAGACCTAACGGCTTCGATAAACGGCTTATAAAACGGCTTATATCCCAAACCCAACATTTTCGTTGAGTTTAGATCCATTAGTATAGAAGTTTAAGATATACCCTCCTACCAGGGATATTCCCTTTCCACATAGATCTTGGTGGTATATGGGTAGAGAATTTCTTCTCTAATAAGGGCTTTGGGATTTGGTAGTCCACGAAGTTATAAGTATTCATGGGACAGTCTAGAATGACACCATGTCCGTACTGGTATTAGGTCCATTGGCCAGATTGGCTTAGCCTTCTGGCCGTGTTGACCGCGACCATTTTACCATAGATGTCTAAGGGTAAAAGGTGCGGAAGGACATTTAGCGCATCACTAGGTGTGGTTCTCAAAGCTCCACTGATATGAATGGTCGCCTGCCTTTGAACCTTGCTAACAAGCTTCAGATTAGACGATTTTTTCAACGCTGGCCACCATACTGCTATCCCATACATAAGGATGGGTCTGACTATAGCCACATACATAGATCCAGTATACAACCATCAGGGAGAAACCCCAGTTTCTACCTATTGTCTGTTTACAAGAGTATAGTGCTACCATAGCTTTTTTTATTCTACACTCAATGTTGAGCTTGTAATCTAGCTTCCTGTCTAGTATGAGTCCTAAAAATTTTGCCCCCTATCTGTGTAGGCAACCTGAACTCTGTCAATTATCAAAGGTGTCAAGTTTGGCAATTTGTATTTTTTGGTGAAAAGGACAATGTCGGTTTTCCTAGCATTCACCGATAGACCGCATTTCCTCGTCCAAACGGTTAGTTTGTTTTGAGAGCGCTGCATTATGTCTCTAAGAGTGGATGGGAACTTACCGGAAACAGCAATTGCCAGATCGTCTGCGTAGGCAACTGCCTTACACCCGGTACATCCCAGCCCTAATAACATGTCGTTCATCGAGCCCTGGATCTTTATTAACAAGTCATTTACCGTTAAATTCCATAGCTTCGGTGAAATAACCCTCCTTGTGGCGTCCCTCTAGTGACATACCTTATAATAGTCGATGAACCCAGTTGGAATGAGATTCTTCTATTCGACAGCAGTTGAGCAATAATCCCCACAATGGACCCATCTATTTTTAGACGCTTCATGGATTCTATAATATTTTCCGGCTTCACTCTGTTAAAAGCCCCTTCGATATCTAAAAATGATACTAAAGTGTATTCTTTATGGGAGAAAGATTTCTCAATGATGTTAGTAACACATGCAGGGCAGTTTCTGTCGAACGCCCTTTTGTGTAAGCATGCTGACTAGTGGAATAAATGCCGGGATCAAGCTCGTCGATCCTGCCTTGTATATACGCATCCAAAAGCCGCTCCAAGACCTTTAGCAGGAACGAGGTTAGGCAAATTGGCCTAAAATCATTAGGCTCTGTATATATAGCCTATGATAATTAAGTTTTCCGTTTACGCTGTGCTAACGGAAGTTGTTCTCGTGCTCTGTAGTTTGGTGAAAATATTGCGATATATACATAAGCTACATTGACTTCGATAATTTAAAATCAATTATCTGGCACTCATCTTACGATTTATCACAGATTTTGCTTGGACTTGTTTTGGCTCGTCTCCGATTTTTGCCTATTCCATAAAATGGATCAAAGGATCTGTATCAAGTTTTGTGTGAAAAACAAAACTAAGTGCGCGGACGCATTTCTTATGTTGACTATGGCATATGGTGAAGCTACCTTGGACCAAAGCAACGTTTATCGGTATATATCATATAATAAACGATTAAATTATCGGCAAAATTTAAGGCCATGATGGCCATGAAGGCCACTAGGCAGCGAAAAGGAATTATTGGCGAATAATTATATGCCCAATATGTCAGTTTTAAGGGTCATCTCACACGGCGGTGAGAAAATATTTTCATTTTGCATCCTGGTCTAGCTTTTGAATGCGTGGTTCAGGTCTTGAGCTTCATCAAAACCAAGTGATGTCGGTGTTCGCAATTAAATGTTACTCTCTTTAAGTGATTCTGGCGCTTACAAATGGATCGCATACCAAAATCTTGGTAATCAATGAACTATGAACCAATGCACTATGGGAGAACTGGAAAAGTGGCCAAAAGTCACGTACGAAATAGGACAAAAAATTATATGTCATCATTATCTGGACATATTAATGAAAATATAAAATAGCTTTAAACGCATAGTAATTAATTATTGCTCCGTTGGTATATATCCGAATACGAGAATAGCGATTAACTATCCATTAGAAAGCTTCCATTGTTGCAGTTTTCAGTTTCATCAGTTTTCAGTTTTATAAATTATTTTAGTAGGCATTTTAATTATGTTTTACACATTGGTATAGGAGCTTCATTAGAAGCTAAAAAAAGTTTTAAAAAACACACACTCGTTTAATAAATAAGGTGCTTTACTCGTGAATTGCGTAATTTTTAGTAATGCTTGTTGGTACCGTTTGATTACGCCAGAAAACTCTTATTAAAAAAAGTATTTATTATACGCCAATTTGAGGCATATGGAATATACTACAATGCTAACCTGCCTAAACTTGCCCATTTTCGGATATGTGCCCATAATTATGAAAATTCTCTAAGTCACACTTTTCGCGTTTAAATGTTTGCATATTAATAAACTAGAAAATATTTTCATACTATACCTCAAAATGTCTGAGGGAATATTTACTCCTGAGGCATTAGCTTTTTTGGAGATTATGAAATTTTTTGTGTAGCTTGTAAGGAAATGTGTTTTTTAGGGCTACAAATTACTTTAACCACTTTTAAAATTTAAAAAGTGAGAAGACATACATAGTATGAGATGAATGACTTAAACAAAATAAAAATAATTAATGTCATAATTGTAATAAGCGACCTAAAAACCTTATATTAGTTGTTATGATTTCATCCTGTGAAATCTTCCCCTTACGTCATCCGCCACAATCGGATTCCCCAGCTAGCTCAATATACATGGGCGTGGTTCTTAACCCTTCCGATTGTGACGAGGGGCAACAAGACAAAGATTTTTTTTACAACTACTTATAAAGACGACGACACTTCCGTTTCCTCCGCTCACTTTACCTCCCCATGCTATACCCGCCCGACCCGCAAAACAAATAGGTCTAGTTATCCATATCCACAAAAATTTTAATCAAAAATATTGAAAATTTACATACCAACATCCTAGTTGTATAAACTATGTTTTCTTACTATAATTGGCGGTCTTTCCCTAGGACAATAAAGCAAAATCTGCAAAAATCACGTCTCTGCGTAGATCGGTTAACCTGAAAGCGCTCTCTTTGGCTACCCGATATTTGTGTCACCAATAAGACCAATTCGAAATTAATACTCGGCACCCGACTCAAACTCAGGGCGCGACCACCTTACATAAACGCTTATAAGTATCCAAAGCTAACGCAAAATATAAATAGACACTAAAAAAAATCGAAAATACTTGTAATACTAAAATATGCCCATTTACGCAGGCTTTCACCAATAAAAAAAAACATGCATAAAAGAAAAAAAATTCTACTTAACACGAAAATTAAAGAAAAATATTAATTTGGCATATATCAGATATTTGATTAAAAAAAAACAAAATTCACAAAAAAAAAAACACGCCAACCAGGTACAAGTTTTTCATCAGCGCCCCCAGCACCGCTCGCGTTGTAACACAACAGCACAAAGAATCTGCTCTGTCGCTGTCTCCGTCAACTACACGGCCGCTTCGCTCTTCGACGATGCTTAACAAAATTTTTAATTCTGGTATACCAGTTCTGCAACCATATGTTGCAAAAGGCCGGCGAATATCGCTCAAAGGCCAAATTGTGCCGCCCGTGGTGAGATTCCGCAGCGCTCTTATCAGCACTTTCCAGTTCTTTTATTTTAGGCTCCTTTTCAGCGCCAGAGTGCCCAATCCTTATTCGGATTCCTGGGCCACCAATTCCCCTGGTCAGTATTTCCTGGGATCTTTTTCTAATTTTCCGGTCACCGACGTTTTTCCGCTTTTTTTCTGTATTTATCCCGAAACAATTTTATTTTGATATTACAACAAATATCAACTTATGATTTTAACTTTAACAAATAGGATCTAACTAAGCCACCGCGGCACAACTTATCTCGGCAACAGACAAAATTCTTCTCCATAATCGGCTCGACAGCTTCTTCCAAAAATCCGACCCGTTTGTCGGCCTTGAGAAATCATTTATTCGCATATGCGCGAAATTCTATTTATTGCCAATTTTCCCATACCCCGAAAACATTTTGGGCGCGAAACCAATTTTCTTATTTACTCCTTTTCCTTGACACAAAAACAACAAAAACATCCTGACCATGAATGGACATTCCTAACTGGCAACACTTCCCTTACACTAGCAAACTGACTCAAAATACAACCGCCCTCTTTTCAGCGGCTGAATTGACCGGATCGAATTCACCACCCTCGTTTATAGTCTACTCGCCAAAAGCTCTTCTCTCTTTTACTTCCGTGAGCAATCAGCACTACCAAAAAACAAATTCACCTTGATCTGACAGTTCGTGGCCTACATAAACCAGAAACCATTAAATTCATTGAAATTTACTGCCAACATACATTTAACTAACTAATTCTTCTTTTTTTCCGTTACAGATTAGGCGTACGAAGACCACATGCAACACAACACTGGACTTGGACATCGGACTCAGCTGGACAAGGACAGTGTGCACGTGGTTCGGGCATCTTAATTTGCAGGCGCCCAGCGTAGGCACACACCCACGTTATCCGTCCCATCACTTTGAGCAGCCGGGCAAACTTTCAGCACCTAGGACTACTGTTGCTATCTATGCCTGTCATGCCATTTCGGGAAGTTCAACAAATAAACTTTGATAAGTATATTGTACTTTGTTTAAACTTAACCTTATTTTCAGGTACCGAGCGAACAGTACTCATGCACCGGTGTAAAAAAGTAAAACCAAAATAAACGCGCACCGCCAAACAAACAACCACAGACCTGCGGAAAAACCCAGACATTCAAGGCACATACAAAGAAAATATCGGGCACAGTGTAAGATACAACAAATACTTAAGCTAGATGGTAAGACTGCATTCACAGAGTATAATTTTTATAAAAAAAAAAATTTTTTTTTTTTATTGCACTTAAGTAAATATTGCACCTCATATTGCACGTAACCTCGCACTTGAATATTGCACTGTATATCACCCAAAAACTATTGTTTGATATCCTTGACGTGGAAAATTCCTACTGGTTTCCCATTAAGAGTTTCTAAGTCGTACATATTATTTCCTACTGATTTTACTACGCGACATTTTACCCACTTTTTACAAAATTTCGCATTGACATTACGTTTAAAATCGCTTAACACAAAGTTTCTTCGATAAACTTCCTGCCCTGGCCTGAACTTAATAACTCGTTTGTTTTTATTGTAGCTCCGTGAACTCCTAACGTAAGCTGCGTGAAGATTATTCTTAATTTTCTCTCTCCACAACGCAAGTTTATCTTCTTTACTTAAGATCGAAACTTCGTAATCTCCTAAAGCTTTCAATTTGCGCGCTAGCCTATAGTCATTGCCACTCAGGAACATATTATGCCCAAACACTGCAAAAAATGGAGTTACCCCAGTAGCTGCGTGAACTGAAGAACGTAACGCACATTCTATCTCGGGCAAATACAAATCCCATTCGCGATGATCCTCTTGTAAATAAGAACGAATTGCTGTGAGCACGGATTGATTAACCCGTTCTGCTGCATTAGACTGCGGCGCATATACCGCGGTTTTCATATGCGTTATATTGAAACCTTTTACTAAATCAGAAAACTCTTTTGACGTGAATTGTTTGCCGTTGTCGGAGTGTATCACTTCCGGTACTCCAAACTTATAAAACACTTCGTGCATTAGAAAGTCCACCACATTTGACGAAGTCGCTTCTCTCATGGCCTTCAACAAAATAAACTTGGAGAAATGATCCAATACAACAAAAATATACGCATTTCCCTTCTTTGAACGGGGATATTTTCCGAGAAAATCCACATATAATTTCTGGAACGGTCTCTCTGTTATCACTTCTTCACCAATGTTCGGCATTAATTCTTTATTTGTTGATTTTGACTCTTTACAGGTCCTACAATTATTGATAAATTGCCTCACTTGAGCTGTCATTCCTGGCCAATAATAGAACTGCCGCAACCTAAACAGCGTCTTAGCCACACCTCCATGACTGGATGTTTGCGGTACATGTGCTTTTTCAATAAGGGTCGTCGTTAACGCCTCTGGTATCCAAAGTTTCCAACAGAGTTCATTCCCGTCCACGTCTCCTCGATCAAAACGGCTTCGTTTAAAGATAAAACCGTCCTGTACCTTCACATCCGGCAACTTCTCTTTATTCTTATTGATATTTTCTATTATCTCCAGATACTCCGCCGATTCAAACTCAGTTGTTTCAAAATCAAATAACGCCCCATCGACCAACTGGATCTGCTCCACTGACCGTGAAAGTGTGTCAGCCACAACGTTCTCGGATCCTTTCCGGTGCTGTATCTCGAAATCGAACGCCTGCAGCTGCAGTGACCATCTCGCCAACCTGCCCGTAAGATCTCTTAACGACATTAACCATTTCAAACTAGCATGATCAGTGACTACAGTGAAAGCCATCAGCTCAATATAAGGCCTGAATCTTTTAATGGCCAACACTGCTGCCAAACACTCTTTTTCCGTCACGCTGTAGTTCCTTTGGCAACTGTTCAATTTCTGCGAATAAAAAGCAACTGGGTATTCCCGATTCAAATCATCAATTTGGTACAACACCGCCCCTACGCCTATATCACAGGCGTCACATTGCACATAAAAACGCTTGGTGAAATCCGGATGTCGTAAAACCGGTGCTGTGACTAGTGCCTGTTTGAGTTTATTGAATGCCACTATCGCTTCAGATGACATCTTAAATTTTGCACTTTTTTTCAGGGTATCACTCAAAGGAGCTGATATAGCAGCAAAGTTATTTATAAACCTCCGATACCATCCCGCAGTTCCGAGGAAACTGCGTACCTCTCTCACGGATCTAGGAATTGGAATCTTTTGAATCCCTGAGACTTTTTCCGGGTCAGTTTTTAACATGCCGCCTCCTATTATAAAACCCAGGTACTTTATCTGTTTGTAGCAAAACCGCGACTTTGACAATCCAATCGTTAAATTTGCTTCTTTTAGGCACTTAGCTACTTCCGCCAGAATCTGTAGATGAGTCTCAAAATCCTGAGCAATAATCAACAAATCATCCAAATACACGAACACGTTTGTCTTTAAATGCGAAGGAATAACTTTGTCCATAAGTCGACATAACCGTTGTGCAGCATTACACAGGCCAAACGGCATGACCTTAAATTGATATAGTGGCCTTCCCGGCACTGTGAATGCTGTACACGCTTTGGCTTCTTCCTCTAATTCTATCTGCCAGAAAGCTGACTTAAGATCCACACTAGAGATATAATACGTATAATCGATGCGACTAAGGATCTGTTCCATATTTTGCAATGGGTAAGCATCTTTAATGGTGACATTATTCAATTTTCTAGCATCTAGGCAAAACCTATTTTTCCCCGGTTGTCGGACAACTGTGAATCGATTGCTCCACGGACTATTGCTCTCTTCAATGACATCTAAATCTCTCATCTTGTCTATCTCTGCATAGACTGTATCTTGTACCGCCGGCGATATCGGAAAGTACTTTTCTTTTATCGGCTCAGTATTCTCTTTTAATTCTATTTTATGTTTTTCTAGCTTGGTTCTTCCTAACCCATGGTGTTCGAATGTACGAAATTGTTGAATCACTAAATCTAACTGCTGCCGCTGTTCCGCGTTCAACTCGTGAGCTGTGGGATCTTGACTATCCTCGATTTCTGTCTTTTCCGCCATTTCAGACTCTACTTCATTCACGGAACCTAGAACGTCCTCGGCCAATCCGAAACCTCTCCAAAAATCTATACCTAGGTAAATATTTTGTTCCAAGTACGGGCACAAATAAAATCTCATATTTATCTCTTCACTTTTATATTCTACAGGTACCTCGACCTTACCTATCACGCTGAGCGCTTGCCCCGACGCAGTTCGTACCATCGAGCAAAACGGTTTAACACTGATTCCAAGTTCTTCGATTAGTTCTCGACATCCTTTTCCCAAAACACTAACGGAAGCTCCTGTATCTAGTAACCCTTTTACTGACTTTCCTTTTATTTTAATCTCGGCAAATGCTCTCGGATCTTTTCCGCTATTTGCTTGGATTGAATTAATTACTTGTTTCCTAATAACCTTTCTGGCGGCGTATCGTTCACGAGCTTTTCTAACCTTTCGTGATACTTGATTACTCTCGAAAATCCTGTCGCGCACTTTATAATAATTTTCTATCCTCTCTTGAATAGGTTTGAATCGATGATCATTTAATATTTTATTACCACTTATAATTCTGTCTAATACACTTCCATTTTTTTCAATTACAGGACTATCCGCCTTGGCTTCGACTTCGACTCGTACACGTTCAGTTTCTACTATTTCGCGGGATTGGTCTGGAACCATGGCTGTCCCGCTTTGACCACGTTCCTCAACCTGTTTCCCGACGCACAATTAGCACATTTAGGTGTTATAACATCCGGCAATCCACATTTGTAACAAAAGATTTTTCTTTCTAACGATTCGCAATCTTTAAAGTAATGTCCTTTCTCTCCGCAGTTCCAACACACCCGAGCTTCAGGCTGCTTTGGAACTATTTGCCTATCGTTTCCATTCGGCGCCGCACTGACTTCTCCAACCTCAGTCTCACCGTATTCACTTAGGACTTCCCCCGACATAGCCATTTCATTTACTTGCCGTTGAAATCGATTGCCTGTTCGCTGAAAATACCTATTATCCCGCCTATGAAAAATTTTTTCAACTTCGTGGCACTCCGCGCGCAGCTCTTCCACAGAATAAACCGCCATAGGATAAATGATCCTGCTGATATTATCCCTGAGGTTTGTTTTGATAATTTTTATTATTTCGCTTTCTGGCAATGGTACTTTTAACTTCGATTTCAGCTTCCAAATAGACTGAAAGAATGCATCTACCGATTCGTTAGGTTGCTGCTTACGCTCTACCAAGTCGCGCATCTTCTCAAATTCGGTTCTACTAGACCGGTACTGCCGTTGCAACGCGTTCTTAAGTGTAATCCAATCCGGCACATCATTTGTCCTAATATACAGCCAATACCACTCACGACATTCGCCTGATAACAGCAAATGAAAATCCCTAAGGATCTCGCCAAATGAACACCGGTAATTTGCCTGCATATGCTCAACTTGAAAAATGAAATCCTCAATGGTCGTGTGATTCGGATTACCATCAAAACTCAACCCCCACTTGCCTACTCGAACGGACGGTACTTCTGGACCATTAAAATTATAGAACCTCTGGTCACCCTCAATGTCGGACCTGCTCGGTGGTCGGTAAGTATTATTTTGCCACCCAGTTTGCTGTGGTCTCCCTTGGTGATCATTATTTCTCACGGCCCCATTACCTTCTGGCCACGCCCTCTGATTATTCGTGTTTGACCTGAAATAACTTATTGATTGACCCGAGTGTCTCCTATTTCCATTATTACTCGATCTTCTTGTAACATTCGATTCAATTTTACGCTCATTAGCTAAACCAGACGCTTGGCCGGCGGTTGTACTTCCCAAACCCATACCCTGCCTATCCTGTCCCTCACCTCTCATATTCATTAGTATCATGGAACGCAGCTCGTTTCTCATACTTTCCATACCTTCGCGAACCCCCTCACGAATCTTCCTCTCAATAGACTCGTCCATCGCACTTCTTAAATTGCTACACGCAGAATTTACCATACTAACAATGGACTCGTCTTGTGAGATTTCCCCCATCGCTTGGTTTCCCGAAGGTTCAGCTATTGTTACACTCTTACTGACTCTTTTTGGCACCGCGCCTCGTTTCTCCCTATTCCCGTCCAACCTCAATTCAACCTGTTCGTTTCCCGCTTGTTTATGCAGTATACCCAAGGGTTCTTCAGCCCTCTTATCAGGCACAATTATAGTCTCCGACAAATCTCTATAAAAATGTTGGTCTTGACCTGCCGCGCCCTCTACTGATTGCTCGATAGACATATCCAATCTGCTCTCCATTGAACTTTCCACCCTTGCTACTTTTTCTTGAGGCGACCAGCGCTTCTGCTTTGACGTGCTATTTTTATTTAACGGCCTTTTCCGTGTTTGGTCAGCACCCGGCATGAGAAATCTGTCCAACTAACTCACACGGGAATTCTTCAAAACAAAACAAAATACGCCTTGGACAAACCAACCACAAAAACACAAAAAAAACGAATGACAATCTTCGGACTTAATCGAATTCGGAACTGATTTTTTCCTCTTCAAAATTACAATAAAATTTAATCCCGCTTTTACTAATATCCCCGCAAATAAACTTGGCTGCCGAACTCGTTTACCTTAATACGCGTAAGTGTATGTAGCCGTGTGCTCCCTTTACGACAATCTAACGCCAATTCGTGACAATTCCCAGATTTCTGGAATATCTCACCTTGTTACAACTTTTTCCTACTGAATGTTTCGTATATGTTTCGTGAAAACCTCACACATGAAACTAAATTGTTTCCTTTAAACAAAACAAAAAAAAAAACACCATAAAAATAAATAAATACAAATAAATACAACAATAAATAAATACATCAAAATAATTCTACAACACTACAATCTCTATCGAACACTAAGCTCATTCAAAATACAAATGATAAAATTAAATAAAACCAAATAAAACTTATTACCAGTTTAGCAATACCAATAATTAATATTTCTCTTTTTAGATAACACTCAACGCTGTTTCGGGGTCTTTGGGCATAGGATGCGGTCTTGCGGAGCATGCAAGGAATTCTATCATCTGAAATGGAACCATTTCGTCTTTCTTCTTACACGTTAACCTTTACACTACATTTTTTTCAAATCTTCAAGATCTTCAGCTTGTTCTTCACTACACGTCACTTCTACTCGGCTTTGGAAACAACAATCCGACTAACTCGCGCGCTGTGCAATTGGCCTATATATATATGTAACTGGCCAAGTCGCCAGCCACTGTTCAGCCGCCTCTTCTCACAATTTAACAGTTTCCTGCCTACCACGCCTACACAAGCTGAAAACCTTTTTCTACATGTCTTATCATTCGCAATACCCCATGCGAGCAGTGCAACCAATTTTTGGATATTCATTTAATTGCTTCCTATTTCGGGCCACTTAGCACGCAGGGACACCCCGACGACCGACATGCAACTCAAATATTTATTACTCCAAAAATTCAAAATGTATTAATTTTATTTCTTTGTTTGCAGTTACTCTCCCGCAGGCATCCTTTCTCCGGTGCAATAGGCTTCGTCTTATCTTGCCGATCCCTAGCCACCAGAATCAGGAATTACTGCGCAGGACCAACCACCGTCTGCTTCAGCTTAGCCGCCATCATATTTTGACACTAAACCAAATTCAACTTCAACAAAAAAATAAAATTAACTTGAAACTAAAATTTAGCGCAACCTACTGTTTTTCTGCGCGATTGCTCATCCACAGCGCTTTGCTTTCTCGATGCTATTGGAGCTAGCGAATTTCGCCACACCAAGCCACCTGCTCAAAAGCTACACAAAGCTCTGTGGAGGAACAATCGCGGAGCCAGCCTTTTTGTTTGGGCGCCATTCTTGTTATGATTTCATCCTGTGAAATCTTCCCCTTACGTCATCCGCCACAATCGGATTCCCCAGCTAGCTCAATATACATGGGCGTGGTTCTTAACCCTTCCGATTGTGACGAGGGGCAACAAGACAAAGATTTTTTTTACAACTACTTATAAAGACGACGACACTTCCGTTTCCTCCGCTCACTTTACCTCCCCATGCTATACCCGCCCGACCCGCAAAACAAATAGGTCTAGTTATCCATATCCACAAAAATTTTAATCAAAAATATTGAAAATTTACATACCAACATCCTAGTTGTATAAACTATGTTTTCTTACTATAATTGGCGGTCTTTCCCTAGGACAATAAAGCAAAATCTGCAAAAATCACGTCTCTGCGTAGATCGGTTAACCTGAAAGCGCTCTCTTTGGCTACCCGATATTTGTGTCACCAATAAGACCAATTCGAAATTAATACTCGGCACCCGACTCAAACTCAGGGCGCGACCACCTTACATAAACGCTTATAAGTATCCAAAGCTAACGCAAAATATAAATAGACACTAAAAAAAATCGAAAATACTTGTAATACTAAAATATGCCCATTTACGCAGGCTTTCACCAATAAAAAAAAACATGCATAAAAGAAAAAAAATTCTACTTAACACGAAAATTAAAGAAAAATATTAATTTGGCATATATCAGATATTTGATTAAAAAAAAACAAAATTCACAAAAAAAAAAACACGCCAACCAGGTACAAGTTTTTCATCAGCGCCCCCAGCACCGCTCGCGTTGTAACACAACAGCACAAAGAATCTGCTCTGTCGCTGTCTCCGTCAACTACACGGCCGCTTCGCTCTTCGACGATGCTTAACAAAATTTTTAATTCTGGTATACCAGTTCTGCAACCATATGTTGCAAAAGGCCGGCGAATATCGCTCAAAGGCCAAATTGTGCCGCCCGTGGTGAGATTCCGCAGCGCTCTTATCAGCACTTTCCAGTTCTTTTATTTTAGGCTCCTTTTCAGCGCCAGAGTGCCCAATCCTTATTCGGATTCCTGGGCCACCAATTCCCCTGGTCAGTATTTCCTGGGATCTTTTTCTAATTTTCCGGTCACCGACGTTTTTCCGCTTTTTTTCTGTATTTATCCCGAAACAATTTTATTTTGATATTACAACAAATATCAACTTATGATTTTAACTTTAACAAATAGGATCTAACTAAGCCACCGCGGCACAACTTATCTCGGCAACAGACAAAATTCTTCTCCATAATCGGCTCGACAGCTTCTTCCAAAAATCCGACCCGTTTGTCGGCCTTGAGAAATCATTTATTCGCATATGCGCGAAATTCTATTTATTGCCAATTTTCCCATACCCCGAAAACATTTTGGGCGCGAAACCAATTTTCTTATTTACTCCTTTTCCTTGACACAAAAACAACAAAAACATCCTGACCATGAATGGACATTAATAACTGGCAACACTTCCCTTACACTAGCAAACTGACTCAAAATACAACCGCCCTCTTTTCAGCGGCTGAATTGACCGGATCGAATTCACCACCCTCGTTTATAGTCTACTCGCCAAAAGCTCTTCTCTCTTTTACTTCCGTGAGCAATCAGCACTACCAAAAAACAAATTCACCTTGATCTGACAGTTCGTGGCCTACATAAACCAGAAACCATTAAATTCATTGAAATTTACTGCCAACATACATTTAACTAACTAATTCTTCTTTTTTTCCGTTACAGATTAGGCGTACGAAGACCACATGCAACATAGTAACTAATTGTGCTGTTCAAATCAAAATTCGCTTAAAACGGAATTTTTCCGCTTCTGGCCACCTTTTCAGGTCCATCAATCATACAAAAAAGCCTATACAATATCAAAGAGAATTTCATTGGCTATAAGGCCATATGTATTTGGTTGCGGGTACTCAGGTCCCCTAGAAAATATATACAGCTAAATATGTACTCCTTTATACTAAGTCTTAAAGGAGTTAAAGAGAACTATATATTTTTTAAGGTCTTGCTTTGTAAAATCCAATAAAAACAAGTAAGAGCGTTATCTTCGGCCTGGCTGAAGCTCAGATACCCTACACCCGCATCTGTCGAAGTGATAAAAAGTGGGCGGGTGACACCTACTTTTTTAAATTTACAGGGAGCAAATTTTGATCTATTAACTCATCTACAACACCGCTTTTCCTACCAAACACCTCATTATATGGCATAGTATATAAGTGGGAGTGTCACACCCATTTTTGAGAATATATTTTAGTCTAAGATGATGCACTCGGAAATAAAATTTTAGCTGAAAATTCGGTCTACAAGCCAAGAAATTGAGCTAAAAGCACGGATGAGTGCATATTTTCTATAAAAAGTAGGCGTGGCACTGGTCCGATTTTCGCCATACTCAATACAAAATAGCGTAGGATAACAAAGAATATTCGTGCAAAATATCATGCCGATACCTCTATTCGTTCTCCTGTAATCGTGATTTCCACAGACGGACGGACGGACAGACAGACAGACAGATAGACAGACGGACGGACATGGCGAAATCGAATCAGGAGGTGATTCTGAGCCAGAATATACAGAATATATATACTTTTCTATACCTGCCACGCCTCCTGTAATGCGTCACAAACGGAAGAACAAAGTGAATATACCCTCATCCCTTCGGGTGTAGGGTATAAAAACGGAAGGAGATAACTTTTAAATTCTCCGAGATTTAGGACATCAAAGTTAAAAAAACCAAAAAAACTAAAGTTAAAAAATCTGAACTGCACATAAACTACGTAGAATTTCCGACAATATTCTAAATTATTGGAAAAATCTTAAAACCGGTAACAAAAGAGTTAATTAGTGCATTACATCAGTACCAATTTGCAGACGAGCCACAAAATTTTAACTTTGGATATATTAAAATATATATATTATTATATAATATATTAAAAATTATTTTATATAAAAAATATAAAAAATTATTACATTTTTCTGATAGCCTTTAAGATAACCTTTAATCGTATACCCGGCAGACCACGGCCCTAGGCGCTGGAGCCCTCTAAATGGTCTACATTTTTTCTTTTAAAAAAACAACGAAAAATTAAAAAAATTATGGTCGACAACAAAAAAATTAGATTTTTCTGATAGCTTTTAAGATAATATATTATATTTATTATATTTATTATATTTATTATATTTTATAATACATATATTAAAAAGTATTTTATATAAAAAATATAAAAAATTATTACATTTTTCTGATAGCCTTTGAGATAACCTTTATCCTATAACCAGTTTTGTACCTGGCAAACCACGGCCCTAGGCGCTGCCAGAAGGTTTTTTTCGGACCCACAACAAACTGCTACAATTACAGGAGTGGACTACAATTTAATTTACAGATTTAAAATTATTCTTGAAGCAATTGCTTGTAATCTATAAAAAGATGCTGCAAGATTCGGAGAATATGCAAACGAAACTGTAAAATTATATAATGAATTTTACCTATGGCGAAATATGTATGTCAACAATAGTCCACAAAATCCTGTTTCATGGAAAAAACATTATTCAACACCATTTATTGCCAATAGGAGATTTGTCGGAAGCTCAAGAAAAAAGAAATAAAGATTATAGATTCTTTAGGGAACATAACACTAGAAAATGCAGTAGAGAAGCAACAAATGAAGACCTTTTTGGAATTTTGTTAGTCACATCGGATCCAAATACATATTTCCAGCATCCGGTATGTGTGGGCTACAAAAAAACCATATATACATACATAAGTCCAGAAGCCAAATGGTTACTATTAAATATTAATTAAGATTCGAAAAGAGAAAAATATTTACAATCTGTTTTTACAAAAATTTTATAATACTCGTATATAAATAAACTACGGCATGTATGGGCGTATTCCGGATTTCGTCCATAAACAGCTCAACGAAATTTACATGCAGATGAAAAGCATTAGTGTGAATCAATGATACGAACACGACACACGCATTGCGACGAGCTGCTGCACAATGAGTGCGGAAAGCAAGATATAACCATCTTTACGGGCAGGACGTTGATAGAAGGTAGATTTAACATAGTTATTTACTCCTCAGAGTTAAAATTTTTAAAAATTAAACATAAATTAAATAAATTAAAAAAAAACAAAAAATTATTTTTAATTTAAAAGAGTTAAATCAAAATTAAAAACTGAATGCACTGGACCACATTCATGGATATTAGCAAAATCCTGATAGCGCTAGATAACCAAACGGTGATCAGGTGCATGAAAAAGAAGAGGCTTTTCTTTGTGGAAAATCTTTAACTTTCCAGCGGAGTTCAAAAATTTTTTTGCGGGATTTCAATCAGCTGCAAATTGCTGTCCTGGATATTAAGAATGTTGTAAAACATAAAAATATATTTCTTCTACTTACTTTTATAAAAAAAATTGAATACTGATCAATAGAGTTGTAACTAATTTTAACTATATTCTTTTGATTTTAAAAGTGGTTGAAGTCATTTAAAGCTTTAGGATTCACAATTCCTTACAAGTTACACTAAAAAATTAAAAAAAATTCTTACCCCACAACAAAGTTTAAATGAGGATATAAGCCAAGTGCAAAAAAGGTGTTCCTTACATGTTAAATACAAAATTTTAATTATTTTAAATAAATTATCCAATGCTTCGCTTACCCCACAACAAAGTGTAAATGTTGAGTCTGTCCATTGGGTAAAAAATAATACAGAGGACACAAGCCAAATGCAAAATAAATATTTGAATAAGCTTATCCCACTTAAGCGGAGCCTTGAATTCCCAGCCGAAGACTTTTTCGCCCTTAAAGTGATGTGTGTAGTCGTCCAAATCTATATGGTTACTATGCGGAACAATTCGCTTTTCCATATTAGAAATAGTGTAATGCGCTCTTTTTTTAAATTCGGCAGTGGTAAAGATTTTACCACTTACTGTTTATTTTTTTTTACTTCCTTTTTTTTGTCAGGCTGTGCCTGATTTATATCCACTGCAGTCTGGTGTAGAAATTGCTGTGCTTCTGTCGACTATAAGCTTGCAAAAGCTGTCCATGTTTGAACACAAGTGAACACAATTATTCTTCCAAAGGGGACCCATTTCGAACAAATTAAACCGTTATATAGGTCACATGCCTATACTTTCTGATCACTTTCAGACTGTGTTTTGAACAAATACCAACGCTAAAGAAAACGATATTATTTTATTTCACCGATTTTATTGATTTCTATATCCATTATTTAAATCAGCCCTCTATTTAAGATAAGCTAGGTTCGGATGAACACTTTTTAATAAAAATTAAATTTATTTTAATTCAATTTATTTATTTGGCAACTCACAAATTTACAATGTAAATGCATTTTTTGTCTATCTTCTATTATATTTTGGTTTGTTCCGCGAACTAGGGGAGCGATCGTTACTCGGCACGGTTTCGTAGATAAATGATCGCTTAACGAAGTCATAATCAGACAGTTACTGCGATAGTTGCTGAAGGTGTTTGACATTGTGGTTATTTCGGTTCAGATTTGTCTAGTCATATTCAAAAAAAAATATTGGTCACAACTTTACGTACCTGGACAGTCCAAGACTAGACTCAACAATTGGAGCTGGCACTTGAAGATATCAAAGCCATGTTTAGTTAAATGAAAAATTATAATAGTATTTATTAACACTCCCTCGCTTAGGTATAGGGCAAAGATGAAAGTTTATCAAAGCTTTGTGACCCATTTGTTTGATATGCTACACACATACATATGTACATATGTATGTACATATATGTATACATACGTACCAAGCAGAAGATCAGAAAGATGGAGGGCTTTCTGAAAGATGGAAAACTTGAGAAGTTTTAAAAAAAATTGATACATACATATATCACGCCACTAAGAGTTATAAATTAGGAGATTCATATGCATACGCTCATAAATGTTGATCGTGAAATGTAACACTTATGTAAAACTCTTTACAGTATTATAATAGAATATACAACATAAAACATGCGTTAATAGTAAAATGTACAAAGGCGAAATTTAAAAGAACTGAGGTTTAATATTAATTGAAGAAGAACTAAAATATTTTTGGTGCAAAACAAAAAGTTTCTGTCCTTATTTGCTATAGTGAATTATATGTACGATATTTCACACATTTACCGGCTAAAGATATTAGACACAAAGTGCTAAATAAAAAGCTAAAACCCAAAAAATGTTTTATCTAAACAAACAATTTTTTTAAATTGTGTTAATGAAAAATGCTGCTTCTACTTTTTCAAAAGATTATGTTATCTAACTTTTTGATCTTAAGAATTCGATACTCAAATTTTGAATTAAATATTAATAGCACTACCCTATACAACTCCTTCCTTCTGTAGAGTTGGTACGAGTATTAAGACCAACTTTAGTTTTTATCTTACTAAATATAATGCTGAACAGAAATGAAAAGAAATGAAGAAAGATAAATATATAGAGTAAAAATCATTGAAACCTGTGGATACCCAAGTCAGGAAAATAGTCAGAATTCGTTCTGCAGAGACTTACACCCTTACTCCAAAAGAGGATATCGTTCCGAAAATCGTCTTTTTATATGCAAAACAACAACAAAAAGACGATTTTGTTTGAGGACGCATTATAGCCAAACCAGTCGACCGATTGACTTCATACTCACAAAGTATGCAACTACTTCTACATTGAAGAGCACCACTTTTGCCTTGCGTATACTGCCTTTTACTTGCCCTTTCAGGTAAGTTTGTATTCCAGAATCACTCCTAGATACTTAACCTGTCGAGACGTGTTTTTTTCGGTTCCAATCCTATGAATCATATGAAGATCCATGTACGAAATCTTCCTTCTATATATACATAAGAATTTCCACAAAGGTCTACCGTAACCAAAAAACAAAATGTTAATAAAAAACTTTTGATATTATCTGATAATATCTGATCTGATATTATCTTATAAAAAAAATTCAATTTAATTATTTTAAAGAATTTACTTAAGAATTTATTTCAGAACTTTAGCATGTTGCGATGGAACTCATACCATAAAAACTAACTGACAACAGCAATGAACTAAAAAAAACGAAATTTATATTGTTTTTTATATAATAAAAACTTAAATTCAAAATTAAATTAACAATTTCTTAAGTTTAACTTTATGAAAAAATATGGCACGTTATGCATAGCACGTCACGTATCATAGTCGTATTATGGCTTAAATCAAAAAACTAAATTTTTTTTTTCAACGACAATAATAAAAATACAAAAAATGGAAAAATGTTACTTTTATAGATGCCGACATAAACCTTTTTGTTCACTAATATCTGAAAAGCAGGCTTTTGGTAGCAGGCTTTTGATTTTTTTTTTAACCTTTTACACTATATATAGCGCTATTAAAGTGCAAAAATTTCCAAAATTCCAAAAATTTTAAATTAGAACAAGGAGAGAAAATATTAGAACTTTTCTTTCCAGCCAGGGCACAGTCATGTCCTCTAAGCCACCTTCGATTGCAGCCAGACGCAGCACAATCGCTCGGGGGAAAAAATCTGGAGGAAAGGTCATTAGATCTCGCTATTCCAAGGCTGTCCATATATTTTGCCAAGATTCAGGCCAATAAGGAAACAGGGAAAGTGGTTAATCGTGACCTTGCCGACAAGGCTAAATACATAGCGGTAGTTAAAGTGAATCCCCTCCTCTTCTTGACTCTTCTGACGTCTTCAGAGGATGCCGGCTCATAAAATGCGAAGACAGGTTTTCGCTTGATTTCTTTATGCGCTGCGTGGCTGAGATTAGTCAGGCAAGGGAAGGACTAAGTCTCTAGCTCATCCCTACCAAGGACTTGCCAAGATCTCCAGTGGCACGAATCTGGATTCCAAACATATCCATAGCCAAGTTCAAGTTTCTCCAAAGCTTACGGCTACAAAATAGGTCCAGGTAGACATGCAAGACTGGCATGTTCTCCGGGAGAAGAAACCGCAGCCGAACGGTCGCTCCTTTCTGGTCACGTTTCCGCATGAATGTCTGGCAAGTCCCCAGGCAAGCAGGAGAACAAGATTCGGTTTGGTATGAGGCATGCTAAGCTGAAAATTTGTACGCAGGCAGAGGCCGAGGCAGGTATGGAAGGGTTGGATGACGTTCTGTAAAGCACCCTCAATCTAACCAAACTCACAATCTAACTTTTATCTCGATATGCGTGTCGTTCAACTGAACTTGAGGCACTCCAGGAGATAATTTAACCGCAACAGATAATTTAGCCGTATCCCTCACGAAAGAGGATATCGACATCGTCATCCTCCAAGAACCATGGATGCGCAACGGCACCGTTAGATGACTATCTTTACGCACATACCAGACATTCTACAAGGTAGATTGTGTCAAACCTCATGCATGTATTATCACCAAAAAAACTTTAAATGCCTTCTTTTGCTCTAACCTTAGCTCCCCTGACCTAACAGTCGTTAATGTGACGGATATATCTGGAAAAAAAACCTAACGGTCTTGAATTCGAGGGTGTCGGAGGAGCCGTCCTTCTCAGACCACAGAAGGATGATACTTTTCGACATTCTTTCTGTTCTACCACAACCACCAACCTTTAGGAATCCTAAGAGGACAGAATGGACCCGTTCTGCTGTCCTCCAAACTAAAACACCCTCCCGAAGACCTGCTAAGTATTACTGAATTAGAGACAGTTAGTAGATCTAAAAAAGAGATGAAAACTTCGTTTAATATATCCTGTCCGGTCTCCCGGACCTTGGTGGTCGAAGGAACTAAGGAAGCTAAGAAAGGAAACAAGACGGGTTTTTAATCAGTGCTTCATATCCAGAAAGTTTAGGTAACCATACAAGGAGTGCCTAAAAATCTACAAGAAGGCTATCAAGGTCGCGAAAAACAATTCTTGGGCGTCGTTTTGCGATTCCATCGAAAATGTCAAAGACTCTGCTAGACTTGCTAAAATTCTATCCAAATCGCATTCCAATCCTACCTATCTTAGACGTCTGGATGGATTACCCCCGTGGTACTCCACGGTAAATTCTTTGACAACTCGTCGAAACGCACTTTCCTGGCTGCAGGTACTGCGCGAATGATGAGATTTATCATGGAGAGGGTATCCCTGGCTCTAAATTCATTCGCTCCTTACTTACTGCGAAGAAAATCAGCTGGGCCATATCCAGCCCTTTTTTTATATGGCCCTTCGATATTCTCCTCACAAATCTGCAGGTCCGGATGGCATTCTGCCCATTATGGTCCAGAAGAACGAGGAGGTGATAATCCCCTGGCTGACACCTATATACCGGAACATTCTTCGATTAAACTACATCCCTGCAGGCTGGAGGAAAGCGCCTGCAGTTTTAACCCCTGAGGCCGGGAGGACGGACCATGAGTCTGCAAAGGTCTGCATGAGTCGACTACAGGCCGATTTGTCTATCCTCTTTTGCCTTGAAAACTCTCGAACGCATTCTGGACTATGAGATAAGAAATGGTCTAAGTATAGAAACTATCTCGCCAGCTCAGCATGCCTACCTCAAAGGGAAATCAACAGAGATGGCACTTCACGAAGTAATACGTACTATCGAGTGCAGTCTCTATTTTAAACAGTTCACACTTGCAGCTTTTTTGGACATAGAAGGAGCTTTTAACAATATGAGTCTATCTAGCATTTTTGAGTCGATGGCGACCTTAGGAATCAATACAACCATTAGGAACTGGATCGCTTCCCTATTATGGTGGTATCCAGTAAACCAAATATATCCACAAGGCTGGCACAAGGGCACTCCACAAGGCTGCTCTGGCTTTTGGTCATTAACAGCATCTTGGTAAAACTCAGTAATAGAGGAGTCAAGGTGGTACTATATGCGGATGACGTCATTTTGGTATCGGGCCTATTTCTATCAACGCTGAGCGAGATAATGACCATGACGTTATCCGTCTTGCCGTAAATCCCAGCAGGACAGAGCTGATGTTGTTTACTATGCAAACGAAGATTCCACCTTTTAGGCTTCCTCTATTGGGGAACACCGAAATCAAGTTATCAAGCAGTGCCAAATATTTAGGTATCATATTTGATAGCAAACTAACCTGGAAATTAAACATTGAACAGTGGATTAAGAAGGCGTGTGCAGCTTTCTATGCCTGGAAAAAAATGTTCAGGAAAACCTGGGGCCTCAAGCCAAGTTGGTTTTATGGACCTATAAGGCGGTGGTCAGACCTATTTTAACATATGGAGCTCTGGTGTGGCGGACGGCCACATCCAAAACTTATCAGTGTCAACGTCTAGCAAGAGTACAACTTGCCTGAGTGGGGGCCGTGGGAGCATTAAGGTCCTGCCCGACAGACACTCCTAACACTATCCTACATCTTCTCCCAATTGATTTAGAAATTAAATTTACAGCAACAGCAAGCGGCAAGGCAGTAATCCCGAATAAGACAGACTACTTAAGTCCGGTTGCTAGCTTTTCTCACAAATTCCAATGATTGTTTCCTTTAAGGGCTCTCTGGCAGGAAGAATTTGATTTTGCTATATTCACGGATAGATCCAAGATGAAAGCGGTGCTGGCGCCGGTGTTTTCATTGATAAACTCGGGCTATCGCTCTGTTTTAGACTTCCAATCCATGCGAGTATATTTTAAGCGACCATTAAGGAAGCCATTAAGCCATTCTTAATGCAAATACTCCCCCCCTTAATGCTATTAAATGCTAAGTTACTATTAAGGCACTGGTGGCTGTGGAAACTAAATCTGAATCAGTCCATCATTGCAAATATGCCCTGAGACGCTTATGCAAAAGATCATCCATCCATTCTCTGGGTTCCAGGACATAGGAACATCTATGGCAACGAAATGGCTGATGAACTTGCATGTAAGGATGCGAATATGGACACTCAGCCAGATGTCAAACTATCGATTCCCTTTAGAGTAGCTTCAATATCAAAAAGCATTACTTAAAGCAGGTCCACTTATCTCCTGTCCAGGACCAGAAAAGATGCTTCCAGGTTAGTTGCAGTGCTGACTGGTCATTGGATGATAGGTAAGCATGCGGAAAGGTTAAGCTGTAACCGCAACACATTCTGTCGAAGCTGCAGGGAGGCTGATGAGGAGACGACGGTGGAGCATTACCTTTGTAAATGCCCTGTCTTATCTCGAATCAGAATGAGCTCCCTCGGGATACTCTTTTTTGACGACGGATTTAACCTTTCATCAATCAAGCTTGATAGTCTTCTCTTGTTTTTGACAGGACAAATTGGTTATAGAAACCCGGCAACCAACTCTTCCTAAATACCTGCTTCGGTTGGCACTAAAGTTTTGTGGCATTAAAACGGCACATCTGTGCTACTTAGCTCGGACCGCTCGGATTTGCGAAGTGGGAGCCACTCAAACTAACTAACTAACTAGGAGTGGCTTGTACAGAAACTAGTGTTGGGAACTATCGAATAAGAACTATCGAGTTATTCGATAGTTGAAAATTATTCATTTATTCGATAGTTTTACTAAAATTAGAAATTACTAAAACCCAACAAATAATTCAATCATTAGATAGTTTTTAGTAATTCGAAAAGCATTCGACGAGTAAATTCGTTTCCCAAAACTATTTTTTGTTATAGTATTTGAAGTAAATAAAAATATATTTTTTTTGCAAAAACCAAACAAGAAATATTCAATTCTGAACGCAGCCAGTACTTACATTATTTACATTAAGGTAATGTCAAAATTAAACGACAATGTAGCTAATTTCTGTACAAATTTTATAATGTCTTTAATTGACTTACTATGCAACGTAAATAAGTGCGTATTGCGTTCCACTGTGCTTCCCCTTCTCAGAGCGACACTGTGCTCAAGCGAAATAATAACATAAACATATGTTACGCCAACATATATATGTTTATGTTCACCCCTCTTCCTATGCATTAAATTTTCCGTGTTTATTTTTTCCTTGTTCTTCTTACAAACAGAAGAAATACATATATTTTTTAATTGGAAGACTTTCATTTACTTGAGTATTCAGTTTTTATAAAGTCACTCCGCACTCCGAATGTAGACTGTGGCATATGGTGAAGCTACCTTGGACCAAAGCAACGTTTATCGGTGATACCAAATTTTCTCAAAAGGTTGAGAAGATGTGAACGACGAAGAGAGTGCCGGACGCCCGAGTACGTCTACCACAGACAAAAACATTGATAAAGTGAACAAAATAGTATTAGCCAATCGTTGAATCACAGTTAGAAAAGTTGCTGAGGACCTAAACATATCGCCACATAAACATATCGAATTGCTTCGTGTTATTCGATTTTTACCAATAATTTGGTCATGAGACGGGTCGCCGCGAAATTCGTACCAAAATTGCCCAATTTAGACCAAAAACAGCATCGCATTAACATTGCTAAAGAGAAGTTACACTCTGTCCGCGACGACCCAAATTTGCTCCAGAGGGTCATAACTGATGACGAATCATGGGTTTATGGTTCCAAACCAAAGTTCAATCATCCCAATGGTAGCTGCCGTACGAGCCAAGACCGAAAAAAGCGGGCCCATATCGGTTGAATGTGAAGGTTATGCTTGCAGAGGCTTGGTGCATCATGAGTTCTTGCCACAGGCTAGAAGAATCAGTAAAAAATATTTCCTTCAACTTATGCGCAATTTGCGCGAAGTAATCCGCCAGAAACGCCCGGATTTGTGCAAGAACAAAAATTTGCTTCTGCACCATGATAACGCCCCTGCTCAACCATCGTTGCTCAACCACCGATTTTTCGCCAAAAACAACACAATAATGATTTTTTTTTTAATAATGCATATTCACGTTTTTACAACTGATATTGTAGCTTCTGTAATTTGAAAATTTTTAACTATTTGATGCCGCAGCCACCGTATTCCCCAAATCTGGCCCCATCTGACTTTTTCTTGTTCCCGAAACTGAAGAGGCCCATGAAAGGACGACGAAACAAAAATTTGAAGACGAGCCAAAACACGTCCAAGCAAAATAGCTGTCAAAAATTAACTGAACATTAAGTGGCCGAACTTGTCAGCATAAGTGAGGGACATGAGTACCAACATAACGCCACAAAAAAATTGAAAATCAAATATACGTAACCCGCGGGAAATCAAAAATTCCCGATACTTTTTGAACAGACCTCGTATATACTTTTCTATACCTGCCACGCCTCCTTTAATACTTACAAACGGAAGCACAGTCAATATACCCTCATCGCTTCGGGTGTACGCTACAAATATATTCTAAATACATACACACCAATTTAGCAATTCAAAAAAAAAACAGCAGTTCACAAAAACTCAATACAGTCGCAAATAGCCATTTTGGTTAAAAGTCACATGACATGTGTCATTGTTATTGTTATGATCTCAAAAGCACGTGACCACTATGTTGTAAATTTTATTGTGTGTTGCTGAATTTTTATGTATACACTCATACCTCACTGTACGGCCTAGATACGTTCCGGAAAAGTTGGCCGTGAAGCGAAAAGCCGTATAACGAATTAATTATTTATAAACAGAAGATCGGTAACAGTAAAGCATTTTTTGGCTGTATAACAAAGCAGTATGGGCCGTAAATTGAAAATTACCATAATTAGAAAAGACCGTTACAGCGAAATGCCGTATAAAGAGCGGCCATATAGCGAGGTATAAGTGTATTTGGTTTACATTTTAACATAACAAAAGGAAAAAATTTAACTGCTCTTTTCTTCTCAAAAAATAATGAAGTCGAAAAACGTAGGTTTCGAGTTATAACAGGATGTTGCGCAAAGCATCGAATTGGTGAAAGTGGTATCTCTTTCTCTGTATTTCTCTGTATACATACAGCTCATACGACGCGAGTGGTGGTAAGTTTTGCAACCGGATAATAGGTTTCTGTATAATCCAAACCCAATTTTTGGAGACAACCTTTAACAACAAGTCTTGCCTTGTATCTCAACGGGTTTAAGCTTTCGTCTTTCTCGAAGTCACCCATCTTGACTTCATCTGTTTTACAGCTGGCGATATATTTACAATTTTCCACACATTATTAATCTCCATAGACTTAAGTTCCTCCTTGACTTCTTCTATCCAATATTTGGAATCATTTTTTACAGCGTTTTCATCAAAGGAATTAGGGACCCAATGGTATGTAAACCGCGGAAAAATTCGCTCCAGGTTCAAAAACATAGTCATCGAACTTGGAGGTCTGCGCTCGCGTTCGCTAGATACAGCAACAGCTAGATAAATATAGATACAGCAACACTTTCTGCTTTCCCCTCTTTCTCGTACTTTTCATGATTATTAATGTTGGTTAATAATCAAATCAGGAGGTGATTCTGAGCCAGAATATATATACTTTTTTATACCGGCCACGCCTCCTTCAATGCGTTACAAACGGTAGAACAAAGTGAATATACCCTGATCCCTTCGGGTATAGGGTATAAAAATGAATGTTTGGTTGTTTGTTTGTCCCTTATGCATTCCTAAACCGATCATCCGATTGCGATGCAACTAAGATGTTGTTGTGCGCATGCCTGCGAGCAAAAGGTTTTCACCCAAAATAGGAACATCGCCCCCTAAGTGGTTTAAAGGGGTGTGGCATGGTCTGAAATTAATAAAAATAGCCATAATTTTAATACTACCAGGCAAAGGTAGCTTAAATTTTGTACGGCGATTGGCCGTACGCCGCAAATGTCCAATGTGATGTTTGGATGTCTTAAATCCAATGGAGCAGCTTGGCACGCATTCAAAAATGTTACATGTAAAAATGTTAAAATGTCACAGTGTTTTAAGATATCGAAAACTTCGACTTCATTCAATTTACTGTACTAAAATGTAAACAAACTGCTGTCAAATGGGCTGATGCAGTCGAAAAGTTAACTTCGACGAATGTTTTGCTTATGGGCCGATGCTCGTAAAAAAGCATACATTGAAATCGATTTGCAAGTTCAGAACTTCAAAGTCGAAGTGTGACGGACTTTATGGGCCGAAGCCATTAGGATAGTGCTTTTAGGTTTCCTCTTTATTTATTTTATTGCATAATTTGGCATTTTTAGTATAATTTTATTGCATAATTATTTTTAAAATTTTTAGAACTTCATGTAACCTACACCCTTAGCTTTTGAATCCATGACAGAAAAGTGCACGGATACATGATCTAGTATGCCAGTGGGCGGATCTTGCGCATTTTTTGTCATATGACTCTATGCAATCCGGTAAGCTCGGGCAAAAAATTAAAACTCCAATTTTCCGAATAAAATCAAATATTGATCTTAAAATCTTCCGTAAAGTCTATAGACTTCATTCTTTACAGGGTAAACTGGAAAAATTTAAAACCGTGTTAAACACTTGTAGAAAAAATGAACTGCCTTTAATTAATTTGGCTTGAAAAATCCAAACAAAAATAAAAATTGGAGCACAATTTTGCTGAAAATTTTGACACAGTGCATAAATGGTAATCTTTGTGCCCCTGAATCTCAGACCGTGATCAGCCATCACTAAAAGAAAACTGACTCAAAAGAAAACAAACCTGGTACAATAATCATTAAAACAAAAAGCCACATCGAAAAATAATTATTGTATGAAAACTTTGCACTTTTGTTTGAAACCTATTCAATCCTATCCGAATGGATCCTATTATTGGGGACCACTGTTTATATAGTATGTATATGTACTGATTCAAAGCTTGTATTATCGGGCTTGCCGTGTACAAACCGTTTTAAAACTACTTTTAAAACACTGAACGTTTTAGCAGTAAAAATTGACAAAACATTTCAGATTTGCACCAACAGCCTTTATTGCTGGTGCTCTGCTCAGTTTTAATGCCACTTATTACTAAATAGATATAAGAGAGGATACACATACGAAATGCACATACATATTAAATACATACATATGTACGTTCAGCCGTCTCGTAGGCTTTTAGTTAGAAAAAAAGCATTGCGTGCCTCTCCCTTTTTTTCGTTTCTTTTATTTTTGTCGTTTTTCTCGAAAATGTGGCAGAACATTTCTTCATAGTGTTTTTAATCGTCGTTCGGGGCCACAATTTGTGGAACATTTACAACAAAAACAAAGTAAGAAAAATAATTACATGGAAAAATGGATAAGTATGCTTTTTTAATTTGAGCGGAGGGACACAGGGAGAGTTTTTCTTCTTAATTACTTTTCAGACGCTTCTGGTGAAAACAAAGCACCATCGACGAAGTGGCGAGCGGCGCAAACTCTTGCCTTTCATTTCTTTGGAGTTTGAGCGGAGGGAAAGAGGGAGAGTTGTTTGCGTTTCTTTCGTTCCTTTGGAGTTTAAGCGGAGGGAACGAGATAGAAATGCATCAACAATAAAACAGCAACTGCAAATTTTCGAACAAGCAGTAAAAATTAATGTTTATTGCGATTTTCATACGGCAGTCACAAAACAGCAGTCGTGCCGATTTGTGCCTAGCTGTCTTCAAAACGGCTTGTGCACAGCTCTAGTAGCCACACTTTTTAAGCAGTGAAAAATTTTCTTGTCGCAGAGTGCGTCTGAAGTCCCAACACATACGAGATTAAAGCTTATCCAAATAGAGTTTTTTACAATATTATCAGACCATTTGACCGAATTTAGTTTATCACTCAGTACTAATAGGAGCAGAACGCTATCAAGAGAAGTATCAAGTAGCATCTTGAGGTACCCGTGTAGTCTTCGACCAGGAAGAAGACCAATTATAGGTTTGCAATAAATGGTTAAAGTGTATAATATTCGATATAAATCCGCAAATTTATGATTTTAAACAATATTGAAAACAGTGCATTATACGAGTATGCGCCTCTGCGTAGGGTTGATATTACGAGTATATCGCTCTTTTACTAAAAGACTGTCATAAGTCTAAAAACACAATTTTTTAGTTATTGATGCAGAATGATTCATTATATTATGCTTTATATAATGTAAATATTTCATATTAATATCATGTATACTCTTCACATGAGAAAGGAATGTCCACAAGAAATTTCTTTAGGGCGCTAGCAAATTGAAAACTTTAAACGCGTTTTCTGCAAAATCGCTTTTATTTAGTTATGACAGTCTTTTAGTAAATGAGCGATGTGTATAGTTCAAAAGACTAAAATTTAAGTAAAATTCAAAATGCTTATTTATCATATACAAATATAATCATTTAGGTCAGGTAGCTACTATTGAATGATGTCTATACAATAACGTGCTGAGTTAGCGAATCATGTTTTTTTGATTATTTCACTTAGTGACTTGCATTTCTGCAATACTCTAAAGATTTTTAGTGTGTAAACAATCTTAAGGCCTAGCTATAAAAGCTTAATTTAAGGGTGTTTAACCTGCGGCCCGCCACAGCATATTTTGCGGCCCGCGCATGGTATAACAAATATAAATCATTCCAATGTTGATGTTATGTTTCACCATTTTTCTAATCCTAATGCAATTAAAATTAATTTTAAATCATATTTATTTGGAAAAGTTGTTACCGTATAATATTTCGACAGCACTGAATATGAGCGCGCTTCTATGCGGTCTACTTGCTACTTAAATGTGCTAGACTTCTTTGTTAGGTTGGTACCACACCAATAGAAATTTGTTAGACGAACATAATTATTTGAGGAACGATTCGCGGAATTTCTCAATAAAGAAGAAGAAGAAGCTCGAATTCCACTGCTTCCCGATTGTGGAAGATACAGTCGTATTTCAGACAATTATGCCCGGTTTTTCAGTGCTAGCTTAAACTCAAGTTTAGCTAAACCACCTCCAAGGCTCAAGCTTCACTCTTAAGCCTGTCGGGTTTCACAGTGCGGTTTATGTCATAGGCTTAGCTAAGACACATTTGTGGTGCTATTGAGTTATTTTTGTAAATTATCTATTGTAAACGGGTCTTGCAGTCGGTATATGTAAAAAATGATTATGAACTTCAAAATTATGAATGAAAAAATTATTATATTCAAAAAGTCGATGTATGTCAAAAATTATTATAAACTTAAAAATTATGAATGAAAAAGTTATTATATTTATGTTGTAAAATGCAATTTGGCTTTGTTAAATTATTTAAATTTAATTTTAATGTAATAAAAGAGTGAAACTTGTATTTCACCCCAACACACGAATTGTTGAAAAGCACAATTGACGTATAAAAATTAATTTATTAAATAAAAGCGACATATGTCAATTTGTTGTTTCAAAAATTGAAATCTAAAGCTTAAGCCCAGGAAATCTACCGCTTAAGTTAAGCGTCACTTTAAGTTAAGCTTATATCTTAAACACGCACTGTAAAACGCCTCAAAAAGATAAACTAGAGTTTAAGCCTCAGGTGTAGCTTAAGCTTGCACTGAAAAACCGGGCATTAGTGAATTTAAAAAATTAAAATTTTTATGTTACATTTATTTTTTATGTTATGTTCAATATTTATGTTTTTATGTTAAGTAGTTGCACATATCATTTCACAAAATAAACTAAAAAATAATACAGAAACAATACAGAATAAGAATAATAAGAAACAATACAGAACTATACTTATTTTAACCAAAAGTACAATACTTTTTTTCTAAATGGGCAACTTTCCACCCGTAACGGAAAAGTACAAATAAAATGGCGTCATGTGACGCTCCAAAGGAGAAAATGCTACGGAATATGGCATAAACAATATCCCCAACTGTAGTATAGTATTATCGTATTTTGTTAAATAAACATCAACCTATAATAATTGATGGCTTTATAATCCGCGGATTGGCCGCGGATCGCTCCGCAAGGAGATATCCAATAACCCAAAAAAAAAATAATTTTTACTTCGCCATTCTTTTTAAATATTGATTAGCAAATAGGGTGATTTGCAAATAGAAATAATAGAATTTCAATCCAACTTAGAGCAGAAGGATATATTTAGTAGCAAAGATCTTCTAAATTTTTATAAAAATTATATTTCAATCGAACAATTTCCAAAACTTCGACAATGCCTAACGAGTATTGTCGCTGTTCTCAACAACTTATGTGTGTGAAAATTTTCTTTCTTTAATGAAATTAACTAAAACATCAAAACGGAGTGATACACACCTTAAAAATACATTGCGATTGGCTTCGAGTAGCCAATTTCAAAAATCACATTAAGTTCATTCAAAATTACCACATCACATTGCATACTAAGGTTATAATATTATATACAACTACATTATATATACAATGTATTTTTCATATTTATTATAAAGCTTAACTTTCAAATGTAGTTTTTTTGTATGCGATCAGCCTGCCCTAAAAAACTTACCATGTTAAACGCCCCTTAACCTTTTACAATAAATACACTAAAAAAAAATAAGCGATTGCATCGAATACAATGATTGTGTATAGAAATCGTTAATTTCATAAACTGAATTTTTTTTATATGACAAAGAAGATAGTCGCAACAAATTTGCATAAATTCATGTTTGCAGGAAACATTTCAGTCATCGTAAATTTTAATGTCATGAGTATATTAAGCTATATAAGCTGTTCTTATAAGCTAAATATAAGAACAGACTTTTTTGTTAGCTTTTATAAAATATAAGCTAATACGAACTCCGGTTCGTATATTTTAATAGTAGTAACCGTACGGGAATGGTGGTCGGAGAAAGATAGGTCACGTGACCGGTTACATAGGGACAGGGACCGGTCTCAATTCACATTTTGTATGAGAGCAATCGGTAACTTTTACAGTGCATTGTAATTTCCTGAGATCAATCAATACTCTTCAGATACCTCTGATAGGTAGGACCTGTCTGAAAAATTCTATCCTGGGACCTGTTTAAGAAATTCTATCCTATGACAGCTCTTTGCGGAACTGGTTCTGGGACAGGTAAAAGGAAACCTTGTAACCTTATTTTTAATAACATAGAAATTAAAATTTTACTTCTTCAGATTTATAACGTTGGTCTCCCTCGCAGAGGTTTTAATCGCTTTCTGCGCTTTAAACGCAGAAAAATTTGGTAGCTGTGAAAGTGTCGGATTTGCTGAGTGTTTTAATCCTTCTTTGCGGCCGTAGGCCGCCAATGCAGGACTCTCTAGAAATTGCATCCGGGTTTTGTTCTGTAATTAGTGCATGTTGTCGTATCGGGATTGGGTCATTTCGGGATGTTTTTCGATGGGAAGTTCGTTACCAATTGAAATGTCTTTACCAAACAATGATATTTTGTGTTGAAATATTGATGATATTGATCCGGGTATCAAGATGTGGTTTCGACAAAAACGCAACGTTACGTATTATATGGCGACGGCAACAAACTTCTTAAAATCAAAATATGGCGACATTGTGTAATTTGTCACCTCTCATTTATTTTCTGAGGAGACACGTGAGGCCACTAGTTTATTCTGATAAACCAGCAACAATTGATGTCTTGGAGGCGAACATTATTCGTGTTATTTGTGACATACGGCTAACGGCGCTAAAAGTGGCCTAAAATGTGAATTATCAAGAATAACCACTGTGGCCAAATTCATTTTCAAAGTAATTTTCAAATGCTAATGTCATGTTTTGATCTTTTAAATAAATAATACAAATTAAAAAATTACTCAATTAATGTTTTGTACCCTTAATTTTTCTGCTCTGGTGTCACCCCTATGGATTATAAGCTAGGTTTCAAATAAATTTCCATTGCAATATAATACAAAATAATTGATTTTGTGACTGTTATATTAGTTTTTTCTGCTCGGGTGTCACCCCTATGGATTAAAAATTAGTATCAATTGCTACTTTATATGTACATAATAATTGACTTTGTGCTCATTTATTCTTTATTTTTTTCGCTGTTTATTTCCTTAGTTTGCCGGGTGTCACCCCTAATGGTATCACCCGGGCAGACCTTCGCCCTCCACCATCTTCACCCCACACTATGTCGCTGACATATGTATATTCTTTTCATGGAGGAAAGAAAATCACGCATTTAATTTTTATTTACAATTTATTATTATTTATCTCTAGCCGTATGCTCTTTTATAATGAGTATATTTATTCTGTTGCCTTAAATCGCTTAATGTGCGTGCCTCTTGAAAGTGCGTGCAATCTAAATTAGGCCAAAATCAATTCGGCAACTTGTTTTTTCTGTCACTTTGTTTGAATTTGAGAGACTTTCTTGGAACTTGAGAGAATATCAAAATGAATTTGATATTTGCGGGGTGCGATTCCCACAACCACACGAACCCCATATACCTTATGGCTTTTGACAGTAGCGAAAGTTGTTCAAAAGGGAGCGAACGTGCGACTTATCATATCTTTACAGTTTCAGCCCGTCCTTTCCAGTGTAAGGTTCGATTACAGCCTCCGCAGAATGAAATGTCGTCACGACAGGCTTTGCTCTCTCTCTCGGCGACTGTCTTAAATAGATGTGGTTGCCGCTGTCAGAATTTGTTTACATTAAATATTTCTGGAAGCATGTACAAAAAAAAACGGCTTCTGCAATTTGCTCGCCGCTACCAGTCGCTCACCAATTGCCTTACAAATCCTGTCCGTCTCCAAGATATTTTTATACCCTAGAAAGAACAGATTTTATAGCACTCTAGCACTCTTTTATTGCGCTGAACGTTTTATATTCGGCGTTCATATTTTATTTGCATTTTAAAAAACCGTTGAAAATTTCTAAAATTTGTAAAAATTTGTAAATTTGAATAAATTTTCAAAAGTCTAGAACATATGTTTTTAGTTTACATTTTCTCTACAAAAGCAATGAGTGAAAGCATCGATACAACGAATCCTCACGTTTTTTGGTAAAACGGGGCCATTTTTTTTTGAGAGAAAGTAAAAAACAAAGGAAAACAAAGAAAAATAAAGATAGCAAAGACCAAGAGAGCATGACTTTAGAATAGAACTATCGCCAGCAGCCATTCGTGACTACAGTCGTGACGTCTGATTACCCACACAAACCTATACAAATTTTGAAGCCAGCAGTGACGAATTTTCATTCTGCGGAGGCTGTTACTCTGCCCAGCGTCCAGCTACCAGGACGTGAGTTGTGATCCTTGATGACAACGATCATATCAGTTTCGATGTTCGGTTGCCGCTTGTTCCACTTTTGTCTCTGTTGTAGTGAAGTTAGGTACTTTTTATGCCACTGCCGCCAAAACCATTGCAACATGGACATGCTGCCAGTAAGTTAATCGATTGGTGGCACTGCTCCCTGCAAGACTGCTACCTGGTAATTCACCGGTTATTTACCTGGTAGCGCTACCCGAAGTTTCGGTTAAAGTTTCTATTATTTTCTTCAGAGCATCGGGAAAAAAGTGCCAGAAACTTTTGTGTACGTGTGAGCGTGTATCCCTTTCTTTTACATATGTACATCAAATCCATATGCGGAAATGTATAGTGCGCTCTTTCACACCATTCGCACTCTGGTAGCGCTACCAGTTAATTAACCGGTAAACTACCAGGTTGCGATACCATTTCCAATTTTAAACTAATAAAATGCAAATGATGGTTTATATCATGTTTTTTTTTTATTATTTTAAAGAAATTAAACAAATAGTTTAAATCAAACTGAAATTACAACCATCGGAAGTTCCATAGAAATGAAGGATATATCAGCAGCTTTGTATTCCAAAATAGAGCAGGAACTGTGGCGCACATGTTTCATATAGCTGGATTTCGTCAGGAAACGTCAGATCATCTAAGAAGCTGAACATACAGATATTTTGTATAAGTTTTGTATATTTTTGTTAATTGTAGATAACGCTGTATAATTTTGTTAATTGTATAATTTTGTTAATTTGTAGATAACACTTCAAACACAACTTTCCTTTTTCACGTTGCTTTTTTCTGCGCTGATTTTCTGGCACTAGTAATCTGCTAGTAATGGCAGAATAAGAAAAAATCCATTTCAGCCTCGTTAATATCGACATCTCTTTCCCACTCAGCCACCATTGTCAAAAAATAGTGAGACCGTGTTAGTGATTCGTGAAAATAATGCAATAGTGTGTGCGACTCGGTTATTCTGGTTTTGCTGGGCTAATAAGTCGTTCTCTGGCAAAACGGTTAAGGGGCCTTCCAATAAGAAAATGTGATGGTGATAAGTAATTAAGATGAGGGCTTATGTTTACCGTTGTCAAGTAGCTCCAATTTTTTGTCGAAAATTTTTCACATGGTAAACATTTTTTGATCTTGTAAAATAACAAAAAAAGAAAATGTCATGTAAACGTGACGTCAAGTGGTGAACATCACGTACACCACACATACACTATACGTGTATCACTTCGTAAAAAAATTTCGTATTGCTTTGACATATATGTATGTACGTTTAGCGTTGATGCAGTTTCCTATCTGATTATCTCTGACTCTGGTTTATTATCTCTGCTCTAGAGTAGTGTTGGGAACTATCGAGTGATTTCAGCTATCGATAGTTAGTTACTGAATGGTTTAATCAGAGATAAGGAGATACGACACTCGATGACTCATCTCAAAAAATTTCGTTTGACGCGTATTTTTTATGCTCTGTTGAATTCACGTACACAATATGTGAATACTTGCCCTGTTGTTGTTGTTGCTTATTGTCAATTTCATAGCGAATCGTTGAAATGTGTATCGAGTATGTTGAAAAAATTTTGTCAACCATTGTTTACAACAACATTGTGCAACAACAACCGCAAAAGTAGACGTCACATACAATTTGTGCAAGTAAAATCTTTTAGTTGGGCAGACGCATTACAAGTATTTCTTGATTACTGAAAATCTGTGAATAAAAATGTCTATTTGTACCAAAAGCACCAGGTGTATCAAAGCAACAAGTAGTGTGGGTAATAAATGTAATGCGTGAATTTGATGTTGAAAATCCCGCAGCAGAATTAATGTAAATGGCCAGCCAGATGCAAGACGCTGAAGTGGCACCAATTTTGTGGTTATATTTGCTGGGGCACAGACTGCAGAAGAATTTTTATATTTGGGTATAACCACATCGGATTTAATAGCATTGGATAAGTCAGAGATACTACCGAAGCTGGTGTGTCATGAAATTAAGGATTTCCGCAACATTTCAAAAGTCAAATAATATGGACAAGAAGAATTCCTTACAAATTGATGTTTTGGCTGACTGGTTGACTTCCAAATTCGACTTTCCTCGTTTGATTTGCGCTGTCAATGTTACTTTATTTAAGACTTTTAAAAATAAAAATCTTTGAATAACTGTTATTAAAGACTTTTAAAAATAAAAGTCACTGAATAACTCTTATTCAAAGACTTTTTTAATATAAGTTATAAAAGTTTCAAGCTCTGCTAATTTGTATACATTATGGGGTCATTAAATTTGTTGCAGTGAAAAACATTTATTTTTTTTATTTACCAATTTTTTTTATACAACAGAAGAGTTATATAAGAGATACATATATTTTTTATTATTATTATTAGTCAAATAAACTGCGACTGCATAAGTTTCAAGTTTCTATTTATTATTTAATTATTTTTTATTTGAAAGGAAACAAAACTACGAAGAGAAGTCATTAACAATTATTTAAAACAACGAGAAAATTGACCACAGTTTTTGACTTTGATGTTTGATTGACGTCTGGTTTTAACCAGAGATTATGAGATGAGACACTCGTTAATACCACATGCGTTTTTCTCGATACAATCGCAAAATCGGCCAAAATTAGTCCGAATTTAGTGCAGATTTTCTAGGAAACCTGCATCGGCGTCTTTTGCAATGGAATCCGAGTCTAGGAAGTGTTTCTAATTCAAAACGTCAAAGACTGTGGTCAATTTTCTCGTTGTTTTAAATAATTGTTAATGACTTTTATCCCTAGTTTTGTTTCCTTGCAAATAAAAAAGAATTAAATAGTAAATAGAAACTTGAAACTTATGCAGTCGCAGTTTATTTGACTAAAAATAATAATAAAAAATATATGTGTCTTTTATATGACTCTTCTGTTGTATAAGAAAAAATTGGTAAATAAAAGTGTTTCACTGCAACAAATTGAATGACCCCATAATGTATATAAATTAGATATTTTATCTATAAACTTTTAAAAATAAAAAATTTGGGGGACATCCTACTCCATCGCACCCGCTTATATTGACTGCAAAAATGTTACCTCTTTTGTTTATGTGTGGTGAGAATGATAATTGTCAAAACACGGTACAAAAATTTGCTACATTTGCAAAAGTTTGTCTGCAATCGTAAGTAAAAATATATCATATTTACAACTGAGCGATATAGTGATTTTTGTGGTGCAGTTCCAACCAGTGACAGTGACAGCGCTGTCACGGATACAAAAACCTGTGACTCGTGACATAAAATAATAGCCTTATTTCAGACGTTCCGCATTTTTTTTAAATTATCTATGTATTTTTAAACATTCAAAAAATATACACAATTTTTTAAGAAGCATTCTGACAATTATACATTAACTAATCTTTAATAAAAGCCTCTATATAAAATCTTTACAATTAAATAATTATACTATATCCTAAGCCTATTTTAAATTTTTATTTTCTGCTCCAAGAATGAACAGAATCAAACAATTCAAAAATTAACTGTGACTGAAATATCTGCTTCAGAGGCACCCTGTGACAACTCGTCGTTGTTTAGTAGAAAATCCTCGTTAGAACAGAACTGTGACTGAAATATCTGCTCCAAGGGCAAACTGTGACAACTCGTCGTTTATTTAGTAGAAAATACTCGTTAAAACGGAACTGTGACTATAATATCTGCTCCAGAGGCAAACTGTGACAACTCGTCATTTATTTAGTAGGAAATACTCGTTAAAACAGAATTGTGACTGAAATATCTGCTCCAAAAGGCAAACTGTGACAACTCGTCATTTATTTAGTAGAAAATACTCGTTCAAACAGAACTGTGACTGAAATATATGCTCCAGAGGCAAACTGTGACGGCGTGTCACAGTTTAAAAGCAATCGTCGTCACAACTGTGACTCTGTGACATCTGTGTATCTGTGACAGAGTCACAGTTCATGAAATATCGCCCAGCTCTAATCATATTATAGCTTATGCTCTCTTTTGATATTCTTTTTTTTCTTCTAGATTTCGGCGCTTATTCAATAATTTGGATACCACATCGCCTCAACGTTATCATGTTTTTATCATCTTGTGCAAGTTGCCAAACAATGCGACCAAGTTTTAGAAGTCTTCTTTGAAGTAGATCATCTTAAAGCCCAGTTTTCCAATTGTCCTCCGTCCGGCGAACAAAAGCAAAAACTTTAACGTCTTCTGCATGATGTTACTAAGGATACAAATCTTGACTTTTACGCCAAAGTAATGTTTAAATTACCAGAAACATGTACTGCAGAAACGGCTTGTGTTTCTCGCGAAGATAGTATGAAATGTGTTGTCACTGCCTTGACCGATCCCAAAAAATTTTTATTGAATACATTGCTGGCATTTAAGCCAGTGTGTTTCCTAGAAGGGGACATAATACACGATCTAATCGATTTTTGTGTCGGATAAATTGCCATCTTATATAGAATTCTATGAGGATCACAAGGAGTTCGTAATGTTCCAGGGCCTCAATCATAAGCAAACAATGAAGAAAATGCGTTTGCTGACATTCATGCTGTTGGCTAAGAGTAATCCGGAGATGTCTTTTGAAACGCTTACCAAGAAGTTGCAAATCGGTGAAGCAGAGGTTGAACCCTGTTCGTGAGGGCCTAACTAACGTGTCTGCAGCCCAATTTGGTGCGCAGCCAAATAAATTAGTTTATTAAATATTGTTATAATCTTAAATGTTCTTATGCCAGATTCCTTTTCCTTTTAACACATTATTTGATCCATTTCAAAACAAGCGATTTTTACAGATTAAAGTATGTACAGTTCATTATATGTATATCTAAAGTAAAGCATATAAATATAAAAAATAAAGAAAGTCAAATTTTTCTTAATATAAATCGATTTTATTTGTAAAATTCTACACTTTAATTTTATCGGAATTGTTTACTAACTAGCAGGCAAAGTAACGTTCCTTTTCTGTTGCAAAGGCCTAAAAATAATTTCAAATATTCTCTGCTAATGCCTTCGAAAATACTTTCAAAGCAACCGCGAATTTTCCCACAGCATATTGCTCCAATCCGGGGAGTGTGACAGCGTAAGCCGCCAGATAAGTGGCAAGTTCAATTTCAGTGGCACGAGCACCGGGCACATAATAATGCAAAGTAATAAGTATATTAATTTAAAACTCTATAATGTTTTATTATTACTGGCCATTACCTGAAAACAGCAACTGTTGTTTCACCTAATTCCTCAATGCCAACTTTATCGCAATAACCCATAATTCGGGATAATATAGTAGCTTTGACAGCGCGTGTCAAACGAGGCAAGTCGAATTTGGAAGTCAAGCAGTCAGCCATAATATCAATTCGTAAGGAATTCTTTTTGTCCATATTATTTGACTTTTGAAATGTCGCGGAAGTCTTTGATTTCATGACACACCAGTTTCGGTAGTATCTCTGACTTATCCAAAGCTATGAAAAATCCGATGTGGTTATACCCAGATATAGAAATTCTTCTGCAGCCTCCAACAGTGCCACAGAAATATAACCACAAAATTGTTCCATTTCCCACTTCAGCGTCTTGCATCTGGCTGGCCATTACCATCAATTTTGCTAAGGGATGGGAACATATTTACTTTAGACAAGTGACTCCAATTTTTTTTTTTTAATTTTTTGTTGTTAGTGCTCCTTTTCCTGACCCCAACAAGCCAAAAAAAAAATGTCGCTCTCCCTTGGGGGCGGGGCTAGAGCCCTTTGAAATTTGAAAAAAAACGCTTAATATCTCTAAAACTGTAGAAGATATTTAGATGTTATTAGTACCGTTAGAAAGCTAATAAAAATGTCGTTAATTTATGTAAAATAACTTTTTATCGACATATTTTTAGTTTTATCAATAAACGCAACTTAAGGTTTTTAATACTATTTTTTTTGATAAAATAATTTTTTCCAAAGAAAAATGTGTAATTAACCCAAGGAAGTATACTAAAAATAAGATAACATATATTTTAAGCTTTCTGAGAAAATTTATTTCATACAAATCGGTGCAGTAATTACGGAGAAAACGCATTTTTAAACGTAATTATAAACTACCAATTTAGAATTTTACTACTATACATATTTTTAATAATGCGAACGTACTGAGTTTGCACCGTTGGGTCTTTTAAGCTATGACGCCAGTTATCGTTTTTCTTGGTATTGTTAATGTAAACTGGAAACAATATTCAATTTGCGATTTGTTTGTATGGTTATTAAGCATTATGTATGAAACAAATATAAAGGAAATATTAAAAATTTTCCAATGTAAATTAAGCGCCGCAGGCGAAAAATTTTGAAGAAAAATCGCGCGATTTTTCTTAAAAATTTTTCAATTTCATATTAGCGCCGCAGGCGAAAAATTTTGAAGAAAAATCGCGCGATTTTTCTTCAAAATTTTTCATTTTTAATTCATATGAAAATCTAAAGAAATAGCGCCGTCTATTGTCACTTTGTTACTAACACCACCACAACCATTACGGCAAACATAATGCATAGTACCAGAGACGCATTATTGTAAAAAGGTATAATAAGTTAATTTCAGAAAGTAGTTTCTTATCAATTTAAAAACGAATTTTCTTTATAAATACTGCACCGATTTTAACGAAATAAATTTCTTCAGAAAGCTTAAAATATATGTTATCTTATTTTTAGTATATTTCCTTGGGTTAATTACACATTTTTCTTTGGAAAAAATTATTTTATCAAAAAAAATAGTACTAAAAACCTAAGGTTGCGTTTATTTATAAAACTAGAAATATTTCGATAAAAAGTTATTTTACATAAATGAATGACATTTTAATTAGCTTTATAACGGTACCAATATCACCCAAACAGCTTACATAGTTTCGGAGATACAGACGATTTTATTTCAAATTTCAAGGGGCTCCAGCCCCGCCCCCAAGAGAGAGCGACATTTTTTTTTTGGCTTGTTGGGGTCAGGACCAAGAGCACTAACAAAAAAAAAAAAAAAAAAAAAAATTGGAGCCACTTGCGTAAAGTAAATATAAGCCAAAGACATTTTTATTCACAGATTATCAGTAATAAATTTTCGTGCTAGAAAATTTGTAATTCTTCTGCCTAACTAAAAGATTTTAATTTCACAAATTGTACGTGACGTCTACTTTTGCGGTTGTTGTTGCACAATGTTGTTGTAAACAATGGTGAACAAAATTTCAACATACTCGATACACATTTCAACGATTTGAGAGATGAGTCATCGAGTGTCGTATCTCCTTATCTCTGGTTTTAACTATCGAACGATTTTTTTCACTCATCCATTTATTCATTCGATCTATTTCTAAAAACTATCGAGCGATTCACTCGTTGAATGTTTTTCGAATTAGAACGTGGCCAATTAATATATGATATGTGAAAAACAGGTCAACAGTTTTCAGCTCCTACGTTTAATTAATGTACAATATTATTATTATAATAGTTTATAAAATTATTATTTAATTGGTTATATTCCTTTTTTTCCAACAACAATTGACTTTGTTGACTTTCAACGTTTTTAGAAAAATTAATGGTTGTCAAAAGTTTACCTAGCCCCAAAGGCTACATAAAATTTTGACGTGGCCGAATTCACCTCATAGCATAAAAATTTCTGTTTTGGCTGTAAAAGTTTTCTATATCGAGTAAAAAGTTGTCAATTCAACACGGTTGAATAATTTCTGAGTTTCTGAGTAATTTCTGACTAAAAACTATCGAATAACATAAAGATTGAAGATTGAAAGCATATGCAAATCTAAGGAAATAGAAAAGCTGCAGTTAAAGTCTATTGTCACTTTGTTACTAACACTACCACTACAATTACACCAAACATAGAGCAAAGTACCAGAGACGCATTATTGTAAAAAGGTATAATAAGATAATTTGAGAAAGTAGTTTATTATAAATTTAAAAACGATTTTTCTTCATAAATACAGCACCGATTTTAACGAAATAATTTTTCTAAGAAAGCTTAAAATACATATTATCTTATTTTTAGTATAAATCCTTTGGTTAATTACACATATTTGTTCGGAAAAAATTATTTTATCTAAAAAAATAGCACTAAAAAGCTTAAGTCACGTTTATTTATAAAAGTATACATATTTCGATAAAAAGTTATTTTACATAAATTAAGGATATTTTCAATAGCTTTCTAATGGTACTAATATCATACTAATACGTTACACAGTTCCAGAGATATAGACGATTTTATTTCAAACATCGCAGGGCTCCAGCCCCGCCCCCAAGGGAGAGCGACATTTTTTTTTTTGGCTTGTTGGAGTCAGGATAAAGAGCACTAATACCCAAAAAATCAACAACAAAGTTAGAGCTACTTGACAACGGTAAACATAAGCCAGATTGAATTATTGGATAGTGTTATTCGTAAATATAAAAATTGAATTATTCGATAGTTTTTAGTAATAACTAATTTTAGTAAAGCTATCGAATAAATAAATAATTTGCAACTATCGAAAAACTCGATAGTTTTTATTCGATAGTTCCCAACACTACTCTAGTCAGCCAAACATAAATTCTACTCATATGGATTTTTTTGTTTTTGGTAAATATTTTACCTTATTAACTGAGAAAAGTGCTTAAATTTATTACAAAGGAAGCTATAAAAAGAAATTGTGCTAAAAAAAGATTTTAGACTATTCCGACAAAGCCAATTTTCCAACATAATGGTATATGGTCCATCTTAATCGTCTTAATCTTAAATCCTGACTTTTGCATTTTGAATTAAATATGTTAATTCTGCATATTCAGAACGATCAAGCAAAGCCAGCGAAAAGATTGCTCGCTTTTGCGGTGGTAGAAACGTCAGAAGGGCTGACGAAAACCTTAACAACTTCGTCAGCCCTTCTGACATTTCTAACCCCTCAGAAAGCAAACTATCATTTCGCTTACACCGCTTGACCGTTCTAAATGCAACCAATGATGAAGTATTTTAATTTGAGACCCTCGCAATTATAAAACTAAAAGATTCGCTGCTAAGGCACCATCTACCCATAAATTTTAAAAATATATGGATAGGAAGCTTTAAGAGTTTTGTGGTTTACGTGAAAATTTATATTTATAAAAGGTCTTGAAGAGTTAAATGAGCGAAATTTTTAAATTTAGAAACCTAAATCCCAAAGCCGCCACAAAAAAAAAAAATAGAAATCAATGCCGCTGTTACATTCCATACATCGTCCAAATAGTTGAAAACGTGCAAGGTTTAGGAGTTATACCGAGGTATATGTATATAAAATGCTGGCCTATGAGCCACTTAGCCTAACCCTTATTCCAAGAGACGATATCGTTCCGAAAATCGTCTTTTTATATGCAAAACAACAACAAAAAGGCGATTTTTGTTTTTGTTTTAATTGTAATCTGTATATATAAAAAACTTATAATTTACATCAATCCAATCCATCTTCACTTCTTCTATATCTCTATATATAAAAATGAAAGTCCTGACTGACTCATCAACGCCCAGGCTAAACGCTTTGACCTAAGCTGCACAGACGTTTCCTTTATCCTTTATGATGTATTCAACCCTAAGAACAGATATTTCGAAATTCAACCCCTAAGGTGGTGAAAAGGTCTTGCAAAGTTTGTATGAGGAATATTTTATTTGTGGTCAGGTTTTTATAAAACTTGGTCTTAATGCTCTTTGGTATAATAATTCAAATACTTATTTCGGCATTTTTTAAAATCCAACAACTGAATTGTTGAAAAGGGGTTGCAACGTTTGTGTGAGGAATATTGCATTTGTGGTCGGAAGCAACAAACGCTTTCTAACCATTTAACCAGAATTAGCCACAGCAACGCGGGGCTGGGTACATCTAGTTTTAATATAATTGTAATATGATTGGTGTAATTTTTCATAATGTTTTATTCTTCGTTCATCAAACTAAAAATCATGGTACACGTGGAAAATATAACACACTTTTTCAAAACTAAAGAACTTTTTCTAAAGTTTTTCATAGAACCTTTATCCAAAGATTAAACTTATAACAGAAGACTGTAAACAACTTTAGCCAGGATTTAAGTTCGCCAGGTTCCAGGGTTCTTATAAGACCGAAGAGTTTTCCGTTGCAAAATAAACATACGCGTAATATTTTAACTTACAATTTAAACTTTATTCACAATTATTTCAGTTTTCCTAATTTACAGTAGACATCTTATACTACTTAAGCTAGAATACAAGTATGAAATTAAAACTAGTCCCTAGTTGTATTCGTATGATAAGGGTGTAACGATCCTCCGGTTCCCGGTCTATAGCTGAGGTATGCTCAGCTATTAACCCAGGCGCTCTTAAGTCGTATTTTAGTTTTTAATCTATCTACATATCTATCTTTCTAATCTTATTAAACGAGCTAAAATTGTATATAATTTTTTCTAGCTTTTTTGAGGTCGAAAACGGCTCTAAGGATTTCTTTGATATTCACATATTAGGGAGATTGAGAGATTCCGAATCGATCTGTTTTTTTCGATCTGAGATTTTTTTTTCGAAAAAATTAATTTTTGTAGGTTTTTCTCATTGAAACCTACTATTGAAAAATGTTTTTAACGCAAAGATGTCTATAAGAATTAAAAAAAATTTTAAAAGTATACTAAGTGTTTCCCCTTCGGGCTAAGTGTTTTCCCTTCGCTTAATAAAGATAGAACGGCCTTTTTTATACGCTACACCCGAAGGGATGAAGGTATATTCACTTTGTTCTTCCGTTTGTAACGCATTAAAGGGGGCGTGGCAGGTATAGAAAAGTATATATGTTCTGACTCAAAATCACCTCCTGAGTCGATTTAACTCTGTCCGTCCGTCTGTCTGTGGAAATCACGATTACAGGAGAACGAATGGAGGTATCGTCATGAAATTTAATACGAATATCCTTTGTTATAAGCTGTTTGGTATGGAAAATTGGAAATCGGACCAGTGGCACGCCTACTTTTTATAAAAAATATGCACTCATCCGTGCTTATTTCTTAGCTTGTAGACTAAATATATAGACTAAAATATATGTATTCTCAAAAATCGGCATGATGGTGTTTGGTAGGAAAAGCGGTATTGTAGACGAGTTAATAGATCAAAATTTGCTCCCTGAATATTAAAAAAGTGGGTTTCACCCGCCCACTTTTTATCACTTCGACAGATGCGGGTGTAGGGTGTATGAGGTTCGGCTAGGCCGAAGATAACGCTCTTACTTGTTCACTGTTCACACTACAAAGAACCAAAACTTTTTTATTTTTTAAATTTTTTGACCTATTAAAACTAATTCATAAAACTTAGCAACGTTCGAAACAGTTCCGATTGCAACCCCCAGTAGGCAAATCCGAAGTCCAGTAGGCTTCGCTTCAAAAAGCATTCTTTTTGGGAGTTAATTCATTTTTAATGGGAGTTAATTAATATTTTCATTAGAAGTTAATTCATATTTGATCGGGAGTTAATTCATACTTGGAACAAGTTGGGAGTTAGTTCATTTTTTTTTTGGGAGTTAATTTATTTTTTTGGGAGTTAATTCATATTTCGATTTGGGATTTAATTCATAGCGCCAAAAGATTTGCTTGAATAGGCCCAAATAATTAAATACAAGTTGACTTTTCGAACTTTTCCACACCCTTTTCGATTAGCTATTTTTTGTAGCTATGAACAAAATGTTCTCAATCAACGAACTACAGTAAAAACTGGCAAAAATTTTTAGATTTGCAGAAACAGCCTTTGTCTCTGCTGGAAACAAAAACAAAATTATCAGTAAAAAAAGGTTCAGCAGTTTTATTGCCGCAGTTCAAAGCTTCGTCGAAGACATTGTCCTCAAAGACATCTTGCAAGACAAATTTCTATTTGTCGGCAAAATTTTTCATTGGCGACATGTTTAGGGACACGGAATGCAAGCTTTCCCCAATCGGACATTGTGAGGGACACGTCCTGCAGGTTGTCGTGCTAGCAACCAAAAATTGAAAATTAATAGCAACGAGCATTTGTTATTATGACTTTTCAAATATACTTAAATTTTTTCAAATTTTCAGTAGTTCGTTGATTTTAAATTGTGATTGATATAAAAAAAAAATATAACATACCAAGCGGCTCTCAATAGCCTAGTGGAGTAAGTGCTCGCCTAGTAATATTGAGAGTGAGGGTTCGAATCCCGCAACGGTCATTTACAAAAATTAATAAATAAAATTTAAATTAATATTTGTCTGCAAAATATCACAAAATAAAGTCCTAGGGACGATTCTGGTGGTGCTATGGTAGTTTCTAGGCTATTTTTTTTTTATTTTCTGCGGCGACATTTTCGTTAATTGCCATCGAAGACAACATTGGCGACATTTTCCTTAATTGTCGTCGAAGACAATATTGAGGACACTGTCGCTCTTGTTGCCGTCGAAGACAATATTGAGGACACTGTCGCTATTGTTGTCGTCAAAGTCAAATGAGACATTCGTATCAAAATGTCCTCGAAGACGAACATAGGCTTGTCTTCCAGGTGTCCTCGACGACGGCCTTATGTCCTGCATGCGTCTTAGAAGATGTCTTCGAGACATGAACTACTGGGTATATAAGAGAAGGATACACAGACAAAGTGCAGATATGTACATATTTAATATGTTTTCTCGTACATATTAAATACATACATACGTTCAGTCGTCTGCTAGGCTTTTAGTTAAAATGAGCTTTGCTTGTCTCTCCTTTTTTTTTGTTTCATTTTTTCTGTCGTTTTTCTTGAAAATGTAACCGACAATTTTTTCGAGAGACAGTTAAAACGACAAAATCCCGAATAATTTTCATTACCGAAATGAAAAATCCCGAAAATCACGAAATGTAATTTGGAATTAATCACGAAATTAAATTTGAATCAGAATTTTTTTCGAAGCGAAGTACGCGCCTACTTGCTTTTTTTTTTCTTCTGCCATTGTAAAAAGCAAAGTTGTAATATCGAGGGCATTTTGTTGTCTGACGGTGATAATCCCTACCAGGGCCGTAGGCCGCCACGCATCAAGACTTTTGATGCGAAAATACTTTACATTATTGAGAGAATTTAGTTGTCTGAGGGCTATAATCCTTGTCATGGCCAAAGGTCTCCACGCATCACAGCTTTTAATGCGAAAATTCTTTGCATTATCGAGAGAATTTTGTTGTCTGAAGGTTATAATCCTTGCCACGGACGAAGGCCGCCAGGCATCATTGTTGAGAGAATTTTGTTATCTGAGGGTTATACGAGTAATCCTTGCGCGGCCGAAGGCCGCCATGTATCAAAACTTTAATTACAAAAATTCTTAGCATTATCAAGACAATTTTGTTGTCTGAGAGTTGTAACGATCAGAAATCGTCACAACTTCTTTTCTTTTTAATTATTAAGCGACCACCATTAATTACGCTTGACAGCCTAGCGGCTAGAGCAACAGCCTCTCAAGCCAACGGACCGAGGTTCAAATCTCTGTACGAACAATTAAATTTTCAATGTTCTATAAATTGTTTTTTTAATAATAACGAGGGAGAATTATAAATAAGAACAATATTAAACATTAATTTATTTTATTCCGCCACAAAAAGCGAAGATTAAAAGTAAATAACAACACGGTTGCTCACACTTAAAAGCAAAGAATTACATACATACGAACACAAACATACACAAAAGGGCAGACTATTCACAGACGAATGGACTTTTTATTTTTCATTTCACTATTGCTCGCGCAATATAATTTCGAATAGGTATAAGTAAAGAACCGCTCTTAATGAACGTGTTTGCACTTGGAAAATCGACCTCTGCTCAAGTAAGTCCCTTCTATAAACTGCTTTAGCTTTGGTTCTTTCAGCATTCCCAGAGTCACGTCAGCCTTCGACAGGACTTTGGAAGACATTTTGTTTAAAAGAATCACGTCAGCTTTCGACCGATTCTAATACATACTTTAAGGGAGAATCACGTCAACTTTCGACAAGATTCTCAATACTTTAAGTGAGGATCACGTCAACTTCCGACAGATCCTGGTGCATATTTTTCCGAGAGAATCACGTCAGTTTTCGACCGATTCTAATACATAATTTAAGGGAGAATCACGTGAACTTTCGACGAACTCGTCGATCGTGCGGAATTCGGAAGCGGTAGTGAACCAGTAAACGGAGGGTTTCGAGATCCCTCCATCATGAACCCTGGAGCGGCTGAGCATACCTTTGCCAAAGAGAAAAACTCGTTACAGAGTAATAATCCTTGCTACGGACGAAAGCCGCCACGTATCAAAACTTTTTAATGTGAAAATATTTAACATTTTAAAGAGAATTTTGTTGTCTGAGGGTTATAATCCTTCCCACGGGCGTAGGCCGCCACACATCAAAACTTTTAATGCGAAAATACTTTGCGAAATTATAGAGAGAATTTTGTTGTCTGAGGGTTATGATTCGTGCCTCCTGATAGTGGCTAAACTTAACTTTGCTAGTGGTTTTAAAATGTTCAAGAGGCTGAAGAATACCGAAAAACTAGTTTTGTAATTTCGGGATTTTGTCATTTCGGGATTTTGTCATTTCAGGAATTTGTCTTTCGGGATTTCGTTACCAACCCAATTTTTTCATTGTTTTCAATCGTTGTGGCCCCGATGTGGACAATTTCAAACAAAAACAAAGTAAGAAAAAGACGATAATTACATGGAAAAATTATATATGTATATTTTTGTTAAGTATGTTTTTGGAGTTTGAGCGAAAGAAAAGAAGCAGAGTAGTTAATTTCTTAATTACTTTTCAGACGCTTATGGTGAAAACAAAGCACCATCGACGGAGCCAACGAGTATAAATAGTAAAGAGATATTATGACTCAAAATCTTCGGCACTCGTCAGATTTTCATGTGCCATTATTGGAATGCAGTCGATAGCTCTGCTTGTGCGAATGCTAGCAGAGAAATTCGAGGTAAATTTGTTTTACTTCATAAACGATTATGCGTAAGAAGAGTTGTCCGAAGCAGCAATCGTATGCCATACGAGGAGTAAAAGAAACGATTGATCGATTGATGGATTAAAGTGGTAGACGAGGGAACGGGGCAATTCCGCTTATTGTGTTTTCTACATAAAAGTAAAATTTGTTGTTGCTCAGAGTTTTAGACTGCGAATTTTGGCAAATCTGGCTTTTGAAGTTTTTGTCTGTTTTGGCTTTTCTGCTTTTTGCTATTTCTGTGTTTTCTATGCTTTTTAGATTTAATTTTTAAATTAGGATATTTTAGTTATTAGAAGTATGTACATTTGTATTTCGAAATATTTTTAAAATTAAATAAAAATGGAGTTTAATTTTTGAAATATACATTTTACTTATATTCTAATTATTTTATTTTTAAAAAAAATTCAATTTAACCTTAATTTACAATTCTAAGTAGCCTATATAAACATAAAAGTAAAAAAAATAAAAATAAAGTAAAAATATTCTTTTCTATTTGTAAATTCTACATAAATATTAAACTATTTTGAATTTGTTTTTTTGAAGTCAGGCATGGTGTAAACAAATTATTTTTAAATACAGAATTCCAAAACTTATTACATATTTATTAATTGTAAATTCGTAAAAATTTTAATAAACTTTTGTTTTATAATGATCAAAAGATTTAATATTTATTTAAATTTTATAGCCTCATATTCACGAAATGCAAAAATTACTTTGCGAAACGCAATTGCCAAATATCAAGTGCTGCACACGCAACCATCTACACAAATTATTACTTGCTCTCACACATGCTACTTTCATTATTTCTTTGAAGAAGACAATGTACATGTGCATTCTCTTTTCTATGGCCCAGTGCAAGCTTGCCATAGTAAAAGCACCCATACGCGCATGCGTGACTGCTTGTGGTATAGGAACCTAAAAATAGAACAAGGAAACTGATTCTTGAATCGTAAGAGGGGGAGAGTAAGCAGCCGTTTGTTCTATTTATTGGTTCCTTCCCTTTGTCATTCCTTCCCACCCTTTTTTTCTGAAACAAAGCAAACCAAAGGCAATAGAGAGCAATTAAAGCGTTATCTTCGGCCTGGCCGAAGCTCATATACCCTACACTCACATCAGTAGAAGTGATAAAAAGTGAGCGGGCGGGTGACACTTATTTTCTTTTTATTTACAGGGAGTAAATATTCATCTATTAACTCCCTAACTAATGGGCGGACCACGTCCACTTTTGAGAGTATTTTGGCCTAGGACGGTTTGTTAAGAAATAAAATTTTAGCTTAAAATTCTCTACAAGATGAGAAATTGGACGGATAGGGCTAAATCGACTCAAGAGGTGATTATGAGCTAGAATATATATACTTTTCTATACCTGACACGCCTTTTTTAATGCGGTATAAACGGAAGAACATAGTGAATAAACCCTCATCTCGTCGGATGTAGGGTAGAAATATCAACCTTAATATGGTAGATATTTTTTGGCACTGTAAAAATTACACCACATTCACCTTGCTGCGCTGCATTGAGAGCGGCAGAGCTATGAGTTATTTATGCTGATAATGGCGCATATAATGTTGTTGCTGTTTGAGTCATAATATCTCTTTACTATCTATACTCGGTGACGGAGCGGCGAGCGGCGCAAATTTATTTCATCGTTCCTTTAAAATTTTGCGGAGGGAAAGAAGGAGAGTTGTTTTCGTTTCTTTCGTTCTTTTGGAGTTTAAGCGGAGGGAACGAGATAGCAATGCCTTAACAGTAAAACTGCCTCTGCAAATTTTCGAACAAGCAGTAAAAATTACTGTCGGTCGGGTCGATATAAAAGGTTTCTTATATTATATATCTTATATAAAACTGTTAAAAAAATAGTTCAAAATACCTTCCAATGTATCAATATTACAATCTTGTATGCATATTGTATTTTCGCTCATGGAAACACTGTTGCGATAAATTGCGCCTTCATAAATTGAAACTGAAAATAAAAATATTTAATACACGAATTGAATTTTTACTTGATTCGTGAATCAATATTTTTGGGAAAAAGAAATAGTTACCTTAATTTTCTGAAAAAACTTTCCACATAAAAGTTGATTCCAAACTAGTTTTGAAGGATGTAGCTCAAAAATTAAATCGCCTCTAAAGACGAGTCATTTCTTCGAGATGTAATTAAAAAATTGCCTGAGAGATGGGGAAAAATTAGTAGGCAGCGATGGACAATAATTTAATTGATCTGTTTATTCATTTTGTTTTGAAATAAATAAATGTGTTTTTCAACACAAAAAAAACGGACCGAATTAATTTATACATTTTATTTATATAATTTTATTTATACGATATTAATTTATAATTAAAAACTAAAATACGAACTTAGAGCATCCTTATAAATAAAATTTTGTAAGAGACCATATCTCAGCTATAGACTGCGAACCGGAGGTTCGTTGCAAGGGTACACAACTTTAATGTTAGTAATATAAAGACATTACCATAGATGGGCACTTTGCAGTACCAGTACAAAGTGCTGGTCCATCAAAGTCCACACTTTCAGCGTTTAACGAATGCTGATTATAAGTTGCGCAAATCATAATCGTACTTTATGATTTATTACTTTAATCGTAGAAATTTTTATTATCAGTAAAAATTTACTGATTACTGCTATTTATAAAGCACTTAATATATAATGCAATGTGCCCATGTATGGACATTACTTGCTAAGCATACTGCAACACTGAACGATCTCAACGCATAGTTCTTTCTGCCCTACTAAAATACTAAGCATTGTACAGAAAACTACAGTTAATCATCGATTGTCTGGACCTCCATTAACCAGGTAAGTCTGTTAACCGGAATGCTAAGTGTTGATTTTATACTATTGACCGTAATTTTCCCTCTAGTATCCGTAAACTCAGTTGCTCTTAGTAATAAAAATTTAACAAGTAAGACGCTCGGCCTGTTCTCAACAAACACCTTATTATATGGTATGGTACATATACCAGTGGGCTTGTCACGTCAATTTTTTGTAAGACAACTTTCACCAATACAGTAAACACGGCAATGAAACTTAAACTTTAGATCCGGACTACGAGCTGAGAAATTAAGTTCTCAAATTTGAGTTCATTAATATTAATAAAAAAAAAATAGGCGGGGCAATGGTTCGATTTTCTCCATTTTCGATATCAGAGAGCAGTAAATGGAAAAGAATATTCGTGGCAACTTTCATGACGATACTTCCACTCGTTCTCCTGAAATCGTCATTTTTTCACCAGTGGGCGGGCCACGCTATCTCTCTACAGGAGAAATTAAGCTATAACCACGGATAAATTCGTATTCGCGATAAAAAGTAGGCGTGACACTAGTCAGATTTCCCCTATTTTACCAAACCGCAATACCAAACAGCCTAGGATAACAAAGAATATTTGTACCAAATTTAATTACGCTGCCCCTAATCGTTCTCCTGTAATCGTAATTTCCACAGACAGACAGACGGACGGACATGGCTAAATCTAATCAGGAGGTTATTCTGAGCCAGAATATACATATTCTTTTCTATATCATCCACGCTTTCTTTAATGCGTTGCAAACAGAAGAACAAAGTGAATATACCCTGATCCCTTCGGGTAAAAATGAAGAATAATGAAAAATGCACAAAGCAAAGTTATTTAAAGAACTTTATTGAAAATGGCTGTCATCAATGATTGATACGTTTTTAAGGCGTGCTCGTTTTTTATTCGATCATAATTTAAATTCAAAATTATGCTTTTATCATAGCACAAAAGTTTTTATAATCTATAAAAGTTTTTATAGCCGCTAGGTGCTAATATTCAGCCTTGTTCTGTATTCCGGTCCGGCATTGAATTCCGACTCGTATTTGTAGACGTGTTCTGCAATCCAATCGAATTTCACATGTTCGAAACGAAAACAATTCCGATTCGAACTCATCCAGCTATTTTTTACCTGTCTTTTTGACGTTTAATAAACTGAAATTTGATATTTGAAAATTTAAAATAAGAATTGTGGCTGTCAATAGCGTAGTAGAGTAAGTACTCGCCTAGAATGTTAAGGGTTTGGGTTCGAATCTATTTACATGGTCATATAAATAGACATTTCAATATTTTTTTAACCTTTTTTAGATTGGTGGCTCAATATATTGTTGCACCTGGTATTCCCTGGAGCGCTTTGTATACTCCAGAAATATTTTTTTCTGATTTCGAATTTCCAAGCATGTCTATCATTCGTGGTAAACATTAAATAATCACAGGACCACCTTTTTGCACTCGGAACTTTTTGTCATTAGTGGACCAAAAATATTGAGTTTCTCCGCTAACTCTTTGCACAAAAATCGCTTAAAACAAAAACCTTCCCACAAATTCACCAACAAAAAGTTGGTCGGATTACTTCCGACAGAAAATTCCGATAAATCGAAATGCAGAACACCTTAATTTCGACAAATACAAAAACATCGGATTCAAATATCGCAATCGGAATACAGAACACCTTCGAGAAAAAAATGATCGAAACCAAATCCGATTTCGGTTGAATCGGAATGCAGAACAAGGCTGATTTTTTTGACTAATTTAAAATTAAAGATTTACAAAATTTATTTAAGTTATTAATGTAGGGTTTTGTGGACTGCGTACTTACCATTAAATGCGTCAAGCTTTTCTTCAAGTTCACTTTCACGTTCTACTTTCACTTCTACTTTCTACGTTCACTTTCACGCTTGGTTTGCAAATCTTGAATTGCCTTAATTTCTGAAAGGTCCTTTTTGCTTGATGTACCTGGGAAAAAAATCACTTGTGGCAAAGAAAGATTTTTTGCTTATATTGTTTGTCCTTTTCTGCTATTATTATGATTTTTGTACTTTCTCGACCCTTAGTGCTAGAAAACTTTTACTTATTATACATATATGTATATATTATATAAATTATTATTATTATAAAATTATTATAAATTATTATATATCAAATTATTATATCAAATATATTTTATATGTAATTATTAATATTATATGCGTGGTTATGTGTAATTATAACCACCCATATTTTTCCTGCTCAGGGTAATTAAGCAACAACTAATTGTTGTGAAGTCAATTTTAGTAGATCGTTAATATCAGCGTAAGGATAATTTCGATTAAAAAATCAATAAAAATAATATATATTATATATATTTCAAATATATTATATACTAGACGTACCCGGCTCCGCGTTGCTGTGGCTTATTCTGGTTAAATGGTTAGAAAGCGTGTGTTGCTTTCGACCACAAATGAAATATTCCTTATACAAACGTTGCAACCCTTTTTTACCCGTTCAGGGGTTGGATTTTGAAAGATGCCGCAATATTTATTTCATTAATTACACCAAAGAGCATTAAGACCAAGTTTCAAGCAAATCTGACCACAAATAAAATATTCCTCATACAAACTTTGCAACCCCTTTTCACCAACCTAGGTGTTGAATTTCGAAATATCCGTTCTTAGTGCTTGTATACATCATAAAGGAAACGTCTGTGCAAAATTTCAGCTTTCTAGGTCCAAGCGTTTAGCCTGGGCGTTGATGAGTCAATCAGGACTTTCATTTTTATATATAGAGATTATATATAATAATATATTATAATAATAATTACCATTATAATAATTATAATTATTATAATAATAATTATTAATTACAATAATTATGGACAGATGGCCATCCATGAAAGGACTGACAGAGCCCCAATTTTTGCGATCGACGACAAATCGATAAATTTGGTTCTTCCACACTTTCATATACATATAGCGTTTAACGGATGCTAGTTATGAGTTTCGCGAATCGTATGACTTTCAAAGTAAATTTGAATAATTTGGTAGCGTTATTCAAGCATGGGCTTAAGATGATTTGCCAGAATATACAGATAATAAGTGTCAAACTGTAAGGGTATAGCGGCTCGTTTGACAGTTAACGCCTTAGTAAGTGCTATCTAAGAAAAAAAAAAAACACTATATTTTGCCATACTCTCCAGAAGGTTTCGGTTTGTCTGGCCGGACTGTGGATTCCTCCATAACCGAGTGTAGATTTCCATTTAAGCGTTTTGCAGCGATCATCACACCTGTTAATTACACTTAGTAAAAAAAAATATAAAAATGGCAGGGTTTTACCCATGCCATGGTAAAACAAATGTTAGGGGTAAAACCCTGCCATGGTAAAACAAATGTTAGGGGTGACACCACCACTTCCTCCCCAGGTATCACCCATGGTAGCTACGTCCCTGCTAATTGCTTCCCAATTATTTACTGAATATTTACTTTGACTCAGAGGGCAACGCATAGCATGTGCTGACAAAGCATAGCACTTCACGGTCAAGGGAACAACGTTCTCAGAGTGATCATGTTGTACTTTCTTTCAGCTATGCATGCAGTGCTTTGTCTTCTATTTACTTCTTGTTTGTTTCACTGATTTGGTCATGATATTTAACAAAATAATATTTACTTTAATTCTGTGAGAAATGCATTTAGACGCACTACAATAGCAATTCTTAATTGAAATTAGTTATTATATTCCTATATCCTTCTCAAAAAAATCCATCCAATTATAATTCTAACTTAATAACTTGTTAAATTACAGGCACATTAATTTTTTCAGTAACGCAGAGGTAATATAAAACGCATGTACACAAAAAACCAACGAAATCGGCTAATAATAATGAAGGGCAACTGCGCAATTACAAGAATTCTGTGGGCACTGTTCTGTTTCAATTCCAGCTTTATTTGCCAAAGAGCTATGGGCTATAGGTTGGGAGTAGGACGTGCAGATGTGACGGGTCCACCAGTGGAAATCAATTTTGTATGTCGGTGAAAAAAAATTTTGCATTTACGCCGTGTCCAGCGTAGTGCGCCTAATAATATGCGTTGTTCCTAAAATATTAAATTACTCCTCCTATATTAGTATTTAAATGATATATATAAGAGATAAGAGATTTGGTTCCAGCTCAATGTTCTAGACCGATAAAAGGTTGACTATTTCCCGGCTGAGCAGCGTTGCAAAGAGTTTCGGGTCAAATTCTTTAGGGGAATCAATGGAAAAATTAATGAATGTATAAGGAAAATATGCAGTCTTCATTTTACGTAAACAATTCATACTTGCGGCTTTTCTGGACATAGAAGGAGCCTTTAATAACGAATAAAGTCTCAGAAGTATTCAAGAATTTTTAGAGGCTCTATCAATCAATGTAACCATTCGAAACTGGATCTCATCCGTACTAAAGACACGCGTAGTAAAAGCGTCGTGGGGTCGACTTCATTTGACTAAATATATCCAACGGGTCACTTTACAAATGGTCCTATCACCGTTGCTTTGGCTCTTGGTCATCAATTCCATTTTGACAAATCCCGGCATTGAAGGAGTAAAGGTTGTGGAAATTTCCAACATCCGTTGGAAATTCAATACCTATAGTCAAAGTAGAATGCTTGAACTTTCAGACGCAACAGTAATCCCGCATGAAATTGACTGCCTAAGACAGGATATTAACTTCTCTCGTTAATTCTATGGTACTTTTCCTTCGAGAACAGTCTGGCGCGGGGAAAATCTGCCGAACGAATTCGATGCTCTAGTAGTATGTATAAATTATATACTATATTTTCCTTATACATTCATTATTTTTTTATTTATTCCTCTAAAGACTAATTAATTATGGATTTATTCTCCCTAAGATAATTTTTATAATGTGACGAACCAAAATGTTGCGACGCTGTGATTTTAATTTGCCAAATATTTTCTGTTTCATTTTCATCTCATTTCATTTTCATTTTTCAAACTTTTCCACGTAATTCAAATATCTATAACATCTATGGCGCATATTCATAGTCGTGGTACTAAGTTGGTATTAACAAATCTCCAACTTAAACTTAAGTACCAACTTAGAATTCCTCTTTATTCATAGTCGATTTCGTGTCAGCCGCTACGGAGTAACAGCTTAGTAAACAGCTGTTTTTTTCAATATAGCAACATCAGCTGTTACGGAGATCTACACCACGTAGATTATGTCGATATTTGTTTATCACGATATGTGTCGTTAGCAATATTTTATTAAAATGGTGCTTATTGATACATTATTTAAAATCTATATCTATATCTATACTTCTATACTAATATTATAAATGCGAAAGTAAGCCTGTCTGTCTGTTACCTTTTCACGGCTAAACCGCTACACCGATTTTGGTGAAATTTAGTGTGGAGATAGCTGGAACCCTGACGAGGGACATAGGGTACCTATTTTATAAAAAGTCAACCTCTAAATAGGGGATAAAGGATTGTAGGGTAATTCAGTCTTAATTTTAAATTAAGTTAACATTGTGCTGGACAGAATAGATGTCAATAATAAATGAATTTATATCGTAGTAATACTATCGTGGTAATAAGACACAAACAAGCAAGAAGTATCTCTTGGACCCTCGAGTTGTCAAGGAAACCCTATAACGGGCCCCTCCTATCCAAATAAAAAAGTGTCGTGTATATCATATGTACGAGTATGTATGCAAGCGAACGACTGTGATGTGTACATATGTATATCATTCAATCAAACTAAGTTAGAACGAGCACTATTCCACGCCAACGAAGTTGCGGGCCACAGCTAGTTTTAAATAAAGAAACAGCATTTAATCTTTGAAATTAGGTTAAGAACATTTCTTTTTTATTTCTTTATGTAGGAGTGTATCTACACATTATGCGTTACTAACTTCGCATTAGGACAAGTTCCTATTGAATGAAATTTTTTTTAAATTGGACCGAATGGCCAATTGGTCGGAAATTGAAAAAGACGCTATCACTGAACTAATAGCGAAGCATATGAAGATTTTAGACTGCAAGCAAAATGATTGTTCCTTGTAATTTTTTCTCAGTCTTATTAAAGTCATGTCTTCTAAAATCACCAAATCAGTTAAAACCTGGAAATCGCGTTGAATTTGCTCCATATTTGTAATTTGGCTTATAAAAGACGTTTGCCACACTGTTATAATTGGAATTATTTTCAAAATCTAGATTCTAAATTGGTGAAGTATCGACTTAATAACGAATCGAGTTGTTACTAAATTTTAAGCTGCTACTTAACATCTAACGCGATACTAAGTCGATTATGAATAACTTTAGTAACAGCTTACTCAAAGTTTAGCTTAGTACTACACTGAAATCTACTATGAATACGCGCCTATGAATTTAATTTCTTAAATTTTATTAATTTAGTGGAAGATTTCATTTAATCTTTTGATCTTTGTAATCTTCTTGAATAATTTAATATATAAATTCTTTATTAAACCTAGGTTTAACTTCGTTTTATGTAAAGCTAAACTTCGTTGCTACCAACATTTAATTGTCTGCCGTTTGCCATTTAAATGTTGGTTTCCAAAATGTATAGACATGTATACGGGAATGCAAGTCGAAAAGAAGAGGCAAACAAACGGGTAGACGAACAATGTTGATACAGGCTGTAGCTGTTGGACATCGGAGAGAACAAACGTAATATAAGTTGCATACTGATCGTCAGATCTATTTGTCAGTTATCGGATCGTCAAATCGAATCCGATAGTACAACTATAGCGCACGACGAATAGTAAGTAACGTCGGGTATTCAGCATATTTGTGTCATGGGGTATAACTTTCATACTGATCGTCAGATCTATTTGTTAGTTATCGGATCGTCAGATTCACTTCCATAGTAAAACTATAACGCACGCAGAACGGAGAATAACGTAGTCAGGTATGGCGATAATATCCGATAATACAACTATAAGGCACCTGAAAGATACATAACCAGAATGTACTGGGTTGAATGTCTGGGGCAGCGTTCCCAGACTTAGCTCACATAGCAATTCTCGCAACGCTATATACGTACGTCGAGCGCTTACCTGCACCAACGCTAGCAGAACATATGTATGTAGGCTCCTTGTTATTCAAACAGCGCCACACGTAGCGCATATACATACATACATATGTATGTTAGTTCTCGCAGCGTCTTAAACGTGGAGCGCTTACCTGCAGCACCACTAACAGAACATACACAGATTCCTTGTAATAGAGCTGTGCACAAGCCGTTTTGAAACGACTTTTAAAACACAGAATGTTTGGGCAGTAAAAGCTGCCAAAACTTTTCCCATTTGCAGTAACAGCCTTTATTGCTAGTGCACTGCTGGAAACAAAAACAAAATTGTCAGTCGAAAAAGACGCAGCACTTTTAATGCCACTTATTGCTAAATATATATAAGAGAAGGATGTACATTAGAGGTCTGCACGAGACGATCCAAAAGTACTTTCAAGATACAGAAAAAAGTTCGAGAATTGACTGCAGAGTATCTTTTAATTATTCGGATCGATTGAGACTGAACGAATACTCCGCTGAAAATTCTACACTAGACGACTCGGAAGAAAACTTTTATTCGTCGTTTATGAATTGGAGGGGCACCGAATAAAAAAATATTCATATCCCGTTGATTCATTTTTGTTGGTGGAATCCATGGAAATACGTTTTTTTACTTTACGCCTAGGGAGAAAGGAAAGTTTTTTTGTTCTTATGTATTTGCTGAAGTTTTTGTTAGTGGAATCGAAAGAGGTAGTCGCCGGTCTTTGGAGTTTGAGCAGTGAGAATGAGGGAGAGTTTTTTCATTTCTTTATTTGCCGATAATTTTCAGACGCTTCTACGGCGGTCTGCTGCCTGCCTGCTAGGACGGCAAATATCGACAGAAACATGCATTTGATATTTGCGGGGAGGGAAAGGGGGGATTTTTTCGGTTTTTTAACTTGCACATTTTCGGGCCCTTATCTGCTGCCTGCTGTGCTCCGACGTTATCTGTTGTTCAACGCCTTTTCCCTCCATGCGGACACTGTCTAAAAATTACGTAGTTTCTTTCGGTTATGTTATCTGTTATTGTATTTTGTTATTGTTTTCGAAGCCTGTTGCCGTCCGCAATAAAGGAGGATATACATAGAATGTTTACATACATAATGTATATATACATACTAGAGCTGTGCACAAGCCGTTTGAAAACCACTTTCAAAACACACAACGTTTTATCAGTAAAAATTGATAAAACATTTCAGATTTTTACTCATAGCCTTTATTGCTTGTGCTCTGCTGGAAGCAAAAACAAAATTGTCAGACGAAAATGACACAACAGTTTTAATGCCAACAATTGCTAAATAGATATAAGAGAGGATACACACACGGAATGCACATACATATTAAATACATACATACGTTCAGCCGTCTCCTAGGCTTTTAGTTACAAAAAAAGCATTGCGTGCCTCTCCCTTTTTTTCGTTTCTTTTTTTTTTCGTTTTTCTCGAAAATGTGGCAGAACATTTTTTCATTGTTTTCAATCGTTGTTCGGGGCCACAATTTGTGGACCATTTACAACAAAAACGAAGTAAGAAAAAGACGATAATTACATGGAAAAATAGATAAGAATGGTTTTTGAGTTTGGGCGGAGGGAAAGAGGGGATGTTTTTTCTTCGTAATTTCTTAATTAGTTTTCAGACGCTTCTGGTGATAACAAAGCACCATCGACGGAGTGGCGAGCGGCGCAAATGCTTGCCTTTCGTTCCTTTCGAGTTCGAGCGGAGGGAAAGAGGGTGAGTTGTTTGCGTTTCTTTCGTTCCTTTGGAGATTAAGCGGAAGGAACGAAAGAGAAATGCATCAACATTAAAACAGCAACTGCAAATTTTCGAACAAGCTGTAAAAATGAATGTCGGTCGGGTAAAAGCACTACAGCAGTTGCTGTTTATTGCGATTTTCATACGGCAGTCACAAAACAGCAGTCGTGCCGATTTGTGCCTAGCTGCCTTCAAAACGGCTCGCGCACAGCTCTAATACATACATACACGATTCATTCGAAATAAACTTTTCTTCTTTAGGTTCTACCCTAATTTCATACGTACAAAAACGTATGGAGATTCGGTTTCATTCGAATCTAGTCGGCGTTTCAATTTTTGAGATAAGGAGTGAAATTTCTATTCGAAATGTAGTGTACTGCAGTAGTGTATTCAGGGGTATTCGTGTGTTCAAGACATCCCATGCAGACCTCTAATATACATTCATACGAAGTGCACATACATACGTTTAGCCGTCTCCTAGGCTTTCAGTTATGCTTATTTTCTGCATTGCGTAGTTTTCTTTCTGTTAACAAAAGAGGGAGAGTTTTTTCGTTTCTTTTTCTGTCGTTTTTCTCGAAAATGTATCAACATTTTTTTATTGTTTTCAATCGTTGTGGCCCCAATGTGGACAATTTACAACAAAAACAAATAAGAAAAAGCTATAATTAAATAAGAGCGTTAAATTTGGCCTGGCCGTAGCTTATATACCCTACACCCGCACGTGCCGAAGTGAGGACAAAAAGTGGGCGGGGTACACCCACTTCCATATCACTTACAAATAGCGAATTTTGATCGATTAACTAATTTACAACAACGCTTTTCTCAACAAACACTTTATTATATATGATAGAAATACCAGTGGGCGTGTTACGCCCATTTTTCGTGCGATGACCCCCACTAACGCAGTAAACGCGGCACTGAAATTTCAATCTTAGATCCGGACTACAAGCTGAAAAATTCAGTTCTCAAAATAATATTAATATTTACCGTATTAATATTTACTGTAGGCGTGGCACTGGCCATTTTCAATACCAAACAGCCTATTATGACAAAGAATATTCATGCCAAATTTTATGGCAATAGCTCTATGCGTTCTCCTGTAATCGTGATTTCCACAGACAGACGGATGGACAGGGCTAAATCGACTCGGAAGGTGGTTCCAACCAGAATATAAATACTTTTCTATACCTGCCAGGTCTCCTTTAATGCGTTACGAACGGAAGTACAAAGTGAATATACCCTCATCCCTTCGGGTGTAGGGTATAATAAAGAATAAGTATGCCTTTGGAGTTTGAGCGTAGGGAAAGAGGGAGAGTTTTTCTTCTAAATTTGCGAATGCTTTTTAGACCTTTTTGTTTTCAATGCTTCTTACCGTCCTCAATGAAGAAGGATACACATTCGAAGTGTACATACATAGCGGATACATATACGTACATACGTTCATCCGTCTTTCTTAGGCTTTTAGTTATAAAATCGCCCGTATTTTTTTTTTCTTACAAATACGAGAATATTTGTTTACCTTACAACCGAAGGGATAAGGGTATATTCACTTTCTTCTCCCCTTTGTAACGCATTAAAGGAGGCGTGGCAAGTATAGAAAAGTATATATATTCTGGCTCAGAATCACTCCCTGAGTCGATTTAGCTCTGTCCGTTCGTCTCTCTGTCTGAAAATCACGATTACGGGAGAACGCATAGAGCTATCGCCATGAAATTTAGCAGGAATATTCTTTATCATCATAGGCTGTTTGGTATTGAGAACAGGTATTGAAAATTTGGGAAAAATCGGACAAGTAGCACGCCTACTTTTTAGGTAAATATTAAGTCATCCAATTTGAGAGCTGAATTTCTCAGCTTGTAGTACGGATCTAAGGCTGAAATTTAAGTTCCGCGTTCACCGTGTTAGTGGGAGTCATTGCACCAAAAATGGGCGTGACACGCCCTCTGGTATACCATTCTTTATAATGAAGTTTGTGTGTTGAGAAAAGCGTTGTTGTAAATGAGTTCAGTTAATCGATCAAAATTTACTATTTGTAAGTGATATGGAAGTGAGCGTAACCCGGCCACTTTTTGTCCTCACTTCGGCTCGTGCGGGTGTAGAATATATAAGCTTCGGCCAGGGTAAAGTTAACGCTCTTAATTGTTTTTAATTTAACTGCGTTAAAAATTTAATTGGGAGTGAAGAAAACGGGCCTTAAAAACAGAAGCGTTATTTATAAACAAATTTGTAGTTTATGCAACGTTGTTTAATAGCCCGAACACAGTCAGGTCGCTAACGACTAGTCGCTGTCAAAATTACATTGGTTCTTATGGGAAACGAGAAAAATAAAATTTCCCCTCAGTCGCTAGCGACTAAACACGTAGCGACTGCTCTATTTCCAATTTAGTCGCTCCAGTCACTTGCCTGTTTGCTTACACATACATACATGTTCGCTTGCGACATACAGGAGCGACTTGATTGTAATCAACTTCTGCCGTCTGACAGCTCTAGTCGCAAAATGAATAGTTATAACAGCCCCACTCGCTTTACAGTAGGCGGTGATGATGAAATTTCGTATAGATTCCACGAATATACATACGTGGCTTAAGAGCGAATTACTTTGCGATCTATGCTAATTTGTGTACTCATGATCCACATATAATGGTACTAGGTCAGATCCAGGTGGCCGATGGTGCAGATCCACTGTACTTGCGGATGCCTGTGTACACAAAGTTATTTGGTGTCATTTATATTCGTGGAATCTATACGAAATTTCGTCATAACCGCCTACTGTAAAGCAAGTAGGGCTTGTAGCTGCACTAACGGCTAAGCGGCTCCGTCATTTGAGTCACACAACTCCCGAGAGTTTGTACGTTCAAATGTTTGCTGAGTCTAACAATTTAACTCAATTAGTGAAGGAACCAACACATTTTCCCTGTGTTGAAGGGCAAAGCCAAAACATTCTGGACCTCTTTCTAACTTCACATCATAGTAAGTATGATGTTGATGTTCTTGCACCTCTCGGTAATTCGGACCACGCTAAAATTTCTGCTACCTTCTCATATTCTAGTCTTTAATCTGCTCCGAAGCGGACAGTGTGGATTTATGAGAAGGCGAATTGGGATGATCTGAATTTAGTTTCGAACGACGTTTCTCGCCGAACGATAAAGTTGGATGGTTTTACTATTTCGGCGAGAGTAAAGTACTTTCTCTGGATATTTCCAAAGCATTTGATCGTGTGTGGCATAAAACACTGAAGCGGTGCAAGTTTCTTCAGTCCTGTCGATCTGCGCACTATCTACGTCACCTGCATTTGCCCTAAAATAGAGTACAATTCGCATATATGGAAGGGGCTTCTAGAACAGGTAATAGCTAACAGGAGACAGTAGGGTATCCAAATCTATTGAACCCTTGAAGCGTCGTCGAGATGTGGAGCGGAGACAAACCAGTTTGAGACGGTGGCGATTCTGTACCATGTGGCATGTAGACAGATACGATCAGAAAGGAATCGGAGCCACTTCCAATTTTTACGACCGTAAAATCTTTGTCGAGCTCATCCTCCATAAAGCCCCGCAGCATAATAGCTGACACTGCGCTATAGCGGTGGATATTTAGCATGACACGTAATGGTTAAGATATGAGTCACCATGGTCTTGGTGCTTCAGTCAGATTCCTTCAGTTTAGTTGAACCTTCGCGGCTCTGATGGCCTCCACCTCTTCCTATGGGCACCAAACTCTTAGCATGGCACCGAATTAGGCCCGATCGCCGAACTTCTCAGTTACGCAGGTAACTCTCCATTTGGAGGTGTTCCTCATGTAGCTTTTATGCTTTTTGAGCCTTAGGATGACATTTTTGCCCTCCGTAGTACCGTACTACGATTATCATTCTTATTTTATCTTTCAAAGCGTGCAGTTGTCCATACGCATATTGGACCCTTAGTCAAAAGCTTCTCAGAAGACTTTAACAGCCACACCTTTAATTGCTCATTCTTGCGTCTGATGGCGATGAATCTACAGTCCAAGTAGGCGTTGCTAACGAACTTATAGTCCTCTTTGCGTTCTATGGTGTCTAGTTCCTCCAGTAGAAAGGTTTTTGAAAAGTCTGTAACGGTCCTTTTTTAAAAAGAATTTTTCTTTAAAAAGAATTATGTTCTTAATGTTTTTTTTCCTTTTAAAGTCATGCATTAAAAGTATGTAAGCTTTTCTTCGCTATCTTTTACGCAGATCTTAACTACCCTGTACACAATAACCGCTATTGGAATGTTGTTCTAAGCATCTTACGTTAAAAGATCATTGATCCTTCGATCGTGCAAAAATAACGGGGTTGTCTAAGTGATGGTTAAAAAAGGGACCGTCGAAGTAAGATGAGCTCTCTTCTGTTTAGTCTCTTAATGGTTAATGTAGTGAACGCAGGCTTTTAGTTCTTTTCGAACAACCGAAGTTAAATATATACATATATATATATATACCTTTTTTTTTCTTGAATAATGTTATGTGATAAATAAAATTATCACAAATTGTAAATGATAAGTTAAATTATCAAGTTTCAAGAAAAAGGAAAAAAAACAAATTTTCAAACAAGAAATGTGTGCAGATCTGTGAATATGTAAAAAAGATGTTTTAGCTGAAACCCTGACAAGGGACATAGGGTACCTATTTTTTACAAAGTCTACCTCTAAATATGAGATAAAGGATTGTAGGGGAATTCATTCTCAATTTAAAATTAAGTAAACATTGTGCTGGACAGAATAGATGTCAATAATAAATGAATTTATATTGTCATAAGACACAAACCAGCAAGAAGTATCTTTTGGGGCCCTATAGAGTAAGCACTATTCCACGCGAACGAAGTTGCGGGCAACAGCTAGTATGGAATAAGATTGATTGAACGGGTGGTATTTTCTTTCATAGATATAAAAAAATTATAATATTAATTTAATATAATTAATTTATTAATTTACATAGATATAAATTAATTATAATTATTATAATTAATTAATTATAATAAGCAACAAAATGGAGACTTAAATAATTGGGTTGATTCCAGGGTGATGGCATGACGACGCTGCGTGAGGGACCTTATGAGGGACCTTTGGGGGCCTTATAATGATATTTTTTTTATAAGCCAAGGAAGGGATAGGGTAAAGTGGCAACAACATCAGCCACCAAGCCGTTGGAGTTCCAGTAAGAATTTGGAGTGTCTTCCCTCTTTGTGGAAGTAAACAAAGAGGGAAGACACTCCAAATTCCCTAATCATCTCTTTAAGTGGTTAGATACTAATTATCGCCCTATTATTTTTTTTTCTTTATGCATATTGGCAAGTGCATGCATTTTTTTTTTACTGTGAAAGACTAGAGGTCAAAAGAAGAGAACAACGAACCACCCCCGCCACTGAAAGCTAGTCGAAAAAGATCCCTCCATGCACGACACCGTTTTCTCGGACACCTCACTACTTCCTTTTTTTCGAACGAAGAAGAGTCATTACAAGTCAGCGAAAATAGATTCTTCAAGCGGGCCTCACAGAGAACGGTCAGCAAAGCGGATGAGGAAATCGTCCCCTGCATCAAGGTACGTTGTCAGATGATGACGGTCCTTGTCCTGAAAAAATAGAATGCTTACGGGAAGCGGAACCCCCTTCAGCTAACAGCCTTGTGCTGCCATGCATTATGTCATATTGTTGTACTTGTGCGGACCAAGTAGGCGCTGCTAACGAACCGAATGTCCTGTTTACGTTCCAGGGTGTGTAATTTCACCAGAAGTGAGGTCTTGACATCTACCAAATTAGGCTCTACAAGCATACTTCACGATTGAGTAATTTGATTGGTGATTAAGCTAGGTTGATTTTCGACACGGGCCTTACTCCAGCCCAAGGAAAGGTAAGTAACGGGACTTGCAAGTAAATGAGACAGAAGCAATGGTCTAGGTATAAGAGGATACAACAAAATGAAAGAGTCGCCACTTCCTTTAGCTTTGTTCCCCCCGAGAAGTTATTGGAGGGCGCAGGGCTCAATTTAACAGCCGCTTCATTAAGATACCTTCACCTCCACAGGGTATTCCATTTGATGCTTTCCTTTCATCTAACTAATTATGCTAAGTATAACAAAAATGTAGAAACTCAAGTTCTATATCGGATTAGTCGTATTTTAGTCGCACAAAAATGGATGTTTACGTTGGACACGGCGTTATATTAATTTCGGAATAGCCACATCGATTGATTTCTTTTACAGATGGGGTACGCCAATCTAAAGCAAACCGGACGTGGCTTGCACTTGCGGCAGTTTTCACGCGCATTTGTGGTGGAAGATGCTAATAATAATCGTGTAGCTTTTGTGTCGGTAGATGCTGGCATGATAGGTTATGGAGTAAAACGCGAGGTCAGTTGATTTAAAAGCACTTAATTTTAATATTTGCGTGAATATTATATATGCAAACAAATAATTTCAAAAGGTAATTTGGGACAAAAGTTTCAATGATATAGTAATAAATTTGTGTGTAATTTGAAATAGCTAAAATAGATAAGACACAAAAACACTACACCCACAGCTGTCGAATCGAATATGACGGCTATTTTCCGGTAAGTTATTTAATATAGTTATATGGTCTATCGGATACGCCGGATTTAATTTTGAAGTGAAACACCGTAAATTATTATTTAATTGGAAAATTTTTATTTTTTATTATTATTTAATTGGAATAATAGAAAACTCTCAATATTCTTTTAGTCAATTGCACTTTGTACGGAAACAAATGCAAATCATCTTTCAAAATGCGCCGCAAGTTGGTTCCACTGACGATAAAATGCTGAGCGCGGTGACGATACGACACATGTGGGTTCCCGGCAACAATCTTTCTTACCGCTTCAACCAGTTCATTGGAACGTCTTGGGCGTCGATGAACGGCATGTGGACGACATTGTCCCACATTGTCCCTTGCTCAACAAAATTCGACACCAAACGACGAATAGTGTTGTCAGACGGTGCTTTTTGGCCACTATATTTTCCCATGGCCATTATATTATGTACAGCGTCACCATTTCGGCGCGTTCTTTCGGTGTGAAGGGATTCATGTTAAAATTCTATTGATGTTGTGAAAACATGTTTACACAAGTCAATCGGATGATACGAGGGTTGCTACTTAAGTTTTAAGATATGGCAACAATAATGTGAATGTCAAATTTGACATTGTCATTGTAATTTTTAATGCTATTTGTGTTGTTTACAAATACCGATCTACTCGTTTCGACTTTTGGTAATAAATCACCATCTAGGGCCACCGTGTTTCGCTGGTTTTCCGAATTCAATCGTGGTCGCACTTCGATACAGGACAAATTTCGTGAATGTCGTCCAAAATCAGCTGTTGTGTCAAAAACATCGATGCTGTGCGTGAACTTATCTTGCAAGATCGTTATGTGACATACCCTGAGATTAAGGCATACTTGGGCATTAGTTCCACTCGCATACATTCAATATTAGTAGATTATTTGACCGTCAGAAAGATTTGTTCGCGTTGGATTCCGTATAATTTGACAACATTCGAAAAAAGGCTCGCGTTGACTGGTCGAAAGAAATGCTAAATAAATACGATGGTGGTGCTTCAAAAGACGTCGATAAGATCGTGACAGGCGACGAATCATGGATCTATCCATATGAACCCAAAACTAAACAATAATCAACTGTAAGGGTCTTTGAAGACGAGCCAAATCTAACAAAAGTTGTTCGCGCACGAAGCACATCGAAGCAAATGGTCGCCTATTTTTTTAATAACTGGACTGAACTTTACCGTTCCATTAGAGCAATAAGGACGGTTAATTCTGAGTAGGTTTCCTTTTCCAAATACTGCGTAACCTATTTCGCTTTCGTATGGCATCCTGGACCAGCTTCGTAAACCAGAGGCAGTTAGAATTTTTAATGGTTTTTTTAAACAGTTCTTAGTGGTACGTTATTCTTTAATATTCTATTCACTAAATTCATAAAAATTGACAGCTTCCTATCAACCGAAGCATAAAACCAAATTTCATTTCATGCTACCATGTTCCGTTCCCTATAAAGATTTTCGTAATTAATAGCCTTAAAATCAAAGTAACAAAATTTGTTTAATACGATAGAGCGCTCTAAATGAATATCAAATGTACAAAAGATTAGGTCATGGACAAAATCTAGTTAGTCAAATAAACGAACGGAAGACAAATCGGACACGATAAAATAATTAAGCAAGCAACAAATTATAGCCCTCATGTCATGAAACGCGTAGGCATGTCAACATTAACTACAGAAGGACCAAAAGTTGCTATTTTATTTAGTAATGAACTAGAAATAGAGTCATTGCAAAGTATATTTACATTAAAGTCACCACATACATATAACTAACTGATTAAACTCTATCAAACAATTATTTAAATTAGAAAAAAATACATCAACACTAGATAATCTATAGGGATTATATACACAGGAAATAAGTACCTTTTTGTAATGATCAAAAACATACAAATTAATATATTCCACACCAACACTCGACGATTTATCAATAAATTTCACACGTAAATTGCTGCGACAGTAAATTGCAACTCCGCCTCCTGATTTGCTTATCCTATCATTCCTGAATAGATTATAATTATTAATATTGTATGTAAAATCATTCACCATTACTAAACATAAAATCTGTGTGTGTTTCTGACACACAAATAATGTCAACAGCCGACTCTGCAAATACATATCTAATGTAATCCAACTTGAAAGAGTTTAAACCCCTTGCATTAGTGAACAATCTTTAAGTGAACAATCTTTAAACATGTGTGCCTGCGGCATAAGATTACCACTAGACATTTATTACATTCACCATTGCACACAAAGCTACAGCAAATTACTTATTTCAGATTTTCATTAGCAGTTAATTCAAATTTTTTGGGAGTTAATTTATTTTAATTGGGAGTAAATTCATATTTACAAAAAGTTGGCCGTTACTTCATATTTTCATTGGGAGTTAATTCATATTTTTTAGGAGTTAATCCATTTTAATTGGGAGTTAATTCATAATTGAGAAAAATTGGGAGTTTATTCATATTTTCATTGGAAGTTAATTCATATTTTTTGGGAGTTAATTCATTTTAATTGGGAGTAAATTCATATTAGCAAAAAGCTGTTAGTTAATTCATATTTTCATTGGGAGTTAATTCATATTTTTTGGAAATTAATTCATTTTAATTGGGAGGTTATTCATAGCTGAAAAAAGTTCGAAGTTAATTCGTTTTTTCATTGGGAGTTAATTCATTTTTTCATTTTTCATTTTTATACCCTACACCCGAAGGGATGAGGGTATATTCACTTTGTTCTTCCGTTTGTAACGCATTAAAGGAGGCGTGGCAGGTATAGAAAAGTATATATATTCTGGCTCAGAATCACCTCCTGATTCGATTTAGCCATGTCCGTCCGTCTGTCTGTCTGTCTGTCTGTCTGTCTGTCTGTCTGTCTGTCTGTCTGTAGAAATCACGATTACGGGAGAACGAATAAAGCTATCGCCATGAAATTTGGCACGAATATACTTTGTCATCATAGGCTGTTTGGTATTGAAAATGAGGAAAATCGGATTAGTGCCACGCCTACTTTTAATAGCAAATGTGAATTTTCCCATGCTTATAGCTCAATTTCTCAGCTTGTAGAGCGAATATAAAGCTAAAATTTTTTCCCCGAGTCCACCTTCTTAGACTAAAATATATTCTGAAAAATGGGCGTGACACGCCCACTTATATAGTATACCATATAATGAGATGTTTGGTAGGAAAAACGGTGTTGTAGACGAGTTAATAGATAAAAATTTGCTCACTGTAAATTAAAAAAAAGTAGGTGTCACCCGCCCACTTTTTATCACCTCGACAGATGCGGGTGTAGGGTATATGAGCTTCGGCCAGGCCGAAGATAACGCTCTTACTTGTTATAATTCATTTTTTTTAAAAATACATGGTTGTATTTTTAATGAAATTTTTTGGCTATACCGGCGAAAAATTATTATAAGGACGTAATGCCTGGTTTACACAGTGTGAGCTAGCGTACGAGTCAGCCTTCAGAGTAGCTGCACTGCAGTAACTCGCAACGTTTGGACGTAACTTACGAGTAACTCGTACGTGTGAGTTGGTTAGTAGCTCGCATCCGAGTTAATTCAACATTTTTTGTTTTCACTCACCTGCTCGCCCGGCAGCAACGCGCACATGACTGCGGCTCGGCCGTCGCTCGCATCGTTTGGACGCGTTCGGCAATAGCTCGTCAGTGTCAGCCGGACAGCTGTGCGTGAAACACGTGTTTTTTTTTGTGTACTACGCCGAATCGTTCGTATGAGAAAAGCATCTTTTTTTTTTTTATATTGGCTATGGTTATAGATAATTTTCCAATTCCTGACATAATATTGTTGTCATAGAGCGTATCACCGTTTTTTTTATTAAAACAAGTTCACTCGACATCGCGAATCGACTAGGACTGGGCAGTAGCTAGGTGTCGTGTAGACAGCAAAGGCGAGCCCAGCTGTTGCCTAGGAATTTGACAAGCCTAGTAGCTGTCTGCTGTCCAGGCAGCAGCTTGCACTGTGTAAACGAGCCTTAAGTGAGGTAGAAGTTCAAAAGTATAAGTTTAAAATAAAAACTTGCTTGATATTTTGCAAGTAAAAACCCTCTTTCTTTCAAGTAAAAGTATTCTTTCAAGTAAAAACCCTCTTTATACTAGTTTATATCTAGTTATCCGTTAAATCATTAAACTGAAATTTATCAGTTTTTTATTAAGTAATGAATCCTCTTTTATTTGCTTTTTGTGAACTAAAATTAAAAAGAATTTTGGAACAAGTTAAGAATAGGTGCTTAGGTGCTTTTTTAAAAAAGCATTTTTATTATAACCCTAAACAGTGCTTCTTTTGTCATAGAAAACATTTTAATTTGCTCAAAAACACGAAAGATACCTAAACATATTATATACCGTTTGATGTTAAAGGTAATATTATGGGCTATAAAAAACGTGATTCCGTTTTATACCTTGTCTTTTAAGAGAGAAAAAAATTATTTTCTAAAACTGCCTGTGAAATCGTTATAACATACCGTTCCCTTGAGGGCAATGGGCAGGAGTTGTAATTTTGTGGCTGCTAATTCAGAAAATAATTTAGATGTAAATTGAGTGCCTTGATCTGTGGTAATTTTCAGTGGTACTTCGAATCGTGATACATATTCTCACAGCAAAAATGAGAATAGGTGGGATGAGGGTATATTAACTTTCTTCTTTACCCTGCAAGACTGCTACCTGGTAATTCACCGGTTATTTACCTGGTAGCGCTACCCGAAGTTTCGGTTAAAGTTTCTATTATTTTCTTAAGAGCATCGGGAAAAAAGTACCAGAAACTTTTGTGTACGTGTGATCGTGTATCCCTTTCTTTCCTATACAACAAATCCATATGCTTAAACGTATAGTGCGCTCTTTCGCACCATTCGCACTCTGGTAGCGCTACCAGTTAATTAACCGGTAAAATACCAGGTTGCGATACCATTTCCAATTTTTAACTAATAAAATGCAAGTTATGGTAAATATCATGTTTTTATTAATGTTCTTTGTAAAGAAATTAAAGAAATGGTTTAAATAAAAATGAAATTATTAATTAATATGATATCACAAATGGTAAAATCACAAAATTAAATTACATTTAATGTTGAAGTATGTACTTTGTATTCCAATTACATTTGTATTCCAAAATAGAACAGGAACTGTGTGGTTTCATGTAGTTGGATTTCTTCAGGAAATCTTCAGAACAAATGGAAATGTTTCAGAACATCTAACAAGCTGAAAATAAAAATATTTTGTTTAATGTTTGTATCTTTTTTGTTAATTTTTGGAAATAACACTTCAAACACAACTTTCCTTGTTCACGTTGATTTTTTTCTGCGCTGCTTTTCTGGCACTAGTAATGGCAGAATGAGAAAAAATCCATTTCAGCCACGTTAATATTGGCATTTCTTTCCCACTCAGCCACCATTGTCAAAAAATAGTGAGACCGTGTTAGTGATTCTTGAAAATAATGGCTGCATTCAGGACAACAAGCTGTGTTTGCTTTTTCTTGTCAGAATAAATCATGTGCTCTGAATACGTTTGCTGAGTCTTTGCTGAAAAACAACAACATTTAAACAACAACAACACTTTATGCCAAATTCAACGTGGCCGCCACACGAGAAGTAAACAAAACACTGAAAATGAGTGACAGAGAAGAAAGTTCTGAGCAGATACAGCATACAAATTTTTGGCTAGAAAAAATGGCGACGGCTTTGTCAGCCCTTCTGACCTTTCTAACCCCCTCAGACAAAAAAACAGAAAAAAGCCAACACAGCTTGTTGTCCTGAATGCAACCAATGCAATAGTGTGTGCGACTCGGTTATTCTTGTTTTGCTGGGTACTTTTGTAACGCACTCTCGACCAGAATGACCTGCGTCGATTTAGCCCTGTCCGTTCGTCTGGTTGTTGGAAAAAGCTACGATTCCGGGGGGAGAACGAGTAAAGATATCGCGATATCATGATATTGGACCCAAATATTATCTGTCATTATAGGCTGTTTGGTATTAAAAATGGGAAAAACTTGACCAGTGCCACAACTACTATTTATAGCAAATATGAATTATCCTGCGTTTATAGCTTAATTTCTCAGCTTGTAGAGGGAATATGAAGCTAATATTTTTTCCCCCGAGTCCACAGTCTCAGACTAACTGTGCCCGCGCAATGAACTTCGTAACATCTTGCGTTGCTTACATTTTCCATTGTATCTCCAATTTTGTTTTTGCCATTTTGCCTTATGTTCGTAAATTCCACAATGAGATTATAAAAGAAGAATCTTTAGGTAAATTAAAGTCTTTCATGTCAATATATTTTTCTTTTGTTTGTAAAAAGAACGATAACACAAACATATGTACATATGTTGGCGCAACGCTCTTATTTCGGTTCAGCACAGTGTTGCTTTGAGAAGAGGAAGACCAACGCAACGCACAACGGGCTAATTTATGTATGTAGGTACCACAGTAAGACGCTGAATTCCGGTCGGCTGATAACAAGATAGGAAACTTCTGAGTTCGTATACCTGCAGTAGTGATTTAACGTCAAACCATATGGCAGCTGTTAAACCCCTATGAAAAATCCAGAATTGACATTTCAGCTCAGAAACTCAATCTATGGGCCCCAATGACGTCTGGCACAATTGCATTAAATTTCGTTCACGGATTCCACCTTACGCTGGTCCCTGGGTTTCATAAATGAAATTAAGATTACTTTATTATATAGATAAGTTTAATTTTATCTTTTATATTCCGAAAATAAGTATATACGTTTATATTACAGGTGCTCAAACATTTGCAAGCTCGATATGGTGACATATACCACAACGACAATGTAGTCATTAGCGGTACCCATACCCATTCCGCACCAGGTGGATTTTTAATGCATCTGCTATATGATATATCAGTTTTAGGTTTTGTTCCACAAACTTTTGAAGCGTTAGTCCGCGGAATTTATTTGGTGAGTTCACTTCTATTTTTACTACTTATACCCAGCCACACATTGCTGTGGCTCAGTCTGATATAAAGTGCCAATTTTAAACAATTTTGAAAAAAATTGAAAATTTTAACTTCTCAAATATTTTTGTACACCATACCACGACTGATTTAAAAAAAATTAAATTCAGAATATTTTAATATTTAGATTTTATGAATTGTGAGAATATTGTATATACGAGGTCTGTTCAAAAAGTATCGCGAATTTTGAATTCTCGCGGGTTACGTAAATCCGATTTTCGATTTTTTTTTTGTAGCGTTCTGTTGCTACTCGTATCCCTTACTTAAGCTGACAAATTCGGCCACTTTGAATGTTCACTTCATTTTTTACAGCTATTTTGCTTGGACGTGTTTTGGCTCGTCTTCGATTGTTTCGATATCTTATTAATATATTAAACCTTTGGTACAATTTTTAAAATAAAATTTTAGTTTAGCCAAAAATAATTCAGATTATTTATTAAAATGATAATACACTGCTAAAACAACAATAATAATGACATTTTGTCTTAAAGTCGAACTCTCACAAACGTAAACAAATTCATAAACGTGAACAGTCGTGGTTTAAATTAGTTCACGTTATCCCGAGCGCACTGTAGTTGATATAACCGAGACTACTGTATTGAATTTTTTTTTTATTCAATTTTTAAATTTTTTATTTTTTATAAGTCGTGTTTCTTTTGTCGTGTTTTGCGATAATTGCGGGTATACGCTTATTATCGCCGTGACAAATAAAACGAGCATCCCCGCTTACGGATCTTTTTCAAATCTGTCAGAATTTATATTCAAATTTAATACAAATGTTGTATTGTGATTTAGCCGCATTGTATTCTATCCCTGCTTATTGAGCCGATAGCTATCGCCGCTTAACAGCCTCCACAGAATGAAAATTCGTCACTGCTGGCTTCAAAATTTGAATAGGTTTGTGTGGGTAATCAGACGTCACGACTGTAGTCACGAATGGCTGCTGGCGATAGTTCTATTCTAAAGTCATGCTCTCTTGGTCTTTGCTCTCTTTATTTTTCTTTGTTTTCCTTTGTTTTTTACTTTCTCTCAAAAAAAAAATGGCCCCGTTTTACCAAAAAACGTGAGGATTCGTTGTATCGATGCTTTCACTCGTTGCTTTTGTAGAGAAAATGTAAACTAAAAACATATGTTCTAGACATTGGAAAATTTATTCAAATTTACAAATTTTTACAAATTTTAGAAATTTTCAACAGATTTTTAAAATGCAAATAAAATATGAACGCCGAATATAAAACGTTCAGCGCTATACAATCTGTTCTTTCTAGGGTATAAAAATATCTTGGAGACGGACAGGATTTGTAAGGCAATTGGTAAACGACTGGTAGCGGCGAGCAAATTGCAGAAGCCGTTTTTTTTTGTACATGTTTCCAGAAATATTTAATGTAAACAAATTCTGACAGCGGCAACCACATCTATTTAAGACAGTCGCCGAGAGAGAGAGCAAAGCCTGTCGTGACGCCATTTCATTCTGCGGAGGCTGTAAGTTAGCGGCTATTTTCCTAGCGCCTATTTTCCAATACAAAATTTTTCGTATGCGTATACCCGCGACAAAAGAAACACGACTATTATTGAAATGTTTTTTGACACAAAACGTGAAACAAATGCTCAGTTTGAAATTCCAAAGTAACTTGAGCAAAATAGGGTTGTGCTTCATGACTCCGGAGTCGGATCGGACATGAAACATGTCTTTTTAAGTCCGGATATTTTTAATTGTTTTGCCTTTTCGAATGTTTAGGTTTCATGAAATCATTCCGCGGAAGGAATTACTCGTTTTTTACACCTTTTCAATACAAATCATTTTTAGAAGAATTTTGAAATTCTTAGAATTTTTTTATTTATTATAATTTGTCGTGGGTTATATAAAATAACTGATTATAAAAATTAACCGAAACATTACTTCACATACAATTTATTCATATCTCACGCATTCGCACTCATTCAGTGGACATGGTATAATTCTGATCATGTTTAATTTACATTAATCTCTCTGATATGCAAATAGTTAACATCTCCAGGAACTATTTCGTTCCGAGGAACTATTTAGCTCCTGGAACTATTTCGAACTGTTTAGCTTCATGAACAGTTTACTTTTGGGGATTGTTTTCCTGTTGTGACAAGTGCATCACCTGGTTGTTGTTTTTCAGCCAAAAATTAACATCGCAACAGTCTGCGTCTTTTTTTTGCTTAGATATTTACCACCCAATATTTTTTATTTATTATTAAAAAAAAATTTACATAAACAGAGCATAAAACGGGCTAGTGATAGCATTGTGGACGGCAAAATCTTTTTGTCAAAAACTGTTATTCTGAACGTAAACATCAATCGTTCCCCAACATCATATCTTCGTAATCCTTCAGAGGAGCGCGCCCAGTATGAACACAACGTTGACAAAGAGCTAACCCAGCTACGCTTTTTCAATATGGACAATCAGATTATCGGATCGTTCAACTGGTATGCGATTCATGGAACCTCCTTAAATAACACCAACTATTTGGTGTCGAGCGACAATGTTGGCTTTGCATCCCTGCTATTAGAGAAAGTTTATAACTCCAACAAAGTACCTGGAAAGGTAAGAGTTTATAATTTGTAATAGTAGACAGACTAATACTTACAGAATCTTATCAAAAGGGTAAATTTGTTGGCGCATTTTGTTCTTCCAATCTTGGCGACGTATCTCCAAATATATTAGGACCAAAATGTGCTAGTAGCGGCAATGCGTGTGATTTACTAACATCAAAGTGTCCCAAGACAGAAGGTGATTGTATAGCTTCTGGGCCCGGACGGGACATCTTCGAAAGCACCGAAATTATAGCCAATAGATTAGTAGAGGGGGCTCTGGTAGGGTATTAAACTTTGAGCTGCGGTGCCACGGCATAAACCCCATGGGCCTATTTTTTTTTTTACATGTATGCATGTTTAATGCATGTATGGTCTATGGTCTGAAGATAGTGATTAATAGTCTTTATTTATATACATATGTATATCTATATATATAAAAATGAATGTATGTATGTATGAATGTATGTATGTCTGTTTGTCCTTTATGGATTTCTAAACCAGCCATCCGATTGCGATTGAACTTGAACATGTTGTTGTGCGCATGCCCGCCAAAAATTTCTTGGCCAAAGGTATTCACCCAAAGGGAGAACTCTGCTCCCTATGTGGTTAAAAGGGGTGTTGCGCGGTCTGAAATGACAAAAAATTGCCATAATTTCAATACTACCAGGCCCAGGAAGCTGAGATTTGGTATGCTAATTATGGCCTTACGCCGATGAGAACATTTTCAAGAATTTCGGCCCCTAGATTGTTAAAATGGGTGTGGCACGGTCTGAAACGACAAAAAATAGTTAAATTTCAATACTACCAGGCCCAGCAAGCTAAAATTTTTTATGGCCTTACGCCGTAGAAGTGCAATGAGAACACATTTTCAAGAATTAAGCCTAATAAATGGTTAAAATGGTCGTGGCACGGTCTGAAACGACAAAAAATAGTCATAATTTCAATACACGGTTTTGTTGTTGTGCGCATGCCCGGGAAGTTTTCTGATTCTAAGATTATCACCCAAAGTGGTTACACGGGGGTGTTTTAATCCAAGTTTTTTTTAACCAATCAATAAGAAATATTGGGAAATATAATTATTTTGACCATGGTGAAAGATAGGTAGCGACCACCCAAAACGGTCACACCAATAGATAAGAAATATCGGGAAATATACATGATTTTGGTCATGGTGGGAAGTAAGAGGCGACCACCTAAATGGTCACACCAATCGATAAGAAATATCGGGAAATATGCACGACTGTGATCATGGAGGGAGGTAGGTGGTGACCACCCGAAATGGTCACACCAATCGATAAGTAATATCGGGAAATATACACGACTGCGATCATGGTGGGAGGTAGGAGGCGACCACCAAAATGGTCACACCATTCGATAAGAAATATCGGGAAATATGCACGACTGTGATCATGGAGGGAGGTAGGCGGCGACCACCCGAAATGGTCACACCAATCGATAAGAAATATCGGGAAATATACACGACTGTGATCATGGTGGGAGGTACCACCTGGCAACCACCAAAAATGGTTCGTTGGTGATCGCATCACTTGAGAACGGCTGGACCAATTTGGCAAATTTTTTAAAAATGTTTTTAATGGTGAAATTATAATTTAAAATAATCAGAACGAAACAAACGAGGAAAAGATTGAAGAATTATGTAATATTCGTGACTGACGGTAACACCGTGACGCTAGGTGCCCGTTGCCGAAGCGAAGCGAGCGATATATATATATATATTTATAATTATATTTATGGTTTATTGTACTCGTGTGTTTCTTGATATTCGAAAGAGTTGAATGTTGACATTGATATTTATTTGTATTTTGGGTGTATAGACCCATGGGTGTTATATCTGGGTACCGAAGATAATTAGACATTTACATTTTGAATTCACATTCTGATTCGTATTTGTATAAAGCGTTTACTAAATGAACAGAATAATGAAACTACAAGTGGCGAGGTGATTGGTGATGTAAAGTACATACACCAGTTTATCGATATGCCGCAATATAATGGAAGCACCTACAATCAAGCTACTCGCAAAATGGAAAGTATAAGTGGTTGTCAACCGGCCATGGGCTATAGTTTCGCTGCTGGTACCACAGACGGACCCGGCGCGTTTAATTTTGAACAGGGTACGACAACCAGCAACCCAATGTGGAATGCGGTGCGAGATTTTATTCTACCTCCTACAGAAGAAGATATAAAGTGCCACGCTCCCAAACCAATTCTTTTGGCTACCGGAAGGGTAAGTGTAACTATATCCAAGCCTCAGTTTTCAGGATTAGTTCTTGTTGTTTTATCGTTGAATTAAAACCGCGAGTATTTATAAATGTGGGAATATTTATTCGAACAGATTCGATTACTTATAAAGTTTTCTTTGGAATGAAAAATTTTTCTAATTAAAAATTGAGAACAATATAAAAACATGAACATCAGGAATATAAAATTATAAAGGGTATAGTAGTACATATAGAACATAGCAAGTAGATATTTCAATAGTTCTATACTACTTAGTACATATATTTTTAAAGTAACGACCGTGGGCTTATATTAAAGTTATAGCTGATCGATTTCTGACGAATACGCACGCAAACGGACTCTATGAAACTGAGCCTTAAAGCATTCAATCAGCGGTTTAATGAATGGACCGCTGACACAACATGCTGGCAAAGCGGTCGCCATTTTTTCAGCAAAAAATATTTATGCTGACTCTGCGCAGCTTATTCTTTCTCTGTCTTTGTTTTTTTTTTGTCAGTGCACACCATTTTCGCTGACAAGGCAGCATAAAGTTATTGTCGTTCCTGTATGCAGCTAATGTTATCATTAGTGGGCCATGTTATAATTAGTGGGATTAAATAAATATTTTTTAAGAATTTTTACCATTTTCACTATAAATAAATGCTACAGTCACAAAATTTTAACGTTCAAAAAAAAAAGATAGCAATTGCATACGTACATAATTGCATAAGTTTATACACATACATGTGTATATGTACATATGTATTAGAGAGCTGCTCAGCGGGCTCGAATGTCAGCAGCTCCACTTAGAACTACAGCGTCAGTTGCTCGCCTAATGCTATAAACAGAACCAAGGCGGCGGTTTTACGAGATGCAATCATCGCTGTCATTTGCTTGTCGGCTGCACGAATTCACAGCTGCGATGGTCGCTAACAAACATTTACGTCCACGCACTTATTCTATTAGTTTTTCTTTTATATCCATCCTATTGTTAATATTTACACAATTCAATTCTGTTCTACTTGAGATATCGTTTCGTTAGCTAGCAAATCAAACAAACCACATGTAAGAAGAACAAGACCAGCGACGAAAGCCGCCAATAACCAAAAAAACCGTAGTTGAGAACAGCGTTTTGTACCGCTGGCGACGTCTACCGCTGAGAAATTATTTTTTAAAGAATGTTAAAATAAAATGATGTGTCATACAAGCCGTCAGCGCTTATTGCTGATTTGAGAGCGCTCCAAATGGCCTTTTTTGAGGGTTTTTTCCCCCGCTGGGTGCACAAGCTGGCTTGAAAGTTTCAGGGGTTGTCTGAAGCTATAATTTTCTTCAAAATCAAGCGGTGACTGTTGGAAGCGCCGCAGAAAACATTACTACATATGTTTCCGACAGTTTTGGCTTGAATCGAAATCAAATGGAAGCACTGCAGTCAACGCAAAAATGCTGCTATGTCAGTTTCAAGCTAGCTTGTGCATCTCTCTAATATGTGTGTAATCTTTAATATTTAATTTATAGTTTCTAAAAACATGTTCATAGGTATTTGGAATCAGTTACATTCACATACCGTTTCTAGGCTACATTTCCTTATGAGTGGCAACCTAAGATAGTATCAACTCAAATTCTTAAAATTGGCGATATTATCTTAACCGCTGTGCCTGGTGAGCTTACTACTATGGCGGGCAGGCGTTTGCGTAATAAGGTGAGATCAGTCGCGGCAGCTAGTGGAGGTAAAGAATGTGAAGTCATCCTGGCCGGTCTTTCAAATATATATTCAAGTTATATAGTTACAGCAGAAGAGTACCAGGTTCAGAGATATTGTAAATTTTTTACATTGTAAATGATTGAAAATGTATCTCCCTTACAACCTAGGCTCAACGTTATGAAGCTGCCTCCACGATCTTCGGTCCAAATACGCATAGTATATACATGAACGTCTTTGCATATTTAACCAAGGCAATAATGCAAGGCGAAACGGTCCATCGAGGTCCAAATCCACCATACATGAACGACCGCATGCTGTCCATGAACCCAAGTGTAATATTTGATGGCCACCCAATTGGAAAGGACTTCGGCTATGTGAAACTACAGCCTTTAGCAGAGTATCAATGCAACGATACTGTAAAAGTGGTTTTTGTAGCCGGCAACCCGCGTAATAATATTTTTCACGAGAAAACCTACTTCGTAATCGAGCGCAGAATACACGAAGACCGCTGGAAAGTAGCATTTACTGATGCTAATTGGGAAACAAAGTAAGTTGTGAAATATAGCTAATACTATTTTTGTATTCAGGCGAAATAACACAAGTGTTGACTTTCAATAATGTTATTTTGCCAACGGATTTTCAGTAAAATCATCAGCGATTTCTACCCTGATTTTTTTTTTTTTTTAAAACAAAAGCAAATTTCTGAATTTATATCGCAAAGGAATTAATTCCACAGTAAATTATAAATTTTTGTAATTGAATAATTTTACAAGGCCGCGTCCTATTATTTCGACTAAATAGGAATAAGTTACATTTAGAATATTACAAGAGAAAGAAAGTTCCTTATTATTATTATGTTATCTACTTGATTTGTACATTACATAGATTTATTTGGGAACGCACACACACTATCCTCGGCTTCAGCGATATCCACATATACTGGACAATTAGTGTTGAGACTTTGCCTGGCGTCTATCGAATTCGTCACTTTGGGAACTACAAATATATTTTAGGTGGAATGTTTTCCTATGAAGGAAAGACGCGAACATTCATTGTTACAAAATAGTATTTGTTTTCAACCATTGATTATAACTGCAAGGAGTATTTTGGCATAAGTAAAGAATAGGTGCCTTGCTCCGATTTTAAAATTTTTTAGGGTTAGCCCTCACCCCCGTAGTACAACGGTGATAAAAATGTATTGCGGCCAGTTTAGGAGTTATACGCCTTTGAATTCCGAAATTCCAAGACCTATATCTTTAAAACCAGTTGAGATATCGGCGTAATATTGATGCCATTATTTTCAAGATTATTTCAAGTCCTTTCCTTTATCTAATAACCATTTTTTGTGATTACTGCCATATTTATGGATATATGGTTTTACAAAATAAGTTTTTTCTCCCTTTAAGTGACAATTAGGGTATAAAATAGATTCACTTTTTTATAGCCCATAATATAACCTTTCTAACGGTATATAATATATTTGAGTATCTATCGTGTTTTTGAACAAATTATTGCAAATATCTACAAATTCTGTGATTGCCTACAAATACTGTATTCTGCGTAGTTGGTATTAACGCATATTCAAGGTTATAATAAAAAAGCTTTACAATAAAATAATAAGGCTACATTACCTAGACAATTCTGCTAATTGAGTTATAATCCGTGCCCCGGCCGAAGGCCGCCACGTGGGAAAACCCTGTATGCAAAAGACTTCACATTACCGAGAAGATTCTGCTGATTGAGGGTTATAATCCCTGCCGCGCAGAAAAGCCTGTATGCAAAAAACTCGCTAATAAAGGCTAAGCTTTTTAAGCTAAGCTACATGAACTAAGGTAATAAGTGTACCATATTAAATACCATTTTAAAGGCGAAAGAACAGGCTTTTCAGAAATATAATTTAGTTTGTATCTTAAAGTATTCGTTTAGGACAAAAAAATTATTGTTTCTAGGAGAATTTGGCATATTTTCACAAAGATTGTATAACTCTTAAACCCTTATGATATGGACAAAAACTATTTAACATACATATATAGTAGGTAGTAAAAATATATTTCAAACGGTATCTTACCCGATAACTCACTAAATTCAAGATGGCTGACTTCCAAAAAAATGGCTACTTCCGATCCTAACGGTAAATTGTAAAGGTAAAAAAAAAAATCGGACCTAGGCACCTATTCTTAACTTGTTCCAGTCTGCAATTAGAAAAAAAAATTTTTGTTATAAAAGAATTATATAAGTATTTATCCGTGCAACATTTAATTTTAAATATTAATAATAAAATGTAGGAGCTCAGAAATGCTCTTAAATTTCAAAACTCTACACCTTATTTTCTGCTGTGTTGATGTTAAGTTCTGTGCTAATTCATTTCCTACATTATTTTTCCACCGAGGCTATAAAAATATAATATGTTCTCCAAAGTTGTCGTCAATTTTTGGAAACAAGCAAAAAACGAAGGACAAGACAAACTATGTGGCTATGGAAATAAAAATAGAGCGACCACCAACGATGCTTTAGTTGCTTTCGTCGACGATGGAGGGGAAATTTTTTTTTTTCTCACACAAAATGGGAATGCTATTCTTGAGTTTTCTGAGTTGATGACGCTAGATGTCGACAATAGATGAAAACGAGAGGAGAATGCCTTTTTAGCAATAATAATAACGTAGCGCTTCATTCTTATTGAAAAATGAAGGAAAAATGTCGGTATGTTCATTGTTTTTATCCGGTACAATAAATTAAAATAATCTTTGATAAAAGTACCCGAATTTAATTTTCGTTGTTCACTTTTTTTATTAAATGAAAACACTTGAATATTTAGGATTACAACAAACTTCTAATTTAATTAAAAAGGGATATATGTATATAATGTTCAAACATACCAAATCATATAGTGTTGTATAAATATATAGTGTTATAAATGAATTAAAAATTATTTTGAAATATAGAATTCCGAAAATTAGTAAATATTATTTGCTTGTAAACTTTCAAATATTTTCATAGATTATTTCGTTTATTTTAAAAAAATATTATCATTATTTTAATTTACAATTTCTCACATAGCGTTACATAAAGAAATTTTTAAATGGCTCTTAAATTTTTAAGTGTAAAAATTTCTAGCTGCGGCCGCAAGCGCCGACAACCTTGCCAATATACGACCAAACCATACACAGACGTATAAAATTAGCCAACACAAGCAGCAAACAACGGCAGGTTGGCAAAAGCGACGAAACGAAAAGGTAAGAAATACACATGAAATGCATTTGGCTCAGGCCATGAAAGAAGAAAAATATCGTTCAATCGCTTTTTGCTTATAATCCCGCTTGAAAATTATCGTAATGACTCGAAAAGTAATCTAGACATCATAGATTACTTTTCATACAAAAACGAATGTCATCCAAAAGTAATGTGTCCGTAAAACAAAACTATATTGGGCTCGAGACACGTACACAGGTTTTACAGGTTTAATAGTTATTTAATAAAAAACCGATGAAAACAATTTAATGATTTAACGGATAACAGATATCAACTAGTATAAGGATGCTTTTTACTTGGAAAAATAGATATATTTTAAGTTTTTATTTTAAACTTCTACTTCGCTCACGTCCCTATATTTACTTTTTCCTCCCCAAAAGCCATAAAAATATACAACCGTATGTCTCTCTTTCGAGTGGAAGCAAAGAAACAGCTCTCTTTTAATCCACAATTTTTCTGAAGGCTTAATTGAGGGTAGTTTGAGGCGCTTCGCGATGAACGCATTGGGCGTTCAGCTTAAGGGTTATAATCCCTGCTAGTAAAGACAGGATCAGCAAGAAGACCGTGTATGCAACAATAAATTGTTGCAAAGACAGGGTTCTGTTAACTTAGGCCCAGTTTCACAGTACGCACTTAAGTTTAGGGCGCCCCTAAAAGTATTTAATAGTTGTCGCACTCTCACAGTACACTTAAGTGCACGAGTTTGAGCACTTAAATTTTTCTTAAAACTAAAAAAATTTCTTTGACGTTACTTTTTTTGAAAAATTTTCATAGAATAAACTGACTGAAAAACATTTTTGTTTTGCCTTCTTGACAAAAACAGTCAGAAAGCTTTTTTGTTTTTTCTACATATTGAGAAATATTTAAGGGTGCACTGTGAAACAGAGAGAAGCTTTAGGGTGGGGAAAAGCTCACATTTCACTTAGCTAAGTTTTTTCGAAGTCTGCACTTAGTTTGCGCTTAAGTGCGTACTGTGAAACTGGCCCTAAGAGTTGTAATACTTGCACAAAATTATGTTTTCTAAACGGCAGCTTCCGGCAGTGTTCAAATCCATAACAGCAACTTGTCACTTGTTTTTGGTTAATTCAAAGTTTATTAACTTCAATTAAAGAATATACAATATATAGAAGGTGCATGACTCAAAATTTTCAATTTCTGAAATCAGATGCGGTCGGTCGCCAGAAAGCGGGTGCAAGCAAAATGAGTGAGAAGACCGCCACTGCTTTGAAAGTTTATTTTGCCTTTGCTTTGGTTTTCTCTGATTTTCTCCGCTCTTTCACATACACACAAACACATCCCCCCTGTGTTCATCGACTATTTCTAAATAACTTTGGATTGTCGGTACACCCATATCTCCATACCAAACCTCGCTTATTTTTACACACGATGGCTTGCGTCGGATGCATCCGCTACAGAGTACAAGGTAAGGGCAAACGCGAGCACCTCTGCGTACGCCCTCCTTACATTCGGAAACAGAGATTTGATACAACTGCATTCTAGTGTTCACTGCCTTTGAGATCTAGTATATATGGAAGGAGGTCGGTGGTCAAATCGGTCCGTTTTATATTAAGATGTAATGGCGAATATGGCCAGCACCAATTACCCCCCCCCCCCCCCCCCCCCCTCCGATTACTTTAAGCTATACAATTAATAAAAATTAGATTTTATTTAAGAATTCATAAGTGATGATAAATTTAAACATAATTCATAATTTTTTAAAGCTTCCTTTTAATTCAAAGACGGAGTTTCCTATAAGTCCGCCGTGATCAACGAAGCAATTGAAACTATTTCAAGAAAACGCTATAATAGTCGCATGTACCTGCCATTGTAATCTTTGGCTTCAACTTCGTGTCCACTACACGTATAATTACGGATTATGTACATATTTTGTTTAACGATTGTCTATGCATTTCGCGTGCTGAAATTGTAAGCAAAGCTCGGAGGTAGTCGACCTTTTACATAGAAACACGACTAGCAAAACGTTTAAATGGATATGTACACTCGGTTGTAGAGGTCAAACAGACCGGAATTTTCTGCGGAGAAATATAAGCAAAATATAGGTTGTTTTTGATTTGCTTAGGTAAAACTTACTGAAGGGTTGACTGCCAAACAAGCTGCTATGCTCCGCTCACTAGTACACACTTATTATCTGTATACTTTTGCAAATCATCTCAGACTCACGCTTGAATAACGCCACCAAATTATTAAAATTTAGTTTTGGAAATCACTCAATTCGCGCAACATATAATCAGCATCCGTCGACCGCCGTATATGAAGTGTGAAAGAAGATCAAAACTAGAGATGAGCGATATTTTTGTACCGGTGACTTTGTCACTGTTAAGCTGCTTTCAGACCGACCGCGGTTATCGTACGCGCTGCGGGGCGTTTTCGTATTGGTGTTCAGTCAGAACGGGGATCGATACGATAGTAAACAAATCAACTGGGAGTATATATAGATAGGAAAATGCCATATTTGCAGAAAATGGTAATTTTTTTAAAAGTTTTTCTTTGAAGCTTTCAATTGTCTAAGGATAACTGGTAATCTGAACTTTGGAAACTCCAAAAACTGTAGAACTGAACTCATATACTCACAAAATACTAACACCAGTGGGACATTTTGTAAATTTTCCAGTGACAGTGACTGCCGCCTTTGTTCCAAGATATTCACACACAAATAATCGCTCCTCACTGGTTTAAATCACGGTGACCGGTATGTCACTGTCACTGCTGTCACCATTCCTTAAAAATCACTGAATCGCTCATCCCTAATGCGCAGCTAGAGAGAGTGTTTATACTCTTAAGAGCAAAGAGTATGGTAATAGCATTTTCGTAGTGGCACTAAATCACGTAATTTAAGGCTTTTTTATAATTTAGAGCTAAATCAAGCGCAGAATGTGTTGTATAGCCATGCAGTAGTTGTCAAAATAAATCACCTAACGTTTGTAATTTATCATAAATTACCCCACAAATTATATCGAAAGGTGATCGCAACTCTGAACTTTGTACTAGTTATGTATAAGCGCCAATTTTGTCACTTGTCATATATCATGACACTTCATTGACGTAAAAAAAAAATTGTGTTAAATTTCTGGAAAAATAAAATCAAATGTGATTTTTGAAAAATTATTGAAATGATATAATTAGGAGGAGGGAAAAATTCACAACAAAACAATACAGGACTGCCAAAATAAATTTGGTAGATCCATTTCGAACGCACGTAATTTATACGCTAAATTATCTAAGCTAAATTACTTCAAAAAGCCAATCCGAACATAGTACATTTGTGAAATAAAACAGTATTTAGTCGCTTTTGTTCGGGAGACGTGTTCAAAATCCATTTTGTGCATGTATTTTAAGTTCACCTTTAAGTTCAGCTGATCTTTAAATTAATTGAAATCTATTTTGATCAGCTGATAAAAGTAAATTTAACGTCTAATAACATCAGTCTGCTCGTCTCTAATTGCTTGGTTTGGAAGGCTAAAGTCGGTACGGGTATATGTAATGTATATACAACAACCAAAATAAAAAATATTTTAAATTATGCTACCTGTAACAATATTTCGCCAACTTTATCGATACGCGGAGCTCAATGCATCGCCACACTGTCGGTTCAAAAATTTTCTGGAGCTTTATTCCGGCGGAAAATGTGTTAATACAAATAATGTTATTGGCAGTGCTACTAATTGCTTAAATCGATATGCCGCCGCTACAGGATTTATAAGGATTTCCTTAATTAATATTAATCAATATCGCAATTGGAATATAGCAAAACTAAAGCTTTGTAGGGATGGAAAGAAGCAGACTCTTGGTATACATAGTTTAAAGAGCCGGGAACTCTTTCATAACATTATGGACAAAAAGCGTGAGATCTTTATTGGACACAAAAATATTGTTGAGGACATTCGATTGATTCAAACGAAGGTCAAGCAAAAAGTATGTAACAAGATGGAAGAAGTAACTGAGCGCGAGAATATTGTAACAATTCCAAATTTACTGACAATTAGCAGAGCAGTATTGTCCCCATGCATTGGTTATATCATTGTTCAAGGAGACTTTAACTTTGCAATGAGACTACTTGTTATAGCCGGTGTCACAGATTTAGTAATAAAAATTAGTACAGTTTTTTGCTGTGATATCACCTTTTTTATTTTTAGATGGATGGTCAAATTGCACGGCGCTGGCCTATGCAGGCAAGCAAAGCTGGCTCTTTCTTGGATCCAATGGCAGATAAATTACTAATTGGTTCTTTAGTCACATCGATGTGTTATTGTAACTTGATACCCTTGTGGCTGGCTGGCACTGTACTCTTCCGCGATGTTTTTCTTTTATCTGCTGGTTTTATCATACGTTACATAAGTCTACCACCTCCCGTAAGTAACCTTTAATATTGTTAGAAAGGTATATGTTTGTACTAAATGTGCAAATATTCAATATATAATGGTTTTTGCTTTCACCAGTTTTGTGGTGATGCCTAAAGGCCGTTTTATTTACTCGTAGTTAAATTCCGTAATTTTTTATTGAGTGAATGTTATGTTTGGAGTGGATTTTTGAAATATTTTAACGTCTAAATTGCGTTTGAAGTGGATCTAATTTATTTTGACAGTTCTGTATTATGTTTTGTTGTGAATTTTTATACGCACATCTACAGGTGTGAAATTGTGGTCAAAACTGTGTAATTTGACCAAAGCTTTGGGAACATATTTACCGTTATCAAGTAGCTCCAATTTTTTGTTAATTTTTTGGGTATTACAGCTCCTTGTCCTCACTCCAACAAGCCAAAAAAAAAATGTCGCTCTCCCTTGGGGGCGGGGCTGGAGCCCCTTGAAATATGAAATAAAATCGTCTATATCTTCAAAACTATGTAAGATATTGGTATGAGATTAGTACCATTAGAAAGCTATTGAATATCCTTTATTTATGTAAAATAACTTTTTATCGAAATATGTATAGTTTTATAAATAAACGTGACTTAAGGTTTTTAGTACTATTTTTTCAGATAAAATAATTTTTTCCGAACAAATATGTGTAATTAACCAAAGGATTTATACTAAAAATAAGATAATATGTATTTTAAGCTTTCTTAGAAAAATTATTTCGTTAAAATCGGTGCTGTATTTATGAAGAAAACTCGTTTTTAAATTTATAATAAACTACTTTCTCAAATTATTTTATTATACCTTTTTACAATAATGCGTCTCTGGTACTTTGCTCTATGTATGGTTTGCTCTATGTATGTATAAAGGATATTTTCAATAGCTTTCTAATGGTACTAATATCATACTAATACGTTACACAGTTCCAGAGATATAGACGATTTTATTTCAAACTTCGCAGGGCTCCAGCCCCGCCCCCAAGGGAGATCGACATTTTTTTTTCGGCTTGTTGGAGTCAGGATAAAGAGCACTAATACCCATAAAATCAACAACAAAATTGGAGCTACTTGACAACGGTAAACATAAGCCAAGCTTTGTTTCTAGGATGTGCGTTAAATTACATTGTTTCCCGCACTCCACAAAGCCAATGTTCAGAAATTTAGCGAACATAACTAGCGCTCGGGACACTACACTTTATTGGCGCCTCCTTCAGAAACATACATTAATATACATATATTTAATATAGAATTTACTCGTATATATACTACTAGCTGTTGCCCGCAATTTCGTTCGCGTGGAATAGTGCTTGCTCTAACTTAGTTTAAATAAATTATGTACATACATATGTACACATCACAGTCGTTCGCTTGCATACATACTCGTACATATGATATACACGACACTTTTTAATTTGAATGGGAGAGGCCAGTTATAGGGTTGCCTTGACCCTATTATTTACAAAATAACCGGGATGTTGTTGTTACGGGAAATTACTGCATCTTAAAAATCATTGATCATGGTGCGGTAACTATAAAGGTTCAAATAAGATCAAATGATGCCAGCGTGAAAACCGCACCAAACAGTGCATATTTCTGGATGTAATGGGGTCTGTAGGGTCTCTTATCTTAATAAACAATACACTATCGCTAAAAAAAGTTTGCGATAAAACAACGAGTCAGACATTAGAGGGCAGTTGGCCCTGCTCTAAAATTTCTGTGATCGACGAGAATCGATTAGTTTTGATCTTCTTCCACACTTTCATATACAGCGTCGACGGATGCTGATTATAAGTTGCACGAATCGAGTGATTTTCTAAGTAAATTTGAATAATTTGGTAGCGTTATTCAAGCGTGAGTTTGTCAATCAGTAAGCGCAGTATAGCAGCTTGTTTGACAGTCAACCCTTCAGTAAGTTCCTAAACAAATCAAAGACAACCTATGTTTTGCTTATATTTCTCCCCGGATAATTCCGGTCTGTTTAACCGGACTGTAGATTCCTCCTCATCACAGTAAGACATTTCGAAAAGTGATGATAATTTCCTTTTCACCGCTTTAATATATCTCATATTATTGCCAGCAAGTAAAACATCATCAACATATGTAAATGATCAGGAACATCACGTGATCATTTGTAACAGATTCAGTGGATACTATATCTTCGTCGTCTATATTTTCTTCTTCTCGATTCAAAGCTTGCGAGTTATTATAATTTTTAACTATGTCGGGACAAGAAGCTGCAATTGAAACAACACCACTATCATTCTCCCCCTCTTGCTTGTTTTTTTTCCATTAACCAGATCAATCAGTTTTGTGTATAATATTAATAGTTTGTTTACTTTCTTTAAAAACTTTAATTGGAAAATCTGATTCATTCAATTTACAGGGAGCGAATCAGAATCTGGAATGACAAAATCTTGAATCGACCAAAAATCTTGAAAAATGAAAATCTTAAAAAAAAAACTTGAAAGTAAAAAATCTTGAAAAAAAATTTCGAAAGATAAGTGAATCTTGAAAAAATCTTGAACAAAATTTGGGGTTAAATTGAGCACTGCTATCTATTTCTAATATCTTTCATTGATATTTTTGGGTACAGGCCGCGTAGAAATACCCTATATGAAAAAAACCTCACATTACCCAGAGGATTCTGTGGATTGAGGGTTATGAAACCTCAAAAGGTTTAGGCCGCCACGCGGAAAAACCTGTATGCAAAAATCTTCACTTGACCGTGAGGATTCTGCTGATTGAGGGTTATGATCCCTGCCGCGGCCGAAGTCCGCCAATACGCGGTCCCCGCTGCGGCCAAAGGCCGCCAATACGCGAAAGAAGCTGTATGCAAAAAAACTTCAAATGACCGTGAGGATTCTGCTGATTGAGGGTTATGGTCCCTGCCGCAGCCGAAAGACGCCAATACGCGGAAAAAACTGTATGCAAAAAACCTCACATTACCGAGAGGGCTCTGCTAAAATTTTTGTAATAATGCTTTTTTTAATTTTTTAATAATAATTTTAGAGAAGTAAAATGAGAGTAAAACATTTTATAACATGAACGAAAGCGAATTAACAAAAACGTTCTACATAAAAATTTTCAAATATATCCATAAATGTACTTTATTTATTTGCGCAAATTTCCAGATTTTTTTTTTCGAAATTTTTTTTTATTTCAAGATTTTAGATTTCAAGATTTCTTTTTTTTCAAGATTTTGAATTCTAGGTATTGAAATTCTAGATTTCGCTGCCAACCCCAATTTACTTATTCTTTCATTACTCTACTGAAAATTTCATTGTTCTTTTTGTCCCAAAATCTATAACCATTTGGACAGTAACCAACTATTACTTTTAGAATTTAATTTACCTCTTTTTTTATTTGGAATCGAAGCATGAACACTGCAATAAAAAACTCGGCTTTGTTGCATCTGGTTTTTTGTTAAACCACATCTCAGCTTCTATTAATCAGAAAGAGGCTTGTGTAGACAGCCTCACTCCACAAAAAACTTGGGAGTTCCAGCTTCGATCATAAGAACACGTACTTTTTCGTCCTCGATTAATGGTTTATATTGATAATTTAACCCCAAATTTAGCAGTAGCTAGAGCAGTGATGACGAACCTATGACCCGTTGGTCAGACGCTGACCCACGCAGTTTGTTTTAAGTGACCCACACATTGATTTTTAGGAACTTGTATATACACAACTTTTTTGTGTGTACACTTGTATATACACCTTTGATTGTATAATACACCAGCAAAGTTTTATATGTGAAGCAAGGTTTAAAAACATTTTCCAATATTAATTACAACTATTAATTGAGTTAAATGTGATATTCTACAAATCCCTTTAAGAATTTTATTCTATACTTTGTAGAAGAATTCTACAGAATCCCTTCGCCCCAACTAATTATAACCAAAATCGAAGGTATACACTTTGAGGTTATAACAGTCCGTTTTTGATTTGTATACAAAATTCTACAAAACCCTACAAAAAAAGTGCCCCTTCGGCACCACCGATTGTAACCAATCGGGAGGTGCACAAGTAGATGTTAAAACAATCTTAAATACAAAATTTCTTCTTTCAACGGCTAGCCGCTTTTGAGTTATGCGATACGTACAGTGCGACTATTCTTACAAATAATGGAAAAAGTTTAAATTTCAAGAATATCTCATTCAATATCGCTGTTTCCGTAATAAAATAGTCTCCAAAATAAGATCCTCCAAAATTTTCAGATTTTTCACCATTGATGGCGAATTTATACTCGTTGTTAGTTGTTAATGTATTTTGAGAATACCAAAATTAACTAAACCTAACGTCATTAACAAGAACTCCTTAACAAATCATTGTTAAGTTAAAAACAATAATAGGGCCTTTAATGTCTCTGGTCGTATGTTGAGACGATATGAGCCTCTTCATTGAAGCTTTTGCAGATCGTCATACCTTCAGGATGAATCTCTTCAGAATGCCTGTTCAGATTTTAATACAGTTTTACAGTTTCTTCTGTAATAAATTTCTTTGATTCTGTTTGATTGGCTAAACGAAACATTTTAAACTTTTTATCTAATTCCTGAATCTTATTTTTTTGAATTTTTTACTTTTTTTTGGAAAAACTTTAAAGCAATGTGTTTAGATTAAGTCTTAGTAAAAAAATAAAATAAATAAATATTAAGATGTTATTTTTGAGATGTTATTTTTCTTAAATATTCCATGAAAGATTGGGTCCCGACAACTGCAAATACATATTGGCTCCAAACTAAATGATAAAGAGTACCAAAGCGCTCATACCTGTATATTCATTATCTAAGTCAAATTTCCTAAATAAAAAATAAACAAATAAGATCGTTAACTTCGGCCTGGCCGAAGCTTATATAACCTACACCCGTATCTGTCGAAGTGACGATAAAAAGTAGGCGGGTGACGCCCACTTTAATTTAATTTACATATAGTAAATTTTGATATAGTAACTCATTTACAGCACCGCTTTTATCAACAAACACCTCATTATATGGTATGGTATACCAGTGGGCGTGTCACGCCCATTTCTTTTCGACAACTTTTTATTTTATTATTATTTTTTAGAATATTTTAGGAGAAGAGAAAAGAATGCAAGAATCGTGGGAAATATGAGAAATTGAGCTAAAAGCAAGGGAAAATTCATATTTTCTATAAAAAGTAGGCGTGGCACTGGACCGATTTTCTCCATTTTCAATACCAAACAGGCTATGGTGACAAAGAATATTCGTACCAAATTTTATGGCGTTAGCTCTTTTCGTTCTTCCGTAATCGTGATTTCTACAGACAGACAGACGGACGGACATGGCTAAATCGACTCAGGAGGTGATTCTGAGCCAGAATATATATACTTTTCTATACTAGCCACGCCTCCTTTAATGCGTTACAAACGGAAGCACAAAGTGAATATACCCTCATCCCTTCGGGTGTAGGATATAAAAACTGGGTATTGTAAAAGAAGAAATATGACAAGAATGGAACAACTCCTCTAACAAAACTCTAATAACAATTATACCTGCTCTAATTGTAATACTTATAACATTAAAAATAATAATGAACAATAAATAAATAATAAATGCAACAATCAGTTTCAAAGAACAACCGTATGCAAATTTACATAATAATAAAGAGTAAATTATATCTATTGGCGAAAATAATTTTCATTTATTAAAAATTCATTAGAATTTCATTATTTTTCTTTATATAATTTTTTAGAGAACATTTCTACGTTATTTTGATGCTACACACGTCACAGCACAGCTAGAACCAACATTTATTAGTAAAGTTAATACTGTCGTTCAACTGGCAACAATTGGCATAAGCTTGGGTGCGCCGATTTGGAGTTACTTAGGTTGAAAATTTTAAATAATTTTACATGTTTTATGTGGCTAACTATATTAAACTTTTTACAGATCATATTACTTTACAATTTCTGTGGTATTTAACTTCTGCTACAACAGTTGCTGCCGCCTTGAGCTATATTCTGCGTAAAGATACATTTAAAATTATAAAATTCACATCCTTCAACCGCAAGTAAAGTCTATTGAGCTCGTCCTACACCTCGAAGTTATCTTAAAGGAATTTAAACGAATCGACCAATACGATATTTATTATTCCGTATTTCGTATTTTATATAAATATGTAGCTACTGAAACTAGACAAATTCTTATACATATGTTTATTGCCCAACAATATGATTCTTAATCTATTTAATTTTTTCGATCTACTTAATAAAAGCTTTTTTAAACAAGTTCAAACTTTTGTAGAGAATAAAATTAGTTCTCGTAAATACAATAAAATCTTAGCGCCAGTTTCACAGTACGCACTTAAGCGCAAACTAAATGCAGACTTTGAAAAAACTTAGCTAGTGAACTGTGAGCTTTTCCCCACTCTAAAGCTTTTCTTTGTTTCACAGTGCACCTTTAAATTTTCCTCAATATGTTGAAAAAACAAAAAAGCTTTCTGACTGTTTTTGTCAAAAAGTCAAAACAAAAAGGTTTTTCTGTCAGTTTATTCTACGAAAATTTTTCAAAAAAAGTAACGTCAAAGAAATTTTTTGAATTTTAAGGAAAATGTAAGTGCTTAAACTCGTGCACTTAAGTGTACTGTGAGTGTGGGATAACTGTGAAATACTTATTGGGGCGCCCTAAACTTAAGTGCGTACTGTGAAACTGGGCCTTAATCTTTTTCAGATATGTAATGTAAGTGCAGGTTTCTTGATGAGCAAATTTGTAATTTTTGCAGAAGTATAGGGTCTTTTAATAGCTTTGTCCGAACTTTGACAGCATATTGCTGTGACCTTTTAGGTGGCAGCACTGTCATCCTTCGATGCTTGTGTTCTACCATAGTCGCCATTTTACCATGGAGCGCTACACCGTTCAACAACGCGTCGAAATTATTAAAATTTATTATAACAAATATCTGTTCTGTCCTGTTCTATTCGCCAAACTCGTGGCGAAAAAATCATCTTCAGTGACAAAGCATATTTTTGGTTGAATGGCTTCGTAAATAAACAAAATTGTCGCATTTGGGGAGAGAGTAATCCACAGCAGTATAAAGAGTCTAAATTGCATCCGGAGAAACTCATTGTTTGGTGTGGATTTTGGTCAGGCGGCGTCATTGGGCCGTACATCTTCCGGAACGAGAATGGCCAGTGAATGGCGAACGGTATCGTGCCATGATGTGACTTTTTGTAGCCTAAATTAGATAACATGGACCTGGACGGCATGTGGACAAGACAGCGCAACGTATCACACATAAGGCGTTACACTGGAATTACTGCAAGAAAGGTTTCCAGAACGCGTTATTTCACGAAGAGGCGATTTGAAATGGCCTTTAAAATTGAAAGATCATACGATTTAACGCCCCTAGACTTTTCTTTGGGGCACGTGAGGTCGCTGGTTTATTGTAACAAACCAACAACAATTCACCAGCTATAGAGCAATATCATTGAAACTTTTGGTGATATCCAGCCTGACTTATGCAATAGAGTCCTGCAAACTGGGACCTCTCGAATCCTTGGACCTGTTGTCCTGTAGACAAAGCTGCGGAGGCCACTTAAATGATGTCATTTTTAAAATATAATGGTATGAAATATACTTTAAGCTCCAATAAATGTTCTTAAATAAAATAAAAATTGAAAATTAAAATTCGACGTGGGAAATGTTGTCGAAGCCCCTAGTTGTACATTTAATTAGGAAATCTTTTTGAGGATAAGTTCCTGTTCTTTCAGCTTTATCCCAGTCGGACTTGTGTTACTGACATAAGTACTGCAAGTAGGCTTACTAAGTAGCACAAAGTACTCGGAATTTCCTTCACAAACTTAACTTACATTTCCATAGAAATGACCGCCTAATAAGCAGTGAGGTCTCTTCATTACAAAGTTTATCAGAAATAAGCTAATGTGGTTTTATAATGTGTATCCACTAAAAAGACACGGGAAGTAAGTACTGAGTGCGCGACAGTGTTTCTTACGTAGGCAGTGAAAGAAGCCTTTCGGGAATCATATCTTGGGCAACCGAGAAAGACATGCTTAGCATCCTCGATAGCCGGTGGGTTACAGTACTGGCAGAATGGATTTTGTTCATGTCAAAATCTATGCAAATATGCCTTGAAGCAGCCGTGCCCGCTAAGAAATTGTGTTAGGTAGAAATTTACCTCACCGTGCTTTCCTGCTAGCCAGGGATCCAGGTTCGCAATCAATTGATATGTCCACCTTCCTTTATTAGCGTTTTACCATCTTCTCTGCCACTTGAAAATGCTCACTTGGCGTGACACACTGGGCTCAGTGTCTGCGGCGGTGGAGCCATGCGCTGTATGGGGCTGACCTCTTTTTGGGCAATACAATGCCTCTCCAGTCAATAGGTCCAGCGGGATAAGTGACGGCATGTAGCGTTTTTGCCCTTTGTATAGCTTTTCACCGAAAGAGCTTCTGACCACACCGACACCCCATACAGCATCATGGACTTAACTATGTCCATCATGCTGCTGCCTCCTTAAGTTCGTGGAGGTGTTTAGCTACAATAACTACACCAATATCGTCGGCAAAATCAACAATTTTGCATTTTTAAATACCCATTTTAAAATCTGCATAAAGTAGGAATATTTTTATACCCTACACCCGAAGGGATGTTTTCATTCATTCACTTTGTGCTTCCGTTTGTAACGCATTAAATTAAATTCTGGCTCAAAATCACCTCCTGAGTCGATTTAGCTATGTTTGTCCGTCTGTCTGCCTGTCTGTGAAAATCACGATTACGGGAGAACGAATAGAGCTATCGCCATGAAATTTGGCACAAATATTATTTGTCATCATAGACTGTTTGGTATTGAAAATGAATTGAAAAATCGGATTAGTGACACGCCTACTTTTTATAGCAAATGTGAATTTTCCCGCGCTTATAGCTTAATTTCTTAGCTTGTAGAGTGAATTTAAAGCTACAATTTTATTTCAGAGTCCACCGTCTCAGACTTAAATATACTTTTAGAAATGGGCGTGGTCCGCCCACTGGTGACAAAAACCACGATTACAGGAAAACGAGTGGAAGCATCATAAAATTCAGCAGGAATATTCTCTTCCATTTAGAGCTCTCTGATGTCGCAAAAGGAACAAAATCTGTTTACCGCCAAAAAGTATTCGTTTTGGGTAAATATTAATGCATCGAATTTGAGAGCTGAATTTCTCAGTTTGTAGTCCGGATCTGAAGCTGAAATTTCAGTGCCGTGTTTACAGTTTTAGTGAGAGTCATCGCACAAAAAATGGGCGTGACAAGCCTACTGGTATACCATACTATATAATAAAGTGTTTTTTTAAAAACGGTTGTCGCAAATCAGTTAATAGATCAGAACTTACTATCTGTAAATGAAATGAAAGTTGTTGTATCCCGCCCACTTTTTATCATCACTTTGACAGATGCGGGTGTAGGGTATATGAGCTTCGGCCAGGACGAGAATAACGCTCTTACTTGTTAAAATTGTGGGTCACTTAGGTTGCATACATTTTTTCCCACCAGAAGCTTTTAAACTTAGCCGTTAAAAAAATAGAAACCAAATTTTTGTTTTTAAACTTTTTTGGAAAAAACCAGAAAAAGCTGGTCATAAATTGAAAAGCCCAACATCCAAGAATTTTTTTTTAATCCGCTGCTAACTCCCAAATTTTTGGTTGTAGTGCCCAATAATATAAGCATAGGCAGGAAAAATGGTTTTTTTAAAGTTGTATAGCTCTTATAGTAGTTTGTAAATAATTTTTTAATATATTTTTTCTGAGCAGCCGGAATAGCCCCTTAAAGTACACACCGGGTTATCCACTACTTAACCCTGTATATAGATATAACAGTGAAAGCAAAGAGAGACAGTTTTACTTAAAAACCCTGCATTTTTTTTATTGACCCTAATTTTTTACAACAATATTTTACATTGATTATGTAAGTAAAAGTAAGTTCAAAAGAAACATGGTCGAATAAAAAAATTTTTTTATATAAAACGTTTATACAACGAACTAAAAAGTTTACAAAAATAATTCAAAATTTGAAAAAACACTTCACAATTTTTCCAATATTTCTTGACACATTTCTTGAAAATATATTTTATGTCAAATATATAAACAATATTTTTAAAAGTATTTCTTAATGTCAAATCCATATATGTAATTTTTTAAATTTCTTCCATACTATTATTGTTATTGTATACTATTATTATATATTATATATATACTATTATTGTATACTATTGTATTGGGCCAAGGCCTTGAGTTTAGTGATAAGTTGCGCATTCTGCATATTGTGTATTCTTTGGTATTAGAAAATGATTGTAATAGAAATTAATGGTAGTAATTATGTATGTCAAATACTCGAAATCGATTCTTTACCTATTATTTGTTTTCTGGAAAAATTTGTGCACTAAATAATAGTGAATTGTTAAAATTTATCAAAATTGACCACTGGCGAAATTATATATCTGTACGAAACGGAGCTAAAGTGAAGAATATATTGTACTTACATTATTGTGGTGTAGCATACTTTTTGGCATAAATTGGCTTCTTGTTACAAGTGAATGAAATTTCAATTATACCTTTATTTTATACCTTGTCTTCGGTCATAGACAAAGACACTTTATGCTGGACAAAGTTAATTCAAAGGTTCGAAACATAAATTTACATGCCTATTACAATAGAAAGAAAATATTTCTCATTTTACATTGTCAAAACCAATGGCTCGTTTTTCCATTAGCCAAAAATAAACACTAGGTAAAAAACATCTTAAATAATAAGCAATCCTTGCTTGCAAGCCACAAATCATACTGTCTTTATCATTGCATAAGATAGCCCAAACTATTTCACGAGCTACTCGGTGTGGATCCATACCTTCAGCAGTAGTCTTATCCATTTCTGTAAAATTAAGTACTCTAATGAAAATTTACAATCACACTGTCTGACTACTTTTCACTTAACTGTTGTATGTGCCTCCGCATTTAGTTAGTGCGTTAAAAGATAATTGCGTTCGTATATAACCTGGACTGATGCATGTAACTTTAACACCTTTGTGGGCTACTTCAGCGCGGAGCGAATCGGCAAAAGCTTGTAAAGCATGTTTTGAGGCAGAATATGAAGATCGATGGGGTAAAGCAAACTTGCCTTGTACAGAACTGATAAAACAAATTGTTCCAAATCTTCTTTTTACCATAGAAGGAAGCACAGCTATAAATAAATCCTACATATTTATTAGATTTTCGATATATTTTATATACACAGGTAACCTCTATACAGGGTGCTCCGCATAAGATGCATTAAAAGGTTGGGGCGTGTAGATTGAGTCAAAATAAGAAAAAAATCTTATGGGAAAGGGGTGTCAATTCTCCTCCCGTTGAGGCGCTAAAAGGGATTTTCTAAAATCACGACTTAAAATAGAAAAAAAATTTTTTTAAATAAAAAAATTTCAAAAATTAGCATTAACACTTAGATGATTTCTATTTCCTCTCTTTGCTCATTGGACGTAAAAAGATTTTTCTAGGGAAGGAGTGTTTCGTAATTTTAAATTTACTAAAGAACTCTAAGACATATGTAGATCCCTTCCATTTCAAACATTTTATAGAATTTATAAGAGAATTTTACGATCAGTAAAAAATTATACTTATCCACGTACATAATTAAAAAATTTTTTTTTCGAAATTTATTTTAATATTTTAACTCTGTTAATAGCCGCATTTTTACCGAATTTTCGATTAAAAAGTCGACTTTTCAAACTTCCTTCAATTGCTGTTCAAATTTTCATGCACACACATAAAAACAAAATAAAAATTCTGCCTTCTGATTGGTTCCCTGAAGTGTCTGAATGTCACTTTGATTGAAATGTAAAGAATTCAGGGGAAATCAGAGTTGTAAGCGACTTTTCGTTGAAAAGACGCCGAAAAGCTGCTTTTCGTTTGACAGCATTTATATGGACGAAAAGCTGTTTTTCGTCGTCTTTTCAGTGAATTTTTGAAAAGTCACATTTCGGAAGCTAATTTCGGAAGAGTATTAAAGAGAGGACAAAAACAGAAATGATCTAAGTGTTCCCGTTATTTTTTGATATATTTTTTTTTATTCAAGTCGTTACCTTTTGATGCATCTTATGCGGCACACCCTGTATAACAACGTATTATAACAAGGCTTTAATCTAAAGGCTCAGTTTAATAGAGTCCGTTTGCGTGCGTATCTGTCAGAAATCTACTACAACTTACGGATACCAACGGAACAGAAATTTATCAAGTTTCATAGAGTCCGTTCTATATAACTGCGTAAATATAGGGATAATACTGTTCTAATAGTTCTATAGAAATTTTATTCCATATTTAAAGCTAAAATCCTTTATAGTTATCTGCTTAAATAGAAAACGAAATTTATTCATACTAGCCTTTTAGAGTGGAATTACTAAGATTTCTAATCCGAAAATTTTACACATCAAAAAATTACTTTTCTGTTTCATCCCTGATAATTTGCATTTGTCATTATTTCTCTAGACAAGAATTGTAATAGAATAAAGGGATCGACGAATGAAAAAGTTGACAATTTTTCAACTTCTGTCCGTTTATGCATGTAAACGCACAAACGCTATGAAACTCAGATTTCAAGGTCCCGTTTCAGCTTTCATATAAATGCATGCTTTCAACAACCGGTTATAACAACTATCGCTTATAACGAAATATTGGTTATTGCGCCCTTTTTAACCAAATAATGGGTTCATATATCGGATATTGCGTCCATTTTCTTCAGTTGCTTTTGTCAGTTGATAATACCGTTAAGAACTCCCGTTACATGTTTTCACGTTTTGCATGCTTATCATAATAAAAAAATATTTTGGGGTGAGCAGTCAAATTTTTAGTGCATTGAGAAATAGTTGCCCAGCATTATTTCGGTGTTTTCATTTAAAAATCGCATTTACTTAACAATGTCTCAGAAAAAGAGAGCATCTATGAATGTTGAACACAAAGCGCATATCATCTGGAGACTTGAAAGCGGTGAGTGCAACGCAGACCATGCAAAGGAGTTCGGTGTTAGCCACTCCACAATTTCTACAATTTGGAAGAATCGCGATCAAATAAAAGGCATTTTTGAAGAAAATTCATTGGGTGTTAAACGCGTTCGATCCTCTAAATATGGCCAAATAGAGAATGCTTTGCTTAAATGGTTTAATCATCAACGCAGTTTTAGTAGTCTAATAAATGGACCCCTTCTTTAGCTAAAGGCCAACGAACTTGCAATAATATTTTTTTGCATCATATTTTTTATATCATTGCTGAGTTAATAAAGATACATATATGATAAATATAAACAATTGTTGTTCTTTTTTGTGTTTATATTCATTTTAAGTATTTTTGTACCACTACTTGATACAGCGACATCCGGATATAACGACGGAATTTTCTGGTCCCTTCAATGTCGTTATAACCGATTTCTACTGTATTTCAACTTTTTCGAAACTTCCGACGGATACGCACGCAAACGGACTCTATAAAACTGAGCCTTAAGGCTCAGGCTAAATCTATTACAACTATAACAACTATTGTTTTAAACGCACGGAGCCTATGAAACGCATCGCGTGCGATTTCTGACAGATACACACGTAAACAGAGTCTATGAAACTGAGCCTTTAATACGGTTGGTAACTTGATGAAAACCCTCACAACACAGACGGTTTCACTACGTCTTTTCTACGTATAATTCTTTGATTTAGTTATAACGGATTCGGATAATGCGAACACAAAGAAATTTCGGTGGGAAACTTCGACCGAATTGTTAAAATAACGGAGGTTCTTATAGGAAACGAGAAAAAAATAAAATTTCGGTTCTGCCGACGTATGTGATAAAACTGCAAAATTTTCTTTTTTCTGGTGCGTGTCGTTGCTCTCGGTATACACAAAACAGCACACAGAGTTGGGCAAAATTTTTATTCGTTACATCCTCGTTAAAGTTACTTTAACTTCGTTCGCAACGGATTTCTATGTGTTTACAGCATTATAGCCTGAACACAGTCATTTCGTTGACGATAAGCGATGATAGTTGTCATACGCTAACGGCCGAACACAAACATATTTATGAGAGTTGTCAAAGTTCTTGTCAATTTTTGTAAACAAACGAAAAAAGAAGAACAAGACGAACTATGTGGCTATAGAAGTAGTAATAGAGCGACAACAGACGATGCTTTCGTTGCTTTCATCGACGATGGAGGGGAAATATTATTTTTTTCTCGTTTCCCATAAGAGCCAATATAATTTTGACACCAGCAACGTCATTTGTAGTCAACGAAATTTGACTGTGTTTAGGCTATAACACGGCACTTTTCGGAGCGTAACTACCGTATTGCACGGGGGTTACTTGTACATAACATAATAGCCTGAACACAGTCAAATTTCGTTGACTACATATGACGTCGCTAGTGTCAAAATTACATTGGCTCTTATGGGAAACGAGAAAAAAATAAAATTTCGTTGCATTCGTCGGCGAAAGCAACGTCGGTAGTCGCTCGTGTTCTAATTCCTTAGCCACATAGTACGTCTTGTTCTTCTTTTCTTGTTTGTTTGACAACTATCATCGCTCATCGCTCATCGTCGACGAAATGACTGTGTTCAGGCTATAAGATTAACGACGAGACGAGACGACGAAACGACGACGAGATTAAGACGTTGTTTATACGAGCGACGGATTTCATGCCTCAAATTGCACCTTCGTGTTCACATTATGGCGACGACGCAAAATGTTGCCTGTAGCCATTGCACGTCAGAAAATCTTATTATTTTAATCAGAGATAATGAGATGTGTACACTAGAGCTGTGCGCGAGCCGTTTTGAAGGCAGCTAGGCACAAATCGGCACGACTGCTGTTTTGTGACTGCCGTATGAAAATCGCAATAAACAGCAACTGCTGTGGTGCCTTTACCCGACCGACATTCATTTTTACAGCTTGTTCGAAAATTTGCAGTTGCTGTTTTAATGTTGATGCATTTCTATCTCGTTCCTTCCGCTTAATCTCCAAAGGAACGAAAGAGACGCAAACAACTCTCCCTCTTTCCCTCCGCTCAAACTGCAAAGGAACGAAAGACAAGACTTTGCGCCGCTCGCCACTCCGTCGATGGTGGTTTGTTTTCACCAGAAGCGTCTGAAAACCAATTAAGAAATTAAGAAGAAAAAACTCTCCCTGTTTCCCTCCGCTCAAACTCAAAAGCATACTTATTCATTATTCCATATATCGTTCTTTTCTTTGTTTTTGTTGTAACTTGTCTACATCGGGGCCACAACGATTGAACACAATGAAATAATGTTCTGCTACACTTTCGAGAAAAACGACAAAAAAAAAAGAAACGAAAAAAAGGGAGAGCACGCAATGCTTTTTTCTAATTAAATCCTAGGAGACGGCTGAACGTATGTATGTATTTAATATGTATGTGCATTTCGTGTGTGTATCCTCTCTTATATCTATTTAGCAATTGTTGGCATTAAAACTGCTATGTCATTTTCGACTGCCAATTTTGTTTATGTTTCCAGCAGAGCAATAAAGCAATAAAGGCTGTGAGTGCAAATCTGAAATGTTTTATCAATTTTTACTGCTAAAACGTTGTGTGTTTTAGAAGTGGTTTTAAATCGGCTTGTGCACAGCTCTAGTGTACACACTCCTCGGACCAGCTGGTTAAAGCCCCTTTACACTAGAAGAGTTTGGAAACAGAAGCAGTCCGTAGCCGAGAGGGATGTGTGCTTGGTTTGGAATACAGAGTAGAGTAGAGGTTTAAATCCCAACGACCCACAGTGGTTCCAAATCCCGAAAAGCTGGCCAAGCCTCCAAAAATGTTATCAGCGTTTAATTACAGCTTTAATATATAATTGTCTGGTTTATTATATATTAATCTGAATTTTTTAAAAAGAAAAAATCTTAAAAATTGACATCATATTATACGATGCACTTTTAGAAATGTTAGAAACACAAAAAGTTATAAGTTCCGCAGAACTCTGCGAAAAGAAAAGTTCCTTGCTAATTAAACTTTTATGCAATAGAATAAACTAACAGTAACTGCCCCTTTGCTGTCCGTCTGGTTTTCTCAATCTTTTTTTTTAATATACCAATTTTCAAAAGAATTAGATAAAACAAAATGGCGCAAAAATTTTTTAAAAATTATTGACGAAGAAATATAAATGACTGCTTGAATATATATATGTAATGAAGACAGAAGCAACGAACCAAGCACAAGTTCCACGGCAAACAGAGGAAGCTGCAAAACATGACCCGCTATAAAAAGGAGATAATATAAGACGTAATGCCCATCTTGTCTGAGAAATATTTGCAGGGACCACACTACATTTGTTTGCAATTAATGGTACTATGACGAATACGTGCGCGCACTTAATTTTGTTTTTCACACAAAATTTGATAGATTCTTTGATCCATTTTATGGAATAGGCAAAAATCAAAGACGAGACAAAACACTTCCAAGCAAAATAGCTGTAAAAAATTAACTGAACATTTAAAGTGGCCGAACTTGTCAGCATAAGTGAGGGACATGAGTACCACCAACATAACGCCACAAAAAATTGAAAATCGAATATACTTAACCCGCGGGAATTCAAAATTCGCGATACTTTTTGAAAAAAAGTCGTATTAAAATAAATTGGAAACTTGTTTTAAATAAATTGAATAATTTAGAGGGAAAAAAATAGGTTGAAAGCATTAAACACATTATTCTCATTTTCATATGGAATACCTCATTTAGATTCGTTCTTTTCTCAAAATCATGTGGAAAACCCCCAATTTTTAAATGACCTAATCTCACTTTCATGTTGAAAATCTCAATTACATTTGTTCTATATTCATTTTCAATTGATCTATTCTCATTTACAGTTAAAAATTATGTAGTACATACTGGACCGATCATACAAAATTTTCGTCGTTCAAGAATCGGACTCTTGTTATTTCTTATATATACGTAACGTGACGGAGAGAACGGGCTATCTTGCGGCGGCCACTGAAACGATTATTGAAATCATAATGTGATGGTCCGTTGAAATTTTATCTCTCTCGGTCACGAGTCTAGACTAATTGAAGCTTTATGTTTGAACTAAAGATTCTGCAACTTTTACCCACCTCTTTCTTACTACTAAGAAATTAGTTTTATCTTTTCAATAAAAGTGAAATCCGTCTCGTAAACAGCGTCTAAAAAATTCTATTCTAATTTCGAATTGAATTCTATTCTACGAGTCTTACATTTTGTTAACGCAACGGCTCCGAAATAATTAATTTTCATTACTTTCATGTCTACATCCATAGAGGAGGACAATACATCAGCACGCACGCTAATTCCACCATTGTTCACAAGAAAATCTATATGATTATACATACTAAGCACATTGGCGACAAATTCAGCAATTCCATCCAGATGTTCCAGGTCTAATTGTAGCACAGTAGGCGCATATGCAAAGGGGATCTATATTTGTACAGTTTAAGTAAAGCTAATATAATTATTTACTTAAGTTAACCTTTTGCGACAATAGATCTCTTTTCACTCGCTCTAGTTCGTTAATGCGCCTAGAAGCCAAGATAACTTTGCATCCCGATTTGTAAAAAACATGGGCCATCGCTTCGCCAAGTCCGGAGCTTGCACCAGTTATAACAACAACCTAGAGTAAGTATAGTATAGTAGCATAGTAAATTGTAGTTTGATGTTGTAATGTTCCTCAAATTTTTCCCCAACGTGTGCGCCCCAAATGTTTTTTTTTCGTTAAACGAGATAGAGCTTTTGTAAGAAACTTAGTTACGTTATAAAAAATTAGAATGAGCGTACAGACAGGCAGCCAGATAGATAGCTAACCAGCCAGCCAATTTCACTTACAGATAGCAAATTGTGATATATGCACCGGGATAACGATGTGTTTTGATTATTATAACATCGTCTTCCTCAATAAACGCCTCCATATATGGTGTAAAAAGTATACTAGTGGACGGATCACGCCCATATTTCGTGATGTGACTATCACCAATTCAGTAAGTTTGGGTATATAATATACCGATTGTTAGAGTATATAATATATTGCAATTTCTTTGGTAATATGTATGTATATGTACTTTTAAACAAGACCGTTATTTTCGGCCTGGCCGAAGCTCATATACCCTTCACCCGCATCTGTCGAAGGATATAAAGTGGGCGGGTGACATCTACTTTTTTTAATTTACATGGAGCTAATTTTGATTTATTAACTCATCCACAACACCGCTTTTCCTACCAAACACCTCATTATATGATATAGTATATAAGTGGGCCCATTTTTGAGAATATATTTTAGTCTAAGATGGTAGACTTGGAAATAAAATGTTAGCTTAAAATTCGGTCTACAAACCAAGAAATTGAACTAAAAGGACGGATAAGTGCATATTTTCCATAAAAAGTAGGCGTGGCAAAGGTCCGATTTTTAATACCAAACAGCGTAGGATAACAAAGAATAGTCGTGCCAAATTTCATGACGATACCTCTATTCGTTTTTTTGTAATCGTGCTTTCCAGACGGACGGACGGACAGACAGACAGACGGACGGAAGTGGCTAAATCGAATTAAGAGATGATTCAAACCAGAATATATATACCTTTCTATACCTGCCACGCCTCCTTTAATGCGTTACAAACGGAAGAACAAAGTGAATATACCATTATCCCTTCGGGTGTAGGGAATAAAAATGTGAACAAGTTTCGACAAGCGTCGGAAAGTTTTTATTTATCTTTTTTTGCCGACGTAAGAGAGCCGACGCTGGGAAGTTGAGACGCTCAGACGCTTCATTCTGGGCCTGCTCCGGCTAAACCAAATTTTATGATTGCGTAAAGGCTCAGTTTTACAGACTCCGTTTGCGTGCGTATCCGCCAGAAATTTCACGCAAGAAAAGTTGAAATATATGTAACCATATGGGATAAGTTTCATAGAGTCCGTGCGTTAACAGCAATTGTTATAGTTGTAATAGATTTCTGACGGATACGCACGCAAACGGAGTCTATGAAACTGAGCCTTAAGATTCTGTGCGTCTGTGGCCAATGGACGGACAGCAATTTGCAGAAATTTTGCGCAATGTTTTATGTCGCCTAGGTTTCCCTTAAAGTATTTTATTTTCGAGCTATATTTTATTGATTAGCGGAATACTTGTCCTGCTTTTATATTACGTGTTAGACTAATTTTTCCTTCCTTATTTTAAAAATTTGTTTGCCTTATTGACAAAGAAACTGCTCACTTTTCCTTGTAATGCCCGTTTGGAACTTTCAACTTGGAACTTTTTCAGCATCTTAATGGCAAACAAAGGAAGCGCAATTGAACAACATATTCCAACTACCCAAGAGAACAGGCTCCATTTTCTTTGAAATCCATTGTCATTCAATACTGATTTACTATGAAATTCCATCACAAGATCACGGTCCTCCGTAGTTAGGACCAGAGATAACGAGATAGGAAACATCTCTGCCGCCAAAAAATCTATCAAAAAAATACTGAAAGTCTTCGTGTTTTTACATGGGGACACACGTATAGCGTATGTGCGCCGTATGTCAAGTTCACCGCATGACGACACATTTATATGGCATTTTCTTTATCATTCTATGAGAACAAAAATGGATTACAGCCAAAGCACATTGCGGCAGCGGTAGCGACAGCATCTCTCTCTCGCTGCTCAGCAAAGTACATTAGAGCAGCGACAGCAAGTCGGCTATTTGTTTTTGTATTCTGTATGCCATTCTCTCGTCTTTAAAGAGAGCTTACTCTCAGTATAGTTTTCAATACAATTTGTCGGATTTTCAGTGAAAGGTGGCAACATTTTGAGTGGAAAAAAGTGATTTTTTCTTGCTGCCGTAATAGAAACTATTTTTTTCACGGGGGACAGATTGGAATGTGGGTGTAGTGACACGTATGATTTTGCAACAAGATTTTTTAACTACGTTTTGGTACCTTTTAACAATTTTTTCCTAAATGGTAGCCTTTTCAATACTTTCTCAAATTATTATACCCTACACCCGAAGGGATGATGGTATATTCACTTTGTTCTTCCGTTTGTAACGCATTAAAGGAGGCGTGGCAGGTATAGAAAAGTATACATATTCTGGCTCAGAATCACCTCCTGACTCGATTTAGCCATGTCCGTCCGTCTGTCTGTCTGTCTGTCTGTCTGTCCGTCCGTCTGTGGAAATCATGATTACAGGAGAACGAATAGAGGTATCGTCATGAAATTTGGCATGAATATTCTTTATTATCCTACGCTGTTTGGTATTGAAAATGGGAAAAATCGGACTAGTGCCACGCCTACTTTTTATAGAAAATATGCACTCATCCGTGCTTTTAGCTCAATTTCTCACCTTGTAGCCCGAATTTTCAGCTAAAATTTTATTTCCGAGTCCACCATCTTAGACTTAAATATATTCCCTAAAATGGGCGTGACACGCCCACTTATATACTATACCATATAATAAGGTGTTTGGTAGGAAAAGCGATTTTGTAGATGAGTTAATAGATCAAAATGTGCTCCCTGTAAATTAGAAAAAAGTAGGTATCACCCGCCCACTTTTTATTATTTCGACAGATGCGGGTGTAGGGTATATGACCTTCGGCCAGGCCGAAGATAACGCTCTTGTTTCATTTCATTTCTTGATACTGCGCATGAAGTTTGAATTGGAAAATTTAGAAGAAATTCAAATTGTGTTAATTTTGATGGCTATAGACTTTGTGGATGCAGTATTCATCATTCAGGATGAAGATGCAGAAATGATAAAGTACATTTTAGATATTGTGGAGCTATTGGAAGAGCATCGAGGAGGTTGCCAAAGATGCTGTTGAATTAAGAACTGGCGAAAGGAAAAAGATTCAAATGGAGCTTTTGAGGTTCTGACAAATAATTAATGACGATACAGTTTTGCTGAGAGCAATATGGTACGATAAATATGGTACAAATAAATAATGGCGATACCGTTTTGCTGACGGCAATATGGTACGGTAAATTGCGAAATTATACCATTTTGCTGGAGATATTAAGTTACTGTTTTAGACGTATACTGACAACCATTGTTGGATCGAATATATTTTGGAACCTTTCGAAATTTATTTTTAATCATTTCGATATATGCCTGCAGTTTTGCAAAATACTCCGATTTTTCCCGTAAGAAGTCTACAACGGTGTAACGACTATATTCGTCTATAAAAGTTAAGAAATATCTGCTGCCGCTTGGAGTGACAGTTTGCATTGGTCCACATTAGAGAGCTGCATAAGTCGTTTTGAAAACAGCTAGGCACTAAGTGACAATTACACTTACCAGGTTTGTCAAAATAAAATGAGTCGGCAACCGGAACCAATCAAAACACAAATACTCGTGTAATAGTAATAGCAAAAGAAAGATAGTGTAGCTGCGTTTTTGAACTGAACAAACGAATAAATAATAACGAATAATAAATAACAACAACGTAAAATTACGACAACAAAGGAGAATTTCAAACAACGAAGAAACACGGCGACAACGAGAAATTACTGGCGAGAAACACGAAATTTCTAGTTTCTTCAGTTTCTTTGTAAGTTTACTTGTTTCTCTTTTCAGTGCCTCTCTGGTCGAAAAATTATCGGCAAGTAAACACCCTTATTCCAAGAGACGATATGGTTTCGAAAATCGTTTTTTTGTATGTAAACTAGAAGTCTGCATGGATCGTCTCAAAAGTACTTTCGAGATAAAGAAAAAAGTTCGAGCAGAGTATGTGTAAGTTTGACTGCAGAGTATCTTTTGATTATTCGAATCGAATGAGACTGAACGAATACTCTGCTGAAAATTCTACACTAGACGACTCGGAAGAAAACGATTATTCGTCGTTGGTGGAATCCATGGAAATACGTTTTTTTTTTACTTTACGCCTAGGGAAAAAGGAAAGCTTTTTCTTTCTTATCTATTTGCTGAAGTTTTTGTTAGTGGATTTGAAAGAGGTAGTCGCCGGTCGCCATAGTTTTTTCATTTCTTCATTTGCTAATAATTTTCAGACGCTTCTACGGCGGACTGCTGCCTGCCTGCTAGGACGTAGAGCTGGGCGATATTTCGAGAACTGTGACTTTGTCACAGATACATAAAAGTCACGAGTCACAGTTGCGAGGACGATTGCTTCTAAACTGTGACACGCCGTCACAGTTTGCCTCTGGAGCAGATATTTCAGTCACAATTCCGTTTTAACGAGTATTTTCTACTAAATAAATGACGAGTTGTCACAGTTTGCGTTTGGAGCATATATTTCAGTCACAGTTCTGTTCTAACGAGGATTTTCTACTAAACAATGACGAGTTGTCACACGTTGCCTCCGGAGCAGATATTTCAGTCACAGTTAATTTTTGTTTGATTCTGTTCATTCTTGGAGGAGAATGTAAAAATTTAAAATAGGGTTAGAATATACTATAATTATTTAATTGTAAAGATTTTATATAGAGGCTTTTATTAAAGATTAGTTCATGTAAATTGTCAGAATGCTTGTGTATATTTTTTCAATGTTTAAAAACACACAGATAATTTTTAAAAAATGTTGCATTTAATATAAAACAAAGTTATCTTTTAATATAACAGGAAAAACTTAAAACTTTAGTTTTTTTACAGCCTTATTTCACGCAGAAAAAGCGAATAAAGTTATTTTATGTCACGAGTCACAGGTTTTTGTATCTGTGACAGCGCTGTCACTGTCACTGGTTGGAAATGCTCCACAAAAATTACTATATCGCTCAGCTCTACTAGGACGGCAAATATCGACAGAAACATGCATTTGATATTTTCTGTTAGAGAATGGGGGGAGTTTTTTCGTTTTTTTATTTGCACATTTTCAGGCCCTTATCTGCTTCCTGCCTTGCTCCGACGTTATCTGCTGTCCAACGCCTTTTCCCTCCATGCAGACACTGTCTAAAAATTACGTAGTTTTTTTATTGTATTATTATTGTTGTTGTATTGTATTTTATTATACTGTTATTGTATTTTATTATTGTTTTCGAAGCCTGTTGCCGTCCGCAGTGAAGGAGGATATACATACAATGATTACGTACATAATGTATGTATGTATACATACACGATTAATTCGAAATTTGAATGAATCATCTATTCTTCTTTAGGTTTTACCCTATTTTCATTCGTACAAAAATGTATGGAGATTCGGCTTCATTCGAATCTAGTAATCGTTCGAATTTTTGATTTAAGGAATAAAATTTTTATTCGAAATGTACTGTACTGCAGTAGTGTATTTAATGCCTGGTTTACACAGTGCGAGCTAGCGTACGAGTCAGCCTTCCGAGTAGCTGCACTACAGTAACTCGCAACGTTTGGACGTAACTTACGAGTAACTCGTACGTGTGAGTTGGTTAGTAGCTCGCATCCGAGTTACTTCAACATTTTTTGTTTTTACTCGCCTGCTCGCCGTGCCAGCCGAACAGCTGTGCGTGAAACACGTGTTTTTTTTTTGTACTACACCGAATCGTTCGAAATGGCTGCGGATAGATGGTCTTCTGACAATAATATTTCATTCATGAAACTCTACAGAGACCAAGAAAACCTGTGGAATTGTTTCGATAAAAACTATCGAAATAGAGACATGAGAAAAGCATCTATTTTTTTTTATATTGGCTATAGATATTTTCCAATTCCTGACATAATATTTTTGTCATAGAGCGTATCACCGTTTTTTTTATTAAAACAAGTTCACTCGACATCGCGACTCGACTAGGACTGGGCAGTAGCTAGGTGTCGTGTAGACAGCAAAGGCGAGCCGAGCTGCTGCCTAGGAATTTGACAAGCCTAGTAGCTGTCTACTGGCCAGGCAGCAGCTTGCACTGTATAAACGAGCCATAAGGGTATTCGTGTGTTCGAGACATCCCATGCAGACCTCTAATGTAAACAACAATAAAAATCAAGTACAAAAACACGATTTTCGAAACGGTATCGTCTCTTGGAATAAGGGTGTAAGATACAAAGAAATTAGAAATTTCGTTCGTCTCGCCAGTAAGACGAACGTTTTCGTTTTCGGAGTTTTTTTGCGTTGTCCGCAATATAAATTTAGTGTTTTTGTTGTTGCTCTGTTATTCACGAGAAATTACTGGCGAGAAACACGAAACGCTATGACTTTCTTTTTCCTTGTCTTCAATTCAAGCATGTATTGCCTAGTCCTTTTTGTTGTCTTGTTTTTATTGGGTTTGCAAAAATTTTTGGACAGTCACACTTGTTTATGAAATTAAAAAAGGAACAATACAAAATGCTTGAAATTTTTTTTTCTTTTAATTGGCTTGTAAAGCGACTTATGCAGCTCTCTAGTCCACATACATATATCGGAATAGATTAATTCGGGAACTTCGGTAGTAGTGGTTTTAGATATTTTATTAAATGGCTTCTTAGAAAGTTTGCATTGAATGCAGACATCACAACTTTTATGATATGGTAGTATGGTATACGCGTATTATGGTATATAAATTTTTTACTTGATCTGTAATACCGATTGTTTGGGACCTTTTGTTAATATTCTGCAACTTGAGCCAGAGAAGATGACTTGAAATCCTTTGGAGTATAGGCACTTGACAGAAAGCAAATTTCCCTTTAAATGCTGGTACATATATAACATTTTCTACACGCACTTGAGTTTCATGTCCTGCTTTATTTAAAAGTTTCTAAATACAGGAACCTTTGGCTGAAGAATTGACCACATGACCATTTGCGATAGTTACACTGTCACGATTTAATTCATCCAAGTTTATAAATTCCTGTTTGTTGCTAGAAATATGGCAAGTAGCTCCAGAGTCGACCACCCAGCTTGTCTCTCTCGAGCCAACTAGAAAACAAAACTGTTCATACGTAGAAATGTTCTTGACCTTGTGCGCCTTCTGATGGTTTCTTAAATTATTTTTTAATTTCCAGCAGTTATGGAAAATTAAGCTTATTCCTGAAAGCTTATTGTGTACATAACAAATTGTTGCGGGTGAAAGTTTCATAGAGACCAGAGGATACGACCTGACGAACGTAGAAGTTGGTTTGTTTTTAAGGCCTAGTTTAGGGAGTAATCTAGAAACTGAGTTATGAAACTGTTCTACTGGGTTTGCATCTTGGCTACATTGTGGAGATCGTTTGAGGTAAAAGAGTTTTAGATTCGTAGATATGCAGCGTAGTCGGTATGTGTAAGGATAGTAAGGCTGATAGACTCAAGAATAGAACAAGGTTAGTAAAACAGTTGCTTTATGATTTATGAGTATATGAGAGAAAGAGACAGGGATACCGAATTGTGTAAATAGAATTTGGTAAATAGGCAGGAATTTCTAGTGTTCCGCTATAACGCTAGTTGAAATTCGTCAAAAGTTTTATTAGGAAAAATTTGCTGGTACAGTGCAGGAAGAAGGTGATTGTGATCTGGTGGAAGAAGTAGCACAAAAATTTGTGGCACTTTAAAAAAAAAGGTCAGGATTTATTGGAGACAGAAAGGAATTGGTGAAGTGGACAAATCAAAGAAGGGCTGAAGATCTGGACAGGATTTATTGGAGTCAGGAAGGATTTTTAATTTGAGGATTTGGAGATAAAAGGAGTGCAGGAATAAAAGACTGTGAGTAGTGATCGGGGTAGGAAATTTCCGAATTAAACGTGTTCTTTTTTTTTGTGCACAGTGGGATAGCTGATGATGTCGCTGATGTAGCTCAAATTGGCTGAGTAAAGCTAAGTACCAAGTCTTTTCCTGTATAATATATTATGTTACTTGCAATCATTCGGTATGCTCGTTAAATTTTAAGCATTTGATTGGTATCATTGACTCCGTCCTAAATTAAGTCTGCGATTAAAATCTGCAATCAATAAATTTATTATTGCAATAATCCGTCAACTGCAGTTCAATTTAACGCTGCTTGCCTTCTTCGGTATTTACTTTCGTCAATATTGACGTGCATCAATACGTACCTTTACCGATAATTACCTGCTTAAACATTTACCTGCATCAATACTTACCTGCTTAAACATTTACCTGCATCAATACTTACCTGCTTAAACAATTACCTTCGTCAATACACGCCTGCGTCAATTTTTACATATTTACATTCAGCTCTACTTACCTTAATAATTACTATATTTATTGGGACTGGAAGATATAAACACGAGTCGCGACTATTTTCATCTGCATAAGCTGTCGCGTCATCGCGTTTTCAAAATTTGTTTTTTTATATACATATCCATAAGTGTTTCTATATTTGTTCTGTAAAACCATAGAATATCTTATAGCTGGCTGTAAGGTAGCAGATTCTCTTATATTGTATAACTGTTATGTTTTATTTCCCCAAAAAATATTATAAAGTTTTGTATTATAAAATGTCAGTCTAAACAATTTTAGGGGCGGGGATGATGCGGGAGTGCGATGAAGTGTGACACCAGTGCGGATGTGCATTTGTTGAAGTGAGTTTTTTTTTTTTATTATACTTCCGGTAGGTCACGGAGGTTATTGTTACCCCTCTAGACATGGCGTGGCGGGTTGAGGACCGCGCCCGCGATCTGATGCGCTAGCCGTGGCACACCATGCCAGGTCGTTGTGAAGGGACGGAGGAGTAACAAAATTTAAATTCATATAGAATTGCTTTTAAATAATAAGAATTTAACCCAAAAAATGGAACATATTTACCGTTTTGACACAGCTCTAATTTTGTTGTATATTTTGTTGTTGTTGTTTTTGGTGTAGATCCCAACAAACACAAAATTTGTTGTCGGTCTCTTTTTAAGCCGGGGTTGGAGCCCTTTGAAGCTTGAGATTTAAACACCGATATCTCCGAAACTACAAGATATATGAAGATGACATTGGCATCGATAAAAAGCTAATAAAAATACCGTTAATTCATGTAAAATAAAATTTTATCGAAATTTTTAGTTTTTGAAATAAACACAATTTACTCTTTTAATTACTATTTTTTCCCAGAAAAAAATTTGTTCAAAGAAAAAAATTGTAATTAATCCACATAATTATTGTAATTAATCCACAAAAATTAAGAAACATTTCTATTACCTTAATAATAAAACTATTTCATAAAATTCGGTGCAAAGCACTCATAGGACTGAGCGAAAAGCACATTAAAATGAGAAAAATAATGTGAAACGACGTGCCAAAATAGCGAAAAGCACAAAAGAAAAGCAAAAAAGTTTCCGGTACGGAGGTGTCTGTACTCGTCTGCTTTCGTCTTTACGAAAGTTCACCCTCTCACCCACGAACTTGAACTTCGAATTCGAAGTTGAAACCAATAATTGCCTAATGTAAAAGTTACTTGGTACTCGAAATTTTCAGCTGCCACAAATTTTTGCTGCGCCGGCTCTTAGCAGTTTCTTAGGCGCGCCGCCAGCATGTTTCCTTTCAAGCCGCCGCCGTCGAAAAACTTGTCGGCACAGAGCTTCTCAATTAAAATAGCTGAGTTAAACCTTATTCTTAAAACATATCAATAATTTGCAGTCTTCATATATAATTAGTGAAGCCCTTATAACGATCATAATCTATATCGGTAGATTAGATGTGAATATGGGTCTATGCAAGTGCCCTAAACGCCAAATAACAAATCAGTTTTGCTTTGAACATCGTGTAAACGTATGTGAACACTGCATGGTGCAGAGTCATCCCAAGGTTTATAGTTTTGAAATTATCAATTCTTCGGATGTTTGCAATCTTATTCATTTCAGTGTATAATTCAGTCATATTTACAATGGCTGCGAGATAGCGATTATGCCTCCAACTGTACACTTTGTGGGAATTCCTTGGAACGAGGCGAATGCGTTCGTCTGATATGTTATCGTAAGTTTGAATTGTTTCATTTTAGGTTTACCGTTTGGGCCATGCCTCAATTTTTTTGCCTGTTTTGTTGTTGTTGTTTTTGGAGCTGATTCTATTGAAGCCATCAGTTTTTGTCGCTCTCCTTTGGTTTAAGAGTTATAGCCCTCTGAAGTTCGGAATTGACTTCCCTATAACTCATAAACCAGAGAAGATATTTTGATCATATTGGTACCGTTAGAAAAGCCCTTTAATTTCTTTAATATAACATATTTCGGAAAACTGGGAACAACTTAAGAATAGGTGCCAAACGCCGATTTTTTGGAAACATTTTTTACCGTTATATTAAACCGTCAGAACTGGAAGTAGCCATATTTTTTCCGGCGGAAGTCAGCCATCTTGGATCTAGAAGCCTTCGAACCACTTAAAGGTTGACATCTTAAAAACTAAAAGAGATATTATGACAAATAATATACCGTTAGAAAGATAATTATAATACAGTTATTATACAGTTATTATACATACAGTTATTATATAACAGGGGTGGCCAAGCTTCACTCCAAGAAGAGCCGAAGGCTTATATTTACATCTTCTTACCAGCTCCAATTTTTTTGTCGTTTTTTTCTTGTGTTTGTGCTTCGTTCCTGACCCCAACAACCATAAAAAAAATTGTCGCTCTCTCTTGGGGGCGGGGCTGGAGCCCTTTGAAATTTAAAGTATAAACAGCGATATCTCCGAAACTACAAAAGATATTCAGATTATATTAGTACCGTTAGAAAGCTAATATATGCTTGTTGGGGTCAGGAGCAAAGCAAAACACCATAAAATCGACAAAAAAATTGGGGCTGGTAAGAAGATGTAAATTTGTTCCGAATTTTTATTGTTTTGAATACGTCTTCATACAGAAACATACATATATTTAAATTAAGCTATTGTTTGCTGGTAGATGGCATGTGTGTTTGTAAATTAGCCGAGCATTTTCTGAGATTGGGTTCATAGTTAGTAAGCGCGGTACGAATTAATTCCGTTAAATGCTTATTTGTGAGTTGTGAACGGTGCTTTGATTTTATAAGCTTCATTGTTGAAAAAAGTGACTCACAACAATATGTTGTGCCGAATATGGTAGCTGCTAGCAGCTTTCCTTAAATTAGGGTACTTTGATTGAACATTTGTATGTTAAGCCTGTATTTGCGCTAATAACTTTTTTCTTGTACTCATTTCTTCATTTTTGGCTTTAAAACTTCTATTAAAGAATAACTAAGGTTTTCGCATAAGACCGAAAATCTCAAGTGAGTCCAAACACAACTGTATAAAATTACGGGAATTATCCCACTTGTAGACATTTTCGATTAAGAGCACAAAATATACACAAATATAATAATTGATTTTATTGAATCATATTATATTAAACATTATACATATGTATTACTTCCAATTTTATAGCAATTTAAATAAATTATTAAATATGTATTATTTATTTTTTCATTTCTTTTCGAGAGCCGCATTCATTCATTCAAAGAGCCGCATGCGGCTCGCGAGCCGCAATTTGGCCATGCCTGTTATATAATATTTACCTAATAATATTTATCTAATTTATAATTAGATAATATTTACCTTAATTTATGTTAAATAGTTTTTTTTCGTATATGCAACCGAAAAAAAGTTATAACGGCTTTTTTGGAAAACTGTCCAAATCTTTTTTAAATTAAGAATTTTTTCTCCTAAACGAATACATGAAGGTATCAATTTAAGAAGATATATAAAAAGTTATTTTTTTACCTTTAAAATGGTGTATAATATCTTATTATAAAATAAGAAAAGGGGTCTTAATTAATCTACAAAAATTTCATAATCAGATTCGGGATCTTCATTTTCCTTCTCAGTTATGTTGGGGCAGAGGAGATTGGGAGATTGTAAAAAAAATCGCGCGATTTTTCTTAAAAATTTTTAATTTTTAGTTTTATTAAAATAGCGCCACAGCCAAAAAATGTTTCGACTTTAACTCATATTAAAGCCTGTAGGGATGTGAATCAATACGATAGTAAGTAACATATCAGTACCAGTATCATATCAGTTTGATAGTAAGTATAACATATTAGCTGCGTTCCAGCTGTTCTAATCTTGTTTGGATTAATAATTTTTTAAAGCAAAGCAATAACAACATTTTAATCCTATTACCTTTTCGGATTAATTTTTAATCCGATCAGTAGTTCTAAACTTCAGTTATAGAGGGCGCACATATTGAAATATAGATGGCGCTGTAGCAATTATTTTGGCCTATTTGCAGTTTTACCGACTAATGGTAAAATGATAATGGTAATGAGGTCTCGCAGAGTTCCGAAATTATATAATTACGCATAGAAAATATGTACTTTACAACTTATACTAACCATAAGATAATTTTCCATTTTCGTCGGCAATGTTATTTTAATTGTGGATGCGCCATCTGGATGTGATATCTTTTAGCGTTCCACATGATAATCGGATTAGATTAGACAAGCTGGAAAGCAGCTATTATATATCGTTTTAAAGCCAAAAGAGTGCGCTTTTCAATAGAAGTATTTATTTTATACTTTAATGTACTCGCTTAAGAGAAAAAAATTAAAGAGTATTTAACATAAATGATAGACTAAATAAATAGCTTTCTAACTGTACCTTAAATGTTCCTATAGGCCGCTCGGTTACGGAGATATGACGTGTTTTTATTTAAACTTTAAACGCTTCTGAATCCAAGATGGCTGACTTCCGCCGGAAAAAATATGGCTGCTTCCGGTCCTGACGGTAAATACTAACGGTATAAAAAGTTTGATCACAATCGGCGTTTGGCACCTATTCTTTAATTAAGCCGAAAACTGTATAGTTTTTATGCAAATCGAAATTTTTTATTTTCAGTTCTTTTTTTTTCATTTAATAATTTTTTTCGTTTGAAAGTGTGTAATTAACATATTAAATCTTTGGAATAACAATAAAGCTGAGACCGTAAGCTTTCCTAAAGTATTTTTATCAGTCCAGTGTTTGAGGAGAAAATAGCTGTTAAATATATATATGTCATTCTTTTTGTCACTCGAAGTCATCACTGGTACTCTGGTTAAGTTGTGACAACTATAAAACTCTTTATATTCCCCACTGGTGGTGAATACAGACATTCTGATATTAATTTTATTACATAAATTTGTATAATATTATATAAACAATATATAACTATATATAACTATATATAATTATATACCAACTATAAATGTTAGCTCTTTTTTAAGAAAAAACAAGCGGACAACTCAGAAACTCAGCAAAAAATTTATATGAACAGCTCCGCAGGTGAAAAATTTTCAAGAAAAATCTCTTAAACATTTTTTTAATTCAGTATAGCGTCGTAGGTTGAACACTATTTTATTAAAAAATCTTTCCAAAGAACTCTGTGTTCGTCTTCTCCTCAGAATGTCTCTAAAGTGTAACATTGTCCGATCTTTACCAAGCGATGCTATTGAGATTTGTTTGGACTTTGTTTAAGTTTGCTTGGGTGGTGTTTTTCTGCAAAAAATTTGTCCATCCATTCAAGAAGACAAAACAATGTTTTTTTTCAATTCCATTGTGATTCTAGTCATTTTTTTAGTTTTCTGTTTTCTGTTTTTCATTTTCCTTATTGGAATTCATTTCTAAAAAAAAGGCTCACAACCTCACTTTCGGCGTCGTCGTCAAAAACTGTATACCGAGGCTCCACTGTAGTTTGTTGCCATTTTAAAAATGGATCTAAAAAATAAATAATTCTCCGTAAATAAATGAAAAAAATTCTCTGAGAAAGCTTAAATATAATCTACTTTCTTGTTTTAAGTATAAGTAACTGCATGGGCTTATATTTACTTTGCGCAAGTGGCTCCAATTTTTTTATTTTTATTTTTTTTTTGTTAGTGCTCTTGGTCCTGACCCCAACAAGCAAAAAAAAATGTCGCTCTCTCTTGGGGGCGGGGCTGGAGCCCCCTGAAATTTGAAATAAAACCGTCTGTATCTCCGAAACTATGCAAGCTGTTTGGGTGATATTGGTTCCGTTATAAAGCTAATTAAAATATCATTCATTTATGTAAAATATCTTTTTATCGAAATATGTCTACTTTTATAAATAAACGCAACCTTAGGTTTTTAGTACTATTTTTTTTTTATAAAATAATTTTTTACAGAGAAAAATGTGTAATTAACCCAAGGAAATGTACTAAAAATAAGATAACATATATTTTAAGCTTTCTGAAGAAATTTATTTCGTTAAAATCGGTGCAGTATTTATAAAGAAAACTCGTTTTTTTTACTACTACTTTTATACAGCCTATGGTGGCAAAGAATATTCGTACCAAATTTTATGGCGTTAGCTCTATTCGTTCTCCCGTAATCGTGATTTCTACAGACAGACAGACTGACGGACATGGCTATTTCGACTCAGGAGGTGATTCTGAGCCAGAATATATATACTTTTCTACACATGCCACGCCTCCTTTAATGCGTTACAAACGGAAGAACAATGTGAATATACCCTCATCCCTTCGGTTGTAGGTATAAAAACAACTTTTACGGAAAAAAGTACTAAAAATTTTAAATTACGTTTATTTCAAAAACTGTTAACATTTCGATAAAATGTCTTTCAACATAAATTAATTATAACAAGTAAGAGCGTTATCCTCGGCCTGGCCGAGCTCATATACCCTACACCCGCATCTGTCGAAGTGATAAAAAGTGGGCGGGTGACACCTACTTTTTTTAAATTTACAGGGAGTAAATTTTGATCTATTACCTCATCTACAACACCGTTTTTCCTACTAAACACCTAACTATATGGTATAGTATATAAGTGAGCGTGTCACGCCCATTTTTTAGTATATATTTTAGTCTAAGATGGTGGACTCGGAAATAAAATTTTAGCTGAAAATTCGGTCTACAAGCTAAGGAATTAAGCTATAAGCTCGGATGAGTGCATATTTTCTATAAAAAGTAGGCGTAACACTGGTGCGATTTTCCCCATTTTCAATACCAAACAGCGTAGGATAACAAAGAATATCTGTACCAAATTTCATGATGATACCTCCATTCGTTCTCCTGTAATCGTGATTTCCACAGACAGACAGACGGACGGACATGGCTAAATCGACTCAGGAGGTGATTCTGAGCCAGAATATATATACTTTTCTATACCTGCCACGCCTCCTTTAATGCGTTACAAACGGAAGCACAAAGTGAATATACCCTCATCCCTTCGGGTGTAGGGTATAATTATACTAGCTTTCTAACGGTACTAATGTCACCTGAATATTTTGTAGTTTAGGAGATATCGCTGGTTATATTTTAAATTTCAAAGGGCTGCAGCCACGCCCTCCAACAGAGAGCGACAATTTCTTTTGTGCTTGTGGGGGTCAAGAGCAAAGCCTAAAAACAGCAAAAAAACGACAAAAAATTGGTGCTGGTACGAAGATGTAAATTTGTTCCATAACTTTATCATATGAATTTTTATTATTATTATATATTATATATGTTATTATTATATTATATATGTATGTATATGTTTAATGTTTAGATCTTATTTTTTAAAGATATCTTTCATTGGAATTGTTTAAACGAGCGCCAGGCATCGCTATCAATTAATATTACGCCACGCGGTCACACGTGCCCAATTTGCAACGAAGAAATATTTCCCACATCTAATTTAATATCTCCAGTCGCCGATGCTTTAAAGATATACCTGGCACAAGTCAACTGGGGTCGGAACGGATTGGGTTTGGCGTTGGTAGTTCCTAAATAATTTAATTTTGTTTTATCTAACTTCTTTTCATTTCAGTTTTCTAAAGCTTCTACCAACTTGAAAACATCGCATGTTGCGCCCGTATCTTATAGATCCCAGTCTCTTCTAAATTCTATTAGTGACGCGGCAAAACAACGAAATTACACTGGGGAATCCCCTATCGCAGATGATACCTACTCTTCTGTAGTGGTGCCTACTTCTGTGTATAATGATCCACATTCGATGCTTCTTATAGATGCACTGTCGTCTGGTGATATTCATGGCAAGTACATACATTACGGTTGCAATAAACACTACTATGGGCATCTAATAATATAGACATATTAAAAAGATTTCAAACTGTTTTAAAACAAGTAGTCGGAAACTGAAGGTAATGTTTATAGTACTGAATCATTTGACCCGCCTTCTACTTGGAGATGTCCATAGAAATCTGTTAGCTCTAGGAAATAATGGCCAAATGAAATAAGACTCAAAAATATAAATGTGCCCAATTTATCACATTTTTATTAATGTGAATTGATATCTGAAATATATGTGATAATGTGAAATTTTTACCAATTTATCGCATTTGGTTCTCATTAGCTAACTGATTGCGAGTTGTCCTCTGCACAACGAGTTATTATTGTTTTCATTTATTAAGTAAATACCATCCCCAAAGTTTTTGCTCATTTGTGTTAAGAAATGTTTATCTGAACACATAGAGGGTCCGCATAAGATGCGACAAAAGCTTGACTCAACCTATTCATGGGTCGAGATAAGAAAAATATCGTATGGAAGGGGGGAACTTTTCTCCCGTTTGGAAGTGAGGGTCGATTTACGAAAGAAATTACTTAAAATGATAAAAAACACCTGTGATGCAAGGGCGTTTTGAAAAGTAAGAATCTCATGCTTTTTAAATCTAGTCAACATGTGAAATAGTTATTGAGAAAATTAATACTAAAATTTAAACTTTGAGGAAAAAAACTCAATATAAAGTCTGACCGAATTTTTTTGCAAAGAACCACGTCAATAAGTAAAAATGTATTCCCTAAAGAAAAATTCCCCTATCAATTCTCAATAATACGCTGAAAACCGTAAGGTCCTTCCTCCGTCCTAAGGTTTTGCAGAAAAGTGCAAATTATGAATCATACTCTGTACTAATTTTGTTTAAAAATTATTCTTAATTCTTGCATCCCCTGCGCCAGCATCCTTTTTGGTCTCCTCTTTTTTATAGACCTTCAAGGTCACAGAGGTGAAATCACCATAAATACCACCATCACCCACTACCCAATCTGCCGTCTCCAGAGGTTCCAGGGACTTCTTGCTGATGACCTGAAGTCCCTTTCGGCTTCTTTCCAGTTTAGAACTTTCCATTTTGGCCATTTAGAACTTTCCAGTTCGAAGTGGCCAAAACTCCCACCCTACTGATCGCCAGCTTATAAAGATCGTTAGATCTTTGATCCCCACAGGCGATCAGCTTAGCCCAGCCCTCATGCCAACCAGCACAGGTACAGGGCCGAGAATTCTCAGGGATGAATTATCAGGCCCGGATGCAAACCAGCACAGGTACAGGGCCTGAGAATTCCCTCATTTTGGGAAAAAAACTTGGACTGCATTCAGGATCCACAATCACTCTATGCTGCTTGTCAGCAAATCGTGTCAGCGAAAATCGTGTGCTCTGAATGCATTGCTGATAGTATTCACAGCTGTAAACAGCTGTTCACATTTTCTACATCTCTATACCAAATTCCAAATAGGTTATACCAAATAGGTTATCACTACACAAAAATTAAACAAACAAAATTAGTGACAGAAATCAAACAAATTTTATGATATTTTGAATAAAACATCCTCTAAGATAAAATAATCAGTGTGTCCATGCAAATACGCTGGTAAAGTCTTTCTAGAAGAATGTACCAAAATCCGAATAATTTTAGGCGATTGTGCGATTGCAATTTTCTTGATATAGTGTCCCATCTCATTATCTATTATCTATTGTAAGCAGCAAAGATTGGCTGCGTTCAGGGACAACAACAGGGTTGTGTGATTTTTGCTGGTTTTTTGTCTGAGGGGGTAGAAAGGTCAGAAGGGCTGACAAAGCGGTCGCAATTTTTTCAAGCGTAAAATTTGTATGCTGGATCTGCTCAGAACTTTCTTCTCTGTCACTCATTTTCAGTGTTTTGTTTACTTCTCGTGTGGCGGCAACGTGGAATTTGGCAATGCAGTGTGGTTGTTGTTTAAATGTTGTTGTTTATCAGCAACGATTAAGCAAGGCGTTCAGAGAACATGATTTATGCTAACAAGAAAAAGCCAACACAGCTTGTTGTCCCTGAACGCAGCCATTATCTCTGGTAAACAGCTATTTTGCAATCCGCTATCGTGCTTCTCAATAGGCACGCTCTCAGAGAGTATTGTTGTCGAAACGGGTTATTTCGCAGAGATACAACAACAGAGATGGGACAGTTGATAACTCATCTCATAAAATTTGATTTGACGCGTATTTTGGTCGTACACTGTACGTAAGATTTTTACCAAATTCCAACTAATTTTAGACGATTTTGCGATCGTGTCAAGAAAATATGCAAGTAGTAGAGAGAGTGTCGCATCTCATTATCTCTGGTCTGAAAATTATCGTCAAGTAAAGAAACGAAAAGGACTCTAATTTCCACCGCTTAAACTCAAATGACATACTAAAGAAACTGAAGAAACAAAAAATCTTTCTTCACACTACTAACTCGTTGTCGCGTTCCTAAGTAATTTGGGAACAGGTTTACCGTTTGAGCCATGCCCAATTTTTTTTTGCATTTTTTGTTGTTGTTGTTGTTTATGGAGCTGATTCTAATGAAGCAATCGGTTTTTGTCGCTCTCCTCTAGTTTACGAGTTATAGCCCTCTAAAGTTTGGAGTTGATATGCCTATAACTCATAAACCAGAGAAGTTATTTCGATTATAGGTACCGTTAGAAAGCCCTCTAAAAGACCTTAAATTTCTTTAATATAACATTTTTCCGAAAACTATATTTTTTATGCAAATCGAAATTTTTCATTTTTGGAACTTTGTTTTTACATTTAATAATTTTTTTCGTTTCAAAGTGTGTAATTAACCTATTAAATCTTTTGAAAAACAATAAAGCTGAGACCGTAAGCTTTCTTTGAGTATTTTTTTAATTTTTATCAGTCAAGTATTTGAGGAGAAAATAGCTGTTAAAAGTCTGAAGAACGTAAGTAAAAACTACTTTTTTAATTATAAATACTACTACACTCTAAACCTCTAAAAATTGGGGCATGGCTCAAACGGTAAACTTAAGCCGTAATTTGTTTTGAAAGTTTTAGGTTGAACTCTTGCTGTAAGCCTAGTAGGTGTTTTGATTTGTCGGGTTAGCAAGTAGTTTTCCTTTGACACACACTGGCAAGTACGATTGTCATTTAATGCGTAGGTGTCTTCAAAACCACTTATGCAGCTCTCTGGTACACAATTAAAAATTGAAGGTTTAAAGATAGAATTTATATATGTAATTCATCGAATGAGGATTATTTTAAATACATATATAAGACAAGGGCGTATGTTGCGTTGAGAAAAAAGGCTGCCGATATGCTGCGGTTATCGCAGCCTATTGAATTTACAAATCATAAGTTTACGAAATTACAGCTCCAATGGGGTTGTAATCGCGGAGATACTTTTTTAAAATATTTATATATTAAATTTATTTTTTAGGAAGTGTTCGACGTCCTCTGCAGTCCCGGCAACAAACAATTGACGTCACATATAACGATGAGATTAAGTACAAAAGACGCTCTCCTACAGAGATGATTTCGCGGTTGTCACGTCGATTTTATGCGCCGTCATCACGGCCTCCCTGGCGACGATCATGGGTTGTGGCATTAATTAGCTGCTTGACATTTGTAACTATAGTTTACATTTTGGCTACTTTAGCACGACATGGAGCTCAAGAGTCTATGGACCAGAATTGGGAGAATCCAAACCCAAAACCAAATATACATTACGAATAAAAACTGTTTGCTAAAATCTGAAAAGCTAAAAAAAAATCCATACATGTAAATGTTTGTATGTATAAATAAGTTTGTCGTCTTATGTAAATTGAAGAATAGGCTAAAAACAAAAAATTATAGACTAAACCGGGGTCCCTGCTCTGTAATCCGATTCGAAAGCAATCTGATTCGAATGGCTAATTCCATACGAAAGTGAAATGGTACTTTGTAACTCTTTCGAAACCGTATATATTTTGCTTTTGAAAGACCTCTTGCAGATTTTCATTAAGAGTCGGCATTACTCGTCTGTTAACGTCACAAGCTGTGAATAGATATTCCGTTAACAATAACTTTTTGCTCCAGTTTCAAAAAGAAAAGTATGCTACTACCTTTTAGGTGATATCCTATTTATTTCTTTATGAAAACAAATTTTTAACTATGATTCTGTTTGCTTCGTTTTCCAATAAAGAATGACGGAAAGGCGATTACGTTATTTAAGCATTGTGTGCGAATTTATAACCTTTGTTTAACTAGTTTTTATATCCTCTGGGGGAAAAAAATTGTATATAATTTACTACTTTTTTGCTTAATATTAGGTAAGAAACCCTTTTGGATATAAGGTTATAATGGATATTTCAATAAACAAGACCATTTGGATAAATAAACAAATATAATTTTTAGAAACATGACTAGAATATGTATGGTTCGAATGAGTTTTTATTAAAAAAATTAGAACTTTAATTTTGTATCTAAGAACACAATACATACATATGTATATATTTAAGAACCTGGGACCCCGAGCAGTTGCTCGGAACTTTTTTCCGAATGTTGCCAAGTTCTATGAAGTAAGTTTTATGAATTATGCATTAGGCCAAGTTTTATGAGTTAGGTTTAATGGGTCGAAAAATTTTAAAAGTGAAAGAGTTTTGACTTTTTGCAGTGTGAATAGTAAAAAAAGGTCGTTCTATCGTTTTTAAGCGAAGGGAAAACACTTTGCCTGTATACTTTAAAAATTTTTTTAATTTTTATAAACATTTTTGCCTTCAAAACATTGACATCTGTTGATAAATTTCTTTAAGTTTTACAAAACAAAAACATTTGAATATATACTGACATTTTATTTCAGAAGAGAAAAAAATTTAAAAACAAAACAAAACAATGTCAATAAATTCAATAAATTATTTACACACTTGTTGATCAACCACTTTAATAGAGAAAAAAACCATCAAAATGAATTTTTTAGAAAAAAACACCTCGACAGATCGATTTGCAATCTCAATCTCCGTAATAAGTGAATATTAAAGAAATCCTTAGAGCCGTTTTCGACATCAAAAAAGCTACAAATATATATACAATTTTAGCTCGTTTAATAAGATTAGATTTAAAACAAGAAATCATAAACTACACTTATTCCTATGGGTATATAAAATAAGACAATAGCTGTGTTCCTTTTGTTGCAGGTATACCTTTTACCTTTACCTTTTTCGTACTTTCTGAATTTCCTTTTGTTAACGTAAAATGTAACGCTGCTTTATAATATCATTGATTTTTTCACCACAATTGAAGAAATTAATAAATTTTAGATGAAATCTTCTATTTTATTTATGGATATTGTATTTAACGATACAAATAATGTTAATTACATGTACAGAATTCCGCCATTTGTTTGTTTAGAAGTATTCTTTATTTTCAGTAGTTATGAGTAATTTTCTTTCCTTTTATCTTTGCTGCAATAGCTAAACATCCTAGCAAAAGTTCGATAACGAATCTGCGAAGTTATAATTTTCCAGGACGCAAGATTGCATATGTGTTCCAAACAACCATGTTGGTATTGTGACAACCATGTTGGTGAGACGTTCGCGGCGGAGGGGTTACTACAAGAGAAACCCAACATTACAGACCCCTGATGAAGAGTAATCGGGACGGAGAGGGTTCAGCTTTGAGACCCCAATGACAATTCAGATTTTTAAGTCGAATCGTTTGTTTTGAGATAGCAACTTAGTTAATTATTCACATAAATAATGAATTCGAAGACATCAATTTTTATTTATTAATTTATGCCAATTATTAAGTCTATTTAATATCCATTTTACTTTTAAATAGTTTATTACTTAATTAGAACCTATTTGGGAAAAGTATTTGAAGGTTAGAAATCATTGCAAGTGCAGATTAACAACAAAAAATCGAATGTAAATTGTTTTATACGCTCAAATCCGCCAGTATTTTATACAAGAAACTGTATGACCTATTCTATGAAGAATTCAAGCAAAAGAAATTATTGTAAAATCAAATTGATTATCTAATTAAAATAAAAAAGCAGACATAAAATGGCGTTAGTATACCCTCAAATTTTTCGTTCACCTCGCCATTGAATTTGCCGATACTAGTGTTGCCCGTTTGTATAGAACGCATCTATTTTTGCGCCTCTTATGAATTCTGGTACCAAAGCAGTGTTGTCGGTATGCTACAATATCAAATAAATTTGATTTTTTTCTTAATAACCAAATACATTAGTGCATAAATGTGCTTGAACTGTTAACAAAACGTTTATTCTTGCTTCGCGGAGTACAAATTACTTACTAGAACAGAAAATTATTGTGTTCTTTACACCCAGTACTACAAAAAGTACTTTTACCTTTTTCGTACTTTCTGAATTTTCTTTTGTTAACGTAAAATGTAACGCTGCTTTATAATATCATTGATTTTTTCACCACAATTGACGAAATGAATAAATTTTAGATGAAATCTATTTTATTCATGGATATCGTATTTAACGATACAAATAATGTTAACTAAATGTACAGAATTCTGCCATTTGTTTGTTTAGGTGTATTCTTTATTTTCAGTAGTTATGAGTAACTTTCTTTCCTTTTATCTTTGCTGCAATAGCTAAACATTCTAGCGAAATTTCAAAAGTTCAATAACGAACATGGTTTTGAAGTTATAAATCTTCTGGACGCAAGATTGCATATGTGTTCCAAACAACCATGTTGGTATTGTATTTAATACCAAACAGCCTATTATGACCAAGTATATTCGTCCCAAATTTCACAGCTCTATTAGTTCTCCCTTAATCGTGATTTCTACAGACGGACGGACTGACAGACTTACATGCAGACGCCTCCTTTAATGCGATACAAACGGAAGCACAAAGTGAATCTATCCCTCATCCTTTCGGGTGTAGGGTAAAAAAGAATTGCTTTTAAATAATAAGAATTTAAGTTCTTTCATGTATTTATTTATTTATGCATACAGCGACAAATATAATTGTTTATCCGATACATAACATTTAAGTTATTAGATGAATAATTTTTCCTACAATATTATGTAGTAACATTTAAATATACAGTCTGAATTATAAAAATAATATGTTACATATTATTATATACATTATATAATACATATATATAATACATTTCATTGTTCTTTTGATTTAAAGCTAAAGTAAATCCGGCGGATTTGTGCGTGAGTAAATCGAGCAACCGTGTGGCCAAGTACAGCAACGCCCGTACTAGAAAAAAATACAAAAACATCACATAAAACACTTAAATAATAATTTAATCATTAATTAAAGTACCTTTTCTTAATTTCTGCATTTGCGTTGCGATTCCAAATGCTAAGTTCATTTCCATTTCCATTCCACTTCCATTCAAATCGATTGACTAAGCCCCGAGCAATTGCATTAAGACCGTGGCTCCCGACGATAGTATCACATAGTGTTCATGATTGTGCGACAAGGTGGTGCCTTGATATGCTGATATCGGATCCGATGCGGTACCACTCAAAACATGACCCATCAACTCCGATTGGCCGGTGAAAAATACCAGAGCTCGCAACAAAATTCCCTGCACTGAAATGTCCATGCCCGCCGTTGCAGGCCAATCATCCTGCTCCAAAATGGCAAGCCGTTCGTATACAGCCCCGGCAAGTGCTACTTCCGAGGTCCAGTGCATGATTTAACTTCATTAAAATTCAATTTTCACAAGCTAAACATATATGAAAAATATTTTTCATCTGTTAAAATAATAAACAAAAGAAATGTCATATAAACGTGACGTCTTGTGGTGAACTACATATACACGACACATACACTATACGTGTTTCACCTAAATACCGAATTTCGTTTTTTTTTGACATATACGATGGGTCTTGACGCAGTTTCCTATCTCGTTATCTCTGATGTAGGCTACCCATGTATCATGTCGGGCTCACCAATGTTTAAATCAATGAGCTTTCGACTTTATTAGCAGTTTGATTAGTGCTTTTAAATATTTACAATAAACTTTATTTTATAATAGAGTATTTAATAAATACGAGTATTTTATATATTACTTAAATCACAAATCGTTTGAATATATTACTAGCTGGACTTCACTGGCCCGAAACCGTTTTTCGACTGAATCCCTGCATATCCAATATAAAAGATGGGCATAGCTAAATATGCCCATATGATGATATGCATATCCAATATAGTCCAATATGAAACTTTTTTTGGTGGTTGGTTCCACAATATTTTTCCGCAGAAAATATTTTATTGGCCATGAAATTTTTTGTTCTTTGATGCAGTGATTTAAGTGCAGCCGTCCGCGTGGTCTAGTAGTAATTGTTCTTTGATTTGGAATTTAGCAAAGCACCAAATTCGGAGTAATTGTAATTGCAAGACCTTAGATATTGTCTTCCGTTGACTATAGGAATAAAGCACACATTCAAGGCTGACCGTAAGACACTTGACCGTGAGATGACAATTGTAATGTGAATATTTAGGAATCTGACGACTCTAGTAGTAATGAGTTACCTTCTTTCGACTTTATTACCACTTCCCTGCTTCTATGATCTCATGACACGTATTCTACCTGTATGTTGTATACATCGAAAATTAATTCTAGATGGTATTAATTTTCGATCGAGCATTAAAACAATTACAATTTGGAAATCCATATTTTATTTAAATAAAAAAAAAATAATTGAAAACGGTTTTCGCCCATTGAATTTGAATTTGAAATAGTTTCATTTACAACTTATTTTTTTTTATTGCTTCAGCAAATCTTCATCGAAAAGATAGACTGCCAGCGAGGGATCAGCTTGGTTCATTAATTTGGACAAATCGCTGGCGTAACCAGCCAGTTGACGGACACTTTCAGCTTGAACACCCAGAAACTTTTCTTCGAAGAAATGAGCAATCTCCGGATCGCGTTCGCTAGTATGGGTAGCACGTGTATGTACATGAATAGCGCCAGTGGATAGCTGTTTTTCATTATCTAGGGCAACTGCCAATGAGTGAAGTTCATCGAGCTCCATTTTGAGTTCTTGTTTGGAAACTGAAGCGGGACTTTCATGCCGAGCGTTGAAATCAACCTTGCCTCCTCGACGCGTTAGCTCCTTTATCAAAAGGATGGTTGCATCGAAAGCTTTATCGGATAGACTTCGATAAAGCTTCTCGAAACCAGGGCGGTTCTTTTGGTATGAATTAAAGTTCGTCGCCATTAGCAGATATTCATAAGATTTTGTTAGTTGAGAGTTTATGTAGGCCTGAATCTCGGGTTCAATGTTATTTATTCCTCCGTAACGTGCGTCGCAAATACCATTATCTAAAATTGAAGAATATAATAATATCAATAGAAGTAACTAGAAATTATAAATAAGACTGCAGATGCCAAACGATCCCCATCTAAGTATTGAAAGCGTTTGTCGCTGCGGGTAGAATTTAAGAAATCGAATCAGAGCTCGTGGTTGTTGTACCACGGACGTTTTTCAAGAACATCGCATGTCTAACTCAAGAACTCCTTAAAATAAAAGTCATTTGTATGAATAAGTACACCGAATACTGTCTCTAGACGGTCTTTTTACTTACTGTGACTTGTTTTATACGATTTTTATCTGATATCAATATAAAATATCTATTTGTATTGTTAGTTTTTTTTCGTTGTTTATTAAAATAATTATTTCTAACTTAATTGGATTATATTTTTTATCATATAATATAGTTATTTATTTAGAGTGGGATGTTGTTTTTTTATATTCATCCTCTATTGTAATAAGTTTTTTATTTGGTTGAATAAGATTAATTTTTATGGCTTTGGTATTAATAATTTTTTTTTAGTTATTTTATATAGAAAGGATTATATAATGGGTGACATAAACTTGAACGGATTTAATTAACTAGTTTTACAGCCAAAACACAACTTCGCAGTGACTGCAGCAGCAACTCTCTCTCACGCAGCAGTGAAACTATATGTTTGTAGCAGTGACTGCAACAGCAAGTCATCTGTTTGTTTACACTCCTGCATTCTATTCTGTCGTTTTTGAAGACACTTTTTCTTTATATATTTATTCCTACCTGGAACACCTAAAAGCGTCGATAAATCTTGCCAAACTGTATACTTAAGATCAACATTTTTATAATGTTAAAAAATCAAGTCGTAAAAACTCCTTCTGACGCACTTCTTCAATTTAATTTTTTTCAAAATTCATATTGAATTTGAATTGTAACAATTTTTTTCATTTATTTAAATTTATTTTTTTAAGTCAAAATCATATGATTTTCCTTCACTTTTTCTATAAAAATTTTTATAGAATTTAGATAAAAGGTGTGCAACATTTTTTCTCGCTCTTTGAACAAAATTACTGCTGTAGGAATAGGATCTATGTTCTCTGCAGTGGCTGGCGCAGTGGCTCTCCCCATAAGCTTGTGTATAAAATTCTGCTCGCTGCTGCTGTCGCTGCGAGGTTGTGTTTTGGCTGTTAATGCTTGTGTTTTCTATAATATTATTAATTATTAGTCCTAATTTAATCAGAATTTTATTAGGATCAGATGGATTCGGGTGGGGTATTATCGATAATCTGTGGAATGTATGTACCGTGTGAAAACAAGATTAGGTCTAATTGTATGGATAAGCGCAAAAATTAATTTAAGTGAACCAGATTCTGGAGTAGACATTATACGATATTATAGTAGTTTACTGAATGGTTAGGATATTTCACATTTCACTTGTGTAGTTTTTGACCACGTTAAACAGGTCAAAATATGGGCTCATACTATTATTCCTTGAAAAAGCGGTACGTTTTTGACGTTAATAGCATTGCCAGATCGGAATAATTACAATTAGATAACATTTTCATGCAGAGATTGCTACAATAATTAATAAATGAAGTGCAAGTACTGATAAAGGTTTGTACTAGAGCTATGCACAAGCCGTTTTAAAACGACGTTTAAAACACAGAACGTTTTAGCAGTAAAAATTGACAAAACTTTTCAGATTTGCACCAACAGCCTTTATTGCTGATGCTCTGCTGGAAACAAAAACAAAATTGTCAGTCAACAGTCAGTCAAAAAAGTCTCTTTTTCTTCGTTTTTTCTCGAAAATGTAGTAGAACACTTTTCATTGTTTTCAATCGTTGTTAGGGGCCACAATTTGTGGACCATTCACAACAAAAACAAAGTAAGAAAAAAACGATAATTACCTGGAAAAATGAATAAGTATGCTTTTGGAGTTTGAGTGGAGGGAAACAGGGAGAGTTTTTTCTTCCTAATTTCTTCCTTTAATGCGTTACAAACGGAAGCACAAAGTGAATATACCCTCATCCCTTCGGGTGTAGGGTATAATTATACTAGCTTTCTAACGGTACTAATGTCACCTGAATATTTTGTAGTTTAGGAGATATCGCTGGTTATATTTTAAATTTCAAAGGGCTGCAGCCACGCCCTCCAACAGAGAGCGACAATTTCTTTTGTGCTTGTGGGGGTCAAGAGCAAAGCCTAAAAACAGCAAAAAAACGACAAAAAATTGGTGCTGGTACGAAGATGTAAATTTGTTCCATAACTTTATCATATGAATTTTTATTATTATTATATATTATATATGTTATTATTATATTATATATGTATGTATATGTTTAATGTTTAGATCTTATTTTTTAAAGATATCTTTCATTGGAATTGTTTAAACGAGCGCCAGGCATCGCTATCAATTAATATTACGCCACGCGGTCACACGTGCCCAATTTGCAACGAAGAAATATTTCCCACATCTAATTTAATATCTCCAGTCGCCGATGCTTTAAAGATATACCTGGCACAAGTCAACTGGGGTCGGAACGGATTGGGTTTGGCGTTGGTAGTTCCTAAATAATTTAATTTTGTTTTATCTAACTTCTTTTCATTTCAGTTTTCTAAAGCTTCTACCAACTTGAAAACATCGCATGTTGCGCCCGTATCTTATAGAACCCAGTCTCTTCTAAATTCTATTAGTGACGCGGCAAAACAACGAAATTACACTGGGGAATCCCCTATCGCAGATGATACCTACTCTTCTGTAGTGGTGCCTACTTCTGTGTATAATGATCCACATTCGATGCTTCTTATAGATGCACTGTCGTCTGGTGATATTCATGGCAAGTACATACATTACGGTTGCAATAAACACTACTATGGGCATCTAATAATATAGACATATTAAAAAGATTTCAAACTGTTTTAAAACAAGTAGTCGGAAACTGAAGGTAATGTTTATAGTACTGAATCATTTGACCCGCCTTCTACTTGGAGATGTCCATAGAAATCTGTTAGCTCTAGGAAATAATGGCCAAATGAAATAAGACTCAAAAATATAAATGTGCCAAATTTATCACATTTTTATTAATGTGAATTGATATGTGAAATATATGTGATAATGTGAAATTTTTACCAATTTATCGCATTTGGTTCTCATTAGCTAACTGATTGCGAGTTGTCCTCTGCACAACGAGTTATTATTGTTTTCATTTATTAAGTAAATACCATCCCCAAAGTTTTTGCTCATTTGTGTTAAGAAATGTTTATCTGAACACATAGAGGGTCCGCATAAGATGCGACAAAAGCTTGACTCAACCTATTCATGGGTCGAGATAAGAAAAATATCGTATGGAAGGGGGGAACTTTTCTCCCGTTTGGAAGTGAGGGTCGATTTACGAAAGAAATTACTTAAAATGATAAAAAACACCTGTGATGCAAGGGCGTTTTGAAAAGCAAGAATCTCATGCTTTTTAAATCTAGTCAACATGTGAAATAGTTATTGAGAAAATTAATACTAAAATTTAAATTTTGAGGAAAAAAACTCAATATAAAGTCTGACCGAATTTTTTTGCAAAGAACCACGTCAATAAGTAAAAATGTATTCCCTAAAGAAAAATTCCCCTATCAATTCTCAATAATACGCTGAAAACCGTAAGGTCCTTCCTCCGTCCTAAGGTTTTGCAGAAAAGTGCAAATTATGAATCATACTCTGTACTAATTTTGTTTAAAAATTATTCTTAATTCTTGCATCCCCTGCGCCAGCATCCTTTTTGGTCTCCTCTTTTTTATAGACCTTCAAGGTCACAGAGGTGAAATCACCATAAATACCACCATCACCCACTACCCAATCTGCCGTCTCCAGAGGTTCCAGGGACTTCTTGCTGATGACCTGAAGTCCCTTTCGGCTTCTTTCCAGTTTAGAACTTTCCATTTTGGCCATTTAGAACTTTCCAGTTCGAAGTGGCCAAAACTCCCACCCTACTGATCGCCAGCTTATAAAGATCGTTAGATCTTTGATCCCCACAGGCGATCAGCTTAGCCCAGCCCTCATGCCAACCAGCACAGGTACAGGGCCGAGAATTCTCAGGGATGAATTATCAGGCCCGGATGCAAACCAGCACAGGTACAGGGCCTGAGAATTCCCTCATTTTGGGAAAAAAACTTGGACTGCATTCAGGATCCACAATCACTCTATGCTGCTTGTCAGCAAATCGTGTCAGCGAAAATCGTGTGCTCTGAATGCATTGCTGATAGTATTCACAGCTGTAAACAGCTGTTCACATTTTCTACATCTCTATACCCAATTCCAAATAGGTTATACCAAATAGGTTATCACTACACAAAAATTAAACAAACAAAATTAGTGACAGAAATCAAACAAATTTTATGATATTTTGAATAAAACATCCTCTAAGATAAAATAATCAGTGTGTCCATGCAAATACGCTGGTAAAGTCTTTCTAGAAGAATGTACCAAAATCCGAATAATTTTAGGCGATTGTGCGATTGCAATTTTCTTGATATAGTGTCCCATCTCATTATCTATTATCTATTGTAAGCAGCAAAGATTGGCTGCGTTCAGGGACAACAACAGGGTTGTGTGATTTTTGCTGGTTTTTTGTCTGAGGGGGTAGAAAGGTCAGAAGGGCTGACAAAGCGGTCGCAATTTTTTCAAGCGTAAAATTTGTATGCTGGATCTGCTCAGAACTTTCTTCTCTGTCACTCATTTTCAGTGTTTTGTTTACTTCTCGTGTGGCGGCAACGTGGAATTTGGCAATGCAGTGTGGTTGTTGTTTAAATGTTGTTGTTTATCAGCAACGATTAAGCAAGGCGTTCAGAGAACATGATTTATGCTAACAAGAAAAAGCCAACACAGCTTGTTGTCCCTGAACGCAGCCATTATCTCTGGTAAACAGCTATTTTGCAATCCGCTATCGTGCTTCTCAATAGGCACGCTCTCAGAGAGTATTGTTGTCGAAACGGGTTATTTCGCAGAGATACAACAACAGAGATGGGACAGTTGATAACTCATCTCATAAAATTTGATTTGACGCGTATTTTGGTCGTACACTGTACGTAAGATTTTTACCAAATTCCAACTAATTTTAGACGATTTTGCGATCGTGTCAAGAAAATATGCAAGTAGTAGAGAGAGTGTCGCATCTCATTATCTCTGGTCTGAAAATTATCGTCAAGTAAAGAAACGAAAAGGACTCTAATTTCCACCGCTTAAACTCAAATGACATACTAAAGAAACTGAAGAAACAAAAAATCTTTCTTCACACTACTAACTCGTTGTCGCGTTCCTAAGTAATTTGGGAACAGGTTTACCGTTTGAGCCATGCCCAATTTTTTTTTGCATTTTTTGTTGTTGTTGTTGTTTATGGAGCTGATTCTAATGAAGCAATCGGTTTTTGTCGCTCTCCTCTAGTTTACGAGTTATAGCCCTCTAAAGTTTGGAGTTGATATGCCTATAACTCATAAACCAGAGAAGTTATTTCGATTATAGGTACCGTTAGAAAGCCCTCTAAAAGACCTTAAATTTCTTTAATATAACATTTTTCCGAAAACTATATTTTTTATGCAAATCGAAATTTTTCATTTTTGGAACTTTGTTTTTACATTTAATAATTTTTTTCGTTTCAAAGTGTGTAATTAACCTATTAAATCTTTTGAAAAACAATAAAGCTGAGACCGTAAGCTTTCTTTGAGTATTTTTTTAATTTTTATCAGTCAAGTATTTGAGGAGAAAATAGCTGTTAAAAGTCTGAAGAACGTAAGTAAAAACTACTTTTTTAATTATAAATACTACTACACTCTAAACCTCTAAAAATTGGGGCATGGCTCAAACGGAAAAAATTTAAGCCGTAATTTGTTTTGAAAGTTTTAGGTTGAACTCTTGCTGTAAGCCTAGTAGGTGTTTTGATTTGTCGGGTTAGCAAGTAGTTTTCCTTTGACACACACTGGCAAGTACGATTGTCATTTAATGCGTAGGTGTCTTCAAAACCACTTATGCAGCTCTCTGGTACACAATTAAAAATTGAAGGTTTAAAGATAGAATTTATATATGTAATTCATCGAATGAGGATTATTTTAAATACATATATAAGACAAGGGCGTATTTTGCGTTGAGAAAAAAGGCTGCCGATATGCTGCGGTTATCGCAGCCTATTGAATTTACAAATCATAAGTTTACGAAATTACAGCTCCAATGGGGTTGTAATCGCGGAGATACTTTTTTAAAATATTTATACATATATTAAATTTATTTTTTAGGAAGTGTTCGACGTCCTCTGCAGTCCCGGCAACAAACAATTGACGTCACATATAACGATGAGATTAAGTACAAAAGACGCTCTCCTACAGAGATGATTTCGCGGTTGTCACGTCGATTTTATGCGCCGTCATCACGGCCTCCCTGGCGACGATCATGGGTTGTGGCATTAATTAGCTGCTTGACATTTGTAACTATAGTTTACATTTTGGCTACTTTAGCACGACATGGAGCTCAAGAGTCTATGGACCAGAATTGGGAGAATCCAAACCCAAAACCAAATATACATTAGGATTAAAAATTGTTTGCTAAAATCTGAAAAGCTAAAAAAAAATCCATACATGTAAATGTATGTATGTATAAATAAGTTTGTCGTCTTATGTAAATTGAAGAATAGGCTAAAAACAAAAAATTATAGACTAAACCGGGGTCCCTGCTCTGTAATCCGATTCGAAAGCAATCTGATTCGAATGGCTAATTCCATACGAAAGTGAAATGGTACTTTGTAACTCTTTCGAATCCGTATATATTTTGCTTTTGAAAGACCTCTTGCAGATTTTCATTAAGAGTCGGCATTACTCGTCTGTTAACGTCACAAGCTGTGAATAGATATTCCGTTAACAATAACTTTTTGCTCCAGTTTCAAAAAGAAAAGTATGCTACTACCTTTTAGGTGATATCCTATTTATTTCTTTATGAAAACAAATTTTTAACTATGATTCTGTTTGCTTCGTTTTCCAATAAAGAATGACGGAAAGGCGATTACGTTATTTAAGCATTGTGTGCGAATTTATAACCTTTGTTTAACTAGTTTTTATATCCTCTGGGGGAAAAAAATTGTGTATAATTTACTACTTTTTTGCTTAATATTAGGTAAGAAACCCTTTTGGATATAAGGTTATAATGGATATTTCAATAAACAAGACCATTTGGATAAATAAACAAATATAATTTTTAGAAACATGACTAGAATATGTATGGTTCGAATGAGTTTTTATTAAAAAAATTGGAACTTTAATTTTGTATCTAAGAACACAATACATACATATGTATATATTTAAGAACCTGGGACCCCGAGCAGTTGCTCGGAACTTTTTTCCGAATGTTGCCAAGTTCTATGAAGTAAGTTTTATGAATTATGCATTAGGCCAAGTTTTATGAGTTAGGTTTAATGGGTCGAAAAATTTTAAAAGTGAAAGAGTTTTGACTTTTTGCAGTGTGAATAGTAAAAAAAGGCCGTTCTATCGTTTTTAAGCGAAGGGAAAACACTTTGCCTGTATACTTTAAAAATTTTTTTAATTTTTATAAACATTTTTGCCTTCAAAACATTGACATCTGTTGATAAATTTCTTTAAGTTTTACAAAACAAAAACATTTGAATATATACTGACATTTTATTTCAGAAGAGAAAAAAATTTAAAAACAAAACAAAACAATGTCAATAAATTCAATAAATTATTTACACACTTGTTGATCAACCACTTTAATAGAGAAAAAAACCATCAAAATGAATTTTTTAGAAAAAAACACCTCGACAGATCGATTTGCAATCTCAATCTCCGTAATATGTGAATATTAAAGAAATCCTTAGAGCCGTTTTCGACATCAAAAAAGCTACAAATATATATACAATTTTAGCTCGTTTAATAAGATTAGATTTAAAACAAGAAATCATAAACTACACTTATTCCTATGGGTATATAAAATAAGACAATAGCTGTGTTCCTTTTGTTGCAGGTATACCTTTTACCTTTACCTTTTTCGTACTTTCTGAATTTCCTTTTGTTAACGTAAAATGTAACGCTGCTTTATAATATCATTGATTTTTTCACCACAATTGAAGAAATTAATAAATTTTAGATGAAATCTTCTATTTTATTTATGGATATTGTATTTAACGATACAAATAATGTTAATTACATGTACAGAATTCCGCCATTTGTTTGTTTAGAAGTATTCTTTATTTTCAGTAGTTATGAGTAATTTTCTTTCCTTTTATCTTTGCTGCAATAGCTAAACATCCTAGCAAAAGTTCGATAACGAATCTGCGAAGTTATAATTTTCCAGGACGCAAGATTGCATATGTGTTCCAAACAACCATGTTGGTATTGTGACAACCATGTTGGTGAGACGTTCGCGGCGGAGGGGTTACTACAAGAGAAACCCAACATTACAGACCCCTGATGAAGAGTAATCGGGACGGAGAGGGTTCAGCTTTGAGACCCCAATGACAATTCAGATTTTTAAGTCGAATCGTTTGTTTTGAGATAGCAACTTAGTTAATTATTCACATAAATAATGAATTCGAAGACATCAATTTTTATTTATTAATTTATGCCAATTATTAAGTCTATTTAATATCCATTTTACTTTTAAATAGTTTATTACTTAATTAGAACCTATTTGGGAAAAGTATTTGAAGGTTAGAAATCATTGCAAGTGCAGATTAACAACAAAAAATCGAATGTAAATTGTTTTATACGCTCAAATCCGCCACTATTTTATACAAGAAACTGTATGACCTATTCTATGAAGAATTCAAGCAAAAGAAATTATTGTAAAATCAAATTGATTATCTAATTAAAATAAAAAAGCAGACATAAAATGGCGTTAGTATACCCTCAAATTTTTCGTTCACCTCGCCATTGAATTTGCCGATACTAGTGTTGCCCGTTTGTATAGAACGCATCTATTTTTGCGCCTCTTATGAATTCTGGTACCAAAGCAGTGTTGTCGGTATGCTACAATATCAAATAAATTTGATTTTTTTCTTAATAACCAAATACATTAGTGCATAAATGTGCTTGAACTGTTAACAAAACGTTTATTCTTGCTTCGCGGAGTACAAATTACTTACTAGAACAGAAAATTATTGTGTTCTTTACACCCAGTACTACAAAAAGTACTTTTACCTTTTTCGTACTTTCTGAATTTTCTTTTGTTAACGTAAAATGTAACGCTGCTTTATAATATCATTGATTTTTTCACCACAATTGACGAAATGAATAAATTTTAGATGAAATCTATTTTATTCATGGATATCGTATTTAACGATACAAATAATGTTAACTAAATGTACAGAATTCTGCCATTTGTTTGTTTAGGTGTATTCTTTATTTTCAGTAGTTATGAGTAACTTTCTTTCCTTTTATCTTTGCTGCAATAGCTAAACATTCTAGCGAAATTTCAAAAGTTCAATAACGAACATGGTTTTGAAGTTATAAATCTTCTGGACGCAAGATTGCATATGTGTTCCAAACAACCATGTTGGTATTGTATTTAATACCAAACAGCCTATTATGACCAAGTATATTCGTCCCAAATTTCACAGCTCTATTAGTTCTCCCTTAATCGTGATTTCTACAGACGGACGGACTGACAGACTTACAGGCAGACGCCTCCTTTAATGCGATACAAACGGAAGCACAAAGTGAATCTATCCCTCATCCTTTCGGGTGTAGGGTAAAAAAGAATTGCTTTTAAATAATAAGAATTTAAGTTCTTTCATGTATTTATTTATTTATGCATACAGCGACAAATATAATTGTTTATCCGATACATAACATTTAAGTTATTAGATGAATAATTTTTCCTACAATATTATGTAGTAACATTTAAATATACAGTCTAAATTATAAAAATAATATGTTACATATTATTATATACATTATATGATACATATATATAATACATTTCATTGTTCTTTTGATTTAAAGCTAAAGTAAATCCGGCGGATTTGTGCGTGAGTAAATCGAGCAACCGTGTGGCCAAGTACAGCAACGCCCGTACTAGAAAAAAATACAAAAACATCACATAAAACACTTAAATAATAATTTAATCATTAATTAAAGTACCTTTTCTTAATTTCTGCATTTGCGTTGCGATTCCAAATGCTAAGTTCATTTCCATTTCCATTCCACTTCCATTCAAATCGATTGACTAAGCCCCGAGCAATTGCATTAAGACCGTGGCTCCCGACGATAGTATCACATAGTGTTCATGATTGTGCGACAAGGTGGTGCCTTGATATGCTGATATCGGATCCGATGCGGTACCACTCAAAACATGACCCATCAACTCCGATTGGCCGGTGAAAAATACCAGAGCTCGCAACAAAATTCCCTGCACTGAAATGTCCATGCCCGCCGTTGCAGGCCAATCATCCTGCTCCAAAATGGCAAGCCGTTCGTATACAGCCCCGGCAAGTGCTACTTCCGAGGTCCAGTGCATGATTTAACTTCATTAAAATTCAATTTTCACAAGCTAAACATATATGAAAAATATTTTTCATCTGTTAAAATAATAAACAAAAGAAATGTCATATAAACGTGACGTCTTGTGGTGAACTACATATACACGACACATACACTATACGTGTTTCACCTAAATACCGAATTTCGTTTTTTTTTGACATATACGATGGGTCTTGACGCAGTTTCCTATCTCGTTATCTCTGATGTAGGCTACCCATGTATCATGTCGGGCTCACCAATGTTTAAATCAATGAGCTTTCGACTTTATTAGCAGTTTGATTAGTGCTTTTAAATATTTACAATAAACTTTATTTTATAATAGAGTATTTAATAAATACGAGTATTTTATATATTACTTAAATCACAAATCGTTTGAATATATTACTAGCTGGACTTCACTGGCCCGAAACCGTTTTTCGACTGAATCCCTGCATATCCAATATAAAAGATGGGCATAGCTAAATATGCCCATATGATGATATGCATATCCAATATAGTCCAATATGAAACTTTTTTTGGTGGTTGGTTCCACAATATTTTTCCGCAGAAAATATTTTATTGGCCATGAAATTTTTTGTTCTTTGATGCAGTGATTTAAGTGCAGCCGTCCGCGTGGTCTAGTAGTAATTGTTCTTTGATTTGGAATTTAGCAAAGCACCAAATTCGGAGTAATTGTAATTGCAAGACCTTAGATATTGTCTTCCGTTGACTATAGGAATAAAGCACACATTCAAGGCTGACCGTAAGACACTTGACCGTGAGATGACAATTGTAATGTGAATATTTAGGAATCTGACGACTCTAGTAGTAATGAGTTACCTTCTTTCGACTTTATTACCACTTCCCTGCTTCTATGATCTCATGACACGTATTCTACCTGTATGTTGTATACATCGAAAATTAATTCTAGATGGTATTAATTTTCGATCGAGCATTAAAACAATTACAATTTGGAAATCCATATTTTATTTAAATAAAAAAAAAATAATTGAAAACGGTTTTCGCCCATTGAATTTGAATTTGAAATAGTTTCATTTACAACTTATTTTTTTTTATTGCTTCAGCAAATCTTCATCGAAAAGATAGACTGCCAGCGAGGGATCAGCTTGGTTCATTAATTTGGACAAATCGCTGGCGTAACCAGACAGTTGACGGACACTTTCAGCTTGAACACCCAGAAACTTTTCTTCGAAGAAATGAGCAATCTCCGGATCGCGTTCGCTAGTATGGGTAGCACGTGTATGTACATGAATAGCGCCAGTGGATAGCTGTTTTTCATTATCTAGGGCAACTGCCAATGAGTGAAGTTCATCGAGCTCCATTTTGAGTTCTTGTTTGGAAACTGAAGCGGGACTTTCATGCCGAGCGTTGAAATCAACCTTGCCTCCTCGACGCGTTAGCTCCTTTATCAAAAGGATGGTTGCATCGAAAGCTTTATCGGATAGACTTCGATAAAGCTTCTCGAAACCAGGGCGGTTCTTTTGGTATGAATTAAAGTTCGTCGCCATTAGCAGATATTCATAAGATTTTGTTAGTTGAGAGTTTATGTAGGCCTGAATCTCGGGTTCAATGTTATTTATTCCTCCGTAACGTGCGTCGCAAATACCATTATCTAAAATTGAAGAATATAATAATATCAATAGAAGTAACTAGGAATTATAAATAAGACTGCAGATGCCAAACGATCCCCATCTAAGTATTGAAAGCGTTTGTCGCTGCGGGTAGAATTTAAGAAATCGAATCAGAGCTCGTGGTTGTTGTACCACGGACGTTTTTCAAGAACATCGCATGTCTAACTCAAGAACTCCTTAAAATAAAAGTCATTTGTATGAATAAGTACACCGAATACTGTCTCTAGACGGTCTTTTTACTTACTGTGACTTGTTTTATACGATTTTTATCTGATATCAATATAAAATATCTATTTGTATTGTTAGTTTTTTTTCGTTGTTTATTAAAATAATTATTTCTAACTTAATTGGATTATATTTTTTATCATATAATATAGTTATTTATTTAGAGTGGGATGTTGTTTTTTTATATTCATCCTCTATTGTAATAAGTTTTTTATTTGGTTGAATAAGATTAATTTTTATGGCTTTGGTATTAATAATTTTTTTTTAGTTATTTTATATAGAAAGGATTATATAATGGGTGACATAAACTTGAACGGATTTAATTAACTAGTTTTACAGCCAAAACACAACTTCGCAGTGACTGCAGCAGCAACTCTCTCTCACGCAGCAGTGAAACTATATGTTTGTAGCAGTGACTGCAACAGCAAGTCATCTGTTTGTTTACACTCCTGCATTCTATTCTGTCGTTTTTGAAGACACTTTTTCTTTATATATTTATTCCTACCTGGAACACCTAAAAGCGTCGATAAATCTTGCCAAACTGTATACTTAAGATCAACATTTTTATAATGTTAAAAAATCAAGTCGTAAAAACTCCTTCTGACGCACTTCTTCAATTTAATTTTTTTCAAAATTCATATTGAATTTGAATTGTAACAATTTTTTTCATTTATTTAAATTTATTTTTTTAAGTCAAAATCATATGATTTTCCTTCACTTTTTCTATAAAAATTTTTATAGAATTTAGATAAAAGGTGTGCAACATTTTTTCTCGCTCTTTGAACAAAATTACTGCTGTAGGAATAGGATCTATGTTCTCTGCAGTGGCTGGCGCAGTGGCTCTCCCCATAAGCTTGTGTATAAAATTCTGCTCGCTGCTGCTGTCGCTGCGAGGTTGTGTTTTGGCTGTTAATGCTTGTGTTTTCTATAATATTATTAATTATTAGTCCTAATTTAATCAGAATTTTATTAGGATCAGATGGATTCGGGTGGGGTATTATCGATAATCTGTGGAATGTATGTACCGTGTGAAAACAAGATTAGGTCTAATTGTATGGATAAGCGCAAAAATTAATTTAAGTGAACCAGATTCTGGAGTAGACATTATACGATATTATAGTAGTTTACTGAATGGTTAGGATATTTCACATTTCACTTGTGTAGTTTTTGACCACGTTAAACAGGTCAAAATATGGGCTCATACTATTATTCCTTGAAAAAGCGGTACGTTTTTGACGTTAATAGCATTGCCAGATCGGAATAATTACAATTAGATAACATTTTCATGCAGAGATTGCTACAATAATTAATAAATGAAGTGCAAGTACTGATAAAGGTTTGTACTAGAGCTATGCACAAGCCGTTTTAAAACGACGTTTAAAACACAGAACGTTTTAGCAGTAAAAATTGACAAAACTTTTCAGATTTGCACCAACAGCCTTTATTGCTGATGCTCTGCTGGAAACAAAAACAAAATTGTCAGTCAACAGTCAGTCAAAAAAGTCTCTTTTTCTTCGTTTTTTCTAGAAAATGTAGTAGAACACTTTTCATTGTTTTCAATCGTTGTTAGGGGCCACAATTTGTGGACCATTCACAACAAAAACAAAGTAAGAAAAAAACGATAATTACCTGGAAAAATGAATAAGTATGCTTTTGGAGTTTGAGTGGAGGGAAACAGGGAGAGTTTTTTCTTCCTAATTTCTTAATTACTTTGCAGACGCTTCTGGTGAAAACAAAGCACCATCGATGAAGTGGCGAGCGGCGCAAATTCTTGCCTTTCGTTCCTTTGGAGTTTGAGTGGAGGGAATAAGAGAGAGTTGTTTTCGTTTCTTTCGTTCTTTTGGAGCTTAAGCGGAGGGAGCGAGATAAAAATGCATCAACAGTAAAACTGCAACTGCAAATTTTCGAACAAGCAGTCAAAATTACTGTCGGTCGGGTAAAGGCACCACAGTTTTGTTGTTTACTGCGATCTTTATACGACAATCACAAAACAGCAGTTCTGTCGATTTGTGTCTAGCTGTCTTCAAAACGGCTTGTGCACAGCTCTAGTGTGTACTTATTATTTTGGCAATATGTGTTGGGGGGTATAGGGGTGACACCCGGGGCGGAAGTGGCGGTGTTGGCTTTATGCGGTGAGACAAAGTGCGTGCAGACAGAGGGTCGCGTACAATTGTTGGATGACACTGGCGGTCTTGACCTGTCGACAGGTTGTTCAAAAGTGTTCTTTGCAAGAATATAGTTTGAAAACCTGTCGAAAACTTACGTGGTTTCCTTCGCAAGAATATAGTTGGAAAACCTGTCGAAAGCTGATGAAAGCTAACCACGCTTGGGCAAGCCAAAAAACCACGAACATATTTTTATTTTTCAACCATGGTCCAGCTTTCGAACGCGTTATTCAGGTCTTGAGCTTTATTAAAATTTAAACCAAGTCATTTCACTGTCTGTCAATTATTTCGGCTCTCTTTAAAGCTTCGTTCAGACAGAATGCGATTTGCGCTACGCACTGCAGGGCAATTTTGTCTTGGTGTTCAAAAAAAATTCGAATCAATGCAAAAGTAAACAAATCAAATGGGTGTATATATAGATAGCAAGATCTGCAGAAAATTTTAATTTTTGGCAAATTTTTCCTTTAAACTTTAAACTGTCTAACGAGAACTCATAACCTCAAATCTGGGAACTCTAAAAATTGTAGAGCTAAACTCACACACTCACAAAACACTAACACGAGTAGGAAATTTTGTACATTTTCACAACGCATCGTCCGCGAAAATTAGTCGCGGCGTAAGTAAACAACGACTTTTCTCTATCTGAACCAGCTTATGGGAGTTCCGTATATTACAACCGGGCGAAAAAATCGCGCAGTACGTAGTGAAAATCGCGCTCTGTCTGTCAGCTTAAGTGCTAATTTTTTTAACATATGTGAATTCTATCCTGCATGAAATGTGTCGTTTTAATTAGGAGTGAAAAAACAAAAATAACGAATCATAGGTTTTTGCCATGGCTTTAACTCAGGGCTTCGCAAATAAGGGCGCGCCTCCCTAGATGGGCGTAACGCCGAAACAGGGGGGGGGGAGAGTTTTTATAATTGAAATTTTGCTGGGATTTGAAGTCCGGCATGGACATACAATTATAAAAATAAGGTAGGATATCTGGATTCGTAACTCCGAACTAACTCCGATAACTCCGAAATCTACGATTTTTTTTCCCAATTATCTTCATACATAATAAAAGCGAACGTATGTTTGTTTGTTTAAAACGAAAGATCACAAGAACCCCTAAACCGATTTAATTGCGGTTTTAGACATCATGTTTTGGTTCTTAGTGGTCGTGACATGAGCTATTTGGTTTTGAAAATTTTCCGCTGGAGGGCGCTGGGCTCCTTTTTATAATCTCAAAGCTGCATATCTCTGCAATGGAGTGACCAATTTTATTGCGGTTTTCGAATTTATGTCAGGCTTTCTATAAAGATTGCCATGGCCTATCTATAGTCTTGATAATTTTCTGCGAGAGGGCGCTGTGCACCTTGATTATAATTTCTCTTGAAGCTGCATATCTGTGCAACAGGATGACCAATTTAGATGCGATTTTTTACTTTATGTTATACGCTCTATAAAGAGTTCAATGAGCTATTTATATTCTTCAAAATTTTCCGCTGGAGCGCGCTATGCTTCTTTTTATAAATTCAAAGATGCATCTCAACAACGGGATGATCAAGTTTTAAGCGGTTTTTAATTTTATGTCGTACGTTCTATTAAGAATGCCACCGTTCTGGAACAGAACGAAACGAAAAAAATACACTGAAGATGGCACATCGCCCAAACCGGTTTGTCTCCAAACCAAAATTGACAAGGGATGACGAAAATTCGTTCCAACACTCATCATTATCCAACCTTGTTGGAAAGCTAAACGAACATCAAGAAACATATTTTCAATAGTTTGAACAGTTTGTCGCTAGAGGGCGAGTGAACCTTTTTATAGAAACATAAAGATTTATATTTACAGCGGTACGATAAATTCTGATGCGATAGGTTAGTAAGTCACTGATTTTTTTAATAAAAGAAATTTTTTTCGGCAAATAAGCGTTTTATTTCTCAACATAGTCTTCTTTTAGCTCTATATATTTAGTCCAGCGTTGTTAAATTTTTTTTTATTCCTTCCAAATAATAGGTTTTCTCAATGCCCTCAAAATAGGCGTTTGTTTCAGTGATTCGACCCGAATGTCTTACCGCCCAGCCATTTCTTCTATCTTCCGGTTTGGAAACCGGAGATAGTCGCAGGGGCTAAATCTGGAGAATATTCTAGATGGAGTTGCAGTTCGTAGCCAAATTTATGAATTTTGCCATGGTGACTGCACACGGTGAAACAGCACTTTTTTTCTTCGCCACATGCGGTCGTTTCCGCTTCAAATAATATCGAATCTGTCCAAAAGCTCTGAATAATATGCGCCGGTAATCGTTTTACCCTTTTCAAGGTAATCGATGTGAATGAAACCTCGTGCATCCCAGAAAACTGTCGTCATGACCTTGTTGGCCGACAGACCCACCTTGAAATTCATTGTTGCACGTTCACATTCACGGATATACCCACTTTTTTTATTGTTCTTTAATCTCTGGTGTGGTGTGATGTATCCATGTTTCGTCTACAGTAACAAATTTCGTGGAACATTGCCAAACACTTATTTGAGTCACACGGTTCCGCTTATGATCGAGTGTGAGCAATCGCGGCAGCCATCGCGCGGATAGCTTTTTCATGTCAAAATATTCATGTAAAATGTGATGTACCCACTCAGTTGAGATGCCTATAGCCTTAGCCGCCTCACGCACTTTCATTCACCGATCGTCCAATATCATTCCATGGATTTTATTGACGACCTGAATTTTATCACGCTATTTATAGCGTGACGACCCCTTTTGGGTGACCTGGACGATCGGCGTCACTTGTGCTGGTACGACCACTACGAACAGAGTTTCGTTGTGGACCATTGAAATTGATGGTGCAAAATCCCCATAGTGAGTATGAAGTCTTTTCTTGGTTTCGGTGATCGAAACGAAATTCACTTTTTCCATTTTCCTTGAAATTCTCGAGGCTGTCTGCTTTCAATGGCTGTCAAACACAAACTAAATGGCGGGGTTGCTCAAAATTTTACAACAGTCTGTTAATATGTACATAAATGTTGATGGAAGCAGTGTCGCGTTTCAAGTTGCTGCGCGGCAAATTCAAAAAGTCACTCACTTTTTAAACCGCCGTCGTATAACGCATTTCACCTAAAGTAACCGTGGCTTTATGAACTTTGAAAAATTTTCCGCTGAAGGGGGGCACGAATTTTTTTTATAAGAGCAAAATTTGGTATGAAATACTTGTGAAGTGACCAATTTTAATGGATATTTATTCCACCGACATATCCTATTCCAGATAGGCTGTGTGAGCTTCTTAAATCTCCCGCCGACAGATAGAAATTATTTTCATTACGAGTTAAATCTGAGTGTACTAACTTTTCGGTTTTCTGCTTTTTAAGTAAAATTTGCACTCTGCTAGTCTGCACAAATGCTAGCACTATGCTAGTTGTAAATATTTATGTTAGCAAGTTTAATAGGAAGAAAATAGCCAAGAAAAATAAGTTAAGATTTCAAATTAATTTTAATTTGCGGTATAGAATTAGTGTCCATGCCTCCCGACATAAAAATATCTCAAAAATGGGGGCGTGAAGTCGCAAAGACTGAGAAGGACTGCTTAACTGACCCAATTCGGTAAGTTAGCAAATTCGGTTGTTAACTTTAACATTCAGTTAGAAAGTTTTAATTCGATCTTATTTAGGTTTAATAAAACGAATTTTGTTAATTTCCCCCTCAATTCCGAAATTAAATAAAACTAAAAGTGAGTAAAAAGCGTATATATCTTTTCAAAAAAAAACGGGTACTCATAGGCCCAGCTATATTTTCCCAGAATATTTATGTGTGATACTTACTAGAAAGTGTGGAAATAGAGCACGCTGATTCTACATTGCTGTGGCACACATCCTGCGAATTCACTACACAGACGGTCACAAATGTCAATAGAAGCCAATACATCATTTTTATTCCAAAACGATCTGTATAAAAGATAAAACGTAAATTCTGTGTTCTTAAAGATATTAAAATACGCCATCATCGCAACTTTTCTAATGTTTTGAATATAATTAATTTAATTGAAAATTGATTACAAAATCTTTGCCAATATATACATAAATAGTTGGTTAGATATTTAACTTTACATTCTTTACACATATGTGTACATACTAAACGGCTGCATAAAACGTCTCGAAATGTGTTTCAAGACATAATTACATTTTTGCGTGGATTGCAGTGCTTCCATTTGATTTCGAATAAAGCCATGACTGTCAGAGGCACACATATGTGGTAATGTTTTTAGCAGCGCTTCCGAAAGTCACCGCGTGATTCCAAAGCAAATAGAAGGATTTCATACAACCACTGAAACTTTCAAGACGTCTTGAACAAGCCTTAAAGAGATCTTCGTGCAGCCCTCTAGTACATAATTCCTTTGGTTTGAAGATATTCAAACGTTTACATCAACGTAATTTCAAATTTTAATAAATTTTTCTATATGCAAAATAATTCGCTATAAGTAAAGAATAGGTGCCTAACACCGATTTTGGAACATATTTACCGTTATCAAGTAGCTCCAATTTTTTTTGTTAATTTTTTTGGGTATTAGACCTCCTTGTCCTGACTCCAACAAGCCAAAAAAAAAATGTCGCTCTCTCTTGTGGGCGGGGCTGGAGCCCCTTGAGATTTGAAATAAAATCTTAAATAACTTTTTATCGAAATATGTATAGTTTTATAAATAAACGTGACTTAAGGTTTTTAGTACTATTTTTTTAGATAAAATAATTTTTTCCGAACAAAAATGTGTAATTAACCCAAGCAAATATACTAAAAATAAGATAACATATATTTTAAGCTTTCCGAGGAAATTTATTTCATTCAAATCGGTGCAGTACTTACGAAGAAAACGCATTTTTAAACGTAAGTATAAACTACCAATTTAGAATTTTACTACTATACATATTTTTAATAATGCGAACGTACTGAGTTTGCACCGTTGGGTTTTTTAAGCTATGACGCCAGTTATCATTTTTCTTGGAATTGTTGTTGTAAACTGGAAACAATATTCAATTTGCGATTTGTTTGTGTGGTATATTAAGTATTATGTATGAAACAAATATAAATGAAATATTTAAAATTTTGCAATATCAGTTAAGCAGCGCAGGCGAAAAATTTTTAAGAAAAATCGCACGGTACCAGAGACGCATTATTGTAAAAAGGTATAATAAGATAATTTGAGAAAGTAGTTTATTATAAATTTAAAAACGAGTTTTCTTCATAAATACAGCACCGATTTCAACGAAATAAATTCTCTAAGAAAGCTTAAAATACATATTATCTTATTTTTAGTATAAATCCTTGGGTTAATTAGACATATTTGTTCGGAAAAAATTATTTTATCTAAAAAAATAGAACTAAAAACCTTAAGTCACGTTTATTTATAAAACTATACATATTTCGATAAAAAGTTAATTTACATAAATTAAGGATATTTTCAATAGCTTTCTAATGGTACTAATATCATACCAATATCTTACACAGTTTCGAAGATATAGACGATTTTGTTTCAAATTTCAAGGGGCTCCAGCCCCGCCCTCAAGGGAAAGCAAAATTTTTTTTTTGGCTTGTTGGAGTCAGGACAAGGAGCTCTAATACCCAAAAAAATTAACAAAAAAATTGGAGCTACTTGATAACGGTAAATATGTTCCAAAATCGGTGTGTTCCAATAGCTTTCTAATGGTACTAATATCATACTAATACGTCACACAGTTTCGGAGATATAGACGATTTTATTCCAAACTTCGCGGGGCTCCAACCCCGCCACCAAGGGAAAGCGACTTTTTTTTTCGGCTTGTTGGAGTCAGGATAAAGAGCACTAATACCCAAAAAATATAATACATATGGTATATATATTATACCAATTTAATCTGAATATCTCTTGTAGTTTCGGAGATATCGCTGGTTATATTTCAAATTTCAAAGGGCTCCAGAGAGAGAGCGACAATTTTTTTTGTGCTTTTTTGGGTCAGGAGCAAAGCAAAAAAACACCATAAAATCATTGGGGCTGGTAAGATGTAAATTTGTTCCTTAAGGGCTATAACTCCTAAACTAGACGAAAGCGACCAAACATTTTGTTGTTGTTCGGATCGGCGCAAAAACGAAAACACAACAAAAATAACAACATTTCAGAGTTTATGCTGTGTTCAATTTAAGCTACTTTTTCCACTAATTCACAATTCTAAAAAATTTCCGTCGTGGGGTATTTCCAAATTATCATCTAAAAGTTATAAATTAAAACCAAATTGACTATATCACCGCTACTAAAACCCTAATAGAAGTACTTACTTTTGCACAGTTAATCAATAAAAGAATCTGGAAGTACTTGAGCGCAGTTAAGTCAAAGTTTGAATCGGTCCGAATATTCAACTATTTCTAACAAATCAATTTGATGGTAGTCGTCTTCAATATTCAGAAAATATGTATTGGTTTTTGCACTCGGCTTGATGGGAACTGCCTAGGAAAAATAACCAGAACTAATAAAGTGTCTTTCACACGGATTTAATGAATGCAATAATTTTTGAGAGTAAAGTTAAAACAGTTCTCTATATCTTTCTTTAATCTTAAGCTTCGACATGACCAAAACTACTTGAATTTTCTAATATGTACTTACTATAACTACTTTTACTAGTCTTTTGTCATTGGTAAGTTAAAATTAATTACATATGCAAAAATCAATTGCGCAAGCAACTATGTACATCGGAATTTGCCTTTAGGGAAATAATCAATATGGCTTCTTGATAAATATAAATATGGCCTCCTTGATAAATATAATGATTCACATTTACGAAAAATCTTTACGCAGAGTTTCCACCCTCCTATTATTTGTAAATTGCTTTATGGCTCACTTCATATTTTTATTGTAGGATTTATTTGAATATTTAGTTAGATTACTTATTTATTTATGATTATTTAGATTATTTTATTAAACCTGATAAACGAAAATTGATTATGTTCATTAAAAATAAGTAGCTGAACAAATTGGAGTATATATTTACATTTAGGTAGGTATATTGTCAATTACATCAAATCTTCAACCCTGATTCAAAGTCCGAAATACTTGTCCACTTAGCTTCGTCTCTTTCTTCCACTAATGTAGTAGAAAGAGATTTATATACACAATTTATGCGTCTATTTTTTACTATAAACTTACTATAAACAAAAATTTTGAAAATAAAAGACTACGAAAGAACCTGCTTGCAAATAGCAATCTGATCTGTTAATATTATTTGTTTTGAGAAAAAATTGTTGGAAATAAAAGACCACGAAAGCAACGAAATCTACATTGAAACGAAAGTTTGAATGTAGATTTGTCTGAATCTCTGGCCATTGAAATGGTTAAATGTATTTAAGCTGATATTTTAGCAAAAGGCAATGTGCGCACTAAAGACAATATTTTTGGGAAAATGTATGTATCGCGTGATTATTTTGAATAATAATAATAGTGATTTTTCTTAGTTTATGAAACCCATTTATCGGGCCTGCATGGGTAAAGGGCTACAGCACGTTGTTAAGAGTGATTCTCTTAATGGCAAGGTGAACAAATCATACGCCAAACCAATCCAGTCACCAGCAGCACCAAATGCAGAACAGCATTAGAAGCAAGAATCAATTAATAAATGAAATGAACATGTTTGTAAATTGTTACAGATGGAATGTTGTTCGGATGTGTGTTAATAATTTTCCTTCATTCATAATTATTGTATCAATAAACTCCAACGAAATCAATGTGCTTTTTTTGAAAAATAATAAATGTACAATTATATGTTTCATTGGTTGCTAAACAGCTGTGATGTCAATGTGTTTGTCAAAATAAATTCGATTTATTTTATGTAATAAGCTTTTTTTTTACTTGATAACCTGTTGATGTTCACATATATAAATCCGGCTAAATCTGTTTTATGTAAACACCATATAAATGGAAATGTGTCATGTAAATGATGACAGAATAAAGATTGTAAAAAATGTGTATAATTAAATGAATTATATAAATTTGTGGAAATTAAAGAATTTTTGCTAAAAGTTTTAAAACAATAAAATCCAATCGGAAAAAATTATCTGTGAATACATTATTTATAAATTTTGCAGTTCTATGAAACAATCTTTTATGTACAAAATCATGGGTACCCTAATTCAAGCCGTCGTCTTACGGCGGCCATTGCTTCCATTTTCATTTCTACCATTTTTAATTTTGCAATTCCATGATAGTTAACATTTGCGTAGTAATGCCATACCGTCAAAACGGCTAATTATTTCGGAAATTTTACAACAAAAGGGATTTTCTCTAGTAACACTTAAAAATTTCCAAATTGTTGATAATATATTTTTGCAAAATAAAAAATTTCCTTTATTAACATAATTTTACCTGTAAAATTTTGAATATATTTACAGTTTTTTTTAAATTAAAATTACCGATTATATCGGTAATATTTTATTCAGATGATTTTTTTTTTGTAATTGAAGAAAATATTTAAGATGCAAATTTCTGTGCAGAACGGTTGTCCGTCCAACGACCACAGACCCAAAAATAATTTCAGTCGGTTAAGTGAGCGCGATGAGTATACCTCGGCTCTTTGATTGGTATCCGGAAATACTTTTTGATGACAAATCGTCACTCTCTTTCTGGGTCGGGGCTGGAGCCCTTTGAATTTTAGATTTAAACACCGATATCTCCGAAACTACAAGAGATATGTTTATGATAATGGTCCCGTTAAAAAGCTAGTAAAAACACCATTAATTCATTTTTTAACGTAAGTATAAAGTCCTCTTTTGAAATTTTACCACTATGCATACTTTTTTTTATTAGTAGTACAACCTTACCAAGTAGGCAACGTTGAGTTTTAAAAGTTTAAGCTATGACGGGTGTTAGTTACCGTTACTTTTACTATTGTTATTATCCTAAATTCCAAATAATTTTTTAGCGAGTTTTATACTGGATTTATACTGTCTTTCTAGAGATAGTTTTTAAAAATAGCGGCGCAGGCGAAAAATTTTTAATTTTCAGAGTATTAAAAAATCCTTAGTAATAGCGTCGCAGTTAACATCAATTTAAAGCTAACAACATCAATACCATTACAACAACATGCCATAGTGTACCAGAGTTGCAATACTAAAAAAAGGTATAATAAGCTATTTGCAGAAAGACGTTTGTTTTCAATTTACAAATTAGTTTTCTCCGTAAATCCTGCACCAAATTTTATGAAATAAATTTTCTCAGTAAAGTAATAGTATCTGCTTTCTTAATTTTTGGATAATTATGTGAGTTAATTACACATTTTTTCTTTAAAAAATTTTTTTTCTGGGAAAAAAGAGAAAATTGTGTTTATTTCAAAAGCTAAAAATATTTCGAAACAATGTTATCTTATGTTAACTTTTGTTAACAATGTTATGCCAGCTGCCGCCCAAGAGGGACGACAAAAAATTTTGTGTTTGTTGGGGTTTGGACCGAAAACAACAATAAAAAAAATAAAAATCCCGGAGGAAATTTCTGGCATATGAAGAAATTTCCTTATACCGTGTACATATAAAAATCCTGACCAGGCCCTGAAACCGCAGCAGCTATTGAATTTGTTGAAAATTTTTCTCGAAAGTATCTGGGATTTAGAAATATATTTAGCCGATATCACTGTTTTAATACAAATTTTTGGAGTCGTGTGTAGCAGCAAGAATTAAATTATTTAATTGAATGGACTTTAGAACTATCAAGCAATAAGTCTGTAGACCGAAAGAGTAAGGCACCAAGATTTTAACTGCTGAAATTTTCAGACAGAAACTGTTTGTGGCATAAACATTTTGACTTAAATTTCTGATTCCAGAAATTCCCCGTACTTACGGAATTATTATTTTATGCTATTAGAATTTTGTGAAGAAGATTGACCACAAATTGATTACTATAATTGTTTCGGAAGATTCCAATCTAAGTTTCTGGAAGTAGAGTGTACTTTTGGAAATTGACGAATTTCGTAATTGTTTAACACTGATAAAGAAAAATGCTGAAACTAATTGTGTTTTTGGTTGTAATCGGACTATCCACTTCCGTGTACGGTGAAATGAAATGTAAGTAGAATTGCATTATATTTGCAGATTTAAATTAATATTTTTTAAATTACCTTTGGGGGGATAATTGGAGAATGGGCTTAAATTGAGCACAGTACAAACTTTCTAATGTTGTTTTTGTTTTTGCGCCCATTCCAACCACAACAAAGTTTTTGGTCGCTCGGTATAAGTAAAGAATATGTGTCTAGCTCCGATTTTAAAAAGATTTTTTGTGGGATAACTCTGATTGCCCCTAGTCCAAAGGTGCTGAAAATTTTTGTCGGTCTCGTGTAGTTTAGGAGTTATAGGCCTTGGAATGCCAAAAGTTCTATATCTTTAAAGCGAGTTGAGATATCAACATAACATTGGTGCTGTAAAGGTTATTTTAAGGCCTTTCTTTTATCTTATAACTATTTTTGTGATTAATGTCATGATTACGGAGATAATTCAACTTTAAAAAAAAAATTCCTTACTTTGTTTTACAAAATATTTTTTTCTCCTTTAAGTGACAATTAAGGTGTAAAATAGAACACCTTAGATCATTCTTTCAATAGATCATAACATTACCTTTAAAATGGTATATAATATGTTTGGGTATCTTTCGTATTTTTAAGAAAATTATTGAAACTATTTAAGAATTCCCTGATTGCTTGCTTACAAATACTGTACACGAGTACTGCGAAGTTGCTGTTTACATGCGCATATTTCGGGTTATAATAAAAACGCTTTACATTAAAATAATAATTGTGAAATTTTCAATAAACGAAGTGATTAAAAGCGATTAAAGTGTTTTTTATCACCTTGGTCCTAAAAACAATTTCTAAACAGTGAAAGTGATTAGAAAGGATGGCTTCGACCCTGTCGTTGAGTAGCGAACGATATTGCTTATTCATCGAAGGAAAAAGTCTTCAAAATCGCTCTCATCTCACTCAGTCGATCACTTCGTTCGTTTACTGAAAATGCAAAAATACACCCGCAACTGTCAAAGTGATGATAAATAGTAGGCGGGATACGCCAACATTTCATCTACAGACAGTAAATTCTGATCTATTAACTCATTTAGACAACGTTTCTCTCAGCAAACACTTTATTATTAGTGGTATACCAGTGGGTATACACTAAACAGTAAACGCGGCACTGAAATGAGAAATTTAGCTCTCAATTTGGATGCATTATTATTTACCTAAAAAGTAGGCGTGGCAGTAAATAATTTTTTTCATTTTCGACATCAGAGAGCTCTAAATAGAACAGAATACTCCTGCTTAATTTCATGATGCTTCCACTCGTTTTCCTGTATTCGTGGTTTTTGTGACAAGTGGGCGGACCATGCCCATTTTTGGGAGTGTATTTAAGTCTGGGATGGTGGACTCGGGAATAAAGTTTTAGCTTTTAATTTGCTGTACAAGCTGAGAAATTGAGCTATAAGCACTTGAAAATTCACATTTGCTATAAAAATAAGGTGTGGCACTAATCCAATTTTCAATAACAAACAGCCTATGATGACAAAGAATATTCGTGCCAAATTTCATGGTAATAGTTCTATTCGTTCTCCCGTAATCTTGATTTCTACAGACAGACAGACAGACGGACGGACATAGCTAAATCGACTCAAGAGGTGATTGTGAGCAAGAATATATATACTTTCCTATGCCTGTCACGCCTCCTTTAATGCGTTACAAACGGAAGCAAAGTAGAAACAAAGTAGAACCGACAAGAATCACTTCGTTCTTGTATTGAAAATCTTGCAATAAGACTTCACATTACCGAGAGGATTCTGCTGATTGAGGGTTATGATCCCTGCCGCGACCGAAGGCCGCCAATACGCGGAAAAACCTGTGTACAGAAAACTACACATTTCCGAGAGAATTCTGCTGATTAAGGGTTATGTTTCCTGCCGAAGCCACAGGACGCCAATAAGCGGAAAAACCTTATAAAAAATTTTATTGTTGTTGGGATATGTGAGGGCCAAAAACAACAACTAAATTGGAGAGTTTGTACTGTGCTCAAACTGTTCCGGAGAATGTGTGAATCGATGCATCAATTCGAGCATAAGCCACTAAACCTAATCATTCTTACATCTGTAGAAGATAGCTGTGGGGCGAGTTGGTTTAACCCTCTCGGACAACTAAATCAGGCAATTTAACTAAAAATTTAGTATATTTTAATAGGAGTGTATGGCATTGAGTTAGTATGTCATTTGATGTATGTTATTATACCCTACACCCGAAGGGATGAGGGTATGTTCACTTTGTTCTTCCGTTTGTAACGCATTAAGGGAGGCGTGGCAGGTGTAGAAAAGTATATATATTCTAGCTCAGAATCACCTCCTGATTCGATTTAGCCATGTCCGTCCGTCTGTCTGTCCGTCCGTCCGTCCGTCTGTGGAAATCACGATTGCAGGAGAACGAATAGAGGTATCGTCATGAAATTTGGCACGAATATTCTACGCTGTTTGGTATTAAAAATGGGAAAAATCGGACCAGTGCCACGCCTACTTTTTATAGAAAATATGCACTCCTCCGTGCTTTTAGCTCAATTTCTTGGCTTATAGACCGAATTTTCAGCTAAAATTTTATTTTCGAGTCCACCGTATTAGACTAAAATATATTCTCAAAAATGGGCGTGACACGCCCACTTATATACTATACCATATAATGAGGTGTTTGGTAGGAAAAGCGGTGTTGTAGATGAGTTAATAAATCAAAATTTTCTCCCTTTAAATTTTAAAAAAGTAGGTGTCACCCGCCCACTTTTTATCACTTCGTCAGATGCGGGTGTAGGGTATATGAGCTTCGGCCAGGCCGAAGATAACGCTCTTACTTGTTATTATTATTCTGTTGAGAAAGTGAATCTTTAAAAAACGGGATTTTTTTGGGTGAGGGACTAGCAAGTCCAGCCCGGTGGGTGGCTAAATGTCCTAACTATCCTTTGTATAATAATTTATAATAATAATTTATATCGAATTAGTGTGTAATAAATAGGTGAGCGGTAATCTACTAGAGCAGTGGACTACTAAAGCTACGGTATGTTTAGTGCTACATTGTGTACTACTGTGTGTGCTGGTCTACTACTATTTTATATACTCTGATATGTACTGCAATGTATAAGATATGCAAAGAGATTTTTCGTACTTAAAAGTGTGTGAATGCAAATGTAAATTCACATTCAGAATGTGCAATTAAAATTTATATTATACATATTCATATTCATTCATGTTGCATTTCTTTCAAAAAGAGAAAATACAATGGAAGAATAGATGCTAAGTACTTTTGCCTTTTTATACCCTACACCCGAAGGGATGAGGGTATATTCACTTTGTGCTTCCGTTTGTAACGCATCAAGGGAGGCGTGGCAGATATAGGAAGGTATATATATTCTTGCTCAGAATCACCTCCTCAGTCGATTTAGCTATGTCCGTCCGTCTGTCTGCCTGTCTATAGAAATCGCGATTACGGTTGAACGAATAAAGATATCGCCATGAAATTTGACACGAATTTCTTTGTCACCATAGGCTGTTTGGCATTGAAAATGAGAAAAATCGGATTAGTGCCCCGCCTACTTTTTTTAGCAAATGTGAATTTTTCCTGCTTATAGGTCAATTTCTGAGCTTGTAGAGCAAATTTAAAGCTAAAATTTTATTTCAGAGTCCACCGTCTCAGACTTAAATATATAAATATACTAAAAAAAAGAGGCGTGGTCCACCCACTGGTGACAAAAACCACGATTACAGTAAAACTAGTGCAAGCATCATCATGAAATTCAGCAGCAATATTCTCTTCCATTTAGAGCTACTAGAGCTACGCCTACTTTTTAGGTAAATATTAACGCATCCAATTTGAGATCTGAAATTGCTGAGTTTGTGGTCAGGATCAGTGCCGCGTTTACCGTGTTAATGAGAGTCGTCGCACCAAAAATGGGCGTGACACGCCCACTGGTATACCTATATAATATAATAAAGTGATTGTTGAGAAAAGCGTTGTCGTAAATGAGTTAATAAATCAAAATTTACTATCTGTAAATTAAATGAAAGTTGGCGTCTCCCGCCCACTTTTTATCATCACTTCGACAGATTTGGGTGTAGGGTATATGAGCTTCGGCTGAAGCTAACGCTCTTACTTGTTTAAAATCTGTTCTTCCCTTTTTGCACTAATTACTACACCTTTTCCAATTTAGAAAGCGTCAATTGTAATTCAGAAAGCATCAATTACTATATATCAGTAAGCATCGATTGTATATTAGAAAGCATCAAATTGTAATTCAGACAATATTAAGAGTTTTATACATACTATAAGATATATGGTAAGTGATACTGTGTAAATTTAATGGAAAATAATAAATAGATTTATTAAAAAGCATCAATTGTAATTCAGACAATATTAGGATATTTATTATTGATACATTACATAGCATAAGGTGTGTTTTATTTCGGAGACTGAACTCAAACTTAACGAAAACATGTGACATTTATTTTTCCATAAAACTACTAATTTTAGCTACAATCGCGATTCTAACTTAAAAAAGCTAATTTTTCAGAGAACATTTTTAGAACATCTAGCGGCCAAGTTTATTGTACTGCTAATTTTCGAAATTAAAGAAAAGAAATTACTATTACTACGACACTTCTATTGTCAAAAGGCATCTCTTAATAGACTGCTGTAAAATTTTGCCCAAGCTGCGCCATTTAGAAATTGTCAATAAGGCGGTGAGGCGGCTGAGGCTAAAGGCATCTCAACTGAGCGGGTACATCACATTTTACATAAATATTTGGACATGAAGAAGCTATATTCGCGATGGCTGCCGCGATTGCTCACACTCGAAAATGGTGACCACTTCAAAGGAGTATTCGGCGATGTTCAACCGGATTTTTGCGCCGTTTTGTTACCGTAGACAAAACATGGATCAATCACCACACCAGAGTCCAAAGAACAATCGAGACAGTGGATTTCTCCGGGTGAACGCACCAAAGAAGGCCAAGGTGGGTCAGCCGGATAACAAGGTCATAGTTTGGCCATAGTTTTTTGGTGCCATTGACACTGATTACCTTGAAAAGTGTAAAACGATCACCGGCGCTAATTATTCAAAACTTTGGAACAAATTCGATATATGTATATTTGAAGCAGAAACAAGGGCTTTTGGCGAAAAAAGTGGTGTTCCATCGTGTGTAGTCACCTTTGCAAAAATTCATATTTCGGGCTACAAACTTTATGATAGACATCAAATACGGTTGGAATTTGTATCAGGAACAATCATTAATTTTAAGCATTCTAAGCAGACGGATGTTATTCATAGTGAGTTCAGTAAGGCTTTCGATGTAGTAAATCATAAGCTTCTTATTATGAAACTGATTTTTTTTGGATTTCCTGGATCTCTTCTATGTTGGATCTTCGTATCTCAGAAAACGCACACAAATGGTTGTGTTCAATAACACGTTATCTAAAGAGCAGAGTTGAGCATTAACTAGTTAAATCTGTAACTAATTCTCGTTATCGTTAAAATTACTTTAACTTCGTTACTTTTAACGAAGTCCTCGTTACTCCAAAGCAACTAGTTACTTTGCTATTGTTGAAAGTTACTCTGAGTAGCGAAGTAACTAAGAAGTAACGACGTCAACTGAAAGTAACGAAGGTACAATCATGGGCGATTTGTGCAATAAAAATGTTTGGGTCAAAACACCCCCGTATGACCACTTCGGGGGGTCCCCACCCACCGCCCACCATGTCCAAAATCCGATTCGCCACGTTTGCTATCGAATGGTACAATAAAATTTTTTGGGTAAAAAAACTCCTGTGTGACCACTTTTGGGGTTCTCCCCCCACCTCTCACTATGCTCAAAATTCATTTCGCCCTGCTATCCATTGGCTCAATAAAATTTTTTTGGTATAAAAAACAAATTTTTCACCCACATTTTCACTTCTTTGGGGGAAACTACAAAAAGTAACTACATTCGAAAGAAGTAACGCGGCGTGACTAGTAAAGCAAATAGTACATTGGGATTTAAAAAGCGATGGGCTAAGGAATTTGATGACCCCTATATTACTAAGTTACTGTACACCTCTCTGGTGAGACCGATTCTGGAGTATGCCATGCCTGATTGGAGCCCAAATTATAGCTGCTACATCTTGCAGGTAGAATCGGTAAAGAGCAAGAAATTCTTGCTGTTTTGCCTTCGAAATTTTCACTGGGAACTTACCGTCGTATGAATCACGACTAAAACTGATAAACTTGCTAACACTCGTTAATCATCGAATAATGCTATATGTTTTTTATCGTGAGCTTACGAGCTTTTTTGAGCTTCTCTCCAGTGTTACGGATATTTGTTAGCCAACATTCAACTTCATGTCTCCCGTCGTACGTCGAGACGATATGAGGCTCTTCATTTAAGCTTTTGCTGATCGTCATACCTACAGCATGAACCTCTTCGGAATACCTGTTCGAATTTTAATACTGTTTATTCTGTAATTAATTATTCTTATTCTGTTTGGTTAGGTTAACGAAAAAGTTTGGTTTTAAACTTTTTGTCTAATTTTTGAATCATGATAGGCTGTTTGGTATTGAAAATGAAGAAATCGGGCGAGTGGCTACGACTACTTTTTCTACCAAATATGAAATTATCCGTACTCATAGTTCAATTTCTCAGCTTGTATAGCGAGAAATTATAAATATATTAAATATATTTAAAAAATATGGGCGTAGTCTGCCACCTTGTGACAATAACCACGATTACGCGAAAACGACTAGAAGTATCATTACAAAGTTCAGAAATAGGATGAATATTCTCTCCTATGTATAGCTCTTTGATGTCGAAAATTGAGAAAATCTGACCACCGCCACGCCTACTTTTTAAGTAAATAATAATAATAATGCATTCAATTTGAGAACTGAATTTATCAGCTTGCAGTCCTGATCTAAACTGAAATATGAGACAAAAAATGGGCGTCTCTCACAGTGTTTGTTGAGAAAAGTGGTGTTGTGTTTAAGTTAATACATCACAATTTATTATCTGTAAGTGATAATTAAGTGGAAGTGACCCGCCCACTTTTTATCATCACTTTGACAGATGAGGGTGTAGGGTATATGAGCTTCGGCCAGGCCGAAGTTAACGCTTTTACTTGTTTATACCCTACACCCGAAGGGATGAGGGTATATTCACTTTGTGCTTCCGTTTGTAACGCATTAAAGGAGGCGTGGCAGGTATAGAAAAGTATATATATTCTGGCTCAGAATCACCTCCTGAGTCGATTTAGCCCTGTCCGTCCGTCTGTCTGTCTGTCTGTCCGTCTGTCTGTGGAAATCACGATTACAGGAGAACGAATGGAGGTATCATCATGAAATTTGGTACGAATATTCTTTGTTATCCTACGCTGTTTGGTATTGAAAATGGGGAAAATCGGACCAGTGCCACGCCTACTTTTTATAGAAAATATGCACTCATCCGTGCTTCTAGCTTAATTTCTTAGCTTGTACACCGAATTTTCAGCTAAAATTTTATTTCCGAGTCCACCATCTTAGACTAAAATATATACTAAAAAATGGGCGTGACACGCCCACTTATATACTATACCATATAATGAGGTGTTTAGTACGAAAAACGGTGTTGTAGATGAGTTAATAGAAAAAAAATGTACTCCCTGTAAATTTAAAAAAAGTAGGTGTCACCCGCCCACTTTTTATCACTTCGAGAGATGCGGGTGTAGGGTATATGAGCTTCGGCCAGGCCGAAGATATCGCTCTTACTTGTTTTATATAAATTTTACTTGTATTAAATTATTTAACCAGATTTAAGCCTTATTTTATTTACATCCACAGGCTCCTTGGGTATACCAGAATTACCTAAACAATGGATTGACTTAAAAGGTGATTGCTTGTCTGCTATGCGTAGGCAGATTCAAATGGAAATCGATGCGTCTTATACTTACTTAGCTATGGGCGCGCACTTTTCACGTGATACTATTAATCGTCTTGGATTCGCTGAATTATTTTTTAAATCTGCTAAGGAAGAGCGTGAACACGGACAAAAATTGATTGAATATCTGTCGATGCGCGGTCAGCTCACTAAGGATATAACGGGCTTGATCACGATACCTGTAGGTTTTCACAAAATGTAATATTATCCTATAGTATTAGTATATTTATGATCGGCATGATATGATTGAAAGATACATACCCAACAAACAATATGAGTCTTTTTAGACTCAGAAAAGATTTATATTTCTGAACAAATACGCTCTTTATGAACACATAAAAGAGTCACAAATGAACGTTTTTTTCTTCCTAGACGGCTTGTTGAAAAGTCTTAAATAAGAGTAAAAAAAAGCTCATAAAATTGTGAGTTAAGAATTTCAATAAGAAATAAAAAATTCTGAAGCTTTAATGATTGGTGTCTGAGCTTTTTCTGATTGTTTTCTGAGCCTTTTTGAGCCTCAGGCTTCTTTAAATAATTTAATTTTCATTTGAGTTTAATAAAAATTAAATTATGTGTATTTTCCTGCCCAACACATCAATTGTTGAAAAAAGTTAATGGTGATAATTGTTAATCCCGTAGCAGAGTTCATGAGTGGTTTATGCGTTTCAAAAAGGATCGTGAGTCGCCGGAAGATGATGAACATGTTGGTCAACCAAAACTAGTGATAACTCAAGTTTACATAACTCATAATGTACAAAAAGAGTGTGAATTTATTTAAAAGGATAATTTTTCAATTGAAATAAATTTTTTTACTTTAAAAGCAAAGTTTGAAAAAAGACAAATCAAGTATACTCATAATATTGACATAAATGTGAGTAATTTCGGAGTCCTAAATTAGAGTGTATATTTTTTCAATATTTTTCTCCTAAAATTCTCCTAAAATAGATTGTTTTCGGGGTCAAAATATTTTGTGCCCATGGGGTGGTTAATAAAAAAGTCTTTTCAGAGTCATAAATTTAGATTCATATTTAGATCATAAAAGACACAAGACATAAAAGAAAAAGTCTTTTTTGAACTCATAAATATGCACGCTCCTATAAATGTTTGCTGGGTATATTCTAATTCCAGTTACGTCTGTCGTAAGAAACAAAGAAAGTACTTATGTATACTGTATAAGTACAATACGGTTTGACCCTCAGCAACCAAAAGCTGTTTCTAAGGTAATTTGGGGCGCTAAAATTCCCAGATTTCAAAGAAATAATCGGAAATTATTTGCCGACTCGTTGGAATTTAATGCGTGAAATGGGTCTTAAACAATATAAACGCCTCATTTTAACCGATCACATCGGATTTATCACTTTTATTTAAAAAAATTTGCCAAAGTTTTAAGAATTCGTTTCTTGATGTTCGTTAGGTCTGACAGTTTTGAATGATGATGGGTCATCCCTTGACAAGATTGGTTTGGTGTCGGCGACGTGCCATCTTCAGTGTCTTCTTTCGTTTTCACAATAAATGGCTCTAATCCAAACTTGACAAGGGATGATGGAAATTGTTTCCATTACTGTAAAGAGTCAATTTATTTAATATCGAAAACTATAACCAATTTTAAAAAATCGATGAAAGATTTGGATTTATCTCACCAAATCACGTTATTCCTTCTCAGCTTAAAAGTTTATTGGAATTTTTAAATTTGTGTAAAAATTTTTTTTTCATTTATACAAGAGAGCGTTTTATGTTCCAGGTCGATTTATTTCTTAATAACTTTTAATTTAAATACAATTTTATGATTTATACATTATTGATTGATTATATGGACTTTAACCGTGACGCAAGGGCGACCTTTTTAAAGCACATTTATACACATAATAACAATTTTACAGACTGTGGTGTTTTTTTAGGAATTTTGTTTTTATTTTTGGAATGTTGTTTCAAAAAATTTCCAGCAAAATTTGCATCGTGCCGTGAACTGTGTGTGATGTGGCACCGTCTTGTTGGAACTACATGTCGTGTAGTAATTGATCCAATTTTGGCACAAGAACATTTTCCAACATGTCCCGAAGCGGTTACCAGTAACTGTTACAGCATTGTTTTTAGCGTCCTCAATGGAATATGGCCCAATAATGCCGCCGGGCCAAATGACGCGCCATAATGTTACTCTACGAGGTTCTAGTGCTCTTTTTTGTATTAATTGAGGGTTTTCAGTGCCGCAATAGCGGCTATTTTGTTTTTTTCTATTCAGATGATTACATTTTGATCGGATTTTCAGATTTGTTAACTTTAAAATGTTTTTATTATCTGCTTAATAGACAGTAAAACAACATGAATGGACCGATGCTGCCACTGCTCTCGAAGATGCATTGCGTTTAGAAACGGAAGTAACCAAATCCATTCGCAATCTAATTCAAACTTGTGAAAAGAAACCTAATTATTATCATGTAACGTTTTAAAATAACAAATTTTGTGTACCAATACTGATTCCTTTTTTTTAAAAAAAAACAGCTAGTTGACTACTTAACTGGAGTCTTTCTTGAAGAACAACTTCATGGACAACGAGAATTAGCTGGAAAATTAAGCACACTCAAGAAGATGATGACAAATCATGGGCCTCTTGGTGAATTCTTGTTCGACAAGAAACTTTAAATTCGTCAGAGCCCAACTATATAGTTGTATAAAATTTCAGTTAATATCATTTATCATAACAGTAAAAATTATCCCAGGAAAATTTAATGTTAATGCTTGAATTGCAATAAATCACTTGAATCATTTTCTTAAGTTTTCTTCCTTACTATACGTATAAACTCGTATGTTTAATAAAAATGCAATTTGTTCACTAGTCTATTTGCTATTTTATTTAATACTTACCGAAAAATTGGTACGGTAAGTAACCCTGCAAGACCGGTATTTCACCGGTTATTTGACTGGTAGCGCTACCCGAAGTTTTGGTTAAAGTTTGTATTATTTTCTTCAGAGCATCGGGAAAAAAGTACCACTGCGTATTAAAATGCCAAGAACTAAATCTGAAATGACTACAGCTAGCGAGCAGTTTTACTCTTTTGCTTAGGTTAGGTTAGGTTTACAAGAGGGACCCGTCTGGGTCATCCAGTGCGAGCACCGGATACACTTAGGCCAATCGGCCAATTGTGCACCTCCGTGTAATGCAGGGATTACGACTTCTTCGTATAAACCACAATGGGCCGCTTGGCCTAACTGTATCCGGTGCTCGCACTGGATGACCCAGACGGGTCCCTCTTGTAAACCTAACCTACACTTTTGCTTGATTTTCTCGAACGATTGGAGCAATTGACTGTACACCCATAATGATTCAGGCCCCCGGCGGTTACAACGCAGAAAATTTTCGCAATAGAAAGGGATGGTTTTCATTCAATGTGTATGTAGCTTGTTCTGCTGACATGAAAATAACAAATATAGTCGCACATTGGGTGCATAGCACGACCAAACTATTTTTAACAACTCCAAATTAAAAATGCGATTCGAGCGTGGCGACATTGGACGCTTCATATTAATAGGAGATTCTGGATATCGCAACACCCTTTATATGGCCTCACCATTACTTCGTTGCGAATCTGATGTAAAGGGTGTTTTTTTAGCTTAGATAGAACTTTCGATAGGAACAACTGTCAATACAAGCTTTCCTTCTGACTGCTCTTGTTGTTATTTATGTTCAGTATAGTCTGAACATGGCAAATCATCATGAATAGACTCACGCTTGAACAACGCTACCAAATTATCCAAATTTACTTTGAAAATCAGTCGTCGATTCGAGCAACTTATAGACGACTTCGTGAATTTTATGGCGCCCATAATCGTCCATCTGAACAAGTGGAGTTCGTCTCTTGGAGTGAGACGAATCCACAAGAGACTACAGACTCAATTGCATCCAGAAAAATGCACCGTTTGGTGCAGTTTACTTGCTGGTCGCATCATTGGACCTTATTTCTTTAAAAATGAGGGCGGAGCTCGCATTACAGTCAATGGAGATCGTTACCGCACCACGATCATTGATTTTTTCTTTGAAAATATGGATGACATTGATCCAGACGAAATATGGTTCCAACAGGATGGCGCTACCTGCCATACGGCGACGGCAACCATCGATTTATTGAAATCAAAATTTGGCGAAAAGTAGATTTCGAGAAATGGACCTGCCAATTGGCCTCCAAGGTCGTGCGATTTGACACCTCTCAATTATTTCCTCTGGGGTCACGTGAAGTCACTGGTTTATGCTGATAAACCAGCAATAATTGACGCCTTGGTGGCCAACATTATCCGTGTTATTTGTGACATACGGCCAGCAGTACTCGAAGAAGTGACTCAAAATTGAACGTCCAGAATGCACTACGTCAAGAACAGCTGCGGTGGCCATATGCCCGAGATCATTTTTAAATGTTAATGCAATGTCTTGATCTTTCGAGTGAATTGTTTTAATAAACAATTTTATTAAAATTAAATTTTTTGTGTTATTTTTTACCATTTGAAGTTCTATCGGGCTTAAAAAAAAGTTTTTTAACTTCCGATTTTTTCTGGTCTCACCCTTTTAAATTATAACACGTAATGAAAAAATGAAACGTTAAAAATTTAACCACGGCCAGAGCTGGGGAAACTCAATTCCATTCCAATTCCAAGTAAATTCCTCAGGAATTAGGACTTTGGAATTAAGTACTTCTCAAGCAAAAGGAATGGAATTGAGTGAGCCTCAATTCCTTTTGAAAGGAATTGGACTTGGAATTGAACAAAGAAACTCCTTTCACATGGAATGGAATTATAAGTCCCAATTCCTTGGAATTGGATTTGGAATTGAAAATTTCAATTCCTTTTGAGGAATTAAGGTTGAAGGAATTGAAGTCCTTTGCTGGCGATTGAGACCTTACTGCGTGTATGATAGAGTGTAAGTTAAAGTAGAAGAAGAAGAAGACATGTAGGCAGATTTTGGCAAAAAAACTTTTATTGTTAGACTTGATAGGAAATACATATATGATATGTACGTGATGTTAATACTAAATTAAATTGATTGGGTGGGCGGTGGGTGGGGATCACCAAAGTGGTCACACGGGGGTTTTTTGACCAAAAAAATTTTTTTTTACCAATCGATAGCAAATGTTGCGAAACGGATTTTGGACATAGTGGGCGGTGGGTGGGGCCAACCCAAAAGGGTTCACACGGGGGTTTTTTTACCAAAAAATTTTTATTGCGTAAATCGATAGCAAATATATTGAAACGGATTTTGGTGACGGTGGGCGGGGCCACCCCAAGGGGGTCACACGGGGGTTTTTTTACCAAAAAATGTTTATTGCGCAAATATATTGAAACGGATTTTGGTGATGGTGGGCGGTGGGCGGTGGGTTGGGTCACCCCAAGGGGGTCACGAATGTTTTTTTACCAAAAAATTTTTATTGCGCAAATCGATAGCAAATATATTGAAACGGATTTTGGTGATGGTGGGCGTTGGGTGGGGCCACCCCAAAGGGATTACATGGGGGTTTTTTGACCAAAAAATTTTTTTTTACCAATCGTTAGGAAATAACATGAAACATGGTGGGCGGGGTGGGGACTTATTTTTTAACACCATGACTGACTTAAAAAATTTAATTTAATATATTTTAATATTTAAGTTTTATTTATGAATTGTTAAAAATATTGTTATATTTACACGCGCGTATTCGAATACAACGTTGTGTCAAAATTTCAAATCAATCGGTAAAGAACTTTCGAAGATTTATGGCTATGAACGAACGAACGTTTACATTTTTTTACATAGATTAAGATTTGTAAGTTACTTATAGAATGTGTATCTATTAAGTTAAAAATATTGTTATTTCAAGTTCGATAACTAACATTCAAATTAAAAACAAAAAAAAATATAATATTGGAACGTCCCCACCCCGCCCACCATGTTTCGTATTATTTCCTAACGATTGGTAAAAAAAAATTTTTTGGTCAAAAAACCCCCATGTAACCCCTTTGGGGTGGCCCCACCCACCGCCCACTATGTCCAAAATTCGTTTCGCAACATTTGCTATCGATTGGTAAAAAATTTTTTCGGTAAAAAACCACCGTGTGACCCCCTTGGGGTGACCCCACCCACCGCCCACCATCACCAAAATCCGTTTCAATATACATATTTGCTATCGATTTCCGCAATAAACATTTTTTGGTAAAAAAACCACCGTGTGACCCCCTTGGGGTGACCCCTCCTACCGCCCACCATCACCAAAATCCGTTTCAATATATTTGCTATCGATTTGCGCAATAAAAATTTTTTGGTAAAAAAACCCCCGTGTGACCCCCTTGGGGTGGCCCCACCCACCGCCCACCATCACCAAAATCCGTTTCAATATATTTGCTATCGATTTGCGCAATAAAAATTTTTTGGTGAAAAACCCCCCGTGTGACCCCTTTGGGGTGTCGATTGGTAAAAAAAAATTTTTTTGGTCAAAAAACCCCCGTGTGACCACTTTGGTGATCCCGACCCACCCAATCAATATAATTTAGTATTAACATCACATACATATCATATATTTCCTATCAAGTCTAACAATAAAAGGCTCACTCAATTCCATTCCTTTTGCTTGAAAAGTACTTATTTCCACAGTCCTAATTCCTTGGAATTGGAATTGAGGTGGAATTTAATTTCCAAAGGAATGAGTACTCCCCAGCTCTGACCACGGCGAACCAAGTGTTCCGTAACTGTAAATACACTCACTGCCATTGACAACAGCAAGTGTTTCTACTTTAGTCCTTGCTAAGAGTTCAAAATAATAATAAACATTTCATTTTGCAAGTACTAGAAGATTATCGGCGGTGTTATCCTGATGCGAGTAAAATCAACCTTAATAAAAGTCGGCATGTATTGACATATATCCAGGGCGTTCTTATAAGCATCAAAAGTTTAGGATGGAGGGAGGGGCAATTTTCCACAATTCAGGCGCAGGAGGAGCTTTTCTAAAAACACGACTTCAAATCACGAAAAAAATGTCAAAAAATAATGGGAATACTTATATCATTTCCGTGTTTTCGTTTTTTCCTAATTTTTTATGTTTTTGAAAATATTTAAAGTTTTTGACGTTTTGAAGAAATATCCTAGGGAAATTCCTAACATGAATTTAAATTAAACTGCCGCCTTTTAACTGACAGTTCAATTTAATCGAATGTGGAGAAATACAAATTTTAACCTTAGAATGCTTCTTATATATATATATATAATATATATATATATATAATATATATATACAGTAGAAATCGGTTATAACGACATTGAAGGGACCAGAAAATTCCGTCGTTATATCCGGATGTCGCTGTATCAAGTAGTGGTACAAAAATACTTAAAATTAATATAAACACAAAAAAGAATAATTATTTATATGTATCATATATGTATCTTTATTAACTCAGCAATGATATAAAAAATATGATGCAAAAAAATATTATTGCAAATTCGTTGGCATTTAGCTGAAGGAGTCCATTTATTAGAATACTAAAACTGCGTTGATGATTAAACCATTTAAGCAAAGCATTCTCTATTTGGCCATATTTAGAGGATCGAACGCGTTTAACACGAAATGAATTTTCTTCAAAAATTCCTTTTATTTGATCGCGATTCTTCCAAATTGTAGAAATTGTGGAGTGGCTCTGCACTCACCGCTTTCAAGTCTCCAGATGATATGCGCCTTGTGTTCAATATTTTTTGATGCTCTCTTTTTCTGAGACATTAAGTTCATGCGATTTTGAAATAAAAACACTTAAATAATGCTGGGCAATTATTCCTCAATGCACTAAAAATTTGATGCTCACCCCAAAATATTTTCTTATTATGATAAGCATGCAAAATGTAAAAACATGTAACGGGAGTTCTTAACGGTATTATCAACTGACAAAAGCAACTGAAGAAAATGGACGCAATATCCGATATATGAAATAAATATTTGGAAAAAAAGGACGTAATAACCAATATTTCGTTATAAGCGATAGTTGTTATAACCGGTTGTTGAAAGCATGTATTTATATGGAAGCTGAAACGGGACCTTGAAATGTGGACGCAATAAACGATATGTCGCTTTAAGCGGTGTCGTTATAATCGATTTCTACTGTATATATATATTATATATGTATATATAATTTTTAAATATTCGAATTCCTCTTTGCATTGCAGCTTCAAATTGTCGATAGCCAAAATTCGAATTAATTGTATTAAACAATTTTTTAAATATTATACTTACCAAACACAAAAGTTTTAAAAATTGTGGAAGACTGATAGCAGAGTGCTATTAAATGGCAGTTTTCTTAGTGCATTTTAGTTAGATGCAGTTCTTTTTAGTGCTTTTTATATAAAAAAGTTATTAATTAAAAAAAATTTTTTAACATAGCCCGACCTGATTCATTTAACGACTGAATTTGCTGGGTCCCTTTAATGTCGTTATAACTGATTTTCCCTGTATTATACATACATAATATTTATATGCACCACACAAAGCAATTTAACCCTGCACAGAATTTATTAACATAGCCATACTTACCAAGGGCTCTTCAAAAAATCGCTCATTCTACACACAATCAGATTTTTTTTTTTTATTGGAATATTTTTCATTAATGAGTAATTCTGATTTGTGTGTTTAAAATGATTTTTTTAATTAATTTTTTTATTATTCTCATAGAATAAGATATTTTACTTCACAGATTTTTTTTTCTCGTATTCTGATCAAACCAAAATATGGCCCCTGGACTCGTTCTGTAATTTCGGAATTTTGTCGTTCGGGATTTCGTTACCAACTCAAAGTTATTGTAAGAATTGTGTGCTTATTTTCTATAAAATAAGGAATTCGTATTTCGATGGAACAAATCATTATAAAAATATAGATATAGATAGACAACTGTCATAGATAAACAATTTTACATGACGTAGTAGAATCTGTTTTCTGTGTGTAGGAAAATGCTTTTATTGAAATCGGCGATTTTAACTTATGCAAATATATTTTACAGACGAGTATTAACAATTTCCTGTAATTTTTTAAATTACCGAACTCATCAAGTCATACTTATGTTCCAGACCAAGTCCAATTTATGAAATGTAAATATTTTAGGATCCCAATACAGCATAAATAAAATAGGACGCAGTAAATTTTTTAGTAAGTCAAAAGTTAATTAACTTTATTAATTAAAATAAAGTAAAAAATTATAAATCATATGAGTTCAATTGAAGTTGTGTGTAGGCGCTGTTGCACAGGTTTTCTTACTATGAAACGGTATTTCGTTTTGAATAAAATCTTTTTTTCAACAAATTCAGATTTTTTTAAATACAAAAGTACGTACATATTTGTATTACAAATCGCCTCTTAGTACATTTGCAATAGCAAACTTGGTTTGTCCAAAAAAGAGGCAAACGCATAATTATACCAATTTATACCAAGGAAGCGAAGTATGGAATACTATCACTGTTGGTGGCATTATTTATGTAAAATAATACGAATACACACACGCATTTGAGAGCGGCGACTGGTCTTTTGGTAACAGAGATATGGAATTTCGAAGAAAAAATAGCGCTCACATGAAACTGCTTGATAGTTGATTAATTTTCAATATCATGCAACAAAATAGTTTACTATACTATTTGCAATTATTTTTTGAATTTATTATCATTTTTACTGTAATTAGCATGCGCCTTTTCCTAGCAGTTGCTGTTTTAAATGACTTCTCAAGTTTTGATTGCTTCAACGCATAAACCGATAAATGAACAAAGAAATTCATGTAGCCATAATTTGAAAATCGAATCAATTTTTATGTCGAGGTAATTATGGCATAATTTGTATATTAATTTTTTATAAATGAGGTAGCTACAATTGTTTCATTTTTACAATTTTTCATTTTTGTGCAAGGAGGACGATGTATGTATGTACGAGTATGTACTAGACGTGCCACTATTGTATGGACGATTTTAAAGCTTGCTCTTCTTGCGTTCTTAGAAGAAAAGATGATATAAACACACCAAAGCATTCTGCAGTCAATTTAAATTTTTAATGAACCCGAGGGTTAAAATTAAAAAAGTTGATTTGTATAGAAATAATTTGTTATATTTATTTATATTTATACATACGTAATAAAAAATAATTTCAAAAATTTATGTCATCTGCATTTACATATGTATGTACACATATTTTCAATGGATTGCGAATAACCAGAATCGGATGAAAGATATAGAAGGTCCTGAATTTGAAGTGTAAAAAGCTTCCCAAGCTTAAAAGTTTTGGACAAAGACTAAATAATTGGGACATAATGGAAATATTTTGATCTGCAGAAGGTTCTTTAAAATGTTGTCGTTGTCTTTAAAATGTTGTCGTTGTCTGTGAGATCTCACATAAGCCTGATCGTGCATACATTAATGTGGATGCTCGTGGTCAATTTTATAAGACTGTCGTCTTGGAACTTGTCGCCTGTAGGCGGAAGGGATACTGAGCTCCATGGGCTTGAAGTGTTTCGTGCGTGAAATCGTGCGTACTTATGTTAAAATGGTACAAAGCCATTTTTCAAATGGTGTGAAGACGCGCTAAAATCCAACGCCTACGAATACTTCCAGTACATTAGGGACCCGTGGAGGGTGTTGGGGGTCCATTAAAACATACTATATTAACTGCTAACTTGGTTTTGTAATTTTATACCAAAAAGAACAAATTTTTCCTTGAGAAATCAGGAAAAGTTATTTCCTGATTGAGAAATACGCGCATGTTTAGCGTGTTTATGCAACGCTTTCGACCTTTTCAGTAAGTTTGGCTTGGTTGGTTGGTTGTTTTATGTTTATCTAAATTGCATTTTTTTTAAATTTATAAAAAGTTTTCTTAATGCAATAAATTCTTATTATTATAAATCTTATTATTATTATAGATCCTTATTACTTTAACTTTTATTATAAGATTTTTACATACACATGTATGATGTATTTTTAACATACACATACTATATGATATCAAATTTCTTCGAAAGAACGGCCAATTACGCATTCGGCGATATATTTGTTAACGGTAAATCTATAAATTCAGCAAGCGGAATAATCGTTTTTAATGCATACACGTATTAAAAAAGTATCAATAGACTGTTTACAGAAAATTCACAGTTTTATATTTCGCCAGTCTTGATTGGAGTTTCGACCATAAACGGAGAATTCAGATCACATTTTCATTATTTGCTTTTCGTATTCTAGTTGCTAATTTCGTATATTTAGTATATATTATGCAATATATTGGATATTACAAATGTCTCACACGGTTAAATTCAAAATTTAAGTCTAATTCTGGTGTATTGATCCAAACGGCACATTTGGCCGCAACTTAATCCACACTCTTTAATTCTTCAAATAATCAATGTTGATCAATGTTAATATTGCTAAGCACTGCGTAACTTATCTATAAATGTATTGAAGTACATATTGTAAATATTTCCAATTAATCAAAAGTTCTAATCCTTACATTTCCAAAACAAATTCAAGTTCTGCTGTTTTTAAACCAAGCCAACCGATTTTGGTCCACAATTACCAGCACCAGGCGCTAACATAATATTATAGTTTGACTTTCTCAATAGAAGCCGATAGTATCGTACAAGTACAAAGAACTACATCGAGGTTATATTATTTATAGTATATATTGCGCTTGAGGTGTATTTCGTACACACATACGGCTTTGTATTTAACCAAAATCGTAACTGCATATAAACCTTGAGTCCAATTCGAACCAAACTGCGAGACTTATTCTTTTACAATTACAAATTCTTTACATAACTTTATATAATGTCTTGAAAATTGTAAACTTGTTTTTCACTTACGTTAAGTCAGTAGTACTAGTATCGACTTTCACTGGAAGATACTCATTTGATATAGAGTAGCTATTTTAAAGTGGAACAATTGGTGAATTGTCAATTGACACTCAGCTTTGGTGAATTGGTATACACAAAGAGTTTTCATTTCACGAAACACCTTCACACTTCTTGCCATGTTTTTTAAGATAACACTAAATTCTAAACAATACAGGTTTGTTGTCCAAATACCCTTTTGTGCCACTTATAAGCTCAATAAAGAGCCCGAGACATTTTCAGAACTACGTATCTTATTAAAAAAACATAAAAAGTTTATCCGATAGAGCCCAAATTAATTAATAAAAATTACTTCAAATATGACTGATTGATATACATTACAGTTGCAGCCTTATTTATAATACATATTTCGTTACAGTCGTTAAATAGTTGTTTCGTTACACACTGTTTAACGAGTTACGCAACGTTGTTTAAGTTATTTATCAACTAAAGAAGGTTTGTGTAGATATAGGTGGAGAAATCTAAACTAAAAAAAATATAGGTACGTTTTCGTTTCTCGATCTATTCCGTTTTCAACGGTTGACAGAAAAATTTAATTTATTGAACGAAATGGAGACAGATTTCCTAAAACCATTTTACACAATCTTATAAAGTAATTTCTATTCTGACTCTTCTTACTTTATGTAATTTATTTTATTTTAGGAAATTATTATTACAAATTATTTTACAAATTATTTACAATATTTTACAAAGTCCTCTCTTCTTGTTACACAATCTCACCTGTATCTATTATTTAAAAAATCTACTTGATTACGTCTCTTCTTCCTCAATCCACTTCGTGCTTCATACATGTGCCGTAATCACCGTATGCTGTACGACATACATGTAGCATATGCTGCCACGCACAGCCACCCAGCCACGCAGGCCATCGCTGACTGCAAAATGCGCTATCGCTGAGCACCGAAATTTGCTTGCCCTCGGGCAGTTGTCCATGGTGCTACCGTACAACGAAGCATTCATGAGGCCTGTAGCGGATCTTGTAATGTTATTCACCGATTTGTCCCTCAAGAAAACCTTAAAGTATTCTTGATGATGTTCGCAATTCGAGTTGTCGAACTATAGGACCCAGTTTGTGCCGTTTACCAAGGTTTCAATGTTTCAGAGATGTCACTTTACACAGGCTTTAAACACAAATTTTCGTGTTTTTAAACAACGTTGCGTAAAGTAAAAATTTGTTTATAAATACGCTTCTGTGTTTAACAGGTGTTTAAAGTTCCACAGCTTTTAAAATAGGTTTATAAAAAGAGCTGTACACTATGCTATAGTACCATCCGCCATAGTCGGATCGATGTCCTTGTGCCCTTATTTTTTTAGGCAACCAGAATTTATATGTATATGTACATATTGTCACCTAAAATGCAAAATAACGTAACATCACTTTTCATAAGTTTACAGGAGAAACAAAAACGATATAAAATTAAAACTACTTGAGATATTGAAGCAGAATTTTTAAATCTGGATTAACATAAAACTAGATATATGTATATTTTAGATTTTAAAAAAATCTGTTTTTTAAAGTACACGTTATGCTTTAAATTTAAAATTTTGTATACATATTATGTAATGTGATGTAGTGAATCGTAATCAATAAAAAACTCAATTTCGAATTTTTTGATAATTTTCGTCGAGTTTTTTTACTTTGTTTTGCATTTTAAGTGACGATATGTACCAATAAAACAATTTTTTTAATAAGTCCGAAAAACTGCTGAAAGTTTTTGAGTATGTTTGGGTCGCTGAGAATTTTAAGGTCTATATTAGAGAACAAATATATATTCTTTCTTCTCATTCCTTCTCAACGAACGAAGTGTTATTTAGCCACTTTGGTACTTCAGGTGAGCTCTGACGTCACCATAACTAGTATATACTATATATGTTTTTGCGTTTACCTTCTATTAAACTATTGGGTTCTGCCCATTAATAGCAATTTTTTTTTGCTGGTATCCTGATAATGCTCGAGAGGTGAAAAAATTTCGTATAAAACAAACCTGTCATGATAATATACAATTGTACATTGTATATTATCACAGAATGAATAATATACAAAAGACGAATTTCGTACAAAGCAAATTTTCTTCGTGGGTTTCAACGTTGGAACCCAAACCAAGAGAGAGTACAAGCATGAGTAATGACAAGAGAGTATACAAAAGAAAAGTGAGAATGTGGAGCGAGCGAAAGAAGAGTTGTTTTTGTTTTCTATCAATTTTGTTAGCGTGTAGGTAGTTGTGGTTTGGTGGTTTGTCTTTTCTTCGTTTTGTTTGCCAGTAGATAGTAGTAGGTGCGAAGAGGATAGTTAAAAAAAAAGTTAAAAAAAATTAATCATCGGAGAGAAGTTCGAAGACCTAAAAAAATTGTATGATATTTTTAATAAAGCACATGTTGAGTTAAACGAGAAGAGTGACAGTGAATCTGATTCAAGAAAAAGATGATGATGAATATATATCCGCAGAAGATGTATTGCCAACAGAAGCTGTTAAAAGGTTACGGGGAAGACCCAAAATTAACTGCACTTGTGCACGAGGCAGACCGCAGAAACAGCAGAATGTTTTATGTTTAATTTGTGCCGAGAACGTAAAAATACCTGCGACCGTCGACGAGGCGTTATCTAGTGAATATCTAGTGACTGGCGCATTGCCATGCAAGTTGAATATGATGCCCTGCTGATGAATAAAACTTGGGAAATTACAAATCTTCCAAAAGATCAGAAAGTTGTAAAAAATAAGTGGGTTTTTACAGTGTCTGTTAATTGCCATTCACTTTTGCGAGATCTCAAAAATATTAAGATTAACATTGCAGAGCAGATAAAAGTGACAGACAAAAAAACTGTTAAACACATTTTGAGTTTTGAAATAGAAAGAGACGGGGAAACAGGATGCATCTCAGTCAGCCAAAAAAAACAGACTAAGAAACTACGGCAAAACGAATATTGAGGTATTTAAGAGCTACCCAAGATAAAAGTTTAAAATATTATCGCACAGGTAAACCAGTTGAAGGATTTGTTGACGCCGATAGGGGCGGTGACGAAAGTGATAGAAAATCCTACACGGGTTACACATTTAATCTTGCTGGAGCTGTTTTTTCTTTCCAATCGAAAAACCAGACCACTGTTGCCCTCAGTAGCACCGAGGCAAAATACATGGCACTGTCATCCGCAGTCACAGAAGCAATTTACTTGAAGCATTTAATCAAAGAAATAGGAATAAAATGTCCTAAGTAGATCACTATTAATGGAGACAACTTAAGCGCCACGAACCTTGTTAAGAATGCCATGTACCACTGTCGAACAAAGCATATCGACATCTGCTACCATCACATTAGAAACATTTCTAAAAGTGGAGAAATTGACTTGAAAAACTGTAGTACTGGAAAATGGTTGTCGACATTCTTACCAAAAATCTATCCAAGGTTAGTCGTGAGAAATTTATCAAAATTATGGGACTACAGTAAAACTTCAGCTAGTAAGTTTCTTGAGGAGGCGTGTTGAAATGGCAACTCTCATACTAGCTGACATTTTTATACGAGCTTTCATATTCTTCATTGTTCTTTTCTTTTTTCTCTTCCGTTTAATCAGCGCTAGTACTCGTGTTACACGCATTGTATACTTTGTTCGCGCCTTTTATAACTAAAACTTATCTCATTTTATATAATGAATCCTCAATAAATCAAAGTTACAAGAGTTAAAAATAATATATAAGATCTATATTAAAAATAATATATAAGATTTAAATTGCTAATATATATAATTATTAATATATATTGTTAATATATATTAAATTGTTAATATATATTAAATATAATATATTAATTCATTTAAACTGTTCGAGAAAGCAACATCGTCTTTTCTTCAATACTTCTCACTACAGAATTGGTTCAAGTATCAAGTCTAAATTTGGTTCAAGTGCCAAATTTGCAAAGGTTTGAATTTGCAAATTTGCAAAGGACAAACCAGTTCTTGGACAGCACCCTCTAAGAATAAATACATAGTGTGGTCATGCAAAAGCCGGACCGATTTTGCGATTGTATCAAGAAAATGTGAATGGAGTAGATAGAGTGTCCATCTCGTCATCTCTGGTTGAGGCTTTCCTGCGCTTTTAGCTATTCAACACTACGTGAATTCACGACACAGGCTAAAAAACAGATTTAGGCACACATACTCGTAAACCGTTTATGCTTGCTCTCTTGTTGCTTCTCCCTGTTCTTGCTTGCACTCTCGTTCTCACTTCTCATGCTTGCTTGTTCGTTGCTTGATCTTCCCCACAACTATTCCGGCCACAACCAAATGTGAAAAATCATCGAAGGTCGAGATGCATCTTCTGTTTGGAGAATTCAATAAATTGGATGGAGGAATTCCCAGATATTGCGAATGGATATCAAGTACTAGTACTGAGCTGAAATATTTTGACTTGTATTTTCTGAAATATTTTTAAAAACTGAGAAATAAATAAAAATGCAAATCACAGAACTTGAAGCAGCTGTAAGGGATACCCTTTATTTTGTCTCAGACCTCTCCGAACGTCGTTTTTAAAAATGAAAGCCCACCAAAACTTTAACAGTTCGAATATACACAACTGCGAAATACATTTTCTACTTTCGTATGTTCATAGCAAGTAGTAGTATTATTTTAAATGTAAGAGTGTTAACTTTGGCCTGACTGAAGCTCATACCCTACACCCGCATCTGTCGAAGTGAAGATAAAAATTGGGCGAGTGACGCCCACCTTCATTTTACTTATAGATAGTAAATTTTCATGTATTAACTTTTTTACAACACTGCTTTTCTCGATAAAGGCCTCAAGGATTTTTGTTTGTTTGAAAACAGCATTTTGGTTGAAAAAACGTCTTTCACAGCTGACAAATAGAATTTCATCATGACTTTTTAAAGTTAACCAGTACCTCATCTTTAGGTTAAGTTAACGACATTTGAACTGACAGATCTACTTAATGAGACATTGTGAAAACGAAATTTGTTTTGGTTGTGAAATGGTCTTACGATCTGCCCAGAAATTGTTCTTAACGATCTGGCAAAAATTAATTATATAATTTTATAATTATAATAGTTTTATAAAAAAACTACCCCGGGTATATTCACTTTGTTTTTCCGTTTGTAACGCGTTACGCGTTAAAGTAGGCTGACAGGTATAGAATAGTATACCGTCTGTCTGTCCGTCCGTACGTGAAAATTACGATTACAGGAAATCGAATGCTACGACGACGACACCTCCTCGTCATGAAAATTGGTACGAATGTTCTTTGTTATCCTAGGCTGTTTGTTATTGAACCAGTTCCACGCCTACTTTTTAAAGCAAATATGCGTTCATCCGTGCCACCGTTTTAGACTAAAATATAAAATGGGCGTGGTCCGCCCACTGGTATACCATTCCATATAATGAGGTGTTTGTTGGGAAAAGCGGTGTTGTAAATGAGTAGATGGATCAAAATTTACTCCCTGTAAATAAAAAGAAAGTAGGTGTCACCCGCCCACTTTTTATTACCTCAACAGATGCGGGTGTAGGGTATATGAGCTCCGGCCAGGCCGAAGATAACGCTCTTACTTGTTTCATAATTTTAAATTTGATTTTAGCGATCTACCAAAAATTGACTTCACCACAATTAGTTGTTGCTTAATTATGCTAAGCAGGAAAAATATGGGTGATTATAATTACTCATAACTTGGGAAAATTTCAATTACATATAAAATTAATAAAAATAGTATAGTTTCTAATGCAAAGATTAGTTGCTTAAATTACGCTGAGCAGGGAAAATATTGGTGGTTATTAACCACGCATATAAAATTAAATAATATATATTAATATCAGCGTAGGGAAAATGATAAAATTAATAAAAATAATAATTATGTTACTTAGGTTGCGAGGATGGTTTTTATTTAGTTTTGGTCCCGATACGTGGTTCCATAATAAAACTTGCATACTAATGGACAAATTGAGCCTATACTCCATATATAAGTTCTTTGGTAAGAAAGGTTTATAGGTGCTTAACTATATTATGGCATAATAATCAAAGAGGTCATAATACAATATGTATATCTGACAATTCCTAAAAATATTTTGAATTTAATTTTTTGAAGTCAGTCAAATATGGGCAGCTAGTCCATAATAAATATGCACTTGTGCTTAAAAATATTTTATGAATATAAAACAGCTGTCTTTTATGCAGTGGCGGGCACAACTTTGAACATGACGAATTCTTCGTTTGACAGTTGCGAAAATAAACACGCGAATATACATATATGAGTATCGTCTTCGACGGGCTTGTGCTAAATTTAAAGTCGATCGGAGTTTTCGAAATCTTTTTCGTCAAATCTTCATCTTCTAGTTTGGATTGCGGACCCATTATCAACAACTCAAAACTACTCAAAAACCGTTAGCATTATATATTCTTTGATTTTATTTTCTCGGGTTCTTATTTGCAACTGATGAAATTGCCTTGAGAACTTTTTTAGCATTTTCGCTCAATTTTATTCTCAATTGCACTAACACCTTGCGAGATTTTTGCAACTTACCAAGGTTCAGAAATGTGAACACTTTAAAGCACGGGCACAATTTTCATTGCGCTGGGGCAAAGATTTAAAGCCACCGGCACTGTGAAAGGATGGCTGTTCAAGTGCACAATCACATTCGTTGCGTGCTAAGGGAAAATGCCGAATTTTGGAACAGGTAGCCGTGTGCGTGCATTTATATACTGCACTTAGAATTGGGGTAAAATATTGTGCTGGTGAAATGGCGCTTTAAGGACTAAATTTGAAGAAATGTCGGGACAAATTGTGCGTGCTGTCGCGGACGTGCTCTGCAAACAAACTTTTTCATTGAAGTGCACTTCACTGGGTATACTTTCAATAATTTCAGTGATATTTATTTACTAATTGCATTATAAAACTAATATAAATCTATTATAACAAATAAAAGGACTAGAGCTTAATTTGATCTTTTAGATTTTATTTAAATTTTATTTGTACACTTTTTAAATAAATAATTTTAATTTCTTTATTTAGAAAAGAACTTAGGCCCGTTTCCTTCATTCCCAATTAAATTTAACTGCGTATTAAAAAAAAAAACTAGCAAAATTCGTATTCTTCAATCTCAATTATACATACTACATAGATATTAAAAGTCACCGTAAAGTTGTCTTCAATACGCCTTGTGCAAACCTATTTTCTAAAGTAATTAAGCTTTTTATAAATTAAGAAAATTAAATAAAAAAGAATAAATTAAATTTAAATTCAGCTCATTCCTTCTATTTTTTATAATAGAGTTATGAAAGTTTTATATGCAATTCATAAATAAATATCATTAAAATCATGAAAACAATATTAATATACTCCTATACGAATTCTTTCTTATTATTACTTATTTTATTATGTGTTATGTTAGGCATCCCCGAATAATTTCGTGTTTAAGAAATTAATGATGGCAAAGAAATTTTATTTATCTGCAGGAAAAAAAAATTTCCCAAAAAATGTATTCCGGCAATAATTAATTTTTTCATTGCGCACAGTTTATTTTTTAACGCCTAACGGTGGCAACGGTAGAAAATAGTTTCTTTAAACTAGTTATGTGCTAACTCCTTTTACAACTGATTTCTAATAATTAGGCAATTCACAAATGCCCTCATAAGTTATGAGATGCTGAGTTGACTTTTAACGGTGAATAGTTTTTTTATACATTGGTTGCATTCAGAACGGTCAAGCCATGTTGGCTTTTTGCTTAATTTTTGTCTGAGGGGGTAGAAAGGTCAGAAGGGCTGACAAAGCATTCGCCATTTTTTCTAGCCAAAAATTTGTATGCTGCATCTGTTCAGAACTTTCTTCTCTGTCACTCATTTTCAGTGTTTTATTTCCTTCTCGTGTGGCGGCCACGTGGAATTTGGCATAAAGTGTTGTTGTTGTTTAAATGTTGTTGTTTTTCAGCAAAGACTCAGCAAACGTATTCAGAGCACATGATTTATTCTGAAAAAGAAAAAGCCAACACAGCTTGACCGCTCTGAATGCAACCATTGTGTTTCGCAAGAACAGCTGTTTAGCAATTAGTATTTGATACGATAAATTTGTAGATTAAAATCAAAGTTAAAGGTTGCATTCAGAACGGTCAAGCCGTGTTGGCTTTTTGCTGGTTTTTTTTTCTGAGGGGGTAGAAAGGTAAGAAGGGCTGACAAAGCAGTCGCCATTTTTTCTAGCCAAAAATTTGTATGCTGAATCTGCTCAGCTCATTCCTTCTCTGTCACTCATTTTCAGTGTTTTGTTTACTTCTCGTGTGGCGGCAACGTGGAATTTGGCAATAAAGTGTTGTTGTTGTTTATCAGCAAAGACTCAGCAAACGCATTCAGAGCACATGATTTACGCTGACAAGAACCAGCCAACACAGCTTGACCGTTCTGAATGCAACCAAAATGACAATTCATATTTTTTGTTTTCATTTTTTCAAACCTGCTCGCTTTCCAAACTCATTTAAATTTGGTTTATTTGTTTGATTTGATTCGAAAAATTTTTTGAGAACTTTGAATTTTTTACTGACTTTGACAGTTTAATTATGATTTTTGGAATATGTATGTACATACCTCTGAGATCATTCTAGGCTGATTCATCGCAAGCAATTCGTCGTAAGACAAATTCATCGCAAAAAAATTAATCGCGAGCCGAAGCAGAAAAATTTATTTTGAAAATCGTGTAATGTTGCAATGAATAACGTTTCAGATGGCAATAACACAAAACTTTATTGTTAAATTGTATCCAATATCTAATTGTTGCAATTATATCCCAAATAATTTGAGAAAATTGTTGAAGAAACTGCAAAAATGAGTTTTTAATATTTTTTAAAATTTGTGGCTAACTTGATAATTTCATAATTTTCGGTGGAAAATTATCAAACATTTCTTAAAATTTCCTTGTGATTAGTTGCTGATACGATGAATTGCTGTTGCGATGAATTGCTGTTGCGATGAATTGATGTTGCGATGAATTGTTCTTGCCATGAATTGTTGTTGCGATAAATTGCTGCGCGATGAATTGCTTTGCGAGGAATTTGTCTTGCGATGAATTACTTGCGATGAATTGCTCGCGATGAATTGCTTGCGATGAATTAGCCGAGTAACCTCTGAGATACAGAAGAATCCGTAAAAAATAACTACAAATTTTGTTATGACTCTCATAACTTATAAGGGTAAGAGTGAATTGCCTAAATATACATATATGTTTTAATGCATGCTTTTCACTTGAATGTATAATACGTCTCAAATATCTAATTATTGTATGATAGGTTCATGTAAATGTTTATGGCTACTTCAGCGTATTAAAAATATATCCGTATTTAACAGCTCCTCAATAATTTCAATATCAACAATGTTTTACAAACTCTCTATAGTTCTACTTTCTGCTAAAAATGTAACATTGTCATTTTTCAATGTGCTCATTGAATTCAAAATCACCCTCGCTCACGGTGACACGTTTTTGTACCCTCAGTCTTTTATTTATTTCTCCATGCAGAAAACGTTTCAACTTTTCATGACTAAGAAAACAAAGAATTAAGACAAGTTAACACAGTTATGAGAGTTAAGAGAGCGTATTACAAATATATGTAAGTTATGTTGGGCAATCAATTTCACAATGTTTTCCTTGATTAATGAAAGTTCTTCTTTTGTATGTGTGCAATTGTCTTAAATAGATTATTCATATTTCATGCCATTCGCATTTCTCTGTGTATTGCTCATATCTCATTTATCAGATACTAGCGACCTACTATTCGCTTAAAATTCAATATAATTGTATCCTTTGCTAACACCATTTTTCCTGTTTAACTCTTTACTTGTTTTTTACAACTTGTACTGTACTGTAATGTACTTAATTTTTTGCTTCCTCCGAATAAAAAAATTGTTCACTGGGTACCATTAAGTATTGAAAATTGATTACTTAAGTTTATATTATTTACAAAAATCTAAATGTAATTTAAATTGCAAAAACCAATTTTGCTGACTTATATAATTGCATTAGGTTTTACCAAAGAACATATAATATACATAAGGCGCATCTCATATAAGATACACTTTTGCCTACGGGTTCCAATATCAGGACCCAAACTTTACACCTTTATTCACAAGCTCACCGAGTCACTGGTCGTCGTCTCTGAAAACTTACTTTTTGGCAGAATTCGTATTCACAAGCTGACTTGTTCTAAAAGTGACTTTTGTTATTTCACGCTCACCTCAGTTTCAATGTGCTAAGAGGTTTGTGTACTAGATAAAATTTTCAGTGCTAACATACACGAATTGCAGTGGCACGGCTAGCCGACTTTGAAGTGACTAAAAGCTTTTCACAAGTACGACAGCAGACGTCAAAACGTCTATTTTAAGACGAAAGCAATGTAGGTGTCGTCTCGTGCTAAAAGGACGGCGTCGTGCTTGTTAATAGCAAAATACGGCTGTTTTTGACGACGACGACGGGTAAAAGTGACCTTGAATATTCATGTTAAGTTCTATGGCGGCTCTCTCGCACAATTCCTATCGCTACCCATGCTTACAATTTATATGACGAATCTCTCGCACATGGCGACCCTTTCTCACTATTCTCCTCTGTGTTTATACCAGAATTATAGGACAGAGATGAACCATTGGGATTGGTTTATAGCAGTGCTAGCCAAGACGCAAATTATTATATTTTGCGCTTGTGTAAAGCGCCGAGAGAGTTTGTTACGCGAAGAAATTCTCTTGCTGCGTTACACTGAAAAGATAACATATCAGACCAGACTGTGCGTCAGGTAAAAATTAAAAGAAAAACAATATATATAAAGATATACATATATACATTAAACTTTATAGCCAATCATGCAGCAATATGTGTATTAGAGGACTGCATGTCAGGGGTTGTCAAAAATGCTTTCAAATTATTTTCATTTTTATTGCTTTCAAATTAAGCGGTGACTTTTGGAAGCGTTGCTGAAAACATTGTCACATATGCTTCCGATAGTCACGGCTTGATTCGAAATCAAATGGCAGCACTGCATCAAAGCAAAAATGTTGCTGGTTCAGTTTCGAATCTTTCGAGACACCCTCTAATATGTATGCACGCAGGCACATACTCCTTTAAAAATTACGATTCTCTCTCACAGTCTACAAAACAAAATTCATATGACGTCCCAAACTAAGCCGTTAGTATTGAAACAGACCCTAACTGGCATCAGCGTCTTGTACCGCTGGCGACTACTACCGATGGGAAATTATTTTTTTTCTTGTCCCATAACAGCAATGTAATTTTTGACATTTGTTAGCGTAGAATCCCTACGCCGCCTTGGTTCTGTTTACAGCATTACCATTTCTGTGGCGACTATCTCGCACAATTCATATAACTACCCATGGTTATGGCTCCGGCCCATAGAGTCCGTCAGAGTTCGGCTTTGACCTTATTCAATTTACTGTACTAAAATGTAAACAAACTGTTGTCAAATGGGCTGACGCAGTCGAAAAGTTCAGCAACTTTCGACTTTGACGGATGCGTTACTTATGGGCCGATGTTCGTAAGAAAGCATACTTTGAAGATCGATTTGACAGTTCAGAACTTCAAAGTCGCAGTCTGACGGACTCTATGGGTCGGAGCCATTACACTTTTAAACGCAAGCACTCACACAATGGTGACCCCGTCTTGTGTCATACTATACCTTGCCTTGTGTTTATACAATATAAGTATAAGGGATAATGCTCTACAGATACGCATTTTCTTGGTGCAATCACAAAATCTGTAGGAAAACTGAAACAGCGATTTTTGCATGGACACCTTTAGTATTTATTCTTAGAGGGAACAATTTCTTCGAGGGAAAAAATCTTCGAAAATCTCTCCGATTAATAATTTTTTTTTTAACTTTTTCTAACTTTTTACCTTGAAGGTATTTAAAAAAAACATAACCTTGAAACTAGTGTCGTTTGTATCTCAGGGGGGACTTTTAGATTCGTTGCACCTACATCTAATTCCTTACCAGAACTTGAATTTTCATTATTTGCCCTAAAAAGAAAGAAGCCAAAAGAACTTGCTTTGGGGCAGACTCAACACATGCACTCATATGAATAGATGTGCGCTTGGCATTAGGATTTCTCTCTCCTACTTTTTGGTTTTCTCTTATGCATGCTTCCATCTTGTATCCTGTAGCTCTCGCGCAAACTGACTGAGTTTAGTGCTAAGATGCGCATTCTGTATATTGTATATTCTTTGGTTTTACTTAATACTTCCAAAACTGTTTCTTTAAAAATTTATAACATTTTTCAGATTTAAAAATTTAATTGCGTATTGCATTGGCGTGAGAAAGATTTGAGATCACATGTTTTTGTAATTTGGTGTATGTTCAAAATTGCTAAAACCAAAGCATTTTCTTTTCTTATGAAATATTTATAACTGGTGTTGAAACTACATTTATAAAATCACAATTTGCCAAATGTTTTTATATGAATATTAGTATTAGGTTTATTTTATACAAAAATATAGTATATTTATATGACATACAAAAAATTGTAATTTTAATACTGGGGCAAACCATGTTTAGATTTGCTTCTTATACATTTAATTATAAGTAAGTTAGCTGACTACTTTTTGTAAGAATCAATATAGAAAAAAGTTTATTACATTATCCGATGCGAGATTTGATTTGATTTTTTAGCTTACTTCTTAATTTAATGTAAATTTTTGTTAAATGCATCATCACACTACATATTGAGGTTTTTTCATAGACATGGGCTTTTATTGAAAAACACAGCACTTTTATTGAGATGAAGTTAAATGCATATTTTAGTGAAAATTTACTGTATATTATTAAAAATACTCTGGTCGTTTTTAGTTTTTTAAATAAATTTTATAGATTTAATTGAAAGGTCTTACTCAATATGATAATGGAAGTGCAAACTCACCGAAGAATTCGAAAAGAGAAGTGTGTAAAAGTAATGAATAGTATTATATAAATTACTTTCGAAGCATGTAAATATAAGAACATAGGGTTTTTCTGTTTAATTTAAGACCTAACTTACAAAAACATTTTGTTTGCTCATATTATATATATGTACGTATTTAACATTTATCACCAGATGGGCTGTTCAAAGTTTTATCAGAAATTTATAAAGACTTCTTTAATGTTATTGAATATAAGGTTCGAATTATATAAGGTTTAAGTTTAGGGTTCGTAATTGCAAACCTAATTTTTTTATAAAAAATATTTAGTTTATTCGTATTTATGTAAATAATAAAGAAGTTCCTCCACGAATATTTGCATACAGTTGATGAGGCGCATTTTTTATGGCAGCGGTAGATGAAGCCCTGCTAAAGTTGCTGCTGCGTAAGCTTTGGCATATTCCACGACTCTGCTCAAAATTAGCGGCAGCTAATAGATAATTTCTTTCTCAGTAGAGTTCTTAAAATCACTTGTTTGCGATACGTCTGAGCTGAACTCCAAATAACGCCATGGTTGGCGTCCGATTCTCACCACCAATCTGAGTTCGCAAGCTTGCAAGCTCGCAGACAAGATCTCTGGTCTTGCCCCAAAGATTATTAATTTTTAAATTATTAGAAATCGTAGGCGTCATTGGCCTAATGTCTAGATTTGTTCTTAGAGGAGATGTTTCCGAATTGTAGTGGCAATGTCGTTTTTGATCAAATGACGAACGTCGTGACGGGGTTTTGTCAGTATTAAAACATCCTTTGGATTCAAGAATTTCGTCATTAGAGCCAAACAAATTTGTAGGGAAAGTATCTGTTTTGTCGAAAGAGTCTATACCGTAAGACAAGTGTGAAAACTGTGACGATGTCTTAGTAGAATAAGTTGGTGAACAACTTTCATTATTCCTTCGTACTGAATTATAGTTTTCTTTAAGATTGTAGGATGAGGCCTGCGTAGTAGACAATGAAGAATCTCTACTATCGTTGCAACAATTCTGATCCTGTCGCATGGTAAATGAAGCGATTATTGGACTCAATGAAGGGTGCGGGCTAGTTGTTGTGTGAGATAAGCAACCGCTGGAGGAATTATGGTTATCACTTGTACTCCAGAGCGTAGTATTAGTTTTAAAATTCAGCCCATCACAAGTAAAGTTTTTGTTGTACGTGCTGTTTTGTTGTTTTGCTGTTTGTCTGAATGCGTTTCGCAATATTTTTGTTGACGTATGGTTATTATTTATTAATAATGTGCTAAAATTGCGTTTGTTATCTACCAAAACAACATTTGAATCTCTTTCAAACACCCCTACTTGTATTTGTTGACCTGCTTGAATTGAGTTAAATTTATTTGCACCAAAGTTATACAAAGCATTTCGGGATCTCCCATTATTACATTGAGTACTAAATTTTGGGAGTGTGTCCGAAACTGCGGTTATTTTCCTTACTACAATTGGCTGCTCTTTTGAGGTGATGGCTGTTGTGGCAGTCGTTGGGAAACTAGCTAAAGACAAATGAGCTATGCTAGCTGCATCAATCATCAGAGTAGGTGCTGAAGATGCTGGGCGCTCCATTAGCCTTACCTGATCAATGTCATCTTGTTCTAAATGGTGTTTGTCAGCATATGGATGTGAACCAACAAGGTCCAAATTGATTTGTTGTAAAAAAGGGGCTGAGTAATCAACTTCCATGTTGCACAATACGACTCTCTTCTTCGGTTTATTTAATACATCAGTTTTCGCTGAAATGTCACAAACTGCACTCGATGTTATGGATAAAGGTGCCGCGATCGCTTCTGGATTTATTCCTGTCGTTATTTCCGAAGGCTTCGCCGCAACTTCGTGTTATGCACTAAACTGATTGCACGAAACTGCGCTCCGGGTGTAACAATAATTTAATGGCTTGACAAAATGTGCGTCTTGCGTGGTACAGTAAGGACAAGTGATGCAGTGAGAGTAATCGCTATAGAAGTTGAGGCGTTGTTGTGGATGCAAAAGTAGCTTAAAGCAATGATTACACTGTGGAGAAAGAAAAACGTTGTTTACTAAATACGCGCAGTATATGAGAACAATGAAATGCTTACCTTAAGCCGCTCAGCGCAGCATGGCATAGCAGCGAAAATATCATAAGCATACATTGTGCCAAGTACTAGACTAGAGCCGTCCCAATTTTCACCACAAAATCTATTAAGAAAAAGATGAGATAAACAGATTTGACTGACTCTCATTTCAAAACTCTTGTAAGTGTATTTACACAAGGTTTTTGGGTAGGTTTTCGCTGTAAATAACACAATAAATAATTTAACAAATTGAAAATTTCATACATTATTTGAAAAATATTATCTAAATCTATAGCTAATTTCTATAGCTCAATCGAAAAAGTGTTCTATTTTCACGACGTTGATTCGATTCGATTAGACATTTTCGATGGTTAAAAGTTTATTGTTTCTGTACCAAGAAATCCTGTCTCTTTAATTATAATTAGAATAAGTGAAGAGTCTGAGATAGTCAACCTGAGATAGTATACCCTGAGATAGTCAATTGTCTAAAGTTCGGCAACGGAGGTGAACTTTTCGGGGGGTCACGAGATCCCTCTACCATTGACACTGGAGCCGCTGAACATACCCCGGCTGGAAACAAAAACTCGTTACATTTTGGAAATTGCATAAAGTAAAGAGAGTAAAGCTCTCAAACTTAGCCATTAAAAAAAAAGAAAACCAAACTTCTGTTTTTAAACGTTTCTGAAAAAATCCAAAAACAGGTAGTCATAAATTGTACTGCGCATGGGTAAGGCCTAATATTTCAGGATATTTTAAAAAAATCCACTACTAATCCTCAAATGTGTGGTTGTAGTGCGCAATAATGTGATCGTGGGCAGCAACAAAATTTTTTTTAAAGTCGGGTAGCTCTTAGAGTTGTTTGTAAATATTTTTTTATAACTTTTTTCTGAGCAGCCGGGGTAGCCCCTATAAGTACACGACGGATATCTATTATTTACCGGGCGAATCAATTGACTTGTAAATATAAATTAAATTGATTTTAATTTGTCGACAACATTGTTATTTTAAAATGTAATGGCCAAATGCCAGTGTTGCTGTTGGAATTCTCCGAAATTCGTTCTTAGTACACCTTTACAGAGTAATACCAATCAGCGAGGAAAATTTTAGCTTCCTAGGGCTTTCAAATTAAGGCTATTTTTAAGCTTGTCACGACCACTTAGATGTGTAGTATTCCCAAAATCTCTTCTGCTACGATCCTTCCCTAGATCATAAGGAACATATAGGGAAAAAGTTATTAAAATCCGTTATGGATTTTCCAAAATCCAAAATGGAGTTTGCAGGTCCATTGCGAACATACCCACAACCATTTTTTTTTTTATATACATACTAGATGTACCCGTCCCCGCGTTGCTGTGGCTCATTCTGGTTAAATGGTTAGAAAGTGTGTTGCTTCTGACCACAAATAAAATATTCCTCATACAAACGTTGCAACCCGTTTTCACCCGTTCAGGGGTTGGATTTTGAAAAATTGCCGAAATATGTTTTGATTAATTATACGAAAGAGTATTAAGACCAAGTTTCAAGCAAATCTGACCACAAATAAAATATTCCTCATACAAACTTTGCAACCCCTTCTTACCGCCTTAGGGATCGAATTTCGATATACGAGTATCCGTTCTTAGTGCTTGTATACATCATAAAAGAAACGTCTTTGCAAAATTTCAGCTTTCTAGGTCCAAGCGTTTAGCCTGGGCTTTGATGAGTCAGTCAGGACTTTCATTTTTATATATAGAGATATAGAAGAAGTGAAGATGGATTGGATTGATGTAAATTATAAGTATGTATTAAGTTTTATGAATTAATAAATAAGTAGGTATCTGTTTGTCTGTAACCTTTACTTTAAACCTAACATGTTGTTTTATTATTGTTGAAAAAAAAAATTTGAAATAAAATATTAAAATACATATACGAATCTTTAGTGAATTCGAGAACTAACTAGTTCTTGCATCCCCTCGTCGAGAAGAAAGACCTTCATCTCATCTACCCTCGCCTTCGTGTTGGGCAAATAATGCAAAATTACAGATTCATCTTGAATTTTCGTATTGGAAAACGTGTATAAATAGGCCCATATAAATGAAAACCTCTCGTTTTAAACCTTACATTTAAAATGGCTTATAAAAAATTTAACTTAGTTAAAAACTTACCTGCAGTTTATTACACGATTCGGGGCGGAACTGTCAAGACAACCCATACAAACGCAAGTCAAGAATAAAATGCGGCCTTCATATTTGACCTTAAAATTGAAAAACAATTTTTTTATAAGATGCTCTTTAAAAAGTTAAGGTATTTAGACAAAAAATTTTTTTTTAGTTTCCGTGCTTCTTGATAACCAGCAAACCAAACGTTTTGAACTAAATTTATGAGTTCGCATATGAAAATTAGTTTATTTTCATAAGCAACATATTCGGTAAAGCGACAACAAATTTTTTAACAGTTTCTAGGTAATTTATGGGTTTAGAATCCAAAGCAACTCTCAGATTTGAGATTTGGTCTATCAGCTCTAGTTTTTGAGGTAGGCTATATTAAGTAATTTTAGTAATAACTTAACCTTTTTTTTAACCCATATTTCAAGTTTTAATATTGGTATTTTCGACAAAGACCAATCAATGAATAAAAAATCAATGAATAGGGATTGAGGTATCTAATACATAAAGTAGATAAATATATATTCATGGTTTAACACTTTAAAAAAGTATAAGGTGGTTTTTTATATTATTGAGCTTAGTAGGACGGTTTTGATTTGGTGCCGGATAGTTTTAAACTGTTTCTGGGTAATTTATGGGTGTAAAATCCACATACATATGTAATTTTTTCGGCTCATGCATATTTTAAGTTTTAGTATTGGTATTTTTGACGAACGCTTACAAATTAAAGAATAAGAAATAAGGTAGGTAATGTATATATTAGACATGTATATACTCATGTCTTATCACTTAAAAATTTTCTTTTATACGATTTTCTAGTATTGAGGACGGTATCGTTTTTAAATGCCTATATCTGAAAAACTAGAGCTGGCTCGAAAAAAATGTTGGTATTTTTTTAATCAGCATGCCAAATACATCTACGATCAGTTTCTAATTTGTCGGTAATATTTGGTTTCTTCTTTGTTTTTTGTCGAAATGTTTAGAAGGCTACAAGTGCATGTGCAATAGATGTGAAACAATTAAAAAAAGATTGTGTCAGTAATCTTTTCCCAAGTACCTACACTTTAAAATTTATTGTGAATATTGAAATTACAATATTATTACCAAATGTGCTCAAAGTGTCTACATTAGTTTGCTGGGGAGGATGTATAGGAGGATGTTGATATGTATGTACATACATACATATATGTAGTTATATAGGATCTGTTCATACCAACATATTTTCATACCGTCATATTTTTTCTTTTCATATTTTTATACCCTACACCCGAAGGGATGAGGGTATATTCACTTTGTTCTTCCGTTTGTAACGCATTAAAGGAGGCGTGGCAGGTATAGAAAAGTATATATATATTGTATATTTCATGGCTCAGAATCACCTCCTGATTCGATTTAGCCATGTCCGTCCGTCTGTCTGTCTGTCTGTCTGGGAGAACGAATAAAGCTATCGCCATGAAATTTGGCACGAATATACTTTGTCATCATAGGCTGTTTGGTATTGAAAATGGTAAGGAATAGGAGCTTGCAGTTCCTACCAGTAATTATCAAAGGTCAGACCAATGCACTATAGGGGCTAATTGCAAAAATCGCCTCAAATATCTGTAACCTTTTTATTTATTTACGTAAGTTATTGAAACTTTTTTTCTTCTCAAAGAACTTCGCAAAATTAAATCATCTCTGAGTGAGAAAATGCAATGTGCAATTTAAGAGCGTGTTAAGAAGAGAAGAACTATATATTGTATTGGTTGCTGGATATGCTGCAACTGACATCAGAAATTAGACTGCCAGAGTCGACTATTTTGGGGGCGCCCTCAGTAAAGGTGTTGACCGGCGTGAACGCCACTGGTGAGACTTAGTATGCCTGGATTTAACCTGGCGCACTAGATAATCCTTTCGCCTTGCGATCAAGCTGGCAAAGAGTTGTGAATAAAAAAAAGCCTAGATGTTTCCTGGTTTTCAGAAAGACTTTGTCTTTATTTTGGAAAATATCGGGTTTTTATATCCTCGAGAATTCCTTCATATTCATTAGAGTAAATGTATAAGCATTTTCATTTATGATATATTCTTACTTTTCTAACTTAACACTTTCTTAAGAAAATAATAATTACACTCAATATTTTCAAATTTGCTTATGATTAAAATTGAGTGCATATCGAGCGTTTGTCCAATTACAGTCTTGACATTGACTTTGGGCGTAACGCTTACGCTAGCTGAAAATGCAGTCGCAGCGCAGTTGCTACGATAAACAAGACATCGGTCATGAGGTATTTGGACTTACAAATGCATGTTCAGCAATTCGCACTTTGTAGTTTTAAATAAGTGGAGTGGAGCATTGTGGAATATCAGGATACGAGGTCTGTTCAAAAAGTATCGTGAATTTTGAAATGGAAGACGAGCCAAACACGTCCAGGCAAAATAGCTGTCAAAAATTAACTGAACATTCAAAGTGGTCAAACTTGTCAGCATAAGCGAGGGACATTAGTACCTACATACATAAAGCCACAAAAAAATTGAAAATCGAATATACGTAATCCGCGGGAATTCAATAATTCGCGATACTTTTTGAACAGACCTTGTATGTATGTACATACATATGTATATTCTGGCTCAGAATCACCTCCCTAGTCGATTTAGCCATGTCCGTCCGGCTGTCTGTCTGTGAAAATCACGATTACGGGAGAACGAATAGAGCTTTTGCCATGAAATTTGGACCGAATATTCTTTGTCATCATAGGCTGTTTGGTATTGAAAATGAAAATCGGCTTCTTTTTATAGCAAATATACATGTTTCCGTGCTTATAGCTCAATTTCTTAGCTTATGGAATTTCTTAGCTAAAATTTTATTCCCAAATCCACCGTCTTAGACTTAAATATACTCCAAAAAATGGGCGTAGTCCGCCCACTGGGGACAAAAACTGTGATTACAGGAAAACGAGTCAAATCATCATGAAATTCAGCAGGAATATTCTCTTTCATTTAGAGCTCTCTGATGTCGAAAATGGAGAATCGGACTACTACCACGCCTACTTTTTAGGGACATGCATATTAATGCATCCAATTTGAGAGCTGAATTTCTCAGCTTTTAGTCCGGATCTGATGCGGAAATTTCAGTGCCGCGTTTATCGTTTTAGTGAGAGTTATCTCACCAAAAATTGGCGTTACATGGTATATCCACTGGTATACCCTACTATATAATGAAATGTTTGTTGAGAAAATTAGTTAATTGTTGTAAATGAGTTAACAGATTAAAATTTACTATCTGTAAGTGACATGAAAGTGGGCGTCACCCGCCCACTACATATTCGAAAAAAGTTGGGAGTTAAGTCACATAATCACGATAAGTCACATGACGATCCTGCAATATCAGTTCACATGCACCATCAATGTTTTCTGGAACAACGGCCGATTTTGGACGACCTTTATGAAATTCGTCAGTGAGCGAGCGACAGCGACAATTGAATTCGGTGTACCACCGATATAGAATGGTTTTTGATAGTGCTTCATCGCCAAAAGTCGAATTAAGTTCATAGATTGACTGTTGCTGAGACAATCGACGTCGAAAATTTTAAAAAATTATCGCACGGAAATGTTCACGAGTTAACTTTATCGAGTCACTGTAAACAACACAAATAGCGGCTGTACGTCAAAACGTTCGGAGTACGAATTTTGATCAAAAACTTTATGACAGAGACGTCGGTTTTTAGATGGCAGCACTAGGATCGCTCATCCCCGAAATATAAAAGAAACCGTCGTATGAACTTCGACTAAAATGTTTCATCTTTATTTTTGATTGCCAGTCGCTACACTCAGAGGTTTTTGGAAATTTTTAAAACGGACTACCAGAAGACTTGACTCAGCTTTTAGGTTACGTACGTTACCCGAAATGTCCTAGGGCATATTAAGATCCGCATCTTTAAACTTTATACGTGCTAAACGTTTGGGTTAAAATTTCTTCTTTGGCGCTGAGGATTTCAGCTTTGACAGATTTTATTCTGAAATTTTTTTCTGAGAATATAAGCTTGTTTAAATAAAAATTGTACCAATACCTCCTCCTCAATACCACATATTTATATTAGCAATCTGTTTTGTCAGTGCCATTTAAACTTCTTTCCGTTTTTGCTATTCTTTCTGCTGTCGAAATTATTCATTGTTTATTTACTTATTTTTTACTTATTATCAAGTATTGTATTTTTTATAGATTCTGAAAGATGTAAACAAATATTCCAGTGAAAAGTTTGAATGGAATTTTTTCACTTATAGTTACAAACTCACTTTATTTCCCGAAGTGAGAAACGATGTAATTTTTAATTTCACAGTTTCGCACTGTGAGAAGTTCTCGCTAAGTTACAAAACATGGGCACTGGTTCAGTTCATCCTCTCAACCTCTAGCTGAGAGTTGACAACTTTGCACGGAAAATAAAAACAATTTTACAGTTTTATTAAACAAATAATTGTAATTAGGCAATGTGCTCTAGAGAAATACATATATTAAAAGAAATAAACTTACCTCTATACAATTTGGCGAATGCTGTTTTGGGCTAAGGAAAAATGATCCGTCCACTAGTGGATAACGATCAAAAACCAACATTGGAACCTCGCATAAAATACAAGTAACGCGATTCATTTGCGACTGTGCAAGGGAAGACAGTATAAAGAGGCGTGTTTCATCATTGCCATGATTCCCTTCGTCTTCGATCTAAAATAATTATTATGCAATTATACATATATTATTATCAATGTTATTTAAATTAATTTAAATATCCTAAGAAAATTTAATCATCAGTGGTTATTTTAATTTTAAAACAAGTAAGAGCTCGATTAACTTATCTATAATATCGCTTTTCCTACCAAAAACCTCATTATATGGTTTGGTACACCAGTAGGCGAACAACACCCATTTTTGGGAGAATATTTTATTCTAAGATGGTGAACTCAGAAAAAAAATGTTCAGAATTTTTCAGAAATAGTCGTACCCAGATTCAAAGAACTTTTTCATACATGTAAGTAAGACTCATTCATAAAATAATAATAATAATAAAATAATAATAAAAATAATAATAATAAAATAATAATAATAATAATAAAATAATTAAAAAAAATAATAATAAAATAATAATAATAATTTTGTATTAAAAAAATTATTGGCTTAAAAACAAAAATTGTAAAATTTTTTTAAAAAGCCGAATAAAATTTTCAACAAATATTGTAGATGCCATTATTGAAATCTTAAATTTTAATGAAGAAATAAATGCAACAAAATAAATAAGTGTAATTTTGCAACGAATTCCGACCGAAAAAGCAGAGTACTATCGCACCGGAAAGAGCCAAACTTTATTTAAAATTTTCCAATAGTAAAACTATCTTAAATAAAATTTTAAAAAGATACCTATACTTTTACTTATACTTTATTTTGTTTAATTTACTTATACTACATTACTTATACTACAACATCAAATTGGGACTAAACAATTTCAAATTGGAAATAAACAATTTCAAATAGAGAATTAACAATTTCAAATTGGAAATAAACAATTTCAAATTGGAAATAAACAATTTCAAATTGGGAATAAATAAAAAGAAGTAATAAATTACAACTATCAGTAAGATTAAAGTATTATTTTTATTAAATGCATCTACATATATGCGGAGAGAATAAATGAAAACTCACACAAACAACATTAAAACATTTAAAAACGAACATCCATCATATTTAACGCGTGTTGAAATAATATGTTAATATCTTAAAAAAACGAATATTTTAAAATCCCGGGATCCCGGGATTAGGTGAATGCAATCCCGAAATCCTGGGATTGAAAATATAGCGCGGGATTGCCAACCCTAGTATGGACGTTTGTTAAATGTTTTTATAAAATGAATTGTAGTATCTGGCTTGTAGTACGAGTTTAGTAGTATCTATCCCTACTTAAGTTTTGAGATAGACAAATAAAAAACAAATATTTATAACCGAAAATGGCTTTATTGTTTTTCAAAATATTCTCCATTAAGATCAATATACTTTTGCATGCGTTGGAACCAATTTCGCACTTTTTCCACTTCGATTGAGGTACCTCCAAAACTGAAGATGGCACATCGCCGAAACCGGTTTGTCTCCAAACCAAAATTGACAAGGGATGACGGAAATTCGTTCCAACACTCACCTCCAAAACATGTGATTTGAACGCATCAACCACTTCTTCAGGAGGCGTCTTCAGAAACGTTGACCTCGCAATTTATTTTTGATCTGAGGGAATAAGAAGAAATCATTGGGTGTCAAATCAGGACTGTAGGGAGGATGACCTATTAATTCGATGTTTTAAATGATCAAAAACGTTTATGTGTGAGGTGATGTGCGAGAGCTTGCATTGTCATGGTAAAGTATGATTCCACAACGTCTTCTGCGATTGGTTTCCCTGACTTTTCCGAACACTTCTGGCAAACAAATGTTTGTGTACCATTCAGAATAGACCGTTCTACGTTGCTCTAATGGAACGGTGGCGACATGTCCAGTTATTCTGAAAAACAGGCGACCATTTGATTCAAAGTGCTTCCTTCGCGAAAAACTTTTGTTGGATTTGCCTCGTCTTCAAAGATCCATACAGTAAATTTTTGTTTACTTTCGGGTTCATATGCATAGATCCATGATTCGTCGCTCATGACGATCTTATAGTCTTTCAAAGTGCCGCCATCGTATTTTTTTAGCATTTCTTTTGACCAGTCGACGCGAGCTTTTTTTTGAATGATTGTCAAATTATGCGGAATCCAACGCGAACAAATCTTTCTGACGACCAAATGTTAATGTAATATAGAATGTATGCAAGTGGAACTAATGCCCAAGTATGCCTCAATCCCACGGTATGTCACATGACGATCTTGGAATATCAGTTCACGCACAGCATCGAAGTTTTTGTGGCACAACAACCGATATTGGACGACCTTCACGAAATTCGTACTGTAGCAAAGTGCGACTACAATTTATTTCGGAAAACCAGCGAAACATGGTGGCTCGAGATGGTGCTTCATCACTAAAAGTGGAAGCGAGTTCACCGGCACACTGCCGGTTTCATCCACGTCGAAAGTCATAGAAAATCTTCGCACGATAATGTACACGTTTTAATTCTATTTTTTGACCAAGATGAATGTTCCAAGTATCTGTACACAACATAAATAGCCCTCGTATGACAACACGTTGTGAGCACGTTCACCATTAAAAATGTTAAACTTTACGATAACAATATCAAATTTGACATATTCGTTAGTGTTGCCATATCTCAAAACTTAAGTAGCAACCCTGGTATCAATAATGTAAAATTCTGAAAAATAAAACAAGTAAGAGCGTTAACTTTGGCCTGGCCTAAGCTCATATACCCTACACCCGGATCTGTCAATGTAAGGATATAAAGTGGGCAGGTGACACTTTCACATCACCTAAAGATAGTAAATTTTGATCTATTAACTCATTTACGTCAACGCTTTTCTCAACAAACACTTATATAGTAGGGTAAGTGCTATGCATATGAAGCACCAGTGGGCGTATCACGCCAATTTTTTGTGCGATGACTGCAAGCTAAGAAATTCAGCTCTCAAATTGGATGCATTAATATTTACCTAAAAAGTAGGCGTGGCAGTAAACGGGTTTTTCGACATCAGAGAGCTCTGATGGAACAGAGCTCTGGAAATAAATTTTTCAATAGATACTATTTGGATAAAAACTGTTTTTCTTAACGATTACAAACGTTCGTAAATCTTTGAATACGGTGATGGCCGGCCCTGCCCATGTTCTGAAAAATTTGGCAACAACCAAACGGATTGGAATCTTCTCACCTAACTTGGTGACCTTGGTGAGAAGATTGATTTCGTCATAAAGCTGTTTCCAGTAAAAATACTGAGCCTGTAAGATATTCTTAGAAACGTTTCTCGTCTTAAACGTCAAATGTTCAGTGCACTTGACGCCTCACGGCTTCAAATTCAGCGAGTTTTTTAAATTCTGTACAAACAGACGGGCGGACAGTGGGTAGCAATGGAAACTCATTTTAACAGTACAAACAGAAATATTTTGTAATATTAACAGTACAAAACATTTATTAAGCAATTTTCAAGGAGAACTGGAAATTTTGGGTTCAAATATCCTCCACGGCACCTTTTGCAGGCCTCAATCCTTTTGAGGTAATTTTCGATGAATTTTTGACACAAGTCGGGCAATAATTCGGCCATGACTTAACGTACACCATTCTTTAAATGCTCCAAAGTTGAGGGATTCGCATAAACACGCTCTTTCGTGTAGCCCAACAAGAAGAAATCCAAAGCCTTCAGATCGCACAATCTTGGTGGCCAATTAACAAGGCTAAATCGCGAAATAACGTGTTCTGGAAATTTCTCCCACAGAAAAGCCAAAACCGGCCGTGTTGTGTGGGTTGTGGCGCCATCCTGCTGGAACCACATATCGTCCAGACCCATACCTTCAAGTGCAGGCCACAAGAAGTCCTTTATCATTGCGCTATAATTGACTGGTAATTGACGGTAGCGGCCACACTTTCGCGTTTTTTAAAAGAATACGAGCCAATGGCACCTCCGGTCCACAGCGTGCACCAAACAGTCATTTTTCGCGGATGAAATGGCCTCTCAGAGTCACTTGCGGTTTCTCACTTCCCTAAATACGACAATTTTTCTTATTCACGTACCCTCCGAGCGTGAAATGAGCCTCATCGCTGAAGAAAGCTTTCTTTGAAAAGTCAGGTTCCACAGCCTGTTGTTCAAGCTCCCAATCGGCGTACTCTCTACGCAACCTATGATCAGCTGGCTTCAATTCTTGAGAGTGTTGCCCTTTATACGGATGGATGTGTAAGTGTCCATGCAAAATACGCCACAATGTGCCGTATGACAAGCCCAAATGTCAAGCGTGCCATGTCGAATCGATAGATTTGGGTCGTCGTCAAGATAACGGCTCACAGTTGCAATGTTTTCGATCGAGCGTGCGAAGAAATGATGCACAGGCGTTACAATGTCTGTAACCAATCCCGTTTCTTCGGATTTCTTTACTACGTTTGAAATTTGTGCGCTTCAGTAGGACCATTACGACGACCATAATCTTGTCGTAAAACTCGAAATGCGGCCACAGCAGTATCACCATTCGTGTAGAATGCTTTAACAAAGTTAACGCGTTGTTCAATGGTAAAACAATCCATATTGTAAAATGGCAAACCTTCAGCTAAACAAATGCTAGTACAGATGACACTGACATTTAACAGCTGCCAAACGGCAGGGCTTTACTTTCCGTAACTTGAAATAGATAACCCTTTACTATACTTTTATCTCGATTTTGGGTAATATGTAGTTGCGTATCAATATCTTCGAGGTGTAAAACAGACACAATTTTATTTCGACTCAGGACATCAGCGTGTCCGATTGATATCCTGTTTCCATTTTTAATTGTATAATTGTAATTTTTTAATTCTAGGGACCATCTTGCTATGCGGGCGTTAACACTTTTCTTGTTGAGGGTCATTCTTAGTGAATTCAAATTAGTAAATTTCAAATAGTAAATTAGTTCAAGTTAGAAGCTATGCTATCGTCTTTATTTAATCAAAAAGTTGTTTTTCTATTCGGGAAAAAGAAGGAATGAAACTACGAAAATATGAAAACAATCCCAAGCGTTGCTAAACTGCTCTATTGTTTGAGGGAAGAGGTAAATTTTTAATAGCTTTCAAATGCTTATCGTTTGGTCTTATACAATCTTTATAAACGAGATAGCTAAGAAACTCAATTTCTAGATAACAAAAAAAGATTTCTAGATAACAAAATCGACACTTACGCCAAAATTCATTTAAAATGTTGTTCAGTTTTACAAGACATAACTATATCGTCCCTGTATACCACGATACTGCCATCGTGAAGAAACGATTGCAAAACGTAATGAATGAAGCGTTGGAAACCTGCTGGAGTATTTTTTAATCCCAAAAGCACTCTAGCATTGAGCCATAGGAGTTACAAAAGCTGTGACCTTAGCAGACGTTTCTGAAACACAAACTTGGTGGAAACCACTTTTTAAGTCCAGTGAACTAAAATATTTCTATCCCTCTAATCGTTCCAAACAGTCATCAATAATTAGTAACGGGTAATTATCAAGTTTAATTATTTTAGCAAGGGCTTGATAATCGACACATTTTCCACATGATTTTTTCCTAACTAAAACTACTGGAGAAGCATAAGGAGAATCAAAATGTCTGATTTTGTTTTTGCGTAGAAAGTTTTAAATGATTTTTTCAAGTTCTTGTTTATTGCGATATTATTCGTGGACTAAACTGAATGGGATTGTTGATGGAAAGACGGAAGAATATTGTCCAAATCAAAATAATTATCGTGTAGAATAATTTTTATCCTTGTAATTTGGTTCGGAGTTATTGGGAGTGTAAATAAGTTCTCGACGTCCTTTATTAAAAATTAATTTTTTTTTTTGAAAGAACGACAAAAGAGCACATCACTCGAAATATTGGCCATCGTTAGCCGCTATTTTCTCCCATTTTTCTGGCAACATTTGGATTCCACGACGGAAAAAGTTGACGTCGTTCGAGGCGATTTATTTTTTCTGCAAATGTTGCCGTTTTTCCGCAATTTCTGCCTTCAGCCTGTGAAGTAATGATGCGCAGTATGCTCTAGTGATGAGTTTTCCTTTTTGGAGATAATCAATAAAAATAACTGCACGACTGTCCCAAAAAAAAGTCGCCATCCCTTTCCCAGCCGAAGGAACTGCCTTTGCCTTTTTTGGCGCCGATTCCCCATAAGCAGTCCACTGTTTTGACTGAGTCTTTGTTTCGGGAGTGTAATGGTGTATCCAAGTTTCATTAACAGTAATTAGCCGGCGCCAAAACTGTGATTTATTGCGCCTAAATTGCGCCAAAAGAGCTATCAAATTTCCCTTCGAACACGTTTTTGATCCAACGTGAGCAAACCAGCACCCAAAGCGCAGACAGCTTTCTCATGCCTAAATCTTCATTCAATATGTGACAAACACGTTCTTTGGATATATTCATGGCCCTTTCTATGTCTCTAACTTTAATTCGACGCTAGTCTAGCACCATTTGGTAAATTTTTAGCGATGTTATCGTTATTATTTGCAGTTTTTGATCGTCCCGAAAGTTCATCGTCACCCAGCAACTTACTCACTCACTTACTCATTACAACTTATCACTCACAGCAACTTACTCAAAGTATCCACAAACACGCTCCAGTACTTTTGACGACGAATACTGCCGACGACTTTATGTTAAGGTCGGAAACCTTTCAGGCCACCCTCGTAAGTTAAGTTTTCCAACAGGGTTGCATGATAATATAACCTGTTAATCTAACCATGATAATCGCATGAAAATGTTCACGAGTTAATTCCATTTTTGGGCCGAGATGAGTCTTTTAAGTTACTGTAAACAACACAAATAGCGCTCGTATGTCAAAACGTTCTGAGTACTTATAACGTCAAATATCCAACTTTACGATAGAGCTGTCAGTTGCCAGATTGCAACACTAGGGTTGAAAAATCCCGAAACATAAAAGGAAACCCTCGTAATTAGCTGTCTTTTGCGGTCAGTCTGTGTTTTTTATGCTGTTATCTATAGAAAGGTATTTTTTTCTATAGATAGGTAAAAGTCAGTAATTATGGGTTGTTACAAAGTTTGCAGCCCTGCCTCAGCTGAAGCAACCCTGGCCAGCCGTCAGTTCGTCGTATTTGGTTTATCGATTTCTGTCTTTCTCCTTTCGTTTTCTAATAGTGCTCTTGTATACTAACTTTATATCAATAAACGTGTAGTCCAAAGTCCAAATCAATCGCTTTTATTTTGGACATTATCGCACTAACATTTTGGTATCCCTTGCGTGGAACAGATTTCTTTGCAAATTTTAAGTGTTCTGCATATTAATTTTTGCGATAGCAATGAGGATTCAAGGCAACATACGCAAAACGACGCCGATATGTCAAGAGTAAATTTTTCATTTTTCACAGACCAGGATGCAGGATCGGGCTTATATTTACTTTAGACAAGTGACTCCAATTTTTTTTTTGCTAGTGCTCTTGGTCCTGACTCAAAAAAGCAAAAAAAAAATGTCGCACTCCCGGGGGGGCGGGGCTGGAACGCCTTGAAATTTGAAATAAAATCGTCTGTATCTCCGAAACTATGTAAGCTGTCTAGGTGATATTTGTACCGTTATAAATCTAATTAAAATGTCATTAATTTATGTTAAATAACTTTTTATCGAAATATGTTTCGATATCGTATCGTCATGAAATTTGGTACGAATATTCTTTGTTGTCCTAGGCTGTTTGGTATTAAAAATGGCAAATCGGACCAGTGCCACGCCTACTTTTTATAGCGAATATGGATTCATCTGTGCTAATAGCTCAATTTCTCAGCTTGTAGAGGGAATTTCAAGCTAAAAAAAATCCCTACTACCTGTAAATAAAATGAAAGTAGGTGTCACCCGCCCATTTTTTGTCATCACTTTGACAGATGCGGGTGTGAGATATATGAGCTTCGGCCAAGTCGAAGTTACCGCTCTTACTTGATATATGAACGCGACAGCTATAAATATATATAACTATAACGCCACAATATATATATTTATATGTATATTCAATATTTATAGTAGTTAATTTCAATGACAAAAGTTTCGAGCTCTTCATAAGTCAGCAACGCGATTGACACACTTCTTATTAACAGGTATTTTGCTGACTTTCCGCAGATTTCCATAATCTTCCATAATAAATGTGGTGATCGCGCGAGCCAAGCACTTCCAAATGGCTCACGGCTGTAAGCCATCAAGTATCAAAAATAGTGTTATACCAGCTCACTTAGGTCTAAAAGGCCCATTGTGATACCACAGGATCAAAAGCAGGATTGAGATCGACAAAATGGCTTTTATTGCAATTCAGTCTCTTAACTAATAAAAACCTTAAAATTTTGAAGCAAGGAAACGATGCTTTTGAAGCAATGCCAAAGAAAACTCGAATTTAAAGCTCTATGGGAACGCGATTTTAACTTCACGCTTTTCTTAGATGACTTGTTCGCTGAAAATATGTAGTTTGTGTCTTTGCTAAAGCCGACGTCAGACAGAACGCGATATGGGGCGTAATTATCGCGCTGCGAATTGGTGGTCAAATAGAGCGCGAATCGCTACTAAGGTAAACAAATCTACCGCGTGTATATATAAATAGCAAGATGCCATATTTGTAGAAAATTCCAATTTTTTACAAATTTTTCCTTTAGAGTTTCAATTGTCTTACGATAACTCAATCTCAACTCTGGCATCTCCGAAAATTTTAGAACTGTACTTACACACTCACAAAACACTAACACAACGCACCGCGACGCGTAATAGCCTGAACACAGTCAAATTTCGTTGACTACAGATAACGTCGCTAGTGTCAAAATTACATTGGCTCTTATGGGAAACGAGAAAAAAATAAAATTTCGTTGCTTTCGTCGACGAAACCATCGTCGGTGGTCGCTCTATTTCTACTTCCATCGTCACATAGTTCGTCTTGTTCTTCTTTTTTTTGTTTGTTTACAAAAATTGACATTGACTTTGGACTTTACAGAATTAGAAAATTATCAGCCGTTTAATCAGTCCAAGGATAATATCCTTTTCTGGGTTAAATAACAGAAACAAAAACAAAAACAAACAAGAACTTTGACAGCTCTCATCGCTCATCGCTTTCGCTATGAAAATATGTTTGTGTTCGGCCGATAGCGTATGACAACTATCATCGCTCATTGCTCATCGTCGACGAAATGACTGTGTTCAGGCTATAAATCTATACGCCGCGAAAGTAAACAACGTGTTTTCTTTGTCTGACGTGCTTATGGGATTTTTGTGTAATACAACCGGGCGTAAATTTCGCGGCGCGTAAATCGCGTTTTGTCTGACGTCCACTTAAATTCGCGTCGCGTTTGTGAATTTAACTTCTCTTTTCCACAACAAATACAATAACAAATTCTCGAGTAATATGGCACATATGATCTCATGTGTCGAAAAATTGACGCACGGTATGCAAAAACATTACTGCCCCTAGCGCATTTATATTTAAAATTGTTTTAAAATCCCATCATAGACTTGTGGGTAGTAATGCTACTCAAGCTCTTTCAGCAACACTGACATGTGTTTACATATACATATGTATTACACATTTTCATTTTATTTACAAATTTAAAAAAATTAAAATTCAAATTTTAAAATTTTATTTGATGTCAAAACTTAATGGTTAAAAAATCAATATTTCATAATACGAGTATATACGTATGTATGTATGTACTACAAATTTTCGGCTCCGGGAAATAACGCCCAAATTTGAAATAAGGCCCAATTTTTTTTTTATATGAAGATTTGAAATCGTAAAATTTGGGTCTTATTTCATTTTTTTTGGGCTTTATTTCATTTTCAACAAAAACTGAAAATGAAATAAGGCCCACGTTGGGCTTTATTTCATTTTTTTGTAAAAATTTCAAAATTTTTGAAAATGAAATAACGCCCAAAATTACGGCGTCGACTGAACTTTAATGCAGAAATGCAGAACTTTAATGCATGCAGAAAGACCCTGGATAGAGGAAGGCTTTTCAACAAGGAGATGGTTTTGTTGGCTGAGGGTTTTAATCCCTGCCACGGCCGAAGGCCGGCACGCAGAAGGACCCTGGATAGAGAAAAACTTTTCAGCAAGTAGATTGTTATATCCTTAGCCAACAAAACTATTTCCTTGCCGAAAAGTTTTCTTCTATCCTGGGTCCTTCTGCGTGCCGGCCTTCGGCCGTGGCAGGGATTAAAACCCTCAGCCAACAAAACCATCTCCTTCTTGAAAAGCCTTCCTCTATCCAGGGTCCTTCTGCGCAGGCAAAGTGTCCTTCTGCGTGCCGGCCTTCGGCCGTGGCAGGGATTAAAACCCTCAGCCAACAAAACCATATTCTTTGCTGAAAAGTTTTCTTCTATCCAGGGTCCTTCTGCGTGCCGGCCTTCGGCCGGGGCAGGGATTAAAACCCTCAGCCAACAAAACCATCTCCTTGTTGAAAAGTCTTCCTCTATCCAGGGTCCTTCTGCGCAGGCAAAGTGTCCTTCTGCATGACGGCCTTCGGCCGTGGCAGGGATTAAAACCCTCAGCCAACAAAACCATCTTTGCTGAAAAGTTTTCCTCTATCCAGGGTCCTTCTGCGTGACGGCCTTCGGCCGTGGCAGGGATTAAAACCCTCAGCCAGAAAAACCGTCCCCTTGCTGAATAGTATTTGTATATTAACCAGTCCAGTAAGTCCAACAGCTGCTTCGTAGCTAACCCATTTCAGCATTTATCGCAAAATTGGGCCTTATTTCATTTTTTTTGGGCTTTATTTCATTTTTCGGTAAAAATTTCAAAATTTTTTTTTTTTATGAAATAACGCCCAATTTGGCAAAATGAAATAAGGCCCGCATTGGGCCTTATTTCATTTGGGCGTTATTTCCCAGAGCCCAAATTTTCTAAACATTTTCCATATGTATGACTCAGTAAACTTTAACTTAGAAATAAGCTGTAAAAAAAGTTTTTTTTTGCTAAATAATAATATTCGTATGTACATATATATGTATCTGTATCTATAACCATAGGTTATGCTAAGAGGAACTTTCCACACATACCTTTACTTGATAAGAATTCAAGCGCGTTTTCGGCAACAAATTGAAGGATGAAAAGTCAAAGCGACGCGAAAAAATCCCATTACAGCCAGATGTAGATCTAAAATTAATGAAATATAAATATGTAAGAAAATGGATGCAGTCACACAGTGTATCGTTAGTGCCCTAGTACATTGCAATAATTTGTTTGATCAAACAATCAAATTGTTTTCGTATGCTATTTGGACTACTTTTTCACAGCTGTAAAAAAAGTTACCACAATAAACGAAATTTAACAAGTAAATATAATAAATGCAATAATAATTTTCCCACACCCTTTTCGATAATTTCTTGTAGCAGTGAACAAAATGTGCATCATCAGGTTAGGTTAGGTTAAGCGCTAGCTGGCACTACAATGCCTCACATAGACCTTGCGGTCCTTTGTGTTGCTAGCCTATGTTAGGTTCAATAAGTCTATACGAAGTCGCTACGTCGTTATGTCATTTGTTAGCCACTAACTTCCCCTAGGTCAGACTGCTGCGCACGACCTTAGAGAAGCGCAGAAGGTCAAGTGGTGCCTCCGCTGCTTGCCCAAGGCCATGACACCAGTAACGGCCCAGGCATCATCATCAACGAATTTAAGGAATTATGGTTAAATTTAATATATGCTGAAAAAAATTATGCATAGTTTTAGACATTGTGCACATCACAAAGTCCTGAAACAATTTGTGGCTGTTAAATGTTAATGCGAAAGCACTTTACATACATAAAACACTTAAATTTTTATATAAAATCTAGGGTTTCTGAAACGGATAATCCGAATTTGAAAATCTGCGGTTTTCTTCTCATATATTCGAATCCGATATCCGGAATTTAAATCCGATATTCGTTATTTTTTTAAATTATTTTTCCATAATACGCAGAACACGGTCGATAATAGCAGAACCAGCGAGTTGAACGAGTTGAAATAACGAGTCAGCTGATTACGTGTAGTTCTGATGTCGCTGAACCGCTGCTGTCAACAGTGTTGCCAAATGAAGAAAGAAAGCAGCAGTGTTGCGTTTTTTATACCCTAACCCCGAAGGGATGAGGGTATATTCACTTTGTTCTTCTGTTTGTAACGCATTGAAGGAGGCGTGCAGGTATAGAAAAATATATACATATATTCTAGCTCAGAATCACCACCTGATTCGATTTAGCCCTGTCCGTCCGTCTGTCTGTAAAAATCACGATTACAGGAGAACGAATAGAGCTATCACCATGAAATTTGGCACAAATATTCTTTGTCATCATAGGCTGTTTGGTATTGAAAATGGATTAACCCTTGCTTATAGCTCAATTTCTCAACTAGTAGAGTGAATTTTAAGGAAAAATTTCTTTCTGAATTTTCCCCCTTAAAATAAAATATACTCCCAAAAATGGGTGTGGAAAATATAAATGTATTTTATATTTTTTTAATAAATCGTTGATTTTTTATTCTCCAACTGCTATATCTCAATTAGGGTTGTGTAGTTACGGATATGTATAGTTTCTGAAGATTTTTTCAATCATTCCGATTGAAATATTTTATGCATGCAATTGAGAGAAATAGCTGTTTTATTAATTGGCAACTTTGTAAAGTTGTTTTTTTTAAGCCATTCTTTTATAACTCGGTTTTATGGGAATGAGGGAACGAGAAAACCAGTTGGAAAATCGCGCTTGAAAAAAAAGTAGACGAAATTGTGATTTTGCATCATAGATTACTTGAGTTGATAAAGCGTGTATGACACTTCATTTTTGATGGATTGTTTTTCTTTCGTCAAGCTGAAGATTTCGCCGCCAACGAAAGTAGGCATGAGTGCGAAGTATGCGCTATAGTGTACATTTGATATAAAAATTCAAGAAAAATTGGAAAGCAGGACAATTTTTCAGACATTGTTTTTTAAGTTTCTTTTGACGCAAATTCTAAACAATTTTGACAAGAACAATTTAGAAGCATACATATGTATGAAATATTTCAGCAATTCCCTATTGATCTCTTTCTTTGGTGCATATAAACCACCTTCGTCCAAGGTTTGTGTTTTAAATATTCCTTGACACAATATTTTTTTCTCCTAAATGAATACATTACGATACAAAATAAATTATATTTCTGAAAAGCCTGTTCTTCTACATTTAAAAAAAAGGGGTTCATAACCCTCAATCAGCAGAATTCTCTCGATAATGTGAAATTTTTTCACACAGGTTTTTCCGCGTATTGACGGCCTTAGGTCGCGGTAGGGATCATGACCCTCAATCAGCAGAATCTTTTCGGCAATGTGAAGTTTTTTACACACAGGTTTTTCCGCGTATTGGTGGCCTTCGGCCGCGGCAAAGATTGTAATACTCAGTAAGCAGAACGCCGGCTACGCTGCTAACAGTATGTGGTGCTTGTATACAAAGTTTGGCATAAAATTCTTATTCCAAATTTTTGCACGTGGACTATAACTCTCAGCAAGTAAAACGCTAATTTCGCAGCAAATGATAATTCTGGAAATACTACTTATTTTATGTTTATAATACAGAGATTAAAGGACGTGGGATGGTGACATTATTGCTGTGATATGTACAACACTTATTTGTTAGATAACTTTCACGAATCCAAACACAAACCGCTACGCAATTCTATTATTTCGGGATTTAGTCGTTTCGGGGTTTTGTCGTGCGGGAATTTTAAAAATTGTCAGGATTTTGCCATTCGGGATTTTGTCTGTCTCTCAGTTTACTTTTCATACAAAAGCGAATGTTGAATGTTTTGTATCCAAAAGTAATGTGTCCGTAAAAGAAAAATAAGATTGGCTCGAGACACGTACTTGGCTTTTGCTAGTTGTGTTTCTATGTAAAAGGTGGACTGCCTCCGAACTTCGCTTACAATTTCTGCACGCGGAATTATATTATCGCGGCAAGAAGGATCGAGAATAACGATGCTATCTTGCCTCCCATTGGGCGCGCTATCAGAGAGTACTCTCAGAGCAAAGTGCGGAATGGCTCACGAGCGAGCGAATAATTTCGTCTCACGCTCTCTCATGAGCGAGCCAAGCAATTCCAAATGGCTCACAAGCGTGAGCTAACAAACAATTTTTTGCAGCTCACTAGCGTGAGCTTTCTGAAAGGTTAATTTTCTTCAGACAAGTAGAAAAATTTCAGTCGGCTCATGCTCGTGAACTGAGCCGCTCATGGGCTAGCAATTGCGCACTCCGTCTCAGAGAGCTGTGAGCCTTTCAGAAAGCTCACGCTCATAGAGTTGTGAGTCGAAGAAAAATTTCAGTCGGCTTATGCTCGTGAACTCAGCCGCTCATGGGCGAGCAACTCTGCACTCCGTCTCAGAGAGTATTGCTGTCGAAACGTTGATTGTACTTTTTTGTAGTTAAAAGTTAGAAAATGTTAAACAAAATTAATAATCGACGAGAAGTTCAAATACATACATATGTCAAACAACTTTTTATATTTTTAGAAGAATGTACCGAATTCCGACTAATTTTAGACGATTTTTCGATTGTATCAAAAAAATTCGCTGTACTCACTGTACTCACTACTACATGCGAATTTTTTTGATACAGTGTCCCATCTCATTACCTACGAGTATTATATATTGGAAACAGCTATTTTGCAATCCGCTATCTTGCTTGTCATTGAGCGCGCTCTTAGAGAGAGCTTTCAGAGTGTATTATGGCCGAAACCCATAACGGCATTGCAGCGCGCCAGAGAGAACAAAAAGAGCAGATTACGTGTATTTCTTATGGAAAAATGGAGAGGAGCTATTTTGCTTTCTTGCTCGAGAGGCACAAACAGCACGGCAGAGCTTTGGCAGAGCTTCGGGCAGAATACTACAAAATATTCCGACTTTTCTCTCTGAACCAATTAAAGAATGTTGCTTTTTGCGTCAAATAAAGAAAGAACGAAGCAGTGTTGCGTTTTTTGTCTTGAACTTATTTTTAATTACAAAATAAATGTAAAATAAATATTGTTGTAAAATATTGCAAGGTTAATATGCGCTTTTAACTAAGAATGTCTTCTTTGCTTTTACTGTTATATAGAATTATAAAATAAATTAATTTGGTATAAGTAAACAATAGGTTCCCAGCTCCGATTTTTTTTTAAAATTTTTCGGGTATAACCCTCATCGCCTCTAGTCCAAAGGTAATGAAAGTTTTTACCACTCTCGTGTAGTTTAGAAGTTATAGGCCTTGGATAGCCAAAAAATAAAGTGCTATATCTTCAAAACGATTTGAGATATCAACGTAAAATTAGCGCCGTTTAAAAGTATATTTCAGGGCAGTTCTTTTATCTAATAAGAACTTTTTTGATTACTGCTACTATTATGGAGATAATTTAACTTTTAAAAAAATTTTTAATTCGTTTTACAAAATAACTTTTTTCTTCCTTAAATGACAATTAAGGTATAAAATAGAATCACAATTTTTATAGCCCATAATATTACCTTTCAAACGGTATATAATATGTTTAGATATGTTTTGTATTTTTGAGCAAATGTGATAGTGCGTTCTATAACAAAAAAGCACGTTTTAGGGTTATAATAAAAATTCATTTAAAAAAAAGGTACCTATTACTAACTTGTTCCAAAACCCTTTTTAATTTTAGTTCACAAAAAGCAGATAAAAGAGGATTTATAATTATTTAATAAAAAACTAATAAATTTCAGTTTAATGATTTAATGATTTAACGGATAACGGATAACTAGATATAAACTAGTATAAGCATGCTTTTTACTTGAAAGAATTGATATATTTCAAGTTTTTATTTTAAACATCTAGTTTTCAACTTCTACCCCACTCACGTCCTTATAATAATTTTTCGCCCGTAAAGCCACAAAAATTTAATTAATTATTCAACCGTGGTTCTCTGTTTTGAGTAGAAACAAAGAAAAAGCTCTCTTGCAACAGTCGCTCTTATGAAGAGCGTAAATGAGGGTAACTTGGGTCGCGTCACGGATCCAGCCATTGGGTTAGCAGCTTTACTGTCGAAACGTTGATTGTATTTCGCAGATATAATGAAATGGGACAGTTGATATAATCAACTAGATAACTCATCTCATAATATTCGGTTTGTAATTTTTAACGTATAACGTATACTATATGTGCGATTTTTCCTAGTTTCAAACAAATGTGTTTTAAATTACTTTTTAGGAGTTAAAAGTTAAAAAAATTTAATTACCGGAGAGAAGTTGTCAAAGATGTTAAACAAATTTATATTTTTAATAAAACACCCTCTAAGATTAATCGATTTTGCGATTGAATCAAGAAAATTTTCATGTAACATAGTAGACAGAGGGTCTCATCTCATTATCTGTGGTCTGAAGATTATCGAAAAGTAAACTGTAAACTCAACCACCGCTCAAACTCAAATGGCATACTAAGGCATACTTTCAAGTGAACGCGAAAGCTTTGGAACGGGTATCACTTTGTGATTTTGATCAGAACGGATTTTTGGATCGCGAAGAGGTTCAAAGTTAGGTGGTACCACTAACCATACGGCATATAGACCGCTAAAAGTCACTTTTTTCTGGTCCGCAAATCTTTCTGTAGCCTGGGTCCCACAAAATTCTTTACTCTCATTTTCTCTTTAAGCGAGCAATTGTTTTTGCTTAACCTCCGCGACGGACGGTCAGTTTACTCGTTCTCTCACATGTTTCAAATTTTTCCCTACTCACTTGCACACCTACCGAGTTGTAGCCGAGCTCGTTATTTGCGTTCGTTGTTATTTCATATTCGTAATTTGTGTATGTGTCCCTTATTTTGCTTGATTGTGAAGAACAACAAATGTATTTTGTTTTTGTAAGAAGTTACCCTGAATTCTTTTGCTTATTGGTATAGTGGTGTTTTGTTTCTTTTCTGCGCATGGGTCAAGGGATAATGCTTTATGCTTCTGCATTCGTGAAACTTTTAGCATTTTTTCGCTGGCTGCCAAATTATTATTTGGACATTTTTAAGATTTTCAAAAGAGATTTACACCCTTATTCCAAGAGACGATATCGTTCTGAAAATCGTCTTTTTATATGCAAAACAACAACAAAAATACGTTTTACGACATTTGTCGCAAAACATGTCCCAAATACGTTTTACGACATTTCCTATCGATTGTAGCAATAACAATCTTTTGGTCACCACCAAAATTTGAAATTGGACCATTTGAAATTGCTTGGCTCGCTCACGAGCGAGCGTGAGACGAAATGAGCCGCTCGCTCGTGAGCCATTCCGCACTCTGCTTTTTATATGCAAAACAACAACAAAGAGACGATTTTTGTTTTTGACGATATAATCTCGTGGAATAAGGGTGTTAGTTATAGATTTTTGATTCTAAAAGGTCTATAAAATAACTTATTATACCATTGGCAATAATTGAAATTGCAAAAATCTTACGAAAGATGAGCTCACAAAACTGAATGATTTTTGCAATTGCAAATTTTTGCAGCTCACGCTCTCTGAGGTGCTCACAGCTCACGAGCGTGTACACTTCAGAAGAAAAATTTCAGTCGGCTCACGCTCGTGAGCCGTGAGCTAAACAGCCAAAGCACATTGCGGCAGCGACAGCGGCAGCAACTCTCTCTCGCTGCTCAGCAAAGTACATTAGAGCAGCGACAGCAAGTCGGCTATTTGTTTTTGTATTCTGTATCCCATTCTCTCGTCTTGAAAGAGAGCTTACTCTCCGTGTATTTTTCAATACAATTTGTCGGATTTTCAGTGAAAATTGGCAACACTGAGTGAAAAAGAGAGTGGGAAAAAAGAGAGTTTTGCTTGCTGCCGTAATAGAATCTATTTTTCAGGGCAGCGGCAGCATCCATAAGCCTCTATATAATTTGCTGTTGCTGTTGCTGCCGCTGCCGCAATGTGCTTTGGCTGAAACATACAGCTCACGAGCGCTCGTGAGCCGAGAGCTAAACATACAGCTCACGAGCGCTCGTGAGCCGAGAGCTAAACATACAGCTCACGAGCGCTCGTGAGCCGAGAGCTAAACATACAGCTCACGAGCACTCGTGAGCCGAGAGCTAAACATACAGCTCACGAGCGCTCGTGAGCAAACTGAAGGGATAGATATGCATCTGAATATATTATACTGTTTTATACGTAGATATATGTACATTGTTATGTATTGATATGCCAAGTAGCAATTTGATAAAGGTGGATATGGTGTGAGGTGGGTGGTGACCAAAAGATTGTTATTGCTCCAATCGATAGGAAATGTCGTAAAACGTATTTGGGACATGTTCCGAGGGTGGCAGGGTGTCCCAAACGGGGTCATATGGGTCACTTTAACCAAATAATTTTTATTGCGTCAATCGATAGGAAATGTCGCCAAATTAATCCGAATATGATTTTCGGATATACATATATTTCTAATATATTTCTCGGGTAATTTCGATTGCCATTCCAATCGTACAGAAGAGGACAGATTACGATATGAAAATTTTGATGTAATATAACGTACAAGTTCAACAAAGAACAAATTTAAATATATTTATGTAAGATCGAAAGAAAATCTATATCTAAAGATAATGCTGAAAAGGAAGCAAAGCATTTGGTTTTTGAAGCCGATGAGGATTCCGACGAGAGATTGACGAAAAAAGAAATTATGGACCAATACGACTTATTAGTTGGATCCCATCTTCAAAGATTTTGGGGAGGCCGTCATGATGAATTTTAGATAAAGCTTATTCCCAAAGAAGCTTTTAAGATCGTACGATTTATAATACTAGCCACAAAAACCAAATCTAGGTTATAAATATACTACAAAATACCTTAAGATATGTATGTTATATTCAATCTTCCTTATATGCTATATAAGAACTTATCTCCAATAAATTTTACATCGAATATTTTTATATGTAATTTAATAGTAATTTTTATATGATTACTATTTGTGCCAAATATATATATAATATATGGATGAATAAATTATAAAATGTGGTGTAGGTTCTTGTGTAAAACATCGCCTTGCTCTAGACATCGATACCAACTGTAGTTTCAGCATGCGCGGTTTTCGGTGCTCCCATAACCAAATAATTTTTATTGCGTCAATCGATAGGAAATGTCGCCAAATTAATCCGAATATGATTTTCGGATATACATATATTTCTAATATATTTCTCGGGTAATTTCAATTGCCATTCCAATCGTACAGAAGAGGACAGATTACGATATGAAAATTTTGATGTAATATAACGTACAAGTTCAACAAAGAACAAATTTAAATATATTTATGTAAGATCGAAAGAAAATCTATATTCTGGTTTAAAAATCAATCTTTTTCATTTTTTATTCAACCAAACAAAACATATTTTGTCTAGCGTTGAGAAAATTTGGAAAATTGTTATTCCGAGAAAAAATGTGTTAAAAAAAATTAAAACTATCTTAAAGTAAAATTCTGGCTTATTTAATGTTTTTCTTCTCTTGCAAATTGTTTCTGCACACATTAATAAGAACTGCAATTTTGTAATATGTATATACAAGAAATAACAGCAAGGAAAAGTGTTGGCGAGGATCTTTTATCATGCGTTTTATGAGATGGCTATGAGAACTGTTTAGATATGAGCTCTTATAAAATCGCGGTCTAATTCTGAACTCTTTTATCCTCTCTACGAAATCAACGGATATACGGAAATTCACTACGATCCTCACAAACGGTTTGAGCGTGAGCGAGAGGGGAACAGAGCGACGACGCTGACCCTTGTAGCTTTTTTTCATGATCGTTTTGTGATCCTACTGTAGGTAAACAAATTTTTTTAGTGCATAAATAAGCAAGACGCCTTGCCTTGTCCTGTCGTTTTTTAAAATGCAACCAATGATAAGAGTAGAAGGTATCAATGATATGAAAAAGGGTTAACTGTAATAGCCTTTTCTGTTGGAAAAACCGAAGAGAACATTCCTGAAACAGAGTTATTTCGCTGTACCATATACGCAAGTGTCTGTAACCAAGTTAAGAAATAAATTATCTAATACATCAGTAAATAATGTGCTATAAACAAAGTTAAATTTTAATTTACTACATGTTTAGATTTCGTTCATATTTAATTTATTTTTAGACCAGAATATAGATTTTCTTTCGATCTTACATAAATATATTTAAATTTGTTCTTTGTTGAACTTGTACGTTATATTACATCAAAATTTTCATATCGCAATCTGTCCTCTTCTGTACGATTGGAATGGCAATCGAAATTAGCCGAGAAATATATTAGAAATATATGTATATCCGAAAATCATATTCGGATTAATTTGGCGACATTTCCTATCGATTGACGCATTAAAAATTATTTGGTTAAAGTGACCCATATGACCCCGTTTGGGACACCCTGCCACCCTCGGACCATGTCCCAAAACCGTTTTACGACATTTCCTATCGATTGGATCAATAACAATCTTTTGGTCACCACCCACCTCACACCATATCCACCTTTATCAAATTGCTACTTGGCATATCAATACATAACAATGTACATATATCTACGTATAAAACAGTATAATATATTCAGATGCATATGTATCCCTTCAGTTTGCTCACAAGCGCTCGTGAGCTGTATGTTTAGCTCTCGGCTCTCGAGCGTTCGTGAGCTGTATGTTTAGCTCACGGCTCATGAGCGTGAGCTGTGTGATGTCGCTCATCTCACGAGCGTGAGCCGACTGAAATTTTTCTTCGGCTCACGATCACGAGCGTGAGCTCTCTGAGGTGCTCACAGCTCGCGAGCGTGAGCTGCAAAAATTTCGCTCACGCGAAATTTCAAATCACGCTCGTGAGCTGAGCCGCTCATGAGCGAGCAATTCCGCACTCTGATAAAAAGACGATTTCCAGAACGATATCGTCTCTTGGAATAAGGGTGTAAATCTCTTTTGAAAATCTTAAAAATGTCCAAATAATAATTTGGCAGCCAGCGAAAAATGCTAAAAGTTTCACGAATGCAGAAGCATAAAGCATTATCCCTTGACCCATGCGCAGAAAAGAAACAAAACACCACTATACCAATAAGCAAAAGAATTCAGGGTAAATTCTTACAAAAACAAAATACATTTGTTGTTCTTCACAATCAAGCAAAATAAGGGACACATACACAAATTACGAATATGAAATAACAACGAACGCAAATAACGAGCTCGGCTACAACTCGGTAGGTGTGCAAGTGAGTAGGGAAAAATTTGAAACATGTGAGAGAACGAGTAAACTGACCGTCCGTCGCGGAGGTTAAGCAAAAACAATTGCTCGCCTAAAGAGAAAATAAGAGTAAAGAATTTTGTGGGACCCAGGCTACAGAAAGATTTGCGGACCAGAAAAAAGTGACTTTTAGCGGTCTATATGTTGTATGGTTAGTGGTGGTACCGAAAGATAATGCTGAAAAGGAAGCAAAGCATTTGGTTTTTGAAGCCGATGAGGATTCCGACGAGAGATTGACGAAAAAAGAAATTATGGACCAATACGACTTATTAGTTGGATCCCATCTTCAAAGATTTTGGGGAGGCCGTCATGATGAATTTTAGATAAAGCTTATTCCCAAAGAAGCTTTTAAGATCGTACGATTTATAATACTAGCCACAAAAACCAAATCTAGGTTATAAATATACTACAAAATACCTTAAGATATGTATGTTATATTCAATCTTCCTTATATGCTATATAAGAACTTATCTCCAATAAATTTTACATCGAATATTTTTATATGTAATTTAATAGTAATTTTTATATGATTACTATTTGTGCCAAATATATATATAATATATGGATGAATAAATTATAAAATGTGGTGTAGGTTCTTGTGTAAAACATCGCCTTGCTCTAGACATCGATACCAACTGTAATTTCAGCATGCGCGGTTTTCGGTGCTCCCATTCAGCAACCAACATCGTTATACGATAAGTTTCGGTTACTGCACATATGAATGCGGCTATCGTAATAAAAAGCTGTAGTAAAAGTTTAAAAAGAAAAGAGTGGTTATGAATATCTCAAAAAAGTTTTATGAATGCTTACCATGTTGTTGCGAATTTAAGGATAGGAGTTACAAAATCCTTGTCCATTTGTAAATGCATTTGTGGCATATGTTCTCTTTGTTCCCATTAACCGGTCAAAATTTTGGCATGGAAAGTATATAAGAAAATTCGAAAAGTTCAATGAATTGATGAAATTTGTAACCGTTAAACTTACCCTTGTTACAACTTACTTTGTTACAGCGAAGACAAAGTCGACGGCGAACAAAACGAAGCCAACATCGACAGCAAGGACATTTTTTATTTTTTTATTTTTTATTTTTTTATTTTTTGTATTTTTTCCTATATTTTTGTCTTGTATTACTTCCTAGCCTATGGCACTCGGTATAGAATATATGAAATTATCAAGACTATAAATAGCCCATGGTACTCTCCACAGAACACCTGACATAAAGTCAAAAACCGAATCAAAATTGATCGTCCTATCGCCGAGATATGCATCTTTATAAAAAGGAAAATAATAATATAATTATTTTATCAATTTTATAATTGAAATTGTCCCTACGCTGATATAAAAACAATTTATTATTTTAGCTTGTGGCACTCGCTATAGAATATATGAAAATTTCAAGACTATAAATAGCCCGTGGTACTCTCTATAGAACGCCTAACATAAAGTTAGTCAGCGGTAAGCGCCTAACATAAAGAGTCACCGGTCGAGCGACTGAAACAAATGTATAGGCCAAACCTTTCACGCTTATAAAAGACGCTGGTAGCGGCTAAACGCTTCAAGCGGGGTGATTTTTTCGTGGTCCAGGCATTAGGAAAGCTAACGTCGACAGCAAGGACAACGAAGCAAAATTCTACAGCGAAGACAACGAAGCCAACGTAAAAACTGCCAAAACTTTTCATATTTGCATTAACAGCCTTTATTGCTAATGCTCTGCTAGAAACAAAACAAAATTGACAGTCGAAGAAGTCTCAGCAGTTTTAATGCCATTGCTTAATAGATATAAGAGAAGAATACACATACGAAGTGCACATTAGACAGCTGTATAAGTAGACTTACAATCCAATTAAAACAAAAAAAAAGTTATACATGCTTGAATTAAAGCCAAGGAAAAAGATAGTCATCGCGTTTCTGAATAACAGAGCAACAACAAAAACACTAAATGTATACAGCGGACAATGCAAAAATACTCCGACAACGAAAAATTACTGGCAAGAGCGAAATTTCTTGTTTGTATCTTACACCCTTATTCCAAGAGACGATATCGTTTTGAAAATCGAAACGAGCAAAAATTGTTGTTGTTGTTTACCATACAAAAAGACGATTTTCGAAACGATATCGTCTCTTGGATTAAGGGTGTTTACTTGCCGATAATTTTTAGACCAGAGAGGCACTGAAAAGAGAGGCAAGTAAAGATACAAAGAAACTGAAGAACAGCATTTCTTCATTGTTTGAAATTCTCCTTTGTTGTTGTAATTTTACGTTGTTGTTACATTATTTATTCGTGTGTTTAATTCAAAAACGCAGTTACACTCTCTTTCTTTTAAGCATTAAACACAATCACAGCAGCGAGAAGCAACTTAATTTCTCAACTGTCAAAATTACATGGGCTCTTATGGAGATCGAGATAAAAGTTTGATTTCCATTTTGCTGCCCTTACTTGCTGCTGAATCTTCAATTCGCTGTCGAGCTAATTCGAATTTTGACAGAAGCAAAACGCATTTTTGTTGTTTTACACAGCTGTTTGTAAACAAACGAAATTTTTACATTTGACTTTCTCATATGCAATTTTTTGCTGCCAGAAGATGCTGCTCTGCCATTTGGTTTAACGATACGCTATTTCTTGCAGCCCTAACTTGAAGTTGCTTCTTGCTGCTATGATTGTGTTTACAGCATTACTATTCGTTTTATTGAGTTTTTGTGTATTGATTGGTTTCGGTTGCCGAATAAAGGCTCAGTTTCATAGACTCCGTTTGCGTGCGTATCCGTCAGTCTATGAAACTGAGCCCTAATTTTCATTTGACAATCCTGGTATGAAGTGTGATTGTTATTTAGTTCCTAGCTGTTTTAAAAACTACTTTTTGCAGCTCTCTAGTGCACATATACATATGTATATTAAATACACATATACGTCCAGCCGTCTTTCCTAAGCTTTTAGTTAGAAAATGAGCATTGCGTAGTTTCCTTTCTGTTAACAAAAGAGGGAGAGTTTTTATACCCTACACCCGAAGAGATAAGGGTATATTTAGCAGTGCCACGCCTGCTTTTTAGGTAAATATTTATGTATCCAACTTGAGAACTGAATTTCTCAGCTTGTAGTTCATCCAGCTTGGATCTAAGGCTGAAATTTCAGTGCCGCGTTTACCGTGTTAGTGGGAGTCATCGCACCAAAAATGGGCGTGACAAGCCTACTCGTATACCATACTATATAATGAAGTGTTTGTTGAGAAAGGTGTTGTTGTAAATGAGTTAATATATCACAATTTACTATTTGTAAGTGATATGGAAGTGGGCGTAACCCGCCAACTTTTTATCCTCACTTCGACAAGTGTGGGTGTAAGGTATTCAGGGTCTGTTCAAAAAGTATCGCGAATTTTAAATTCCCGCGGGTTACGTATGTATATTCGATTTTCAATTTTTTTTGGTGCTATGTTGGTACTCATGTCCCTATGAGGGACTTATGCCGACAAGTTCGGCCACTTTGAATGTTCAGTTAATTTTTGACACCACCACAAACCACAAAAGGGAACGTCAAAAAGTTGAAAGCAATAATTGCCTTATGTAAAAGAGGACTAATATATGAAAGAGAACGGAGAGAACTAGGCCGTACTCACACAGGGGACGTACATATGTCCCGAGACACGTCAGATTTATTGTTTTTTCCTTGATGATAAAAAATATGATGTCTGAAATCAGGCATGCGCTCGTATTTAATTTACAGAAGAGTATTAACAATTTTACGAAAGATTTCTTCGATAACATGCTTGCTAGAATTACAAAACACAAACTTTTATTATTTTTTGCTAGAAGTTTTTCGACAAAACCTTTACTAAATTTTACAATCACGCATTATTCTATTTTGTACTAACAATTTCGATGCCTTATGAACTAAAAATCTGTGTTTAAAAATTTTTACAATTTCACTGCGTTTTATTAAGTAAAGTAAACGAACAGACCCATTAAATTCTAGAGGCTCAGTTTCATAGAGTCCGTTTGTGTGCGTATCTGTCAGAAATCTATTACAACTTACGGATAGCGACGGAACAGAAATTTTTGTGCTGCGCAAGCACAGGGATACAACTGTTCCCATAATTCTATAGTTTTATTTAACATTTAACGCAAAAATCCTTTATCTGCTTAAATAGAAAATTAAGTTATGTATAATGGGTTTTAGGCAATTAACTCATAAATATGTTTACATATATTTCAACTTTTCTTGCGTGAGATTTCTGACGGATACGCACGCAAACGGAGTCTATGAATTGCTTTAAAGCAATTCTAACATTTAAGCAATAAAAAAAATTCTTTGATTTGGCGCATAAATAAATTCAATTTTAAAGAATATCGGTGAGTAATATTATATCAAGTTTTATTCATATTAACAATATGGTAATTCTTAGAAATGTCTTTCCAATGGACGAAAGACCTTACGAAGATATTAATAAACTCCCTACAAAACGAGAGATCTGTCTGGGACATAAAGCATCGCAAGTACTACGACAGGTGCGCCAAAGAATCAGCCCTACATAAAATTATAGAAAAATTAAGCTCCATTTGAATTTTTTTCCTTTCGGCAGTTCTTAATCCAACAGTTTCCCTAGCGAACTCCCCGAGATTCTTCCTAAAGCTCCATAGTATCTAAAGTGTACTTTATAATTTCTGCATCTTTATCCTGAATGATGAACATCGGCATACACAGTCTATAGCCATCGAAATTAATGCAATTTGAATTTCTTCTAAAGTTTTTATTTCAAACTTCACCGCGTTATACAGCGCGCGAAATGAAATATAATTTAATTTAATAATTTGCGAAAAAATATAAAAGGCTACCATTTAGGAAAAACCAATTGAAAGGTACCAAAACATATTAAAAAACCTTATTGCAAAATCATACGTGTCACTACAACCCACATTACAATCTGACCCATGTGTGAGTGCTATCGGGGACACATAAAATAAATAGTTAAATGTCTCGGGACTACACAACTCTATTGAAAATGGCTGTGCTGGAAACTGAAAAATTCGGTGTGAACTTACCGAACGCGCTCAGAGTATATTTCCACTTCCTTGTTTCTTTGTTGCTGTACCAAGCGCTGCTGATCAATACATGATAAAGTTTCTACGCCGTTTTTAATTATTGTGTCCTGCTGCTGTTGTGAGTCGATGGTAGTGAGCAAATGGGATTTCGTATTATTGTTGGCAGATAAACAGACGTCCAAAACGCTTTCTCCCAAACCACCTTGCGAAAACGTTTGGCATTGTTGAAATTGCAAAAAAGGCTCAGGACCAACCTGTTGTGGCTGCTTCGGGTTATGTTGTACTGGAGACTCTGCCACTTCACTTGAGCGAGACGTTGGCGGTGAAATTGAATCGCTGCTACTGGAACATAGACTACTGGCACGTATATTTATATCTAAGCCCAAAACATTTTTAGAAGATCCATTTGGTAATGTACACACTATATTGCTCTTCGAACCAATATTCTGATTTTGGCTCTGCTCCTGATTATGATGGGGGAGACCAGAGCCAATAACTCCAACACTGGGGTTGGAAGAAAGGTTTATATTGTTGGTGTTCATAGGACTAATGCTGCTGCAATCTTCAACATTATTAGTCATCTTACTGCACGTGGCGGTTGCAATTTCTTCTACATTTCGGTTGTTATAACCCTGTTGAGTTTGTAGTTGACGACTATTCGAATGAAAATTGCCGGAATATTGGGGCGCTAATGTCGTCTTCTGATTATTTCGACTATGTTTATTTTTCTTTTTCTTTTTATTAATATCGACTTCATCGCTTGTAGCACTGATAGTGGCTCGCTGACCACTGCAACCGCTATTTTCGTCGTTAATGTAATTACCCGTGGAAGACTGCTGCAAAGTTTCGGAAATTGGTCCGGGCCACTCCAGATCCTTGCGTAGGTAACCTCGCCCGCATTTGCAACCACATGCTTTGTATATTAAATCAAAGCCTTTCTTAGTCCAGAGGTTTTGTGACCGTTGACGGTCAGACCATGAACGTGCCCGTCCAACATTTTTCAAGTTTACTAACACGATTTCCTCCCACGATTCGAAGCACTCCCGATGCATGTATTGACCAGCATTACAGTTTTCGTTGTTGCAGACTACGCGAACACGATCAGATATCTCGTCGAGGGCGATCAAAGAATTTACCTTAAGGCAATCGCCACTTGGCAAACAGCATCGTGTAAATTCCTTATCATGCGTAAATATTTTGCTATTGTTATTGCTGTTAGTAACATTAATTGATTGCATTGGAGGCATGATATTGTCAATTTTATTGACAATCATCTGATTGGTAATGACGTTGTGTATTGGGAAGTGTGATAATCTTTCGTTTCGTTCACAAATACCTGGACGAGGTAATAGCTTCGGTTGTTGCTGAGGGATGGGAAGATGATGCTGATGTTGAATGCTATTGGTCGTGACGCTGTTGCCACTTTGCGCCATTGGGCCCATAACCAAATTCGTAATTACGAATTTCTCCTGTAACCAGCTTTATAAAATATTACACTGATTTCTTCAATCGCTATTTTTTCATTTTAATTTACATTTACTAGGTAAGCCCTCTCCTTAGTTCAGATTTTATTAAGACTCATATTAGTTGAGATTTTATCTTTCCAGTTTATAATACTCACAAAGTCTGTAAGCCTCCAGGAAACTCATTCACCAAAAAATCCAAATCTTGCACTTCATTTTCCTTGTGTCTACCGGAAACTATTCCACTGGGGAAAGTGATTTTTTTTCAATATATGTACATCCAACCGATTTAATATTTAAAATGCGAGTACTACATGTTAAAGCTTAACAAATATAGATTCTAGGCGTCCCTTTTAAGCACACTCCAGTTCACTTCGGACATCCAAACTTTATTAAATCGCCAATTATTTTTATTTCTTTCCTTTTTTATCTGGAGAGCTGGTGCAAGCCAATTAAAATTTTTCATGTAATTTGTCCACAATTGAGTAAAAGAACCGAATCAATATCGTTAAGACGCAGATCTTTTTGTTTTGTAATGAGGAGCTAAAAAAAATGTATATTAGGTGCCATACTGGCGTTTTTTCTGAGGCAGAAAAGTGCGTAAAAAACCAGACTTTCCAACAGAAAGCGAAAATGAAACTAAATTTCACTGTAGTAATCAATGGAGTACACTCCCTTGGCACGATTGTTTCGTTCCTGTAATAACCGGCATCGCAGTGGCGTCCTCTTCTCAATCAGATTGGAAGTATTTTTGTTGGAAACAGGCAACTCATTTTGTTTTTCAATGTCATCAAACAATTATTTCGAACATGTTCGTTGCGACCACAATTTTTGTGTGGATTATATATACATATGTATTTATACATTACTCTTTAAGGATGTGTTTACATGAGCGTCAACATTTGTTGTAGCTTTCCGAAAGAAAAGCTACAATACACAATACATTTCTGATGCTTGAATTTACCTCGGCGCTTATATAGATACCACACACAGATGCATAAATATATATGGAGCTATACATATAAATATATAACCCTATACAATTCTATTTACAATTCATATAAGTTCATGGCCTTTGCATTGAACTTGAATTTAATATTTTGTGTGGGTGGTTAGATTTGAAGTCAATAACTAGGCGAGCTATGTACCTTCGTGAGGTAAAATAATAAACGAACAAATTTTGGGGGAAAAATTAAAAAATTTTTTAAAATGTATTTGAAAACCAAATGAAATTACAAGTACATTACAACTCTTCAATTAACGTAAGAGTTACGTTCCAAAACTTTTACGTTAAGCGAGAAATATAGGCACGGGTAAAAATTTTAACAATTATACAGGTACTTATTGAATAAGGTATTACCCGCTTAACGATTCATGGCACTCATGGCTCACGCCCAGTACTGGCATGAAGCGCTTGAGAGAAACCAAAAAGAGCAGATTACGTGTATTTCTTATGGAGAAATTGAGAGAAACTATGCTGTTTTGCTGCTCGAGAGGCACAGGCAGCACGGCAACATAGAGCAGCGGCAGAGAAAACAAAAATTTTCCTACTTTTCTGCCTGCTGCGTGTAAACAATGTTGCGTTTTGCGTCAAATGAAAAAAGAAAGCAGCAGCGTTATTTCTCTTGAACTTATTTTTATTTACAAAACCAATGTAAAATAAATATTGTTGTACAAAATTGCAAGGTTAATATGTAGGCTTTTAAGTAAAAATTTCTTTCTTTTCTTTTACTGTTATATAAAATTTTAAAATCAATTAATTTGGTATAAGTAAACAACAGGTGCCTAGCTCCGATTTTAAAAAAAAAATATTTATATTTCTGTTTGAGGTATAACCCTCCTCGCCACTAGTGATAAAAGTTTTTCCACTTTTGTGTAGTTTACGAGTTATAGGCCTTGGAGTGCCAAAAATTAAAGTGCTATATCTTCAAAACAAGTTGAGATATCAACGTAACATTGGCGCCGGTTAAGAGGATATTTCAGGGCCTTTCCTTTATCTAATAACAACTTTTGTGACAACTACTGCCATTATTATGGAGATAATTCAACTTTAAAAAAAATGGCGTACTTCGTTTTACAAAATAATTTTTTTATTCCTGAAATGACAATTAAGGTATAAAATAGTTTTACTTTTTTTATAGCCCATAATATTACCTTTCTAACGGTATATTAATATGTTTCGGTATCTTCCGTGTTTTTGAGCAAATTATGGAAAATATTTACAAGTTCAGTGGTTGCCAGCAATACTGCGTAGTGGGTATTTACGAATATTCAGGGTTATATTAAAAAAGCTTTATATTAAAATAGGGCCGCCAAGCATAAAAACCTTAATGCAAAAAACCTCACATGACCGTGAGGATTCTGCTGATTGATTCTGCCGAAGGCCTCCAATGCGTGAAATAACCTGTATACTCAAAAACTATACACTACCGAGAGGATTCTACTGATTGACGGTTATGATCCCTGCCGCGGCCGAAGGCTCCACGCGAAAAAGCCTGCTGCAGCCGAAGGCGCCAATACGCGGAAAACCTTTTTTTTCAAATAATCGAAAGTCATATAAACTAAAGCAGTAAATATATCATATTATATACCGTATTGAAGGTAAAGCGGACGCCACACAGAACGCGATTAACGCGCTGCGAAATTTACGCCCGGTTGTATTACACAGAAATCCCATAAGCAATTCAAACAGCACGTGTCGCGTTGTGTCTGACGTGCTTATGGGATTTCTGTGTAATGCAACCGGGCGTAAATTTCGCAGCGCGTTAATCGCGTCCTGTGTGACGTCCGCATAAAAGAACAGGCTTTTCAGAAATATATTTTATTTTTTACTTTAATGCATTCATTTAGGAGAAAAAAATAATTGTTTCGAGGAAAAATTAACATATTTTCACCAAAATTGGTATAACTCCTTAACCGTTATGAAACGAGCAAAAAAATTTATGCTTCACATACATAAATGGTAGCCAGAAAAATACCTTTTAAACGTTCCGATAGCTCACGCTATCTCGAAATCTCACGCAAGAAAAGTTGAAATATATGTAAACATATGGGATGAGTTTCATAGGCTCCGTTCGTTCACATGCGTAAACGGATAGAAAGTAAAAATTTTCTACTTTTTCATCCATCGATCCGTTCATTCTATTACAATCGTTGTCTTGAGAAAGAATGACAACTGCGAATTATCAGGGATGAAACAGAAACGTAATTTTTTGAGGTGAAAAATTTTCGACTTACAAATCTTAGTAATTTCGCTCTAAAAGGCTAGTTTATGAGTTAAATGTCTCAAACCCATTATAAATGAATTTAGTGTTCTATTTAAGCAGATAACTACAAAGGATTTTAGCTTTAAATATGAAATAAAATTCCTATAGAATTATGAGAACAGTTGTATCCCTGTGTTTGCGTAGCTCTTGAACGGATTCTATGAAACTTGAAAATTTGCTGTTCCGTCGCTATCCGTAAGTTGTAATAGATTCCTGACGGATACGCACGCAATCGGAGTCTATGAAACTGAGCCTTTATTTACAAAAATATTAAGCTTTTACTAGTTGCATTTATTTGACATTTAAAAGCTTCTAAATCGAAGATGGCTGCCTTCCGACAAAAACAAAATGGCTACTTCCGGTCCTAACGGTAAGTTATAACGGCAAAAAAAATTTTAAAAATCGGAGCTACTCACCTATTCTTTACTCACCCTCTATTTTACCACTAATTCGCAGCGCGAAAATATAGCCCAGCATCGCACAGAGAAAATCGCGTTGTGTGACGTCGGCTTAAACAAAAATTCGCTTAAATACTTAAGTACATAGAGTCCCTCTCAGTGCGTAAGCGTAAAAGATCTACTACAACTATCGGATAGCGACGGAACAGAATTTTTTGCGAGTACATAGAGTAGGTCCAATAGATGATTGAGATCATTCTTGCAAAGATCATTGGCCCTTTTATTCATATAGTCAATCACTGTTTCACAACTTTAACAAATCTGTGGAAGTTTGCCATAGTTACTACATTAGCTAAAAACTCAACTGCTTCTTCACCATCCGATTTTAGCCTAATTAGTATTTTGTCACCTTTGTCAAAAGAACCTACTTTGTCAAAACAACCTTTTAAACATACATCAATCCGGTTTTCGATCTAAGCATAGTTGTACCATTGCCGTTTTAAAAGTGCATTAATTTTCTATCACGCCTTTATTTATGGTTATGCGGACGATATTCTGATTTATCTCTCCAATAAGATGAACCTTAAAGGTTTAATTTCATAGAGACCGTTTGCGTGCGTATCCGTCAGAAATCTATTACAACTGTAACAACTATTGTTGTAAACGCACGGACTCTATGAAAATTATAGTTATGGCCCATAGAGTCCGTCAGGTTTCGGCTTTGACTTCGAATTTATCGTCAACGTATTGCTATGGCCCAATGAAAACTTCGACTTCATTCAATTTACTGTACTATTGCCTGGTTTACACAGTGCGAGCTAGCGTACGAGTCAGCCTTCCGAGTAGCTGCACTGCAGTAACTCGCAACGTTTGGACGTAACTTACGAGTAATTCGTACATGTGAGTTGGTTAGTAGCTCGCATCCGAGTTACTTAAACATTTTTTGTTTTCACTCGCCTGCTTGCTTGGCAGCAGCATCGTTTGGATGCGTTCGGCAATAGCTTGTCAGTGATAGCCGGACAGCAGTGCGTGAAAAAAGTGTTTTTTTTTTTGTGTACTACGCCGAATCGTTCGAAATGGCTGCGGATCTTCTGACAATAATATTTCATTCATGAAACTCTACAGAGACCAAGAAAACCTGTGGAATTGTTTCGATAAAAACTATCGAAAGAGAGATATGAGAAAAGCATCTTTTTTTTTTAATATTTGCTATGGTTATAGATATTTTCCAACTCCTGACATAATATTGTTGTCATAGAGCGTATCACCGTTTTTTTTATTAAAACAAGTTCACTCGACATCGCGACTCGACTAGGACTGGGCAATAGCTAGGTGTCGTGTAGACAGCAAAGGCTGCTGCCTAGGAATTTGACAAGCCTAGTAGCTGTCTACTGGCCAGGCAGCAGCTTGCACTGTGTAAACGAGCCATAAAATGTAAACAAACTGCTGTCAAATGGGCTGACGCAGTCGAAAAGTTAAAAGTTCAGAAACTTTCAACTTCGACTTTGACGGATACGTTGCTTATGAGCCGATGTTCGTAAGAAAGCATACATTGAACTCGATTTGACAGTTCAGAACTTCAAGTCGAAGTCTGACGGACTTTATGGGCCGGAGCCATTATCCCATATGTTTACATATACTTCAACTTTTCTTGTGTAAGATTTCTGACGGATACGCAAGCAAACCGAGTCTATAAAGCTGCTGACAAGAATGGTCTCCATTAAAATACATACCCGCAAATCTGTTGCCTTACCTATTTCAAAGGACAAAATTGTTTTGTTCTTCTTTAATTTTTAAATTTTATAAATTTTTTTTTTCTATTCCCATAAGAACAAATGTAATTTTGAAAGCGAAAGAGTAATGTAACGTAATGTAACAACAACGTAAAATTACGACATCAAAGAAGAATTTCAAACAACGAAGAAACACTGCGTCAACGAAAAATTACTGGCATGAAGAACGAAAGTTCTACTTTACTTGCCTCTCTTTTCAGTGCCTCTCTGGTCTGAAGACTATCGGCAAGTAAAGATACAAAGAAACTAGAAATTTCGGTCTGGAGTATATTTTCGTTTTTCGCAGTATACACTTTTGTTGTTGTTTAGGATACGAAAAGACGATTTTCGAAACGATATCGTCTCTTGGAATAAGGGTGTAAGTGTTTCTGTTCTTGCTCTGTTATTTAAAAACGCGATGACTATCTCTTTCTTGTCTTCAATTCAAGCATGTATTGCCCAGTCTTTTTTGTTGTGCTGTTTTTATTGGGTTGCAAAAATTTTTGGGCAGTCATACTTGTTTATGAAATTTTGTTTTGTCTTCGACGACAACAAGAGCGACAGTGTCCTCAATATTGTCTTTGACGACAACAAGAGAAACAGTGTCCTCAATATTGTCTTCGACGACAATTAAAGAAAATGTCGCCAATGTTGTCTTCGATGGCAATTAACGAAAATGTCGCCGCAGAAAATAAAAAAAAATAGCCTGGAAACTACCATAGCACCACCAGAATCGTCCCTAGGACTTTATTTTTTGATATTTTGCAGACATATATTAATTTAAATTTTATTTATAAATTTTTGTAAATGACCGTTGCGGGATTCGAACCCTCACTCTCAATATTACTAGGCGAGCACTTACTCCACTGGGCTATTGAGAGCCGCTTGGTATGTTATATTTTTTTTTATATCAATCACAATTTAAAATCAACGAACAACTGAAAATTTGAAAAAAATTGAAGTATATTTGAAATTCATAATAATAAATGCTCGTTGCTATGCTTAATTTTAAATTTTTGGTTGCTAGCACGACAACCTGCAGGACGTGTCCCTCACAACGTCTGATTGGGGACAGCTTGCATTCCGTGTCCCTAAATATTTCGCCAATGAAAAATTTTGCCGACAAATAGAAATTTGTCTTGCAAGATGTCTTCGAGGACAATGTTTTCGACGAAGCTCTGAACTACTGGGCTATTGCCGAGTTCATTGTATTAAAAAAATCACCTCACAGAAAGGACTTGATCCGCCACCCACTGGTTAATATATCTTATATGAACGTTTATGTCGAGAACATCGACGTTGTGAGTTAAAATATTGACGTAAGCACAGTTGTAAGATTCAAGCGCAAATTTAAAGTGTTTTTAGAGAAGAAATTGAAGTTAGTCCCCTTTTACGAGTATATTGGGCAATTTTTCTTTTCAACCTCGAATTCGAAGTTCCCGTTCACAGGCGAGGGGCTGAAGACGAAAAACAACAACAATGTAATGGCAAACAGCAACCACAGAAGGGAACGTCAAAAACGTTGAAAGAAAAAATTGCCTAATGTAAAAGAGGACTTAAGAAAAATCTAATTAAGGTTAAAAAAGGGTTAAAGAATTATGCCATGTCTCCACTGTAAATTAATAGCGAGGTTAAAAACTTTGTCGGTTTAACTTGCTAACCTCAATTGATTTATCACGATTATCTATACAATAATTACGACGAGAACCAACTTCTTACGAAGAGATTAAAAAGTAAGCTAGAAGCAAACCTCGATAAAGTTACAAGTATCCAACCTTGGGAATTTTGTGAAATTGGGCAGAATTTATAGAAATGCTACTCTGCTACCAAATGAACTGACAGGAATGTAAAAAAAATTTCGATGGAAAAAGATAAACATTGCAATCAAACACACACCCAAGCACAATACAATATTATTTGCCAGTGGATGCGTGTTTACATTGTAAACGAACTCACCAAATGAATGACAGCAATAAATTATTTATTCAGTGGAGACACACAGATTTAGCGAGATTAACGATAATCTTGTGGCAGTTAACCTGCAGTGGAGACATGGTATTACCCACCAAAGTGGGTATTAAATTAAAGTAGCCGTAAGATGGCAACCCTTGGTAGGAATGGCCAATTATCCCAATTTCACTTTCATTAGGTTGTAATGCCCCACGTCATACGTTGTTCGCAATATCTATAAAATCCCACTCCACTTTAATTGAACATGTTCGGTTGAACTGGTTGAACATACGTATATTCGGTTCGGTTTGATGTGTATAGCGACAGTTGGAAGCGACAACGAATTTGCGAGAATAAGGGAGATAGAAAAAGGAAGATTGCGGACAATTTTTCCCCCTTGGAATCACTTGAAAATTATTTCCCTCATCCTTTTTTTCTAGGTACAATGTGTGGACGGAATGAAGAGGATATATAGATAAAATATTAGCTTTGTGAAAAATTTTACATTAAACTACTTACAACGAGTATATATAGTTAAAAAAAATTAAACTACTGTTTTATTTAATTTTAAAAATATTTTAAAATACGAGTACATACATACATATGTGCTTCTAATAACTAAAATATCTTCATTTAAAAATGAAATCTAAAAGGCATAGAAGCCACAGCAAATAGCAGAAGAACTAAATAAGGCAAAAAACTGAAAAAACCAAATTTGCCAAAATTCGCTCTAAGTTAAAAACTGTGAGCAACAACAAATTTTACTTTCATAGACAGTCGTCAGACGGTTGCACCATTATTGTAGAAAACAATAAGTGGAATTGCCTCGTTCCCCTGTCACACGCTGTAATCCACCAATTGATCAATCGTTTCTTTTACTCCTCATCTAGCATACGATTGCTGCTTCGGACAACTCTTTTTACGCATAATGCCCTAAACACAACAAGAACTGCAACGGCGAACTGCATTTTTTAACTGTCAAAATTTACATGGGCCTTATGGGAAACGAGAAAAAAGTTTTATTTCCCCTTTGCAGTTTTGATTCTTGCAGTTCGCAGTCGAGCTAATTTTAATTTTGACAACTGCATTTTGCGTATTCCCTATTGTTGTAGTTGTTCTTGTTATTCTCCTTGTGTGTTTGTTGTTGCAGTTGCCGTTATGGTTGTGTTTCTCGGACAGAGCTTGACCGTATTTGCAGATGCAGTTCGCAGTGCAGTTCTTGTTGTGTTTAGGGCATAGCAGCCAAAGCACATTGCGGCAGCGACAGCATCTCTCTCGATGCTCAGCAAAGTACATTAGAGCAGCGACAGCAAGTCGGCTATTTGTTTTTGTATTCTGTATTCCATTCTCTCGTCTTTAAAGAGAGCTTACTCTCCGTATATTTTTCAATACAATTTGTCGGATTTTCAGTGAAAGGTGGCAACATTGCTGCCGCTGCCGCAATGTGCTTTGGCTGTGTGTTGTTTTGGCAGCAACAGCACACAGAAATTATATAGAGGCTTATGGGTGCTGCCGCTGCCCTGAAAAATAGATTCTATTACGGCAGCAAGAAAAACTTACTTTTTTCCACTCAAAATGTTGCCACTTTTCACTGAAAATCCGACAAATTGTATTGAGAAATTTACGGAGCTCTCTTTAAAGACGAGAGAATGGCATACAGAGTACAAAAACAAATAGCCGACTTGCTGTCGCTGCTCTAATGTACTTTGCTGAGCAGCGAGAGAGAGATGCTATCGCTGCCGCTGCCGCAATGTGCTTTGGCTGTAATCATAATTGAAGTATAACAAATTCACCTCGAATTTCTCTGCTGGCATTCGCATAAGCAGCGCTATCGACTGCATTGAAATAATAGCACATGCAAATCTGACGGTAGCCGAAAATTTAGAGTCATATAACCTGAACACATTCATATCGTTGACGATAAGCGATAATAGTTGTCATACGCTATTGGCCGAACGCAAACATATTTCCATAGCCAAAGCGATGAGCTATGAGAGTTGTCAAAGTTCTCGTCAATTTTTGTAAACAAACAAAAATAGAAGAAGAAGACGAACTATGTGGCTATGGAAGTAGAAATAGAGCGACCACCGATGATGCTTTGTCGCTTTCGCCGACAATGGGGGGGGAAATTTTTTTTTTTTCTCGTTTCCCATAAGAGCCAATGTAATTTTGACACTATTATTATTCGATTGTGAACCTTCGGCGTGATCGGTGGTGTTTATCCAGGTGTCGCGAGTTTTTCCCATCGAATTTTTCTACTACGGTAGTGTTTTTGCGTTTTTGCGTCTTGCTTTGTGGTTGCCTTCTTTGCGCCACAGTTAACGGGAACTTGTTTACAAGTAGTGACCCTGCGCAGAATTGTACGAAAGTGCCCACCCAGCAAGTGATTACCGTGTGATTACCAAGGCATTACTTGGTAAACGGTAGTAAGAGGTAGACAGTGACTACGATTAAATACATTGCGCGTTTGGCAATTTATTTCCAAAAACGTTTATTGTCGTTTTTGCGATTTAGATTTTTTCGCCGCGATTTTCGTCGCGAGTGAGCAAATCGGTTTTGCATAATAATCGCGAGTGTCACCAGTTATGGTAAAAAGCCCGCAGCGTGCTGTTAAAGCAGCAGCTGACATGGCTGAGAGCTCGGCCTCTGAAGTGCCGATCATGAAGCCCCCGAAATCGACGAGTCCGGTCGTGAAGAAGAGGAAGAAGAAGACGTCTTCAGACCGGTCGGACGTGCATATGTCCGACAGCTGCAGCAGTGCGTGTGGCGCTGAGACTGCTGGCAGCGGTGCATGTACGAAAGTAGTGGTACAGGTGAGCCGTAAGTTACCATGTAAGACTGAGGGGGAGGGTTGCCCAAAACCGAAGGTTTTGGAAGGAGCATTGAAGCCAAAGGGCGTTTCTGACGCTGGGTCTGCCATAAGGCGGCTCAGGGCGGTCTCAGACGCCTTGATCACGGTCGCTTTTGATGAAGACAATTTGGTGGTCAAGAATGTTGCTCGCCAGATAATTGGTTTATCTGGCAGCTATGAGCAGATCCTGATGAAGCTCATAGCCGAAAACGAGCGTCTTAGGGGCCGTATTGATGGTATGGGTTCTGGCAGTGGTAGTGTGGTGGCACGGGTGGTTCCCCCAGTTTCGGTAGGTTCCCCAAGCAGTGCTGTTAGTGCTGCTTCTAGTTTACCTGTTGCACCGACTGCTGCACCGGTTCTCAAACCAGTTGAGACATGGGCCTTGGTTGTCAAGAGCCGGAAAGCCAGTGAGACATCCAAGGAGGTGGTTGAGAAGGTGGTAAAGCAGGTTGGGCCCACCCTTGATGTGAGAGTGCACCAGGTGATGCGCAGTGGTGGCGTAATTATACGCACCCCGTCCGTCTCTGAAAGGGAGAAAATTCGTAAGAACGCTAAGTTCGACGAATTAGGTCTGGATGTAAGTGTGAACCAGAAGCCTGGAACCAGGGTGGTAGTCCGTGGGGTTCCTTGTGGAATCAGTGATGACCTGTTCATGGCTGATCTCTACAAGAAGAACCTCAAGGATCGTATGACCCAGGAAGCCTTCGAGAAGTGCGTCAAACTGATCTCGCGCTCTGCGAAGACGGATGCTGGTGATGAGACTTCCAACATCACTTTAGAGTGCAGTGGTGCTGCTGCTGCACTCTCGACTGCTGACGGAGTCTATATCGCGTGCTTCCGCCTTCGTTTGAGTGGGGCCAGCATGATGTACGGCTGCTTCCGTTGTGGTAGTCTTGACCATAGAGTGTCTGAGTGTCGTGTGGAAGACATTGTCTGTCGTCAGTGCGGGCAATTAGGGCATATCAGCCGGTCTTGCCGCAATGCGGTATGTTGCCGTGACTGTGCATATAGGGGTAAGCCGACTGGACACCGCATGTTGACAGCGGATTGCCCCCATTTCGGTGCCTTCATTGCCCGTCTTAATGCCAGACATTGAGATGATTGGGAAGGTTATTCAGCTAAACTGCCAGCGGTCTTATGACGTTATGTGTGAATTTGGTGAATGGTTTTGTAAGTCTGGTAGCAGCTTCGCTCTGGTACAGGAGCCTTATGTTCTCCATGGGAATGTAAGAGGCATTCCGCCGTGTTTGCGCTCATTTACTGATGCTAGAGGGAATGCTGCTGTTATTGTGAATGATATGAATGTTGAATGTATGGTTGTTGAATGTGGTGATATGGGTGTATGTGTGATTGCGGAAGGTACCTTTGGCAAGATTTTTCTTGCCAGCGTGTACTGTAAGTATGGGGAGGAACTGGGTCCCTTTATTGAGTATATGGATGGGGTGTTACTACGAGCGAGTAACTTTCCTCTCATCCTTGGTGTGGACGCCAATGCATCATCTCCGCTCTGGTTCAGTAAGCTGCCCAATTATACTGGGCAGCCGAACCAACAGCGGGGTGAGGTGCTTAGCGAGTGGGTGACCGCTCGCGGCGTCTACGCTCTCAATGAACCAAGCGCGCTGTATACCTTTGAAGGACTTAGAGGTTCGAGTGATATTGACGTGACGTTTGTGAATGAGGCTGCAATGGGTATGTTTGAGTTTAGTTGGATGGTGCGTGATTGGTCAGTAAGCGATCACAATCCTATTGAGATTGAGTTCGCTTACTTAGGTGCGGCAAGAACGAATGTTATGTCGAAAGGATGGCGCACTAGTGGTGTGAATTGGGCTGTGTATGGTGAACGTGTGAAAGAGGAGGTTACTTCGGTACCTTTGAATGTTTTCAAGGCGATGTATGAATGAGTATAAGCGTATGATTCAGAGAGTGAAACTAAGTGATTGGGAAAGGTTCGCGGAGCAGTACAGTACAGTGATGATCCTTGGGGTCGCCTGTACCGTATCTGCCGTACCGGGCGTAAGAGTATGGAAGTGAATTGTATCCATGTTGGTGACACAGTGTTGTCAACATGGAAAGACTGTGTGAGTGCACTCATGAGTGAGTTCTTCCCTAGGATGGGACCTGGGCCCGACCCCCCTATGGGGCCGGACCCTGGTCCCCCTGACTTAGTTGAAAGCGAGGTTAGTAGTAGTATCTCGCAAGTCAGGTCTAGGAAGTCGCCTGGGTTTGATGGTCTGACCGGAGAGATGGTGAAAGCTATCTGGAAAGTCATTCCTGATTACTTGGGTGGCTTGTATGCGAAATGTATGAGTGAGGGATATTTCCCAAGTGAATGGAAGAGTGCAAGAGTGATTCCGCTGCTGAAGTCGCCTGACAGAGTCAGGTCTAATCCTCGTTCATATCGAGGTATTAGTCTGATTCCGGTTCTCGGCAAGGTGCTTGAGAGGATCATGGTCAATCGACTTCAGGAGAGTGTGGATGCGGAACTGTGTCCTCAGCAGTTTGGCTTTACTAAAGGCAAATGTGTTGAGGATGCATGGATTTATGTTAAGAATGGTGTGAGTGAATCTAGTAGTAAGTATGTGTTGGGTTTGTTTGTGGATTTTAAAGGTGCGTTTGATTACCTGAGCTGGGTGAGTGTGATTGCAAGACTGCAAGAGTTGGGCTGCCAGGAGCTTCCTCTTTGGAGGAGCTATTTTTCTGGCAGAAAAGCGTGTGTGGAAGGCAGAAGTGATTCTGTCTGGATGAATGTTGTCCGAGGTTGCCCACAGGGATCCATCTGTGGTCCATTTCTATGGAACCTCATGATGGATTCCCTTCGATTTGCGATTTGCAAGTGTTGTGCGTATGCTGATGACTTGCTCATCTTGATTGAGGCTGATTCGCGTGCCGCTCTGGAATGTTTGATCGCCTTGGTCATGGCCATTGTGTGAGAATGGGGTGCAAGTGTTGGTGTGGATGTGGCAATGGATAAGACGGTGATGATGTTGCTGAAAGGCCGATTATCACTTAGTCGGCCTCCATCTGTCCGTGTGAATGGGGTTACCCTCAGGTATGTGACTGAGGTCAAATATTTGGGGATATCCATGGGTGAGAGAATGAATTTCATTCCTCACCTAGTTTGAATGAGAGAGCGATTGACATGCGTGTCTGGACAGGTGCGTCGCCTTTTGAAGTGTGAATGGTCACGTCTGCTGTGGGGTATCGCAAGATACTCACTTGCCAACGTCTGCTTCTGCTTGCGTGTCTGCCTGTTTGCCGCACGGTCTCTACCGAGGCCATGCAAGTGTTGTTGGGTGTGGCCCCTCTGGACCTGGAGGTGCTACGTTGTAGCGCATCCTACAGAGTAAAGAGGGGATTACAGCATGCACCTTGGTTTCTTTCTCACGGGTCATGGGTCTTTTATTGCTTTCTTGCATAAAAAGAACCTTTGCCCTAGTGAGTCTTGTGACTGTGGTGCACCTGTTGAAGATTGGAAACATGTGCTGTGCGAATGTTCACTGTACTCTGACTTTAGGGACAGGGCGGCTATGGGGATCAGATGGACTGACGGGGGTTGGAATGTCAGTGAAATGCTTTCCACTGAAGAGTGTGTGCGGTTTGCTGACAGGTACGCCTGTCGTGTGTTTGTCGAACGTCGCGCTAGGAGAGTTTAGCTGGGTATTCTTGTGTGTGTTTTATGTATGCGTGTGGTCATTGTGTGCCCTTGGTGTCTAGTGTGGAAGTTTCTGTGAGTTTGAGCGTTTCTGAATGGTGTGTGCTTCTTGATGTGTTTGTGAGAGTGTTCTTGGTGTTCTAGGTGACTGCGTGTGTGTTTGGGTATGAATGGCTGTATGAATGTTATGGTTGCTTCTTGTGGTGAATGCATGTATTGGAATAAATGGTCGTATGGATGTTGCTGTCGTATGCGTGCTGTGTGTGTTTGTGTATTCGTCGGCTGTGGCTAGGTTGCGCCAAGTATGCCTTATCTTGCTGCACTGCCGGTGATACCTGGGGTCACCAGTCCTCGAGTACATGGACTCACTGGTAGTAACTTTGGTTACGAAGTCTGACCGGAGGCTTTCCGTTACCACGGGTGCCGAGGAGATCTGGAGTAGGTCTCAACGCTCCACCTCGGCATTATAGACCTTTGGGTTTTTGTTGGGGGTACGATTGGGCTTTTGCCTTGAACCTTGGGTGCCGCTCCCCGATTGAGCGGAAGAGGTTGGGATTGGCCTCGCTCCCTGCAGTGAGGAATTTCGCGACCATGTGCGCGAACTTCAGACTGCCTCCATCACGTGTAAAAGGGGCTGCCCCTACTAGGCCCTGCTTACACGTTTGTTCCAATCTCCTATCGTACTTTTTTCGTAACGGCAACCAGTCCGGAGCTATAAAGGAGCTTAACTGGTAGTAGTTTTGACTACGAGGTCTGACCAGAGGCTTCTTTTCTGGTACCACGGGATGTCAGTAGCCCCCGGATTATATCCGAGCTGACATGAGGTAGGCCCCCTTGTGGGAGTGTCGTGGTGGCTGTGGTTAAAATCCAAACGTACGCCGGGAGAGCCTGGCTCGATGTGGAGTTGCATTGCAACCGGGTGCCGTGACCCATAGAACGGCAGAGGTATTAGATAGGCCTCGACCATCAACCAAAGGGCAAGTCATGCCCTTTATGTATGACTTCAAATTGGAACCTGTTGGTTGAATGGATGGGAGATGGGTGCATGGAGTGAATATGTTCTGCATGTGCACTCTGTGTATCTTGATTCCCATTTGTTTTACTGATTGGGGCGGTGGTCGGGGCTTAATCCGACTCCAGTGTGATGGCACACCGTGGGTTTAAGCCTTTTTAAGCCAGGCACCCACGTTAAGCACCAGAAACATCTGTCACATAGTTCGTCTTGTTCTTTTTTTTGTTTGTTTACAAAAATTGACATTGACTTTGGACTTTACAGAATTAGAAAATTATCAGCCGTTTAATCAGTCCAAGGATAATATCCTTTTCTGGGTTAAATAACAGAAACAAAAACAAATTGAAGTATATATAGAAATTCTTTATTATTATTTATTAATAATCAATTAGAAAAGACGTTGTTACAATATTAATGAAAAAGAACTGCAGCAAATTTTTTGTGAAATCTCAACAGGATGAAAACCACGCGAGAACTTTGACAGCTCTCATCGCTCATCGCTTTCGCTATAAAAATATGTTTGTGTTCGGCCGATAGCGTATGACAACTATCATCGCTCATCGTCGACGAAATGACTGTTATTCAAAACTCTGTTATTCAAAAACGCGATGACTATATTTTTCCTTGTCTTCAATTCAAGCATGTATTATCAGTCACACTCGTTTATGAAATAAAAAAGCAACAACAGACAATGGCTGCATTCAGAACGATCAAGCAAAGTCAGCGAAAAAATTGTTCGCTTTCTGAGGGGTTAGAAACGTCAGAAGGGCTGACGAAAACCTTAACAACTTCGTCAGCCCTTCTGACCTTTCTACCCCCTTAAACAGCAAACTATCATTTCGCTGACACCGCTTACAAGCTGTGTTGGCTGGTTCTTGTCAGCGTAAATCATGTGCTCTGAATGCGTTTGCTGAGTCTTTCCTGATAACCAACAACATTTAAACAACACTTCATCGCCAAATTACACGTTGCCGCCACATGAGAAGTAAACAAAACACTGAAAACTAGTGACAGAGAAGGAATGAGCTGAGCAGATTCAGCATACAAATTTTTGGCTAGAAAAAATGGCGACTGCTTTGTCAGCCCTTCTGACCTTTCTACCCCCTCAGACAAAAAACCAGCAAAAAGCCAACAAGGCTTGACCTTTCTGAATGCAACCAATGCTTGAACATTTTTTTTTTGTTTCAATTGGCTTGTAAATCGACTTATTTAGCTCTCTAGTACGTAATTGTGCTCTTCAATTCAAAATTCTCTTAAATCGAACTTTTAAGCCACCTTTCCAGGACTCCAAGCCCATAGTGCACAGACGCGAAAGTATGATGATAGTCAATAACATACTTTTGGTTATAACCCTTCGCAACCGTGCTTTGCGTATTTCAAAACGTGCTTTGCGTATTTCAATTTTTCCATTTGCACCATACTTACATACTTATTCGATAAAACTAAACGACATCCAGCAATGTTCTCATCTGAGTTTTTTGAGAAATCGCCCATGTATAATTTTTCAAATGGTTTAATATCAGTCTCAATAGCTTCGTTCCATTAATCTTTTTCATTACTTGCTAAATCTCTGATTATCATCATCACTGTATTTATCTCCGGGACCAGCATTTTCTAAATTCTGCAACTCGGGCAAAGATTGCACTTGTGGCTTATAAATTTGTTTGGGACGCCCTCTGTTTCCTGTTCGAAGTAATGTTGGTCGACCAGGACCTCTGCTGCTTTTATTTGGCACTTCTTCACCTTCCGGTTCATGAATATCTTTCTTCGATAAATTGGATAATTCAGCTAATGTCCAATTCTCGTTTGATTTCTTGCATTCGTTACTGTAAATAAGAACATCATCAATATTGTAAGAGATTCCACGTTGTTGCCCCCCAGAAACTTAACGTCACGCGAATATATTACTTTTCTCATTTCATCTTACCAGGGGCCCATATTCGATATCTATTTCTATCAAGCAGATAGCCTATAAAAATACCTTCATTCGCACGTTGAGAGTTTATCCTTACTGAGATCTTTGTACAGAAACATTACTTTTGATCCGAAAACCTTTCCATGATTAAATTACAATTTCTTTTCATCCCACTCTTCGTATGGTATTCTCCCATTTAAGCTATTTGTAGGGCACCTATTACAGATGTAGACAGCGGCAGCAACAGCAGCTGTCCAGAAGGAGGAACTTAAGCCACTTTGTAGTAGCAGACATCTTGCCATGTCAATCAATGTTCTATTTAGACGCTCCGCCACACCATTTTGTTGCGGAGTATGAGGATTTGTTAATCTGCGCTTAATTCCTTCTAAAAGGTACTTTTGAAAGCCCTGAACGGGTGAAAAGGGTTTGCAACGTTTGCAAAAGGGGGTGAAAAGGGGACGCAACACACGCTTTCTAACCATTTAACCAGAATGAGCCACAGCAACGCGGGGCCGGGTACGTCTAGTCATCAATAAATGTGACGAAAAACTTTGTAAGGCCCGTTCCTTCTCTTCTAAAATGACCCACTATATTAGAGTGAATTATTTCCAACTTATTTAAACTAGGTTCTCGACCCTCTGGAAAGGCAGGGAGGCCATATTCCCTTTTATGCACACTTCGCATTTCGAAATATTATTCAAGCTTTAGCATTAAAAGTAGGCAAAATACCATTTTGGCTTAATCTTAACATATCTATTAGGAATAGCGTATTCTTAAATTCAACTAACATGTCGCCTTTTGAACCATTAACTGACATCTGGACGACGCCCTTGCTCTACTTCAGCACTAGTATTATTTTCTAAACTTAACTTTGATTCTATAAATTCATTTAAGAACTTAAAAGATATTCTTTTCCACATGCACGTGTAGTGCAACCACTGTCGAAGCAGAGTATTCTCTGGTTCGAAGTATTCTTTTCTTTATTTCTCCTTTTTGATAACGAGATGCAGCAAGCAAATTTGAAAATCAGAATTTATGTGGTTGATACGATTTTTCCTAATATGAAGAATTGACAGTGATGTTTTTGAACACTGTGTAAACTTTATTTTCCTTGTTTCTAATAAAAAATAATACATGTTAATGGTAATAAGGGAGCGACTCTTATATTGCTTGTTGCCTCTTATCGTAACAAGACAGATGCATAACCTCACCATTAGGATACCGCACAAATGCGCTTTGATTTATAAAGCGTTTCTTGCATTCGGGGCAAACTGTAAATTCTGTGATGTTTATTGACTTTCGCTCGTACTCTTCTATCTGCTTATGTACGCGCTTGCACTCAGCGGTGAGCAGAGCTTGCATTATCTGATTATGGTGTTTGTGTTCCATATGGGTTCGCAGAATCGTTTCCATGTAGGTTCGTAACATGTGGATGGGCATGTCATGGGGCAGATACTAAAAGTAAATTATATTTAGAACATGAGCATGAGCTCGTATACCCTACACCCGAATCTGTCGAAGCAGGTGACGCCCATTTTCATTTCACTTACAAGTAGTAAATTTTGATCTAATTATTAATTTACAACTCCGCTTTTCTCAACAAACACCTCCTATTTGTACATGATACTGCACCTATGGTACCAGTATACCAGTGCGGTTGTCACGCCTATTTTTTATAAGATTACTTTCGTCAATACGGTCAAGGCGGCAATGAAATGTTAGCTTTAGATCTCGAGTACAAGCTGACAAACTGTTTTGAATATAAAACAGCTCTACATGCGAGAGAATATTCGTGCCGAATTTTGTGATGATGCTTCTACTCCATCTCCTGTAATCGGAGGTTTTGTCACCAGTGTGAAGAATACGCCCATTTTTAAAGTATATTTTAGTGGGCCTGGGAATAAAATTTCAGCTTCAAATTCACTCTAGAAGCTGAGACATTGAGCTATAAGAACCGATAAATTCATATTTGCTATAGAAAGTAGGCGTGGCACTGGTCCGATTTTGCAATCCCAGATTATGATCACAGAGAATATTCGTGCCAAATTTCACGACGTAGAGGTATTCGTTCTTCTGTAATCGTGATTCCCACAGACGGACGGATAGCCCCAAATCGACTCAGGTCATTTAGAACAAGAATATATACATATGTATGTACTTGTCTTTACCTGACACGCCTTCTTTAATGGTTACAAACGGAAGAAAGTTCACTCCGGGTGTAGGGTATAAAAGGTATACGAGAGAAGGGCTTAAATACTAATAATTACGGGCCAAACTTTCGCTGCATTTGTTTTATTTGCGTATTTATCAAGCAGTTGCAACGCAATATCATGGTTAGGCTTGATAAAATCCCGGTGGAATTCTATACCTGGATACGGCGGCTCTTTAAGTGGATTCAAAATAGTTTTTAAAAGTATTAGGAATATATCGTTATTCTCCTCGTAGTTCTCTTCACAATATTCTGCTGCTTTCTGGAAATCGCCGAGAATTTGTATATAAATTGCCAAAACTTTCTCATGTTTTTTCAAGCGACCTAAAATCAATGCACGTTCCGCCAGCAATGAGTTGGTAGGAAACTCTTGCAATACAACATCCGGTGAATAATTTCGGCACTGTTTGAGATAGTTGAACAGTTTTGAACGATATTTTTCAAGTTGATCTTTTTTTTCTCTGGAGTTAATAATTGAGGACGTATATTATATTTACAGCATATAAATATTTGTATTAGAAGTATGCAATTTTTACCGTTCTCCTTCAGAACCATCCAGTTTGTGTTCAGCCATAAGACTTTCTACTTTTTCGAGATATTGCCTGACCAGGACATTATGCAAAAATGTATTTGAGTCATGCCATATATTAATAACGTGTTCCAGATATGGTATGACGCATTGCTTGTGTTTGCTTAGCAGAAAGTCCAAAACCCCAGCACGCGGCAAATTTTCCACTTCTATAAAGTCTTCTGTAAAAATACGTAATCCATCTACTGGGTATTTACTCAACACCCAATCCGAAAACTCGAAAATAAGTTGCGCATTGGACGATCCCACTGATTGCAAATAACGTATCGTGCGTTCGATACCATAGAGACTGGATCCTTCAATAGTCGACTGATCGCGAAGCAATTCCAAGGCTTTCCTGTGCTTTCCATTAGTCTCATAGAGTATTATAAGTTCGGAGATTTTATCGTGCTTCTTAAGAGTCTTTTCTGATTCTTCTAGGTGGCATTGATTCAGCCGTAAAAGCGGCGCAACTAATGAATCATTCACCTGAGAAGAGAAAAACAACATTTTCAAAATGTTAAGAAAATAATTTGGTTTGACCAAAATGAACCAATTTGGAAACCAAACTTCCGGTAAGCGATGACGGAAATTCGTTCGAACATTAAAATTCATATTATCTCCAAGTGATTGGGAGTTTTTATTTATACATTCTTTACCTGAAGATAGCATTTCAGCAACGTGGTATCGATGATTGAAAGCAAAAACGATTTCGTTGAGCCTTTAGTGTCTCTTATTTTTACTATTTCTTTCTGTCTGGCCAGAGCCAGAAATTCGATGAGAGCGTTTAAAGCATTTTCAAGATCTTTATCTTCCAACATAGATGGAATTACGTTTACAGATGCTGCAGATGGTGTTTCACCTGCTTCACCTGTTAATAAGTTTGGTGACACCTTATTACTTTGATCCTGTAGTAAATTTGGGAAAAGTCGTATGACATCGTAAGGATCAGCATTTGCTTTCTCAAATTCAGCCATAGCCGCGGAAAACTCTTTATTTGCAAATAGTTCTTTGGCGAAACGCATTTGTATTTGCCGTATAGTTTCAGCTTTAACTTCTTCGGGTTCGTCGGAAATAGACTGCAAAGAAGTATATTATTATACTTAGGCCCGTTTTCTTCACTCTCAATATATATTCCTCAATATTCAGTTTATTTTAGTTGGCTGATAAAAATACCTCTGTTAACTTTTCTGAGTATTTCTTCAAAAATACTTAATTCATACTTAATACTTAATTTGTAGTGAAGGAAACGGGCCTTAGTCTACTAAATTAGACAAGGTCCTCCATTGGACAACCTGATAGCTGACAAATACTGTCTAATAACGACAGAAGCACAAGATATACATATATGTATGATAAATTATTATTACCGTTAATTCAATTGCCAACTGGAATTTCTTTTGCTGCAGTAGATTCTGCCTTTGTGTCGGTATATCTATTATACGAATGCACCATAATTCCGATATTGCAGCCGCAAATATATTCCCTTTGCCTGAACGGACCAGAAACTTCGTTTTTGCCAATTCTGGAATCGACTGAACCAGTGTATCCTTATTGATGCTATTTCCTTCGAGGCAACGAATTTCAATCCCGTTTGCTACACGACCAATAGCAAACGGTTCATCCCAAACTAGCAATAAATGTTAGTCCAGAATCAATGAATAACTATTGAAATGGTACTTTAGTAAGTTCTGTACCTAAACCAAGCAATGGACTACTCCATTGCATAGGCTTTAAAATATGTTTTGTGTGAGTGCCAGGCGCAATATTTTCATGACTGCTTTGCGTCTTCTCGTCATTTCGTTTGACAAATTGACTAGGATCCATTGTAATAAGATACTCATCTTTGGAAACACCTAACAGATTATTCTTGATAACGCAAATGCAAGGATCCATGCTGTATGAAGACGAGGTCACAATAAGATCGTGTTTTTCTGGTTTATTAGCATAAATCTAAAAGTTAATAAAATTTTATTTTCGATGTAGGCTAATAAAACTATTTTATGACTGCAATTTGTGCAATTTTTTGTTCACCTTACATTATAAATGACATATTCGTCTTTGAAGCCCACACACACAACATCATCTATCCAACACAGCGCTTTCGGTACGTCCTTTAGTTCTATGATAAACTTTGGGCACTGCAGCGCATCTAACTTCCAATAGAAGAACTGTAGACGTCGTTTCACAGCGCAGCACACTCGTATTACAGTCGCGGTTTCTCCAGTTGTTGATTTAGGCATCTGTTTACGAGAATACAAACCTTTAATTCTCATAATAGTTTTAAGATATTTGCTACAATTCCAATGACCTTAACATCCACAGTAAACAAACTACAGCCCTTCGTTTCAGGTGAATTGTGGATAAAAGCGAAATTGGACTCGACGGGTCGAATATCACAGACGTTAATGATGGTGTCGGTGAGCACAAAAAGCAGGTTCTCTGATGCGATGACCTCCATTTGCGTGATAGGCTTCTTACTGAAATTTTTGTTGAACATAAGCATATCAACAGCACCGTTTTTGTCCACGCAATACATAATCAACTGACCACTACGGGTCCCCAATATGACATTGTCCTCTGGAAGATTTGTGTATAAAGTAGAAATTATCGTACTAAGGGTGATGCTTACCATAGGCTGCTATGGACTCGATGTGAACTCCTTGTTTTAGTATGTTGTGAACATTATAAGCTTGATGCATTCTTGATGTTTCGATTCAAATATCCAGATATATTAGGTATAATATACACATATATTAAATATTTTTAATATATTATTTCTGACTGATTGACTTGCGAATTTACAAGTATAAAATATGAGGATAACAAAAATAGTTTTTTATTCTTCGATCAATAGCTTAGGCCGTACTCACAAAGGGGACATACGCCTCGAGTCACGTCAGATTTGTTGTTGTTTCCCAGCAAGACGATGAATTTAACTGTGGACTTTGCCAAAATGAATCTGTCTCTTGGGCGCTGTTCAGACATGGGACATATGTCCGAGTTTAGAACTATTCATCGCTTGTGTCCCCTGAAGTGTTCACACATGTGTCCCATTTGGATTGTGGATCGTAGTGACATGGGCTGCGTTCAGAACGGTCAAGCGGTGTTGGCTTTTTCCTGGTTTTTTGTCTAAAATGGCAGTCGCCATTTTTTCTAGCCAAAAATTTGTACGCTGGATCTGTTCATAACTTTCTTCTCTGTCACTAATTTTCAGTGTTTTGTTTACTTCTCGTGTGGCGACAACGTGGAATTTGGCAATGAAGTGTTGTTGTTGTTTATCAGCAAAGACTCAGCAACGCGTTCAGAGAACATGATTTACGCTGACAAGAACCAGCCAACACTGATTGACTGTTCTGAACGCAGCCATGGTTGATTTTATGACAAGATTTTTTTAATACTTTTTGATATAATTTAATACCTTTATGTTTACCATTTAATGCTTTTCATTACTTCTTGAATATAAACCATTGTAAACTTGATTTCACTGTTCCGTGTTTAATAATAGTTACCTAATTATCTGAGTTTTTTAATAATCTGGGTTTTCAGTTCATTAAAAAGAGGGTGTGAGATTTTTCAGCATCAATAATTATGTGAGATTAACAGTCCTATTCTGGCGAGCTGTGACATGTCATTCATGACATATATGTATGTATGTCATTCTTTTTGTCTGGTTAAGTTGTGACAAATATAAAACTCTTTATATTATCCACTGGTAGTGAATACAGACATTCTGATATAAACTTTATTATATAAATTATATAATATTATATAAACGATCTTTCATTTTTCAATAGGCTAATGAGTATTTCCGTGAAGTTTTTTGTCCACATCAAACTCATGCCTATAATATATGCTTTATGAATAAAAGAATAAAAATTGTATTTCATATTACTCACCGAAAATTTGCAAAAGCTTTGGTGTTGCTGTTGTGAATTTAATTATATCAATTTGTATGTATTTTATTCTCAATATCACTAAAATGGATACCTGATGACAGACATAATATTTTTTTTGTTAGTACGGCAACTCTGCTTACTCGTGTCCCTCGATATTTCAGGACCACAGTTTATTCATATTTATTCATAGACCACAGTTCATTTAGTGATAGACAGTTCATTGATTCATAGGCCACAGTAGTTTTGCTGGAAAACAACAACAATTCGTGTCCCTCGTGCGACATATGTTCCATGTCTGAACTAAACTCAATAATACTTTGACCAGAGAGGGTGAGATGAGGTAATTAAAATCGATTTTTTGGCGAATTGCTGATTGAGCTAGTCGGACGTGTTATGGAAGAAAGGTAAAATGATCAGTTGCGCAATTCTGTAACTTCTTGTCGACAGAATTCGTATTGTTAACTACCGATATCGATCAAATATTCAAAATGCTATTCTCAACTTGTATGTTACCGAAATTTTTCGTCGACATGACGTTTTCTTAGCGAAAAATATTTTTATGGGAACGAAAAATTTGTATATCTTACCGACGATTTTAACATGAATCGATTTGATATTCGTTCATAAAATTTTTTAAATACATATCTTTCAAAAAACTGTCAAAACTGTGATTTTAAAATTTCTTAAAATTTACATTCTTAAGTAAGTTTTCTTTAAAAAAGTAGATAAGCTATTGTACTAATAACAGAAACTATAGCTATAATTAAAGAAAATATAGCTTTAAACTACCTTGTAGTCGATTAAGAACACTTAGCGGAACTGGTGTGAAGTTAGTACTTTTTTTTGGAGAATTGTTTTTCAGAGACGTTTGTTGGAGACTTCGATTGGAGAGAAATAGGGTTGCCATATCAGCGCCAAATATCTTTTCCAATATGAGGTGAGAAAACCATTGACACGAACCTTTTGGTTTAGACATTTTTCTGATTAATGGCGTTTCTGATTAAAGGTTGTGTGCTTAGGATTGTTGCAGTTAGTTTACAACTGTTTCTTGTTGTTCGTCAATACCTTCTGGTAGAAAAACAACAAAAAACCGTAGTAATTGCAATAATTCTAAGCGCACAAACTGTTTGAAAGTCACGCCACGTCACGCGGTGTTTACCTTGTTACAACAGTTGCAATAGACCTCCAGCACTTTTTGATTTAAAAAAAAATCTCGGACGATTTTTTACTAAAATAAATTTTATAGGATAGAGAAGGCTGTCAGCTAACACCCTGTATACATCCTACAGGCTGGGCCTTTACTTTTCGCCAGATATTCATTTTTTCTATTGGCTATATTTCCTCTTTGGAGAAATTATGCTCCAGCACATTTTGATTTAAAAAAAACCTTGGGTGATTTTTTACTAAAATAAATTTTATAGGGTAGAGAAGGCTGCCAGCTAACACACTGTATACATCCTACACGCTGGAGCTTTACTATTCGCCAGATATTAATTTTTTTCTTTTGGCTATATTTCTTCTTTGGAGAAATTATGCTCCAGCACTTTTTGATTTAAAAAAAAAACCTTGGGTGATTTTTTACTAAAATAAATTTTATTGAGTAGAGAAGGCTAACACCCTGTATACATCCTATACGCTGGACCTTTACTATTCGCCAGATATTAATTTTTTTCTTTTGGCTATATTTCTTCTTTGGAGAAATTATGCTCCAGCACTTTTTGATTTTAAAAAAAAACCTTGGGTGATTTTTTACTAAAATAAATTTTATTGAGTAGAGAAGGCTGCCAGCTAACACCCTGTATACATCCTATACGCTGGACCTTTACTATTCGCCAGATATTAATTTTTTTCTTTTGGCTATATTTCTTCTTTGGAGAAATTATGCTCCAGCACTTTTTGATTTTAAAACAAAACCTTGGGTGATTTTTTACTAAAATAAATTTTATAGGGTAGAGAAGGCTGCCAGCTAACACCCTGTATACATCCTACACGCTGGACCTTTACTATTCGCCAGATATTAATTTTTTTCTTTTGGCTATATTTCTTCTTTGGAGAAATTATGCTCTAGCACTTTTTTATTTTAAAAAAAACCTTGGGTGATTTTTTACTAAAATAAATTTTATTGAGTAGAGAAGGCTGCCAGCTAACACCCTGTATACATCCTATACGCTGGATCTTTACTATTCGCCAGATATTAATTTTTTTAAATTATTTCTTTCTTCTTTGGAGAAATTATGCTCCAGCACTTTTTGATTTTAAAAAAAAACCTTGGGTGATTTTTTACTAAAATAAATTTTATTGAGTAAAGAAGGCTGCCAGCTAACACCCTGTATACATCCTATACGCTAATTTAAAAAAATTAATATCTGGCGAATAGTAAAGGTCCAGCGTATAGGATGTATACAGGGTGTTAGCTGGCAGCCTTCTCTACTCAATAAAATTTATTTTAGTAAAAAATCACCCAAGGTTTTTTTTTAAAATCAAAAAGTGCTGGAGCATAATTTCTCCAAAGAAGAAATATAGCCAAAAGAAAAAAATTAATATCTGGCGAATAGTAAAGGTCCAGCGTGTAGGATGTATACAGGGTGTTAGCTGGCAGCCTTCTCTACTCAATAAAATTTATTTTAGTAAAAAATCACCCAAGGTTTTTTTTTAAAATCAAAAAGTGCTGGAGCATAATTTCTCCAAAGAAGAAATATAGCCAAAAGAAAAAAATTAATATCTGGCGAATAGTAAAGGTCCAGCGTGTAGGATGTCTAGAGTGCGTTAGCTGGCAGCCTTCTCTACCCTATAAAATTTATTTTAGTAAAAAATCACCCAAGGTTTTTTTTAAAAATCAAGAAGTGTTGGAGCATAATTTCTCCAAAGAAGAAATATAGCCAAAAGAAAAAAATTAATATCTGGCGAATAGTAAAGGTCCAGCGTGTAGGATGTATACAGGGTGTTAGCTGGCAGCCTTCTCTACTCAATAAAATTTATTTTAGTAAAAAATCACCCAAGGTTTTTTTTTAAAATCAAAAAGTGCTGGAGCATAATTTCTCCAAAGAAGAAATATAGCCAAAAGAAAAAAAATTAATATCTGGCGAATAGTAAAGGTCCAGCGTGTAGGATGTATACAGGGTGTTAGCTGGGTGTTATATACTACATATAGAAAATGCTTTCGCTGCATGGCAAGCGCAACGGGCATTTAATCGTGGGGAAAGGCGTACATATTTAATTTGTAAAAATAAAGCTAATATGAAGAACAATTGTGATAAAAACAGGAAACTTTATAGGTGATCCGAGATATTTAATATATAGAACCAGAGCCTGAAAATAACTCTTATTCAAAAAATTTTTCAAATAAAAGTAAACTTTTAACTTTTATTTTTAAAAGTAAAAGGTAAAGTTAACTTTTAAAAATAAAAGTCTTTGAATAACTGTTATTTAAAGACTTTAAAAAATAAAATCAATAAACAACTCTTATTCCGAGACTTTTTTAAAATAAGTTATAAAAGTTTCAAGCTCTGTGTAGAACAACTGTGATAGAAAAAGGAATCTCTATAGGTTATCCGGGATATCTGAAACCATGGCTAATGATCCCGTTGCCGCCAGAGCAGGAAGGCAGTCTACGACACCGCTACAACTTTGCCCTTTGTAGTGCACGAAACTGCGTTGAGCGTTTATTTGGAGTGCTTAAGATGAGTTTAAGGTGTCTTTCGAGCTAAAGAGTTTTACAGTACGATCCAGGATTTTTGGGACATATAGTAACCGCTTTCGCCGTTCTGCACAATATGCAGCTTGTATAGGGGTTACTTGAAGATACCACAATTCAAGAAATATTTGAATCAGAACAACCAGTTAACCATGAGTCTAATGTTCCCTAACTATTTTTAGTAGCACGTAGAATTCGAGAACAAATTATTAGAGAACAATTTAGCAACTGAATAATACAAAATTTATTTATCCGTTTATTATGGAATACATTTTTGAAGCAAACCGCAGCATCTTCCAATTTCCAAACTGCTCCAGCCAAATATTTCATGAGCATGAATTAATTGTTGCTGCTTCTGCTTGTTGTGTTTCTGCCTTTGCGAGCATCTTCAGTAAAAATTGTTTTTAATTTGCAAATACGCAAAAGATGAGAAATTTATATACCAGGGACGTAGCGGGACTCTCACGCTTGGAAGGGGAAAGGGCTGGTTGCTTGTTATTGTTTTCAGATACATTGAGTTCTGGATGATTATCCTCGTTAAGGGTTTCTGGACAATGATCATTAACGGCAGCATCTGTAAAGAAAGTGAAATAACACCTTTAATAAGAACAGTAGTTTCTGCAGAAAAGTGTTTTAATTACCATTTTCATCAGGAAGCACTTCATTCAAAAATAGTGATTACCTGAAGCACTAAATTTGAGGCGCTGTCATCTCCTTGCATCAGCTGTAATTGTAAATGCTGTAAAGAATCTTACAATATTAATAAAAAATTGTTTGTTTTAAACAATGTAAAAGTTTTTGTGTAAATGTTTCGAAGAAGAATAAACTTAGAATGTCTATTATTTAATTAAAAATTACATATATTCAACAATCCAAATCAATAACATATGCGAACCTTTTCTTCCGGAATACTATCTGCACAGTATTCCGGATTTACTTCCTTCAACATAGTCTTCACCTATTAAAAAAATTACTTTTTGCTCCAACTAGTTAAGTGGAGGCTGAGTGCTCAGCATATTTACAGTTTTGGCCATTTCCTTCCTCAGCTTACGAGCCTTTTTAGAGGTTTTGCTTTTCAAGTCACGCCAAGGCTTAAAATTATGAAAAATTTAAAAATATACTCAGAATTGGTAGCTGGAGCTAAATAATATTAAGGGTTTTCCAATTGGGGCGGGTCCTAATTTAGACGTGGTGCTCATTCGTCTAACTTGCCATGGTGACTTTGGCATTACCGACTGAATTATAAACAACAGATTTAACAAACGCCACCAAAACAACATGGCCACTAAAGACGGTGCACATCGATCCGTCCCTACAGGAAAATCCTTTATAAAACCGCTTACCACTTGCTACTGCTCAACGGTCTTCTTTGCACCGGTAATTAAATTTAGCTCTTCCGATAAGAGCCCCAATTTTCGCTGCGATTCCTCTCTTCCATGTAGCTTATTTATTTTTCGCTCAGCTAGGCCCCTTTCGCGAAAAACTCCACCATACAGTTGTACTGCTGTCAGCGGGTCCGAGAACTTCTTACTTTTTTCCTGAAAAATATATTTGTTTCGCAAATAATCTACAATTACAGTTCAATATATTTATATAATATTAAAAATAAACGAAGAAACAAGCAATTGTACTTACATCATTGTATTTAATAATTAAATTTGATAAATGTTATGTTAAGAATTTTTTTTTTAAATTGTAACAGAAACCATGTGAGTTGCCAATTTTTCATCGATTTTTAACGATTATTTTCGATAAAACTCGTAACGAATTTAACACCGATAAAAATCGTTGAAGCAAGGTTAGAAATAACTTTGAAATTTTTTTGTCATCATACAAGCGAAAGAATTCGATAAACAACGACATCGATACTTTTCGTTAGGAAGTTACATAATTGCGCCACTGATTGTATTCTAGCTTTAATGGTCAGACGTTTTACATAATATCTCCGATTTTTTTAGCTTTAGAGCAGGCATAAGCAACCTTTCTTACAACGGGCCAGATACAAATTTAAAAATGTTGTGTGGTCCACATGTAAGAAACTGGTGCTTTAAGAAACACTGAATGATGTACTCAAACTATCTCCTTATTAAAATTAGAATATAAAAAAATAAGAGGTATAAAACCCTCATTATTAGAAATTCATACTAGAAAAAAACCCAAAAAAAATGTGAAACAAAGAAACAACGCAATTATTTAGGTGCCATGGTAAGTTAACACGCCTGGTGTACAATGGGGCTGCGGGACCCTGTCGAAATTTTTAAAGTCAAAATGTAAAAACCTTGAAGGGCTGCATGAGAAAGCGTGAAGGGGCGCGTGGTGCTCATGCCTGCTTTAGAGCCTTAATATTTACATAGATCATAACATTTGCAAGAAAACTGCGTTTTTACTTTATCGTTCAAAGCCTTCCTTTTCTTTGTTTTTGTAAATTGAAAAATGTATGAAAAATAAATTGTCCAGGGGTGTAAACAACCCTGATCATTGCTAAAAAACGCAGAAACAGATTTACCGCTTGACACTAGCTCAAATTTTTTTTTATTTTTTGTTGTTATTGTTGCTTTTGGTGCTGATTCAAACAACAACAACGTTTTTTGTCGCTCTCTTATGGTTTAAGAGTTATAGCCCTTCAAAGTTTCCAATTTTTTCGGCTATATTTCCTAAACTGTACCAGATATTCGGATGATATTATTACTGTTACAAAGCTAATAAAAATGTCATTAATTTATGTCAAATAACATTTTATAGAAAACCGTGTACTTTTGACGAAAACTTCAATTACAAATTTTTAATACAACTTTTTTTCATTCATTAATTTTTTTCTTGGGAAAATGTATAAGTACAGTTTTTTCCGCGTATTGGTGGCCTTAATTTATTAAGAAAATAAATTAAAAATTACGAATGAAAAAAAGTTGTATTAAAAATTTGTAATTGAAGTTTTATTAAAAAAAACCCGATTTTCTATAAAATGTTATTTTACATAAATTAATGACATTTTTATTAGCTTTGTAACGATACTAATATCATCCCAATATCTGTTATAGTATACATATATAGGCGAAAAAATTTGAAATTTTGAGCGGCTATAACTCTTAAACCATAAGAGAGCAACAAAATATTTTGTCATTGTTGGGATCAGCGCCAAAAAAAACAATAACAACAAAAAATACAAAAAGTTTTGAGCTAGTGTCAAACGGTAAATATAAGCCAAAACGCATTCCGGAAAACCAAACTCCGACTAATTGTGGTTGATTTCGCGGCATTTTAGCTCTTGCAGGCACAAATGTATGGGCCCGTTTTAGCCGAGAAATTTTTCTGAAGGGTTTTTGTTATGATTTCTTTGTAATTGGAGACGCCCTGTGCTCTCTAAATTTGACACACGTTTTCGTTAAAGTGGCTTACATTATTTCCAAACTGTCAACTGACGTGGTGAGTGAAACGCGACGGACATCCGCGTTTTAATACATTGGGCTTGAAGTGGAATAAATCCAGAATTATTAAATTGGAGTGAGGTTTTTGTATAATATTTTGCGAAAGGTTACAGTGGTAAAAATACAATCAGAATGGGAGTAATTGAAACATTTCAACTTGATGAAATGGTGAAGGATTTCGGAAGGATGAACAAGCGCCAGGTGAGCACTTCCCAATGTTAAGTGGGAAGATAGATTTTTGGCAAAATGGTGTAAAGATATTCCATAATAAATTGATTTATCTTACTTTCTGTGCTTTCCTGCTATCAATTGCGTGTTTCCAGTCACTGTACCAAGTTCTGAGTTTTGCAATGATTGTATCCTCAGCACTGATGATTTGGAAAGGCCTTATGGTAGTGACAGGCAGTGAATCACCCATTGTTGTTGTTCTCAGTGGGAGCATGGAGCCCGCTTTCCACCGCGGTGATCTGCTCTTCCTCACAAATTATAAGGAAGATCCCGTGCGTGTTGGGGAGATTGTGGTGTTCAAGGTGGAGGGACGTGATATTCCAATAGTTCATCGGGTAATCAAGTTACATGAGAAGTACGGTTGGAGTAATTCTGTATGGTTGTGCCATGAATTTTTATACGACTACCTTTATAGAACTGATGGTACCATAAAATTTCTCACCAAAGGCGATAATAATAATGTTGATGATCGGGGACTTTATGCCCCAGGACAACTATGGTTAACGAAGCGTGATATTGTTGGACGGGCCAGAGGGTTTCTTCCCTATGTGGGCATCATAACAATATTTATGAATGAATACCCTAAAGTTAAGGTATTAAATTTTCAATTTATTATTTTTTCACCTTCATTAATAATGAATTATTATTTACGATATTTTAAGTGGGCAATTCTGTCGATTTTAGCTGTATTCGTGTTATTGCATCGTGAATAATATCCGATTCAGTTAAAAAGTCTCAAGTTAAGCGAAAGGCAAAAAAAACGTTCACTTCAGAAACATTTCCAACAATCATCGAAAAGCTTTGTCACCAAGAGGATGCAATCGAAGCACATCATCTTGTGAAATGGCAGCACAAAATAACACAAGACAAGAACACAATGGGCCTTTAAATTTCAAGCGAGCATTATTTCACAGTATACATAAAATCCAAAAAAAGTGTCAAAACATAAAAAATAGCAGAAATTTTTTGAAAAATAAATTCAATTAAAAGAAAAGGCGGCTTAAATTTACCGTTTTGACACAGTTCTAATTTTGTTGTCGAAAAGGCATTCCATTAGTACAATTTGGTAATAGTTAGTTAATAGTTAGTTAACTTTCGATTTACACGGCTTTGGCTTTAATACGGTCAAGCCATAGAATAATTTCGGTATATTATATGGTATTACATAACACGGATTTATATAAAGTTTAAAGTATAAAGTAAAGGATTTATAGTTCGTTCTAAATCCGTGTTATGTAAACACCATATTAATTAACCGATAGTCACAGAAACTCGCTCCTGTCTGCGTGTACGATATAGCCCCCTAAAGGAAAGTGGGCATAACCCGCCCACTTTTTATCATAACTTCGACAGATGTGAGTGTAGGGTATATGAGCTTCGGCCAGCCCGTGATCAGACAAATCGTTGCTAACCTATCAACCAAAGTTAACGCTCTTACTTGTTTTATTTGGCAATCGATAATCACTAAATGCACTAGACAATAGGTTTTAACAACTAAGTAATCACTAAAATATTTTCAATTCTTATATGCTCGTAATATATATATATATATATGATTTAAATGTCTATATCCATGTCCAAAGAAATGCCACTAGAACACTATAAGAATTAGAATATATCTGATGGTGATTCTGTTGACATTAACGGGCTTAAATTAGCGGAGGAAATTTTAATAGTAACTGCGCTTTTGGGCAAAACAGAAAACCCTAGGCCATAGAAAGGCCCAAACCTTTCTATGGCCTTAAGAGTATTGTTAACGATACCAGTAAATGTAGCACGTGGCAAAATAAGTTTCTCTAAGTTAAAAATAATTAAAAACTTTTTACGTTCGATTATGTCACAAAATCGTCTTAATACACGGTCGAAAATGTTGGTTTAATTTTCCAATTTAGCAGGTTGTCATACATGTACATCCTATCCAAAAAGTTGATATCTTCAACCTTCTCTACTCATTTCCAGCTTTAAAAAGGAAAAATTTTCATTCTAAGTTAAAGTTTCACGACTTTCTGTTAACGATTTAAACGTAATAGTTGATAACAAAATAAAGGAATATTCCAACCCAACGAAAGTAAGAAAAATTGAAAAATTAAACTGTAATTTTCCCCCAAAAAATTAACCTAAAATCAATTTAAATCCGCAATCTAACAAAGTTAATTATGGTTGTGTATTCCTTTCTTAATTCATGCAGTTAAGTATAGTAAATAATTAAAAATTTTAAAAATTAATAATCAAAGAAAAAGGAAATAAATTCAGGAACATTGAATAAGGAACATAGATACTATTTTAAATAGTTTCAACTTTTAGAACTTAATTTTATTACAACAAAGAAAAATATTAATGAATTTGTAATTTTTTTTAGCCTTGACTCAGCAAACAGCTTTTTCATACCATGTAAAATTCATTAGATGTAGACGAAAATCTCAGTAGTTTAGTAACTTATTTTATATGGTAATACATATTTAGATCGAGAGAAGTTTTTTAAGTAAGCCACTCCAATTTCGCAGTTGTAAGATTTTTTTTAGATTCATAATGTTTTGCATAAAAATACTGTTTCAATAGAATCCATTTTGCTTATTCGTTGAGTGTTGAAAAATGAAACAAGTAACAGCGTTATCTTCGGCCGGACCGAAGTTCATATACCCTACACCCGCATCTGACCGAATAATAAAAAATAGGCGGGTGACACCTACTTTTTTTTATTTACAGGGATTACATTTTCATCTATTAACTCACCTACAACACCGCTTTTCTTACCAAACACCTCATTATATGGTATGGTATATAAGTGGGCATGTCACGCCCATTTTTGAGAGTATATTTTAGTCGTATATTTTAGTCGAGAGTATATTTTAGTTTGAGAGTATATTTTAAGTTGGTGGACTCGGAAATAAAAGTTTTGCTGAAAATTCGCTCCACAAGCTAAGAAATTATAGCAAGCATATTTGCTATAAAAAATAGGCGTGACACTTGTCATGAAACCAAACAGCGTAGGATAAAAAAGAATATTCGTACCAAATTTCATGACGATACCTCCATTCATTCTCCTGTAATCGTGATTTCCATAGACGGACGGACAGACAGTCGGTTGATTTCCGCTTTTTACAATTTACTTAGGCACTATTAAATTCACTAAATTTCTCGTTCATTTCCCATTTTCCCAGAGGATAATAAATTCACCGCGATTTGGGGAATTCCCCACGACTGGCAGCCCTGATCAGGACCCAAACTTCAATTTCTATTAGGTAGTATATTACATGATCACCCTTTCCCATGAGTCACTCGCCGTGAATTGATTTGTTCTATCTTGTGATTACACGATTACCCTTGACCAATTTGATGCATGGATCAAAATCCAAAATATGGTACTTTTATCATAATACTTTTTTGCTATTTTTATTCCTATTCTGGTTTCAGTGAACGAAAGTAAGTTTCCTTTAAGTAATCTAAAATAAAACAAGCAAGTGCGTATCGAACGAACCGAATTACTGTGGAATTCTATTTTTTAATTTGTTTAAAATTTCATTAATTGCACTTTCTTTTTTTTCGCGGTGTTGATAATGTTTGTGGGATATATCCCACATTATTATGTTGGGCTTTCCTCGAGTAACATAATAAGCTCCTCCGTATGTGCTCTGTTCCAAAAGTAAGCCATTTTCATATAAATACCAAAGATAATAAATTTAAATCATGCTAAATTTATGTGTAAATGGAAGGGTTGTCCTCATGCGAAAAAAATGCATTTGCATGTAAAAATTATAGTAGTTTTGCTCCTATTTTCAACATTTCCAACGTTTTTTATCAAAGAAACACCCTCGTTATTCAAGTTCTGTTCTAGCCTAAAATTTTACCCAAGTGCAGGGCGAAAAACGCGGCGAAATTCTTTCTGATTCTCTCAGAAAACAACAACATACACTGTTAAATTTTGTATCGAAAATTTTTTACAATAAAAAATTTAGGTGTCTAAAACGGCCGCGAAAACTGTGACTAGAAATATTCAATAGCCGTGTTCAAACAGCTGATCAATAAACAGCATTTACGCAAACAACGTAAGGGTGTGTTCATGAGACAAGCCAGTTAAAATTATACAACGTATAAGATTACACCATTTCATTAATACCCTTATAACATTTCATTCCATAAGGTTATGGAATTCCATAAGATGGAAGGTAATTCAATATTTTACAGTTTAGGAGATATAGACAATAAATTTTCAAACTTTAAAGGGCTACAATTTTTAAACCAGACGAGAGCGAACAAACATTTTTTTGGGTGAGTGACTCCCCTAAAGTGGTCACACGGGGGTATTTTATTGCACAAATCGATAGGAAACGGCACGAAACGGTTTTTGGATAAGGTTCGTGGTGTGTCAGACGGCCCCAAAGGTGTCAAAAAGGCGGATTTTTGTGGAAAACGGTTTTGTACCAAAGCAAATATGGATTTATGAAAGTATCCCCCTTTTGACACATTTGGGGGCAGAAGCCTTGGAAAGTGTCCTGTTATTAGATAACATGGACCAGGACGGCATGTGGTTCCAACAAGACGGCAACGTGTCACACATCAGACGTTACACTGGAGCTATTGCAAGAAAGGCTACGTTCAATCGCTGGTTTATTGCAACAAACCAATAAAAATTCACCAGCTGGAGAGCAATATTATTGAAACTATTGGTGGGACCAGCCCGACTTATGCAATACAGTCCTGCAAAGTTGGACTTCCCGGATGAAGTCCTGTAGGAAAAGCCGCGGAGGCCACTTAAATGATGTAATTTTAAAATATAATGGTATGAAATATACTTTAAGCCCCAATAAATGTTTTCCCTATACGTCGCACACAACTCTTTTTATTTAATTTAAAGTTCAGGTACTTACAATTTCCTTCCATGTGAAAGAAATTTATTTTCTCAATTCAAAAGTCCAATTCCTTTCAAAAGGAATTTCGCTTGAGTGGGACTTAATTCCAAAGTCCTAATTCCTGAGGAATTTACTTGAAATTGTTGTGGAATTGATTTTCCTCAGCTCTGATAATGGGGGACTTCTGCCTCCTTTGCACCTACATCTAATTAAACCAATTTCTTACAAAAACTTGATTTTCCATTCTTACTGCTGTAAGAATTTTGAGCAAGCTGCGCCATTTAATTTGCGTTTGACAGACATTGAGAACAGATAAACTCGTAAATTTTAACGAAAATGTAAAAAAGTGAATTTCGTGTGCTGATTAAGCATATTTTGCGTAAAAAACCATCACCAAACCCAAGGAAAGACTTGATAAATACTATGGGGACTCTGCACCATCATTTTTAAAGGTTAAGAAATAGTTCGGTGGTCGTACCAGCACAAGTGACGCCGAACGTTCAGGTTGCCCAGAAGATGTTGTCACACCAGAAATCGTCGATAAAATCCATGATATTGGATTTGATATTGGATATTGATATTGGATGATCGGAGAATGAAAGTGCGTGTGGTGGCTGAGGTTTTAGGCGTCTCAACTGAGCGGGTACATCACATTTTACATGAATATTTGGATATGAAAAAGCTAATCGCCCGATGGCTGCCGCGATTGCTCACACTTGATCATAAGCGCAACCGTATGACCACTTCCGACCGTGTGACCAATCCGAACGAATTTTTGTACCGTAGGCGAAACATGGATCTATCACACCACACAAGAGATCAAAGAACAATTAAGAAAGTGAGTTTCTCTCACTTTCAAAAAAGGCCAAGGTGGAGCTGTCGGCCAACAAGGTCATGGCGACAGTTTTTTGGGATGCACGAGGTGTCATTCACACCGATTACCTTGAAAAGAGTAAAACGACCCCCGGCGCATATTATACAGAGCTTTTGGGCAGATTCTATTACGCTCAGAAAAAAACCCTCAGTAAGTCTCAAACTTACTCGACAACTACATAGTTTCTCTGCATTTATAGTACCTCTGTAAAGGAGACCAATGAATTTAGGTCGCAAATGATCTCAAAGTTTTGTCCCGTCGGAATTTTTTGATTTTGGGACAGAATAATTAGGAGTTTGTGGTTTCGGAATCTTATTGCGTTGCGTAGCTCCATATGCGCAAATTTTGCTTTTTAAAAAACCCGTTAAGCCAAAAATGAGCAAGACTATATATGAGCAAGATAATAAGCGTCACACAGTGAGCGCAGTATATGAGCTCGTCTGATACTTAAGGTTCAATTAATCAAAACGTAACGTGACGTAGTTTGAAAAATTGAGCAACCAATCTTTCGGTGGTCAATGTAAGCGATTATTCAAATCGTATCGTATCGTAACGTGACGGCCCTTTCGAACCTATTGATATTTGGTCTCTCATCGTCGAGCTACAACAACATTGCTTATAGCTCTTCTCTTTCTTTATGTTTTCTATATACAATGCGTTAGAAGAAGCTAGAAAGCTTCATAGCTCTTTTACTCACTGGCATTGCTCTCTTTGGCTGTGTTCTCTCGCTGTCACTTCTCTCCTCGACCGTGCTCTATTTTAAATATAATTGTTGTTGGTTGTTGCAACGTTTTCACTAATTGCCAGCACGTAAAATCCGCAACGTCTCGCTACGATACGTTTTACTATTTGAACCTTTAACCTTTCAGTAAGTTCTATCTGAGCAAAAAAACACCCTACATTTTGCAATGCCTCCCTCCCAAAAAAATCCAGCCAGACAGATTTCTCCACAACTGAGCGTAGATGTTCATTTAAGTGACTTGCAGCGATTATCGCACCTATTGATTACGCTTGGTAAAAATATATAAAAATTGCTATCACCAAAAAGATTGTATAGGGGTGACACTACTACTTCCTCCCCGGGTGTCACACACTCTAGCTACATCACTGGTTTTATCTGGTAACTATGGTCTGCTAAGGTCTGCTGGTATATAAGAACCAAGGTGGAGAAAAGAGACTTCGTAATCACCCTATTCTGGCTGATGAATATAAATGATTTCGGGTAAAAATAAATGCGATGAAAAGAAATAAAACTATTAGAGCTCGTGTAGAAGATTGTTGTTTGTATAAATATGATGGCCGACTGTAAACAAAACAATTACAGCGTTTTGGCGCGGAAATTGGGGTTCATTATTTTGAGCATGTTTTGTTCTTATTTCGCACAATATATTATATATAAATTCAAATTGAAGTTAAGAAATGTATTTGAATGTGTTTTTTTATGTTTTTATGAATATTATGCACAAATCCATTGCTAATTATCGTACGTTGGGACAATAGTTTCTTACAATGTGCACAGTTTGACAACAACAACAGGCGTCAGTATAAGACTAGCTTTGTTCTAGCAATCTCTCTGTTGTTTTCGCATATAAAAGTGAGCAAGGTGACCACGCTTTCGCTAACATTGGCTGCGTTCAGGAACGACAATCACTTTACGCTGTTGCCTACTGTTGTGAGTCAGCGGTGTCATGAATGGATCGCTGACACAGCATGCTGGCAAAGTGCAGCTGCCTTCGTTTTAGTTATAACGAGTTGGATGAACTGTTTAAATCAAGGTGATTGAAAATCACTACCTAAAACCACCGTGATTAAAGAATAGCATCCACTGGTAAGAACGTTGTTAAGAAATCAATAGCTTTATAAATCTTTTTGCGACGTTTTTACTAATCGCCACCGCGTACCGTCACGTACGTTTCGTCACGTTACATATAGTCTAATTGACCTTTAAGAGATAATTAAGTTTGTCAGCTTTTATAGAATTACCGAAAGTTTTCCAATTAGTTACCATTTTATTATTTATTAAGTTCCTTGTGGGCTTTTTATGGTATAAACACTTAATTTTTCATTTTACTTTCTCAAGAGAGCAATAAATTGTGATACTTAAGTTAGATATTTTCGCCGAAATACGATTTTGTGTCAATCTACTCTCACATGGGGCCGATCTGTTGCCTGTGGGGTGTGTATGCATCACAAACTGTCTTCAAAAGCAGCAGCATGCGCCGTAACCTGGCACGGCGCCGACCTCATCTTTTGCAAATGAAATCAGAATTGGATTAAAATATCACTTTGTTCTTTACTCTGCTGGCAAATTTCTGGGCTTTAGCACACTCTCCAGGAGGTTCGGCCCTGGTTGATTTTTAGGTCTGGGTGATGGAGTCAATGATCTGGTGTGAGGAGCCGCTTCTGCTTTACTGACCGCAGCTGAAGTAGCCGCACGGCGTGCACGAAGCTTTTCCTCAGCTCTACTCGGTACCATAAAGCAATTTGATTCACGATATATCGGTTTGCGGCGATCATTCCAAGGAAAGACCCATTGAATGGGCTGAAAGTCGCGTTTCCATGGCTTACCTGGAGAACAAATAGTAATAATATTAGCTTATCGATTGAAAATAAATTAAGGACCCCGTAAAAATACTTACGGGGCTTAAACCAGAAGTCACAGGTCCAGTCTTCCTCACCCTCGTCATCAACATCTCTATAACATGAAATATGTTGAATGAATTTATATTTACTTTATTTACTTGGATTTTACAAGCAGATCTAAAACTTACCCTCTTACATATACCCGTACGTAACGACCCGATTTCCGAAACAGTTCCAGAGCTTCATTGAAAGTGAGGTCTAAGGCGTTTGTGTCGTTGATCTGGGTGATTTCATCGCCCAAGCGAATTCCAGCACGGCGTCCTAAGCCCGAAGGGGTCACATTTACAATGGTCAGTGGTTCAAACTGATCTACGCCTCCACTCACTTCAATGCCCCACATGGAGTCTACAAAACTCATAATCCTGCGATCAGTTTCGACGGTGTAAGTGATGCGCAACTCGTATTCGACATTGTCGAAGGCGTCGGAAGTATAATTAGGCAATTTATTTTTTGAATCGATCATGCTGGCTATTGCCGAGGAAAATTTTAGAATAGGGTATTGTCAGTAGTTTCTATATATTACCTGCTGCTTTTGTAATCCTTGAATTTTTAAGAGCAAGACACTCGTTTAGAAGTTTATCTTTAAAACTCAGAAGCGATCGATTCCAAGATAAAAAAATTTTCTTATTATTTTGATTAAAAGGAGCTAAGAACTTGTTGCTAATGGTTCGCTTGTCTGGTCTACCGACAACAATTCGAACAGAATTCAATTAAATGCATTGCAGCGGATCACCCAGTATTTATAGTGTCGAAAATCTACAATTTTCATAGTCTTGATCGGATCAATTGGTGATTGATTGATAGCTGAAGATTTCAGTGCCAGTGATACGTCACCATGTGTAATCGTTGCCGTCTTACCAGTGGCGACAATTGCCAAAATTTGATATTCTGCATGATATCAGTAGGGGATATTCTCAATGCATCAATGCCCTTCAAGTGGGTAGCGTCAAATGCCTTGATTCACTGCCAAAGCAGGTTGTTCCCCATTAGGCAGCGCTTGATTATTTTTGGTGCATCATCATTTCATCGGTTCAGCGATAAATGATCGGAATTTAGTTGCGGAAATATCTGTATCTCTTTTTCCGCGCCACAGAAACGAGTTCCGGATTATGGTATCTGAGTGGCGTTTTGGCAAGGGATTATAATAGATAAAGTAATTTAAATTTGATCTTTCAATTTAATGTGTGGCAGAGGTGTGTTTATCTTTTGGCTTTGTTGGGGATTAAAAGTAATTTCAGTTGAGAAATTTTATGTTTTATTTTATGTTAGTTTAATGTTGGCATTAAGTATGGTTTACTGAATCGCGGGCCGCAAAAACAACAAAAAACAACAACAAATGGCAATAGAGACAAGGACTTATAGAGACTTTTATTATTAGTACGTTAATACCTACAAAATATAAATGGATTAAAAGGTACATATGTAAGTACGAGCTTTTTTTTTTCAATCGTATTAATATTTTAAGAAACTTGGCAACGTTTTTCATGAACCAAATCTTCAAAATTCGGTTGAATTTGTTGAGCTGTATAAGTATTTTAGTTTCAATACGGAATCGCACAGAATTTCGATTAGTTTCAGCTGAAAATATTCCTCAACAGTATCAACATCAATGGACAAAGGAAAAGTAAATAATTGAAATTGATTATCAAATTTCTTGAAGGCCAAAAATATTCTCTCGCATTCATTTCCAACAATTTAATTTGGTTGGTATATTCAATATATATAATGACTGGCAAGATTCAAAGTGGGATATATGTGTTTTATTATACCCTACACCCGAAGGGATGAGGGTATATTCACTTTGTGCTTCCGTTTGTAACGCATTAAAGGAGGCGTGGCAGGTATAGAAAAGTATATATATTCTGGCTCAGAATCACCTCCTGAGTCGATTTAGCCATGTCCGTCCGTCTCTCTGTCTGTCTGTAGAAATAACGATTACGGGAGAACGAATAGAGCTAACGCCATAAAATTTAGTACGAATGTTCTTTGTCACCATAGGCTGTTTGGTATTGAAAATGGAGAAAATCGGTCTAGTGCCACGCCTACTTTTTATAGAAAATATTAATTTTCCCTTGCTTTTAGCTCAATTTCTCAGCTTGTAGAGCGAGTTTAAAGCTAAAATTTCATTTCCGAGTCCATGGTGTCAAACGTAAATACACTCCGTGGTCCGCCCATTGGTGACAAAAATCACGAGATCATTTGTTCACGATAAAAGAACAAATAGAGATAGTCTTGAGATTTGCCACGATTCTTGCATTCTCTTCTCTTCTCCTAAAATATTCTAAAAAATAATAAAAAATAAAAAGTTATCTCACAGAAAATGGGCGTGACACGCCCACTGGTATACCATACCATATATTGAGAAAAGCGGTGCTGTAAATGAGTTACTATATCAAAATTTACTATATGTAAATTAAATGAAAGTGGGCGTCACCCGCCTAATTTTTGTCGTCACTTCGACAGATACGGGTGTAGGGTATATGAGCTTCGGCCAGGCCGAAGTTAACGCTCTTACTTGTTTTTGAATTTGTTTTTCATTGATTTTGTAATAATCATAATTCATTCATATATTTTACATTCTCAAAAAATTATGATTTCGTTAAACAATTGAAAGAATCGCTTTAAAACTTTACAGCTTGAAAGCCATCGAATTTCTGTGTGATATTTTTTTTTAATAAATATTATTAAAGAATAATTACCCTGTTTTGTGCATTTTTCTCAACACGCCTTGAATAACACCAGTCATAGCAGGAGCACCGCATGATCAGTTGCGATAGAAATTAGTTTTTGTATGGATAAATTATATTTATTCAGAACATCCATCATTGCGTTGAAACAGTCAAGTCAAACACGCGACCCGCGTGGGCCAATCAGGAAATAAGTGCATTTCATTATATGAGTACTCGTATAAGCCGCCCACTTGCCAAAGTAATTAACTCCACTTCCTAAATTTTTTGGGTCATTTTAGTGTCAAATTACTCCAAGGACTCCTAACTATTTATATTTTAAATAAATATCGTTAGTTATTATGATTATCACCACTAAGTCAATAAATTTGTTTTTTTTTAAATTTTTAAAATTTATTTTTTATTATTTAATTTTAATAATACTTTAATTTTAACTATTTTATATATTTGAATTATATGTAAAATTATGTACAATTTTTATTAAAGATTCAGTAGGTGCACCTATCGATGATCGTATGGCAATAGCCAGGAACAGGATTTAAACGGCCAGCAAATGAGAAATGCTAAAGACGGGAACATCCACGATGTGATGCTTCCCCCATCTCCCACGACGGGGATTTAAAATCAGCGAAGATATCACATATAATTTCTGCATTGTCAAAATCCGCATCTCCAAGCTTCATAACATTTGGAAAAACCGAGCTCTTCCTTTTGGAAGTCCAGAATGCTATACGATAACATCTTATGTCAGATTTAACTTTTAACTTTTAAATTTTAAATATATATAGAGCTAAACGATATTTCGCGAACTGTGACTTTGTCGCAGATACATAAAAGTCACGAGTCACAGTTACGACAACGATTGTTTCTAATCCTGGACACGCCGTCACAGTTTGCCTCTGGAGCAGATATTACAGTCACAGTTCTGTTCTAACGAGTATTTTCTACTAAGCATGACGAGTTGTCATCTGCTGAAATATCTGCTATAAATGTTTACGTTTATATAAATTAATCTATATTAACACAAAATGTATATATGTACATATATTTCCTTAGCTCTTTCGTTCTGCTGAAAGTTCGTTTGTTGATGAGTCTTCCCTAATGAATAATACATATAAACCTTTCGGCTTCATTTAAAAAATTCTGGGTACTTATTCGTTGATTTGAATAATGTTGCTTCCAAACGCAGAAAAGCGAATATAACAAAGCATAACGTGTACTAAGCGTTCCGTTCGATTATCTGAATTCAAGCTGTTAGTTTATGTCACGTGTCACATGTTTTTGTATCTGTGACAGAGCTGTCACTGTCAGTGGTTGGAACTGCTCCACAAAAATCACTGTATCGCTCAGCTCTACTTCTCAGATAACTAATTTGATAGGTTTACAGTTAAACGCGTATTACAATACAACTTATAACATTTAGTTTTCATGTTTCTTAAAGCACGTTCATTAGAAAACCTGGTGGGGCTGTCATAGAATCGAGCCTTATGCAACGGAACAGATGATTTAAAGACCTCCAACATTATTGAAAGAGAAAATACAAAATTTTAAGTATTTCATTTATATTTGTTTCATACATAATGCTTAAACCACACAAACAAATCGCAATTTGAATATTCTTTCCAGTTTACAACAACAATACCAAGAAAAACGATAACTGGCGTCAAAGCTTAAAAGACCCAACGGTGCGAACTCAGTACGTTCGGATTATTAAAAATATGTATAGTAGTAAAATTCTAAATTGGTAGTTTATACTTACGTTTAAAAATGCGTTTTCTCCGTAAGTACTGCACCGATTTGAATGAAATAAATTTCCTCAGAAGGCTTAAAATAAATGTATGTTATCTTATTTTAGTATATTTTTTAGTACGAGTACAAGAGGAGCACATCGAGATAGACCAAAAATGTCTTTATTATCATAATAAAATAAGATCCAAAAGGCGGCCATTCTGATCACGTACATACACAGAGAAAAATAGTACCACATAAAAATAATAAGATTTCCTTATTGAGCGATTTTACTATCAAATCTTATTAAAACATACAAATAATATGCTTTTTCATAGAGAAATTTTATTAATTTTATAAAGACAATCGTATTGTCTTGAAGCAAAAAGTTAATCTTATAAATTCTTGATTTTAATAAGAAATTCATATTTTTCAATACTTCAAAACGTCAAAAACTCATAAAATTAACAAGTCTGTATGAAAGTATGAAGAATTCTTATTATTTACTTCCTTTAATAAGAAACACTACTTATATATAATATCGTCGGTCTGGCCAGAATTTTATAGCAATATTTTTGCTGTCAGGTTTACTTCAGATCTATAATTCGAATTAATTTTTTTTACATTGGCGTTGTTTATAATGGACGATCTTTGCTTCTCAGTTGTGAGTACTTTTCGTCTTTATAAATACAGGTATCCCTCTAATACAGGTATAACACGGTAGATACGTTCCTACAAAGTCCCATGTTGTGCGAAACTGTGTTATATGAGACTAGAAGCCAGTACAAAAAAGGGGGTTATGTTCCAAAAGCTATTAAAAAGATTTTTTTTAAAATTTCATATAAGCAACTTCATGTTTATTAGGAAACAAACCAAAAATATACATTTAATTTAATTTAATATAAACTTAATTTAATAATTTTCTTCGTCATCGCTGCTCAGTACAATTAAACGAGAACGTTTGTTTGGTTGTACAATATTACCTTCACTTTTTAAACTTTCTTCTAGATTTTGTGCACCTTCTGTCCGTTTCAAAAAATCTGTAAGTTGGCTTTGCTTTCTTGCCCTTATAAGCTCGTTGTGAATTGTATAATATGGTGATAAGCAATTTTGCAGCTCCCTTTTAAATTTTAAGGTTATTTCAGATGAAGGGTCTGCACTCAAGAAAAATAATTCTAGTTTGTTTGCTAAGAATAGACCTTCTTGTAATTTTTTATTGTAAAATTATTAATTTTATTAATTAATTATTAATTTTACAATCTTCAATTAAAGAATAAAAAATTTTGCTAATTGCTATCCACGAAGGTAACTCTTGCATCACAAAATATGTACTCAAGTTTAATAGGTAAAAAAAATTCATACAGGCTTAGTTTATTCAGAAAAATTTCGAGTATCTCCCGGAAAAAAAAACAGTAAAATTTCTAAATAATTTTAAACAAAAATCTCGTTATCGTGTTGTAGAAGTACCGTGTTATAAGAGGGTTTTAGGGAATTTCTCTTTTTGTCTTAAGAGTGAAACCGTGTTGTAAAATACCGTGTTATAGGAGGGTTACCTGTATAATATACTTTGCAAACAAGTAACAAATAATAGCATATTACTTTTCAGGCTTAAACCATGAAATTTTGTGAGTAATTTTGTGATTAATATTTTTGAAATCTTGGATGAATAAAATGAAATAAAAAAACATGAAAAATTATTTTTATTTTTATAAGACTGGAAAAAAATACGATTTTATGATTGAATATGTATTTTAATAAGATCGTCTCTATGAAAACAATAAGATATTCCTATCGAATATGTATTTTAATAAGATCGTCTGTATGAAAAGCAATAAGATTTTCTTATTGAATATGTATTTTAATAAGATCGTCTGTATGAAAAACAATAAGATTTTCTTATTGAATTAGTATTTTAATATGACTGTCTTTTTAAATTAATCAGATTTTCTCTATGGTTTTAATAAAGCTTCCTTCTTGGATGAAAAGCATAGAGAAATCTGATTGTTTTTGTTCTATTTTATCTGGTGTTTTGGCTCTGTGTAGTTAATTTGGAAAAGACCTCTAGAAAACACATCATTAAGGAAGCAGATAGTAATATCACGCTCAGACGACGGTAAAAAAGTATCCGCAACATCAACGCAAAACTGCCAATTAACATAAGGCAAATTGAAGTCACCCAAAACAATCAATCTGTCACTCGGTAGCATAGTTTCCATCACACCCGCGATGCATCTGCCATGTGAAGCATAGGCGTTCTCCCTAGCATTAGGCGGGATATAGGAACAGCATATGTATGTATATACGAGGCCTGTTGAAAAAGTACCGGCAATTTTGAATTGATGAAGGTAAATTTTTCAGAGTTATCGACAATTTTGTGTAATCTTCTCCAATTTGGTTTGGTTGTCTACCGTAGGTATTCGACATGTCGAAAAGTCGGCAAAGTATTGGACTTGAAAACCCAGATGAGTACACACGTTAACTAGACCTACTTTTGTTTTATCTCCTGCTCCTTTATAAGCCCAGGCCCAACAACCCTGTTGCACTTCTGCATTTTTTGCAAATGCTAAACTCTTTCTGCTTCCCTCCCTCTTCCGACCCACCATCTAACCATCCTTCATTCCTGGTTCTTCTGGTTGGTTCTTCTCATGACCACACTTTCTCATGAGGCCACACTTTCTTTTTATGTACGTGAATTCGTCTGTATTTTCCCACAATCCTTTATATCTGCTGTCACGCACGGTGTAAATTTGGTTTGTGTCAACATTTCTCAAATTGTGTTTATTGTTTCTGCTTCTTTTATGTGTGTACCTACTTGCAATAAGTAAAGCAACATAATTGTAACTTGATTACTTTGTTTCTTTATGGCTGTATTAGGGAAAAAAGAGCAAAAATTAAAGAAAAACAACTCCTGAAAAGTCCAGCACGTGTGCACCTTTTTTGAATTTAATGGATTTGGTTAGGATGTACAATTTATTGGAGAGGTATTGAATTTTGAAAATATTTTAACACGAAAATATTTTAAAACACTAGAATTATTCACATAAATCCAAATTAATGGCAGATATACAGGTGTACAGGGTGTTCATGATGTGACAAAAGGACGTGTATGTTGTATTTAGATGTAGATTTTTGATAAATTAATGTGAATTACGAAAAAGCATGAAGATCCGTGGAATACACTTATTATTACAAAAGCCATTTAGAATACCTCTTAGACAAGCTTCGCGACTCAACCCATATATCTTTTTTAAATTAAGCCCAATAGTTTTGAAATAGCAAATAAATCAGTCCTCTGGGAATAAAAGAGCAAAACCTCACTTTTGGGGCGCCAAGAACGACCCATATGAGCCATCCTGAGATATCTGAAGGGGTGGTATTACACGTTGGGTATTGATGCATGCACCACTCGCCGTGATTTTACTACTACTACTACGAATACTACTTTCTTACTATTCACTGTATTACTTTTTTGAATACATGTTAGAGAGCTGCATGCCACGTCTCGAAGGTCTGTTCAAGACGTCTTTAAAATTTCCATTGCTCCATTGCTTTGAGATCAAGCGGTGACTTTTGGAAGCACTGCTAAAAACTTTCCCACATATCCTTCCGATAGTCAAGGCTTGATTCGAAATTAAATGGTTTGAAATTAAAGTTGGACAGTGGCAAAGCAGGAGCTCCACTGTCTTCTTCTCCCCAGGTTGTTTACCTTCCTGCAGGTTTAGTCAGCAGCAAGCCCCAGTCTATAGGCATGAACCGCTGTTAAAGTGTGTCGCATTATTACTCCCGTAAGTAATCTACAGTCAGTTCCTGAAAGTGACAGTACGTACTTTGTTTGCTTTTTGTCGTAGCGTCTCCACATAATCTTCGAGGCGCTGCAGGTAGGAATAGCAGTCCATTTCTTTTCCGCCTCCTCTATCATTTCGGAGTCAAGTTGCTTCCATGAGATTTAGCTCTGAACAAAACATTGCAGCGCACACGCCTTCGCTCAGTTTGGATCCGTTGGTGAATATATGATAGCTACTTCTGTCTTTCAAAAAAATTTTGTTATATCAGTTCCGATCTAAGGCGTCCCTATGCAGCCCTCTAATAATGTACGCAGGCTGAAAATATGGCTCTCCTGAAGAATGTGAGGGTTGGCTGTTGCAAAGATAAAACTTTCGCTCCTATTCTCTTGCTCCAAAGAAACACTATTTGATTGACGTAATGCGAGTGCTGGACGCGGCGAATTGTTCTCCGACTCTCTCAGGCAACAACAAAATACATTTGACGCATGCATCAATACGTATCGTGTAATATCTACCAAGCTAAAAAAACCAAAAAATTAAACTATCAAAGCTTTCTCTTCTATTAGTTTTTTCATTAATGCAGGAAGAGAGTTGAGATTTTAGGGAAAATTCATTGTTGTTAAGGGTTGGAGAGTGCGCTACTTACGGTGTTTATCGTGCTGTGTTCATACACAGTCATTATAAGTCATCAATTTCCTTCAGAGGAACTCTGCTGTTCTCTTGCGCGGTATCGTTCGAGCTGTTGCGCCGGGGCGGAGATTTTTTCTGAGAACGAGCTTTAAAGGCATTTGTTTTGCGGGTCTCCATTTCAGTTCAGTTATAGTCGTCGTGTTATGAATAAATGGCAGTGGATTGAGTTTGACACAGCATTTTTTTGCATTTCAAAAGGTGGATACAAGTAATGCCACAAGGAAAAGGACTTAAAATTCTTTGACTATTCAGTTAATAGTTAAATAAACTGTGAAAAAAATAATTGTAATTCTTGAATATTGAGTTAAAAATGAAATAAACTGTGGAAAAATAATTGTAAAAATATAAATATAAATTTATAGTATTTATAATAATAATATATATAATAATACGATATATATAATAATATTTTTATATATATAATATAAAAAGTTTACAAAAAAAGAGTTGAATAAACTTTTCATAGAAGTAACAATATTTTCAAATTTGTGGCTACCAGAAGTAATGTGGAAACTTTTTCTTTATAAAGGAAAATACTTTCTGAATTATTTAGTGAAAAGTAGAAAAACTTAGAAATTTAAAGAGTAAAAGTAATAAGCAATTTGCTAAAACTTTTTCAGTAAATAAGAGTAGCTCAAAAGGCAACTTTTCCATTGCCACAAACGAAATAAGAAAAATAAAGGTAAGTTTTTTTTACCCACTTTTTTACAGACTTTTTTTTTGTTGGTTTAATCGTTCTTTTGTAGAGACATCATTTTTATTGCCCCTTATTAATTATTTATTATTTTTTTTTCAAGTAATATTTAAGTAAGTATCGAACGTTTGTCGTATACCTTAAAAGTTTATTTTTGCGTGGTCTGTGTGGAAGCAGGGTTAGTTGACAGCTGCTTTAATTAGAGCATATCCTCAGACCATTACGACTAACGGCCTAACTACCACAAGCTCCATTCTCACGAAAACTCAGCAGGATGGAGGATTTCTTTTGATTTTGGATTCATAGACGGCAGAGGCAGCTTTTCAAGGAAAATCCATGCGCTAAGCTCTGGTTTGTGTGACTAACCTCTGGAAGTGAAAAAATGTTTACTAGTCTTCTAATATCCTCTCCTCTTCTAAGGACTACAGTGCTATGTGTCAGAAATTACTATTAGAAATAACCAGTTTACAAGTGAGAACGGAATTTCTTTTTAAAAAAAAAACTTTCGTCGGCAAATATTTGTTTATTGATTATGTATTTAAAATATGAATAAATTTTATTCAAATAAATTTGGTGAAAATTCCAAATTAGGTGCTTTGCGGAAATAAAAATAAAAAAAAGTTATTAAAAACAAATAATTTCACAATAATATAAACGTAAATAACAAAATACAATAACTAAATATCGAATTAAAACTCGTGATTAATATTGAATTAAAAAGTGTAATAATAATAAATATTAAATTAAAGTAAAGTTCCTCAGGAAACTTTAAAAAAATCTGTAAAATATTTTCTGCAGAGGCCTATGTATGTATATGGCTGAATCAGCGTAAAATAATTTTGAGTACATATTTCCTAAAGTCTTAAGTGCGTGATATCTGTCATATTAATGCATTGTACAATTCAATAGTTAACCAAGAAACTTTTATATAATTTTTTTCTTTTCAGCTGCAATCTCTGAGGCTCCCCCAAACCCGTTGACCTTTACTGGAGGCTGTGCAAACAGAAAAAAATGCCATTTCAGATTGTTTTGTTTAGCAAGCAAAAGAAATTAGTTACAAATATATTTTTTTAACATTATAAAAGAAACAAATAATTATTTGTTGCTTACTTTAGTATTTAATTGCCAAAAATTTCGTGGGCTAGTTCGTAGGACTAACCCATAGACTGGTCCGATATTATGCTGCGCTGTGTCAGTTGATCCCTTTCTAGGACATCTCTGTGTAACTGTAGGTAGCTTCCTTACTCGTATATGTAAAAGTGTCAGTGCGTAACTAGTCGTCGTTATTCCAGTCTCCAGTCCCGAATATATTAAAAAATATGTTACATTTTCAAATGCACCAAGAAATACTACATTCGCAAGGGTTCACAGACAGAAGATTTTCAAGCAGTGTGCTACTTCACACTCAGGCAACCCTTGTACAGTCCATGATCACCATGATCTGTGGCATGGTTTTTTGATTTTTTTGATTACTTTGCTCTGCTTTTTTTAGCTATAAATCACTGTCGCAACCGACAGCACTTACAGCAATAACAGCAGCAGCAGCAGCAGTAATTGAAGTGCTTTAATACGGCTTTAGGATTATAAAGCTACCCACAGTTCAATATACACAGGGTGCTAAGGTTTAGATCGTGTAACAATTTGACAAATTACAAATTTCATAAAAAACAAATCACTTTCAAATTTTTTAGATAAACCAAATTGGTAAAGTTGCTTGTGCATAATTCTGTTCTTATTTGATGTTTTAACCCAAAGGTTGAACCATTCAAACTATTGAATAATAGTTCTACAACAAGTATATGTTTTACTTTTTATTATGTTTTGTAGTTCATTATATGTAATGTCTAAATAATTTTGCAGAATTTAAAGAATAAGCCTGAAAATAATCGGGCTGAGCAATAATTCCATATCTGTTGAAACTCCAAAACCAGTATCATGTTTTCGGAATGGGAGCGTCACGAAATCGCACTGCGCAAAATCCCGCTACAAAATCCACCCCCCTTTTCCATTTTCATAATCCACTCGTACAAAATGCGCCCGTACAAAATCTACTTATATAAAATCCATTCCTTTCAGTATCCTAGATATACCTTTCAGCAAAGACAGTTTTGTAGACTAAAGGTTTTCATTTTTGCCACAGTCGAAGGCAGCACCGTAGGAAAACCCTGTATATAAAAGCAGATTTCAGCAAAGACAGAGTTTTGTTTACTAAGGGCTGTAATTGCCGCGACCCTGTACATAAAAACTTTTAACAGGAAAGGCAGATTTTTTGATTTTGTGAAAGCCTAAGAATTTATACGGTTCTTCCGGCAGCGAAAGCAATGTATTTAATTTTTATATGGTCGGATTTTGTTCGGGTGGATTTTCAAAATGATTATTTTGCGAAGTTAGATGTGTGAGGAATTTAGAAAAGTTCTTTCAAATTAATTACATAAAACTGCACTGAAGGGAATGTGAGGGAAAGCATTCATTACATCGGCCCTAAATTAACAAACTCGCAGCCCCTAAATATAAGTTCTATTCCAATTTTCAACCAGAACCATCATAATACTGCTATACTATAAAAAGTCCTAAATGCCGTTACCTCAGGAATTACTTCATGAAGACAGATCGATTAAGGAATATTCGTCGATAAAACTTTCTTTCTTTTATTCCTTAATCGATCTGTCTTCATGAGGTAATTTATATGAAATTGTCGTCCACGATTTATATCGGCAAGTCAGCACCATGTGCCATCTTATATGTACTATAAAATATTATGCGTGATTCGTTTTGGTGTCTTAAATAAAGACCAGGGCCATACCCAGAAATAGTTTTTTTTGCCCTTTTAGCAGATCTTTAATTTAGCAGATCTTTAATTGCATTTGATCTGTATTTGCAGTGATGCCAAATTGCTCCAATTTCTTCACAATTTGTTAACTTCTCTTCATCGTCCGTTATTTTGGTTACGATAATTGCTAAGGGCTCCTCGGTTGGTGGAACGCAAATGAATTCCGTGCTGAATGTACTGTCAATTGGGTTGGATACAAGCAGAATCAGATTAAATAAAAATTTGATGCGTGCAACACATGACTGCCGTGTAAGAATATTAACTGAGTTACATACATATATGTAAAATTCTACTAAACCTTTTGTGCCCCTTCGCTACAACCTATTATATCCAAAATCGGTTCACATTTAGAGGTTATAACAGTAACAAAATATGTTAATAAATATCAACTTCCTTCGGCCCAAAAAAGGAGGTGCACAAAGAGGTGTTAAAACAATCCTAAATACAAAATTAGCGCGATACAGACGTCACGACGAAACTAGTGAAAATGGATTAAGGGATGGTCAAAATGTATGTATATTTCCGCTGAAATCTGGAATACGAAATTTTTCGCGATTACGGAGATGCGAAGCCAGCTTGATGAGAGCTGTTATCGAGGTGTCAGTGATGCGGTTCCCACTGTTTCGCAGTGAAATCACAGCAAGTGGTTCGAAATTTAAATTAACTTAATTAAAGCTCTGTGGGTCTCATATGAGTCGACCATCATGAACTCTGACCATATGCGTGGACAACCATGTTATGAGTGATTCGCTGCGACAAAGATCTGCGTGCACTCCGCTTTCCGCATACATATGTACATATGTGTCCAACGATCTCTTTGTTGTCTGATTGCAATGATTTCTGTTCATAGTATCGCACAAAGGATCCTTTACCCTCGGCAAAAGAATTTAATAGTGTTTGTGGAAAGGCTAAATAACGACTTAAGGAAAACGTAATTGATTGAATTAAATTGAATAAATCAATTTAAATATTTTTCCCAAATTTCTCCCAGAAATATACAGTTTCCGTACTTTTGACGCAAAAGGTGTACTTTGGGAGAAAAGTATATTTCCTAAAATTCAATTTACTTAAAAACTACAAGACATAGCTCCTTCCGGTTTTAAGTATTTTATTTAAAAATCATAAGAGAATTTTTCAATAAAAAAAACTGTGGTTATTTAAGTACATATTTAAAAAAAAAATTTACTTTAGTAAATTTCCTACAAAGCTGTGTAAATTTGTGAAAAAAATTGTGAATTAACACGTGCAAATTTGAGGAAAAATGGTAAATTCGCATATAAAAATTTACCCTTTTTTCGCACATAAAAAAGGTAAAAGGTCTAACACATAAAAATACAAACCAAAAATAAAAACCTTCGCATAACTTTTTAATATTAATTTTAGAGGAAAGGAACCAACATGAAAAATTTCCAATTTTTTGATCGCTGCTCTATACTAGCATTAATTAATTTTTTTTCATATTTTAATGTAATGTGGTACAAAACAAGTAAGAGCGTTATCTTTAGCCTGGCAGAAGCTCATATACCCTACACCCGCATCTGTGGAAGTGATAAAAAGTGGACGGGAGACAAAAATTGGTTGGTAAATTTCAAAACATTGAAAAAAATAAAAAATACCGAAATGAGGAAAAGGAAATTTTCACTCTTCCTTTAAAAAATTACAAATTTAGGCCGTTTGTTTGCTCCCAAAATTTACAGGGAGCAAATTTTGACATATTAACTCATCTACAACACCGCTTTTCCTACCAAACACCTCATTATATGGTATAGTATGTAAGTGGGCGTCTCACGCCTACTCTCGGAAATAAAATTTTAGCTGAAAATTCGGTCTACAAACTAAGAAATTGAGCTATAAGCACGGATGAGTGCATATTTTCTATAAAAAGTAGGCGTGGCACTGGTCAGATTTCCCCCATTTTCCCCAATATCAAACAGCGTAGGATAACAAAGAATATTCGTACCAAATTTCATGACGATACCTCCATTCGGCCTTTTTAATGTGTTACAAACGAAAGGACATCCCTGCGGGTGTAGGGTATAGAAATTAAATAGCATGCACACTTGACCCGCTATTATTTTTCGATATACAACTATCCCCTACATAATAAAAAGAACGAGTCCACTTGTCCACGTACACTGATTTTTCATAGTTTTAAACCCGTTTTTGTGCTTTTTTCGAGTTGTATTCTGGAAACTTTTTCGATATTTCGCCACGGAACCTGGTCCAGGTATATCTTATCTTATCTAATCTAATCTATCTAATCTTAAAAAAATGGTGCAAAGGAAAATGAACGTTTAATGTTAAAATTTTAAATTATTCTTAGGGCCCATTTCACAATGTCCTGTTAAGTGCTAACTGGGACTTTCAAACGTCAATTTGTAAGAGATTTTGACGTTAGAAAGTCCCGACTATCACTTAACCGGACATTGTGAAATCGGCCCTTAGAAACATGAAGGCCGTTAGTTGTGTTCCAAGGCAGATCAAGTTAAAGTTTTTGGTTTTAATAATGAATATTGTTTGTTGTTCTTTTCAGAATCGTTTAAATTTGCTGCACTTATTTGCACTTTTTTCGATGGTAGAAAATAAAACATAAGAGTCTTCCTTCATATACCAATTTAATTTATTTTTATATTCTTTTTTTCTGTGGCCCAATAAGAAAATAAAGAAGGGAAATAGAAGCATTTCTAATACAAATGCTCAACTTCACAGTGCTTGAATATAATAAATTTGGCTCCGGGAAATAACGCCTAAATGAAATAAAGCCCATTTTTTTGTTTATGAAGATTCGAAATCGTAAAATTTAGGCGTTATTTCATTTTTCTTTGATTTTGTTTTAGTTTCGAAAAAAACTGAAAATTAAATTTAAAAAAAAAAAAAAAAATTAAAAAAAAGCTACATTTTTTTGCTACAAAAGATACATTTTTTTTCAATCCTCAAATTTCTTCAGGCACTCCCAGATACTCGTATATTGTAAACTATATTTTCTTAAAGATCTCCACCTCGGCGCCACCTATTGGGTTATTGAAATATTATATTGTGTAAATTAAACCTATGGTTGGAAAGGGGGGGGGGGGTCTTAAGGTGGACAGCTTCAGCGGTTGAAATATTGCCAACTTTGAGGGCCTGTTGTTACAAAACGTCGTTACAAAACGCTGATCGGTCTGTTTTGATATTAACGGCTTTCGTCGCTGGTTAATATCGAAATTACAAGCGAAAATACAAAACGTTGCGTAAATACATATTAACAATAGGAAAAATATAAAGGAAAAACTAATAGAGTAAGTGCATGGACATAAATTTTTGTTAGCGACTGTGATTTCGTGCAGCCGACAAGCAAATGGCAGCGATGATTGCATCTCGTCAAATCGCCGCCTTGGTTCTGGTTATAGCATACGTTATATATGTACATATATTTGAATTTAATGGCATTTTAAAAAAAATGTTGTATGCGCCCTAGGTCCCACTAATGCCTAAGGTTGTATCAATCTCATGATAGGTCACATGACGATCTTGCAATATCAGTTCGCGCACAGCATCAATGGTTTTCGGAACAACAACTGATTTTGGACGACCTTCACGAAATTCGTTTTGGAATGAACTACGACCACGATTGAATTCACCATACCATCGATAAACACTGGTGCTTGATGGAGCTTAATCGCCAAAAATTTAATTAAGTTCATCCATGCACTGTTGCTGAGTTATTCCACGTCGAAAGTTGTAAAAAATAATCGCACGAAAATGTTCACGATTTAATTCCATTTTTGGGCCGAGATGAATCTTTTAAGTTACTGTAAACAACACAAATAGCGCTCGTATGTCAAAACGTTCTGAGTACGTATAACCTAAAAGCCCAACTTTACGATAGAGCTGTCAGTTGCCAGATTGCAACACTAGGGTTGCCAAATCCCGAAACATAAAAGGCAACCCTCGTATACCATATAATCACGCAAGGTGTTTCAAATGCAACGAAGTGGGTCATCAGTCTTTCAAATGCAATAGTAAAAATTCAACAGAGAACATTTAAAGCACAACAAAGTAATGTGAATAATAAAAAATAAAAAATGTCTGGTGAAAATGAACAAAATAAAAATTGAAGAACAAATTATAGTTTAATTTTCAAAAATATTTATTCCGGAAATAAAGCAGTCCCAGTTTTAGTAGACACGGGCTGTGATTTATGCCTTATACGTAATAATGCACTAATGATGCTAAATTTAAACATCAATTTGGTCTCTGAAATGTTTTGTTTGTTCGGCATTGGCGGAAGCGAACTCACCACAATGGACAGTTTCACAACACAAATTAAAATCGATAACATATTTTTAGAAATAACATTACACGTTATAGGCACATTCGGCAGTTATAGGTAATAATATACGCTGAAGTCTAGTTATTGTCGTTAACAGCGAAGGAGCAAAACTCAGATTAAATAACCCTTATGTAGGCCGTGTACCAAAACCTTGTGCAGAAAACGAAAACAAAATAATACCCTTCAAGAATTTAGGGGGTATTATTATGTGTAATAATAATATGTACATATATTCTACAGCAGGAATATATAATGAAAGCAACTTATTGACTTAAATTTAACGAATCTCGAACAGAGTTATTCAAACACAATAACTAAGTTGGTGGAAGCCTATCAACAACTCATCAAGAACTCTGAAATCATCTATCAAAATGAATATTTTGTTAACCGATAATATACCCACATATCAAAGACCAAGACGACTATCGCACTCAAACCAATACGCAGTAATAGAACTAATTTAGATATGGTTAAACGACAAAAAAATTGAAGCCAGTATGTCCGAGTATGCATCACCTAGTACCTAAAGAGACTGAAAAAAAAGACTGTGTGGATTTTAGAAAATTAAACGAAAAAATTGTAAGCGACAATTTTGCCAGAGAAATTGCAAGGATCCAATGTATTTTCTGCTTTAGATCTGGAAAACAGCTTTTTCATTGTCCCAGTGGAAAAACAATCCAATAAGTATACGTCCTTTATTACTCATAATAGACAATACGAATAAAGGACCCCTTCGGATTATAAAACTCGCCCGCTGTATTCCTGATTTGTTACGCCAAGATCGAATATACCAAATAGGTGAAGAACAACTTTTACACAGAGAAAAATAGTACCACATAAAAATAATAAGATCTCCTTATTGAGCGATTTTACCATGAAATCTCATTAAAACATACAAATAATATGCTTTTTTCATAGAGAAATCTTGTTAATTTTATAAAGAAAATCGTATTGTCTTGAAACAAAAGTTAATCTTATAAATTCGTGATTTTAATAAGAAATTCATATTTTTCAAAACTTTAAAACGTCAAAAACTCATAAAATTAACAAGTCTGTATGAAAGTATGAAGAATTCTTATTATTTACTTCCTTTAATAAGAAACACTTTTTATATATAATATCGTCGGTCTGGCCAGAATTTGATAGTAATATTTTTTCTGTCAGGTTTACTTCAGATCTGTAATTCGTATTAATTTTTTTTTTACATTGGCGTTGTTTATAATAGACGATTTTTGCTTCTCAGTTGTGAGTACTTTCCGTCAAAGTATATACAATATACTTTGCAAACAAATAACATATAGTACCATATTACTTTTCAGGCTTAAACCATGAAATTTTGTGAGTAATTTTGTAATTAATATTCTTGAAATCTTGGATGAATAAAATGAAATAAAAAAACATGAAAAATTATTTTTATTTTTATAAGACTGGAAATGTTTTCGAAAATTACTTATTAAACGAAAATCGTTTAATAAGATCGTCTTTATGAAAGCAATACGATTTTCTTATTGAATATGTATTTTAATAAGATCGTCTGTATGAAAAACAATAAGATTTTCTTATTGGATTAGTATTTTAATAGGACTGTCTTTTTAGATTATAAAATAATCAGATTTTCTCTATGGTTTTAATAAGACTTCCTTCTTGGATGAAAAGCATAGGAAAATCTGATTGTTTTTGTTCTATTTTATGTGGTGTTTTGGCTCTGTGTAGGTTTCTTAAAGAATTTAACTATAAAACTGAACACCGTTCTGGTTCTAAAATGAAACACGTCCATGCTTTAAGCAGACTAAAACTAAACTGGTTTGATACTAGAAGAATCGTTGCAGCATCGTTTGAAATTAGCGCAAATGGAAGACGACTGGATTCGTGCTGTCTGAAAAGCTTTGGAGAATAGACAATATGAAAACTATTTTATTAAATATGATATATTATACAAAGATACTAACAAGGTGCCTCTAGTTGTGCCAACTATTATGGAGCAAGAGATCATAACAATCGCACACAAGCAAGAACTCTATTCCATCAGGAAAACTTGGAGAAATCGTTTCATATTCCCCTGACTTTTATTTATTTCTTATTATAAAGCAAAAAATGCAAAGACGATGAATTTGTAAATTAATATTTTTTTTTTGTTCCTACACCCTCATATACCTAAAAACCGCAGCGGTTAATTTGACCGTCAGTGTTATTACAGGCTTCTTATTATTGACTAGAACAAGGGTCGGCAACCTTTCTGGAGTTAAGAGCCATTTTTTCCCCCGATGTGGTAAATTATTTTTTTAAAGTGCCAAATACGGATAAGTACATACACATCAGTAATATTAAAAACCATGGTACCGAATAAAAAAAAATTTTATGCGATATAAAACGTTTTTACAACAAACTCAAAAGTTAAACGAAAATTATTCAAAATTTGAAAAAACACTTCGCATATTATTTCAAAATTTCGTGGGCGTGGCTGGTTGGTTTATGTTTAATATATTATTGTGTAATAGTTCTCAGTTAAAATTTCGGGTCTCCAGTTTATCAGGAAACTGGTTTAAAATCCATTTAAAAATTTTTAGCGAACATTTTGAAAAGGCCCACATTTCTTGCTCGCGAGCCGCAGGTTGCCGACCCGTGGACTAACTGGACTAGCAAACTCTACCCTTACTGAGGTTTGTGGACAATAAAATAGGTCCAAAAGTAAAAAAAGACGTCAATGTAAAATAAATTATAATTGTAATCAAAGTAAAACATTTGAAGTATGCGATATCTGCCATAAACCTGTTGGGATGAGTACCAACATAACGCCACAAAAAAAATCGAAAATCGAATATATGTATCCCGCGGGAATTCAAAATTCGCGATACTTTTGAAACAGATCTCGGATATGTATATGTATTCATTATAGGCAGCCAAAACTTGACAAAATATGTACAAAAAGCAAAATAAATTCGTCAGCCAGTTCAAGGTGAAATAATACTGAAAGTTGAAAGGAATGCAGAAGAAGAGAGTCTTATCCCTTGACCCATGTGCAGAAATGAAAAAGCAAATAAATGAAATCGTTGACAGCCAATAACAAAACACTGAACTGCTGATGGCAAAAGACATGAAGGAAGAATGAGAAAGGGGCAAATTTCTCTGCCAGCGTCGCTCAGACTGTCAAAAACTCCTTGGTCAGAATGTTTCGTGCTATGGCAAGTCTCCGCAGTCGCACAGTGGTCCCAAATCCCGAAAAGCTGGCCAAAACCTCATACCGGTTATCGATTTGCTTGAAATTTTGTATATAAAGAGTGTTAAAGATGCTAATTTGGAATATAAAATCATATTAGCCAGAAACGTCATAGATTGCTACTATAGAGGGTGTTAATATAAGATTTATCAAAAGGTAAGGGCGTGTAGGTTGGGTCGAGAGAAAAAAAGAATTTATAGTAGGAACAAAAAGTACGCGGAACAAAAAGTTTAAAAATTTAATATTTGGTTTACAAAATTAAAACGCATAACCCATTTTTTAATAAAATTTATATTTATTAGATAATATAAAAAAAAATAATATGATAGGTAATTCTAACCAGCTGAAGAATTGCTGAAGGTTTCGTTATGGTCAGCAAATGCTTGTCAATAGACAATATTTTGTAAACTTAAAAATAGAAAGCTACAGCTATTTGTTTTTTTTTTTCGTCGGATTAATACAATTGTCTGTAGAGATGATGAAAATTTATCAATTTACAAGAAATAAACTGTCCGTATGAAAAAAACATATTGTTAAATCAATAATTTTTGTTCTTCGAAATAACAAACCTTTATCAAATTTAATACCATATTCTATTGAAATGAAAAATAGTTTTGTTGAATTTTAAAATTTGTTTTTTTAAACATTTATGTTACTTTTCTTCCAACTGTGAGCACAGAAGGCTCACATTTGCCTTCATGCCGCGTAACCCAGTTCGAGCCAATCTCCTCGAGTGTAAATCTATCAGGTTTTGGGCTAATTTTCGGTTATTAGTATTTCGCCAAAGTACCCTGAAGCACGGGACGCATGAGGTTTGTTTTTACTGCCTTTTAATGGTCAGTAACATTGTTGTTTTAATTTTGTTTTTACTTTTGCCTTTGATTTTAATGATCAGAGAAGGTTAGAAAGAGAGAAATCAAAATTAAAAATTAGGCCACGTTGATTTTGGAAAAAGTTGTATTGTGCGATATAAAAGTAATAAACTACAATGTAGACATTTTTACAATGGTTTGCTTACAAGGTTGAAGCATTTATGTATACATTGTACATATGTATGTACATGCTGTTTTGCAGGGAATTAAGTAAATGTTTATATTTAGTATGAATTTAGTATGAAACAAGAGCGCGGGATTAAGGTAAAATGAATAGCATTTTCCTGCCTTGGCATAATCTTCATGTTTCCTCATATCCTGTTCTAATTACAGCTTATAAAATGTAATTATTAAACGTTGTAATTATAATGTTTTCTTCTAGTAACGATATTTTGTGATTTTATTTAATAAAAACTAATTGTATTTAATGAAGAACAGAGTTTGGCACTGTATTACTTCGCGTTGTTGACGCTGCTGGTAATTCTTTGCTGTGCCTAGTTTCTGTTGTTGCCATTGTAATTGATACAGTCATCTATTGCATTTAATTACTCCTTGCATCATTGCTCTTCTGTTCACCTCGGTCCACCCTGGATACGATAATCGTCGTTGTCGTAGCGTAAGAAGAATCTGAACTGTGCAGATCGGCTTTAATTGGCAACAGTTCAATTACTTTATTAGTCAGTGATGCCATAATTTTTTATAATGAGTTGTAATTAGTTCTTGGGATAAAGAGTGGGAAGAGGTACGATTAATACACTGAGGGTGACAAGGCGCACAGTGACGGCACTATGCGGAGAGGACGAGAACAAAATTCTGGTTTCCTGCTCCCTGAGAATAAAATCAGTCTCATAGATTGTTCCTCTTGCATTGCTCGCTAAATACATAATTGAATAATTTAGACCTACCAAAGAGAAGTACCAACGGAAGTTTGTACCCGTACGGTGGAACCTGGTGTGATCTCTTGTATGAGTATTCTTCAAGTATTCAGGCACTGTTACCATCTTTGCATAAAATTTACTTTTAGCTACCTCTTTCTATGAAAAAATCAAAAAAGTTTCTTAAACTCTCAAACTTGGGAGGACTTGACCTCCCACAGCTCTGAGCCTAAAACCTCTATCGGGATCTATATCACTGAAAGAGATATTTCAACATTTATTTGATAAGTGCAGAATCGCATTCCAAAAGGCGTAATTTAACTTACGGATTTTTGGCCAATGAATTCCGTTTCTGAATCACTGTGCGCCGCTTCGTTTATTCCCTTCATAATTTTTATAATTTTACTAGCAGAAAACTGGGCCAGCAAACCGGTTAGTCGCCTGATTATTGATTTCTCTCCGTATTACTACCTAATTTTAATTGCAGGCTCTTTAGTATCTACACTGCCGCATTGGGTTTTATTATCAAGGCTCTTGCTTCGGGTGACACACATTAGAGAGCTGCATGAGACATCTCGAAGGCTTGTTCAAGACGCCTTGAAAGTTTTAGGGGTTGTCTGAAATGCTTCCATGCGCAAAAATGTTGCTATGTCAGTTTCGAATCTTACGAGACGTCTCATGCAGACCTCTAATACACATAAACGGAACTAAAAAGCAAAGAAACAGGCCAGAAGACGACGCACAGTGTCGCATTGTCATACAAGTTGCGCCCAAAAATACTTAGAGTTACCGTAATTTAATGAAATTTTGTACACAAGTTTCTTATGCAGAGATTAAGAGAATTGTTGAACATTGTTCGAATCGAGCGAAAGCCACGCCTACCTCCCATACACTTTAAATATCTTAAGTACCGTCATTTTTTATAATAATAACAGAATTTCACTATTATCAACACATACTTTTGCATGATTAAAGAAAATAATTTTACAAAAAATAGGCGCGGTCCGCCCACTGGTTTTCTTACTGGTTGTAAGAAAATTCAGTAGTTCTTACTGAAATATATATATTAATTTTTTACTGTTTACTTTTACAATTTTACTTCTTCTCATTGCTCTTCTTCGCTAATAATATCCGCACTAACAGATATATTTACAATCGAATTTTCTTCTTAAGAGGTATTTGCTGAAATGTCCTTTTGAGTATCCTTTGTATTCCGTAAAAAATTGCTAAAATACTAATTTGCTTTGAATCATATTTTAAATAAGGGTAATTTATTGTATGCAAGAAGTTTAGACCAAAATAAATCCAATAAGTAAGGCCACAGAAAGAGAGTAAAAAAGAACAAAACTTGGAAATTACTACTTGAGTAAAAAATTTTTTTTATGTATTTTTCTTAGTTCATATCTTGCCTTTTTCAATTCATATTAATTTTTATGCTATGACCACTTTGGTTTTTTTACTTTTAGCTGCACTCGTTACACTGTGCGACGCCGCGTCGCCTTTAGAGGGAGAATGATTGCGTCTAGAAAATGTGTAATTGCCGCGGACGAGGATAGGTGCCTAGTACAGTTTGTTGTTTCGTGTTGTTGTGAAAGTTTTTTATTTCTCTGAAATTATTCCATTAAGGATTACGAAAGAAATTTATTGGCATCGCAGTTCTAAGGAAAGGTAGAGTGAGCGGAGCCGCGTAGCGTATAAAAGCTACGCTCTCTTTCTGTATAAGCTTATGGCATTATTTCTCCGCTCTTAGCCGCTATCAGACAGTGGCGTGATTGGTTCTATACAATAGCGCCGCCAGCCCCTTCGCCGCTGGTGCTGTGCTTACACGCTTAAGCAGCCATATATTTTTAAAAGACTGGATATAAGGGGCACAATTAAAGGGGCGCGGTAGATATATAAAACTATACATAAGCATTCTCCCTCAATGACGTCTCCTGAGTCGATTAAACCCCGAACTAGTTCCATGCCATACCTATAAGTATTTTATAAACATAAAACTAACTTGCTTTTAAAGAGTAATAGCAAAGAATATACTCGTACAATGTATAGAAGACACATGACTAAAAATTAAAAATTTTTCGAAATAGATGCGGTCTGTCGGCAGAAAGCGGGTACAAGAAAAATGAGTAAAAAAACTTCACTGCTTTGGAAGTTACTCTCTTTGCCTTGGCTTTCTTTGGTTTTCTCTGCTCTTTTTGTTTAGCATTGGATGACTCACGTGTGTGTACAACTTGAAATTAGGCAATTTATATTTTTCAAAGCAATTAAGGATTTATGTTCTTAAGGTAATGGCTCGCTTGCTTGCTTCGCTATCTTCGACTTTAAAGCAAGCAAAGTCAAAATTTAAAGCAAACAGAATATGTAAGGCCAATTGTATGCTTTGACATTAAAGGGTTCGACATTAATTGGCAACAACTTTTGTAAAATTGTACTAAAAAAAGAAACAGAAAATTAAAAAAATTTCAGATATTTCAGTTGAAAATCAGAACTTTTCAATTGTAATTCAGGCATTCCAGTTTAAAATCAGAACTTTTCAATTGTAATTATCTGGCATTTTGTTTTTATTGTAATTAATTACAGTTGGAACTGATTTACAATTGAAAAATTCTGAATTTGAAATAAAAAATTCTGAACTATTATTAAAAAAATTCTGAATTTCAAATAAAAAATTCTGAACTAAAATTGAAAAAGATGTGGAATTTAAATTAAAATTGAACTCTCACTAAATTATATGAGAACCTCGTGTACGTCATATAACATTTTTTTATCGCAGTGAAAATGAGGCTATGAAACTTCCTTATTGCTCACCATTTTATCAAAAGGTTTAAAGTTTCAAGATATAATGTCTTTATCGAATTTATCTACAGAGAAAAAAATAATTTAGAAAATTTTTTTTCATATGCGAGCACTTCTTTTATGATATTAATTAATTGCAGTGCGATTATTTATTACTCTTTACTAAGGACTTGCTAATTCTTGCTGTTAACGTATGGTAACTCAATTAACGCGTTAGTTTAGGCCTTCAGTTACATCCCCGTTTAATTTATGTCTCCAATAATTTAGAGTAAGAACTTTACATCGAATAATCCTAATGAATTAAGTCCAAACATTTCGCACACTGAAAACAAGATATCTCGGAAACCGGACGTTGTGAGAAGAATCCTATTCGGAATATGAATCCGACTGAACCTAGTGTATACCTGAAGTATAGCCTAGTTTACGTTAAGTTTTCCGTGCGTTCTTTTTCCTTAACCATAAAATAAAACTTAAATAGTTTTCGAAAAAATTAATGTCAAATTTGAAATTTTCAAAACAAATTTGGAAAAACAATTTTTGGTTACAATTTTTTTTTTTAAATGACATGAATAGGTATACTTTTTTTCTGATCCCGTAGTTCTCTGATAAATTCTACAAAAATGTTTCAAACAGAACGGGTTGTTGTCTTACAGTTTTTAAGAAAATTGAAGAATACGACATATACTTTACTCCCAAAAACACTTTTTGCCTCAAAAGTGCAAAATCTACAAACAGGTGTACGCAGTTTTCTGCGTTTATAGTTTTCTAAATGTAAAAGATGTAAAAATTTGAGAAGGTGAGAAAAAAAAAATCTCACAACATTTTTTTACCACACTAATACAAATGCCCACCATGCCCACACATGTACACAGTTGCATGCAAACGAATCCTTTTTATCAGAGAAGATTTCACCAAAATTTAATTTTTCTCTTCTTCTTCTCTATTTGTAGGTACAACAGAGCCTTACCTTCTGGCAGAAGTGCGCGTGAAAAGTGTAACAATTGAAAATATAATAAAAGAAGTCACTTACTCTTTGCGCAGGAAAGAAATTTAGGGGTGGGCCAAAAGGAGGTCGCGAACGATAGCAAAAGTACCATTCGGCAATGGTAAACCGAAAGGCGTCGTACAGTACTGCAGGACGTAAACGTAATAGCTATAATTAAAGCAAACAACTTCCAGAAATAAAACAAAAAAAAATTAAGTAAAAAACGGGTACCGCGCACTACACTACACACTTCCGTATTAGCAGAAGCGAGAAAAGAGCCAAAACTTGTCATGCGGTTAAGTTTTCGATCACTTGCTGGTGCGGCAGAGCATCGATAGATACGCGTGCCTCAGTGCGGCTTCCAAGACTCCCTTCCACGAACCGCCCCCAGACGAGCCTTGGTGAACCATCAATAATAGGAACATACCGTCATTTGTGGTAACGTTTGTGTATCGACAAACTGCCCTCCGTTAATCAGGGACTGTTCCGATTACAACTGCATTGTTTCACTCGACCATCGAATGTCGTTATTATTTTCTTCATTTGTTTAATTTACTTTATCACCGTGCGTACTGTTTGCGTGCAGGCACAGCCGACAACATTGTTTCAACCAAGTGAGGAACAGGGTGGCCAGGCTGCCCTGTAGAAGTGTGACGCGAACTAACAGTCTCTTGTGCAAGGAAACGAAGTCAAGTAGTACAGACGAAGAGTATTCGAGTCTAACGGTCTAACGATAACTGAGCACACATTCCTCCTTTGAGCGCCCATTTGCAGTTCCTCTTGACCCAGTTGCAGCGGAGCAGTTGGAGCTATTTCAGTGACGTCATTGTCCAGATTTGAGCTCGTTCGCTTGTGCACGTAAACCGACGATACCATACTTACGACTTACGAGTATGGCCTTCCCATTGCCCCTCGCGCCAGCTGTCATTTGTCGAAGACTAGTCGCCATCTTCGTATTGCTGTGGAGCATATCATCGGTGTGTGGCGTCATTGATCGGCTAGTGGTGCAGACCAGCAGTGGACCGGTACGGGGCCGCTCGATAACGGTGCAGGGTCGCGAAGTGCACGTGTACTCGGGCATTCCATACGCCAAGCCACCCGTGGAAGATCTGCGATTTCGCAAGCCGGTCCCGGCGGAACCGTGGCACGGAGTCCTAGATGCGACCCGTTTGCCGGCAACGTGCGTTCAGGAGCGGTAAGTTTTCGATGAATCAAATAAATAAATAAATTTTACTTTTTCGTTTTTATGGTAAACCAATTTTGAATAAACGTAGTCCGCGGGAATTCAAAATTCGCGATAGGTTTCGAACAGACCTCGTATTGCAATCGACTGTACTTCTTTGGTAAAAGTAAAAGTAAAAGTCTTCTTCTTTGACGCGGTTTTACAGTGATTCGAGAAATGAATATTTTACGTATTCGAATGGAACCTTCAATTTCGAAAACCAAAGAGTTTTCCGTAACAAATTAGCCTCCTTTAATTAACCCCGCGAATACACATGTTTTTTATTACCATTATTAATTTATTATACCTGAATTTAATCGCTTTTCCGAATTGCAGTTATGAATACTTTCCCGGTTTCTCTGGCGAGGAGATCTGGAATCCGAACACAAATGTATCCGAGGACTGTCTCTATATCAATATTTGGTCGCCCGCAAAGGCACGTCTGCGACATGGGCGTGGCGCCAATGGCAGCGAGGTGAGTAACACAAATTATGCGTTGGCCCAGCGAAGCCTCAATTAGTCTAGACGTGACGTTAGGGGGGGAGAGACAAAATTTCAATAGGTTCATAGGGACCTTCACGTTACGATTTGAGTGGTCGCTACGATACAGTGGTCGCCGCAAGATTGATCTCTCTCTCTCTCGCCGTCACGTTTCGTCCAGACGAATTGAGGCTTGACTCTTTATTGTTGCTGTGCATTTCCATACATCAGCACCCGGGAAAGGACGACACCGACCATCTCATCCACAATGGACAGCCGCAGAATACCTCGAATGGGCTGCCAATGTTGATCTGGATCTATGGTGGCGGCTTTATGACAGGCTCTGCTACTCTGGACATCTATAATGCTGACATCATGTCCGCGGTGGGCAACGTGATTGTGGCCTCCTTCCAATATCGTGTAGGAGCTTTTGGCTTCCTGCACATGGCGCCTCTGATGCCCGGTTTCGAAGAGGAAGCGCCCGGCAATGTGGGGCTTTGGGATCAGGCTCTCGCCATACGTTGGCTGAAGGAAAACGCCAGGGCATTCGGTGGCAATCCAGAGTGGTTGACTTTATTCGGCGAGTCGGCGGGTTCGAGTTCGGTGAATGCACAGCTGGTGTCGCCAGTAACGAAAGGTATCGTGAAACGTGGCATGATGCAGTCTGGAACTATGAACGCGCCCTGGAGCCACATGACCTCGGAGAAGGCGGTTGAAATTGGCAAGGCACTGATTAATGACTGCAACTGTAACGCATCTTTATTAGCGGTGAGTTTCTTCTGCTGCCATTATCAGAGAACCATACTTCTGCTCTTTTTCAGGAAAACCCACAAGCTGTTATGGCCTGCATGCGTTCGGTGGATGCCAAAACGATATCGGTGCAGCAGTGGAATTCTTATTCGGGTATTCTGAGCTTTCCCTCGGCTCCAACTATTGATGGGGCCTTCTTGCCGGCCGATCCCATGACATTAATTCAGACGGCGGATCTCACTGGGTACGACATCATGATGGGCAACGTGCGCGACGAGGGTGAGTAGCCGACCACAGGAAGGAATTAGTGCGCCTTTTTTTTCCCTGCAAATAATTCAGAGCAATTGTGTTCTAATTTATTTTAACTATAAACTTCAACATTTTCAACTATGAGCGGGGTGCGGTGCACTTGTGCTTTCTCCAGGCATTGTGTAGAAGTTTCTCTGTGCCAAAAAAAAAAAAAAAAAAAAAATTATATTTCCGCTGTGCAACGGCGACAGCCCTTAAATGGCGCACACAAAATCCTATTACTTAACGGTACTGCAGTGCAGCGCAAAGCCAAGGAGAACCCGTCTCAGAGGGGAGGGCGGTAGCGGGCAGGGGGAGGAAGCCCGGTGTCGGTAATGGTACTGACTGCGGCTGGCGTTGGCTGGTGTTGGCATCATGCGGTTTCGACCTAGAAAAAACGAATTTTTACAGCTCTTTTTTGATTGGGTTTTCTTTGTTGCGTGTGGCTGACGTCAGCAAAAATCTTAAAATAATGCCAACTCTTCTAAAAATAGCTGGAAGAGTTTCTGGTGCAAACACCCTTCAGCCTTGGCTCCGGCTACAGCAAGTACTCGTCAGTTCTTGTATACATATGTGTGTATGTGTTACCGACAATGTGTATAATGCGGCCAAATTGTAAAATGACCATACTTTATACCATTTTTGTTAATATAAAAAAGAAGAGACACGGTGTACACAAAAAAAAAAATCGAAACAGCCAACTATTATTTTTTTTTTCGTTTCTGCAAAAATCGTGCAAAACGAAACAGCATAGAGTTTTGTAAAGCTAGAATGGCAGAAGGGGGATGGCCCTGAGTAATTTGAGTTAAAAATTGTAAGGATGTTATCATGAAAAAAAAAATTAAATGCAAAATACGAGCATCATAAAATCAAGTGTTACACAATAATTTTAAATTTGTTTTTCCTATTGTACATTATTGCAAATCTAAAGGAAAAATAGTGAAATTTATGCAATTTTTGTTTTGTATTGTGGCGGGTGGACAAAGCTCTGTTCTACATTGCAGTTTCAGCAATACCATTCTCCGTTTTGAAGGTGCACCAGTTTGAAGTGAAAACTCATTAAGTTTTTGTGATTTTCAGTTTTTTTCAAAGTATCGTTGCATGCTAGCGCTAGCATGATTTCAAGTCGTTATAAATTCGTGCAAAAAATTAATATAAGAGACATTGTTACGATGTCAACAAAAATATATACATATGTACATACATAGTCACGGCGGTCCTAATCGTGGAAGCGCTCTATTTTGCGCGAAAGTGTTTTTTGCGCTGGCTCTTTAAGAGCTTCCTTTTCTTTAAGAAAGGCTTTTCTTTAAGATATGTTGGTATAGAAAACTTTTAAGAACAAAAGCTATCGGTTTTTTGGTTATTTGGAAAAACACAGTCGGTATCGAGGCGAAGCGAGATCAATTAGAAAAGCTTTTCTAAAACAAAAAATCTAACAACAAAATACCAAAGAATTGCAAGAGTAAATGACTGAAAGTGTTGCTTTAAGTATTAAGTATTGCAATTAAGTATTTAAGTATTAAGTATTTAAGTATTAAGTACGTAAAAGAATCTTCGGTAATGCAAAGGTTAAGAAGGTTAGGCAGTTAGAAGAAAGGAAAATATTTGATCGATCTGGATTTTGTGGCATCAAGCGTTATCAAGAACCAAAAAAACGTTAACCCGTTAAACCCAGTTTTGCAAAAGGCAACCAAACCACATTATAGAAAAATCTGAGATCCGACATATGTACGTCAAGTTATGGCCGAATTATTGCCCGCCTTGTGTCAAAAAGTCATCGAAAAAATAACTCAAAAGGATTGAGGCCTGCAAAAGGTCCCGTGGAGGACATTTGAACGATATTGTTTTTCGCGCATAATGGCAAAGTCCAAGCATCATTTTACTTTACTTTACCTAAAAGACAATGCATAACCCTTTACTAACTCGTAGAATGTAAAAAAAAATCAAATTTGTGAAAATGCTGTTTCTTTACGCCTTTTCAGTCTAGACCTTACAGTCTAAAGTTTATCCATTACTAATATTTTTAACAAAACAATTAACAATTTTAGTTTTAATTTTAAACAAAAATGCATTTTTATACAAATACTCGTATAAAGATGAGTATGTTTATGGTCGCAAAACTCTAAAAGTAGTCGGTCTATTGACTTAAAACTTTGACACAACAAAAATATATATATGTTCTTATATTTTTTTTATTATAATTATATAATAATATTATAATTAAATTTTTAAATCAATTTTTTTAAGTCAGCTCAAATTTTCAAATTTTTTTCAAAATCGTTTCAAATTTTTATTTCATGTCAGACTGAGCAACAGCAACAACCGGGTTTAACTAATTGTTTATAAAAAAGTATTTTTTAATATTCTGAAGAACGCAGTTGTTGTGGGTTGGTTGCCTTTTGCAAAACTGGGTCCAATTTATTATTATTGGTTTATTCATCAGATTTCTTCATAGATTGCTGCAAATATGAAGAGTGGTACCTATTCGTAAAAGAATTCTTGTTTATTTTTAGGCATAATATTTCTCATAGTTTTATAGGATATACATATGTATGTATGCATATTTTATGTATATTTTATTCTCATTCCATCTTTTTTAATTTTTCACAAGTGGTTTTAACTCTGCTTACGGCCCAGTTGTACGTGCTGTAATTTGCTTAGGCAGACGAATGAGGAGCAGGAAGGTGGGTTGGCCAGAACCCCAGAAGCCTCATCACCTCTCAAGGTTGTACAAAGAATGTCGCAAAATACTTTAAACACTTGCTACTTTCACTTCTTTGAAGATTTTAGAATTTTAGAATTTTTTTCGAGTAGGTCGCACAGTGTAACGTCTCCATACAACAGGCGGCAAAAACATTAAAAAATTGTAGTAGAGTAACCAAATTTAGTACGCAAGCTTCACTCGTAAAACGAAATATATGGTGCAAAGATTAAAATAATCAGCCTTTAAACACGCCCCCCTCCCATACATTTCAAATATTTTAAATACCGTAACTTTTTATAATTATAACAGAATTTCACCATTTTCAACACATAGATTTGCAATATTAATAAAAAAAAATTTAGCCAAAAATAGGCGCGGTCCGCCTACTGGTTCGTATACCTGCCTTATAGGAATTTGATTCAAAACGCAGCCAGCCATTCTTACTGGAATACATATTTATTTTCAAAAATAGAGAAAATCATCGTAGAGTATCGAAAATTTGGTATTCAAGTTTCTTTTGTAAAACTAAACATCTGGTGCAAAAATTAAAAATCCTTTAATCCTTTAAACACACCCCCTACTATACCACGCAGTTAATTTTGTTTTTGACACAAAATTTGATAAGGATTCTTTGATCCATTTTATGGAATAGGCAAAAATCTAAGACGAGCCAAAACACGTCCAAGCAAAATAGCTGTCAGAAATTAACTGAACATTCAAAGTGGCCGAACTTGTCAGCATAAGTGAGGGACACGAGTACCAACAAAACACCACAAAAAAATTGAAAATCGAATATGCATACGTACCCCGTGGGAATTTAAAATTCGCGATACTTTTTGAACATACCTCGTAGCAATTGAAATAATTTTCTAGTAGAAATGGAAATTCAAGTAGAAATGGAAATACTGGGTGTGTTTTTAAGACCGATAGGACTTCATATTGTAAAAAATAGCACAAAAAATTTCATTTTAATTAAATTCTATTATTTATTCGAAAGATCAAAACATGACATTACCATTTCAGAATGATATCAGGAATTTGGCCAAAGTGGCTTTTCTTGATGAATCGCATTTTGGGCGACTTTTAGCAGCGTTGGCACCTTAAAACGTGCATAAAACCTTTTTTAACCAAAGTTCAAGTTCGATGGAGTCCTGTACCTATATAAAAACATTTTTAGAAAAAAAAGGGTTTTTTTTCCTTAATTAAGGTATTCTCTTTCTGTCAACATAAAATGCTTTGACAAATCGTGTTTTCATTTTTTTCCACTTTTTGCTGCCTCGTTACACGGTGGGTCGCCCTTGCAGAACATAACTTCTTCTATTTGGATTTATGCTGCAAGTTCGTTTGGTCTTTTTTCCAAAGGCCATCTGCTGGAAAAATATCCGATGTACAGTTAGCGGAAAGCTTTATCAGGCGTGAGTCGCCGCTGATACAAATAACCTTCCAAAAATCAGCGGATTGGGATTTCGTGGTTTATTTAAACGCTCCCGCCATACTTATTAAATCGCAATTTAGCCGTTAAATATTAAAATATTGTTCGAATGAAATATCAAGAGAAACAAAAACGGGAACAACTGTGAGGAGACCAACAAAAAATAACAAAACAAATTAAACAATTAAAAACCTGAGTGTTTCAATTTAGATACTCGTAGCACGATGGATTGTTGGTATTGCTTTTGTTGTGGTGGTTGTTGTCCTTGCATGTCCTTGACAAACCTGCACATGCCGCAGGCTCTCTCTTACTGTACGAGTTACGGTTTATATTTTCATTATAGCTCCTTACCATACCGAGGCAATTGTGGATTTTCTCTCAGTGATTGTTGTTGCTGTTGTTTCTGTTACCCTTGTAGCCTTAGTGCTTTGGTTGTTTTATTTAAATTATTAACGACCTCACTGGCACTTCATTATTGCTGCGGTGAAATCTTAACATATGCTCTGACAGTACTCTAGGAACCGCGTCCGTAGAGTACCGCGTAGTAGAGTAGAAAACACTGAAAGAAAAGCAGAAGCAAAAATAAATTTTTACTCAATGTAACAGTATTTCTTCTTCTCCCTTACTTCTCCACCACTTGCAATCAGTCACCCATCATCAACTCTCTACCGCTTCCCATTTTTTCTCAGCCCACGCGTGCATGAGAAATAAGATTTTAAATTATACGACATTTTAGATTATACGACAGCTTCTTTTATCAGCATCAAAGAATATACTATAACAAAGTTTCGGTTTTCTCTAGTTTGTTTTATTCAACTGTATATTCTTTGGTGCCATCATCTGGCAAATGTTCCTTCTGCCCCAGAAACAAAGATCGCAAACTGACGATTTCCTGTCAAAGGTGTAAAAAGTTTATATTTTTGGGGCATAAAAAAAATGTGTCCTGAATGCTTAAAATTAGTCCAAATTGCTAATATCTATTTAATTAAAGCCTAAACTTTTCAACGGATATTTTTTAAATAAATATCTTAAATTGAAAGTTAATTTTGTATGACTTTTTATTTGGGGTACACCTGTACCCCAGGGTAGGGAAATGGGGTAAAGTTTCGTCTGATTTCCTTTTTGTTTCCAGAAGATTTCGTATTAAAGTTAGTCACACTACAGTATCCTTCTAAAGGAGATCTACAGTAGATCAGAAGGGATTCTGATCTAATATACTTTTGTCAATGATTATTGAATCATTATAAATTTATTTTGCTTTCGCAGGAACATATTTTTTGCTTTACGACTTCATCGATTATTTCGATAAGGACGAAGCCACGGCCTTGCAGCGTGACAAATACTTGGAAATCATGAATAACATTTTCGGCAAAGCTACACAAGCAGAAAGAGAAGCAATTATCTTTCAGGTAAGCTCAAGTTGATGCCTCGAACACAGATAATTCCACCAGTACGAACGTGCAAGGCATCATCAGAAAGATGTAATGTATTCGAAACGTACATTTATGAGATGTACTAAAAAGTATGTGTAGTTTATTTCGGCCGTTCATTTTTTGTTCAAAATGGTGTAAAAGAAGTCAAAGTGGTTTTTATGGTCGGTCAGCGTGTGGAAAAATCTCACGTATAGTGTTCGTGGGTTCCCAGAGCATAACAAATAGGCGTCAAACCGATGTTTATGAGCCGATTTAGAAAGTGTCACATCTCATTAGCTTTGCTTTGTATGATTCGAATTTCGAAATAGATATGTTACGGGGAATTCGACTAATCCAGTTATTATTGATAATTACCGGTTATTATTGATAATTACCGGTTATTAAGCATAATCCCTGCTCGGTTTGGTAAATGTGATAAATTCTTGCAAAAAAACTACATTACCGAGAGGATTTTGTTGATTAAGGGTTATAATGCTTGCCGCAGCCGAAGTCCGCCACGAAAGAAGACTCTGTATGCAAAAACCTCACATGACAAAGAGGATTTTGCTGATTGAGGTTTATGATCCCTGACGCGGATAAAGGCCGCAACGCAGAAAGACTGCCTCAATTGGTCAACATTCGTTATTTCCGATTCGGAAATTTCGATATCAGCGTTTAATTTCATAAATATGCCAGATATTTATCACATTTACCAATTCCAGTTGAGATTACGCATAACCGGTAATTATGAATAACCACTGATTAATCAAATCTACTGTAATAGACATACTTTTCTAACGAAAAACATTTATAATTTTCGTCTAAAGGATTAAAATTTACATACAGTTACTTGCAACTAAGTTCTTTGTTAATGTAATTATCGATCCTGCATATAATTTTTTTTTAAACTGAACCTTTCATGAATTGAATGTACTTTAATTCTTCTTCCTTAATTCTTCTGCAGTACACGAGTTGGGAAGGAAATCCGGACTATCAGAATCAGCAACAGATCGGCCGAGCGGTGGGTGATCATTTCTTTACGTGCCCCACGAATGAATACGCACAAGCCCTGACAGAACGAGGTGCTACGGTCCATTACTACTACTTTACGCATGTGAGTATTATATATATCTGTGGCTAATTCCGTTCTATAATTAATTTACAGATGTAAAGTCCTACAGATCTAAAGTCCTTTCTTTATTATGTCTTTTTTATGTCCCTTTTCTTGCTAGCGCAATTAGCTTTTGGATACACCAAATGGGCGGCTCATACTACCGGTGGCTTGCATTTACATATATATCCCATCGGGCATATTTCCTATCGATTGTAATAGTACAAATTTCTGTTTAAAATCAGAACCATGATACTATGACTAAAACAATTATGCCAAACATTTGCGAATACTTCAGCTTATCTCCTAAATTAAGCCTTTTGGCGTATTGAAGCATAGAGTAGAAATGTACTATTTCTTACTCTATGATTGAAGTGAAGGTCTTTTATATTTGTCATCCGATTTAGTGTCGCTTTCTTGACTTTGGCCTCGATTTTGTAAGACGGAATGTATAATTTCATGATCAGAATAATCATAAGAATGTTAGTTTTCACCATTGGCCCATTTATTTATTTCCTCTGCAGTCATGTCATTGCTTAATAAAACAATAACTTTTTAGTTTGCGTAAGAATTTAACCGGCAAAACGACCAGAATTTAACCGGCAAAAATGACTGTCCGGACTGTAGAGCTCTAAAAATTAAATTGTCTGAATTGAAGAGCTGTTCGAATTACCGGATTGAATAGTCCGGAATAGCGCGTGTTCCGCGGTACCCGGACTAGGGAGGTCGTACTGTAGTTTAAACTTTATGCCAAAATTGTGTAAAAGAGAAAAATGTGACTTCATGACTAAAGTCAAGGATTTACAAGAATTTATACTTGTTCTTTTTCCTCTCTCTCTCTCTCTCTTTCGGGTTAGAATGTGGTTTCTTTACTTTCAAACAGTTGGAAGTGACTGCAACTACTTCAAACTGCGTTAAGACAGAGACCTTTTATTAAACCTTTTTCAACACTGTCTCACAACAAGAGAAGTAAATCTCCACGCATGTCAACTGACAACGTTGCTACTTGCACTAATAGCGTCTTTACCATCCTCAAGATGTTTTCCAGTTACTTGAGTTACGTTCTATATTCAAACTAGAAGCGACCTTCTCTCGATTACCCGACATCATCCTCTCGTTGTCGGTTGCTCTAGATTTTTTTGAATATAAGTTTTTATATTTTCAGGTTTATTGTTGTTGTTGTTATCGTTGCAGAGAACCAGCACTTCATTATGGGGCGAATGGATGGGTGTGTTGCACGGCGACGAAATCGAGTATTTCTTTGGACAACCGCTGAACACGTCGCTACAGTATCGCCAGGTGGAACGCGAACTTGGCAAGAGAATGCTTAACTCGATAATTGAATTTGCGAAAACGGGGTAAGTGTGTGACTCAGAGAACCAACCTTCATTAACTATCTAGTGGGCGCGTCTTAAAGGCAAGTGAAAGGAGGACAAGAGTTGTGTTGAAGAAACATATAGTTTGTTCTTATTTATTCAGAAGGTCAAATGTGACAGCAAAATGAAATAATTTTTATCGGCTCTGAATCCTGAAAAATTAATTTATATACATACATAATTTATTAATTAATTTATTTTTTCCGTTTGGAAAATGCATTTTTGTGATTCAAAATATTTTTCTGTTAACAAACTATGGAAGAAATTTATTAGTAAATGCTACCTTTTATTTGAAGGGAAATTAATGGTTTAAAAAAAAATTGAAAGTATCGTTAGAATACGATAGAAGTCGCTAATCACGACTATTTTTCGTTCACCTTGTTTGTGGTCAAAATCAGAAAGGCACTTGACAACGAGAATAGGATGTCAGTTAACTTGACTGCCAGAATAGCTTTGTAAGTGGCGCAGTTTGCTCAAAATTTCACAGCAGTCTATTAATAGATGGCAGTTGACGGGAGCAGTGTCCCATTTAATGTTACTGTGCGGCAAATTCTAAAAGTTCACTGACTTGTCAAACTGCCCGCGTAATTTGCAGATATTTTAAACAATTTTTTTCATATACAAACCCTTCAGGCCCTATTTCCATATTAAAGGGTTATCATTGCTTTGCTTTGCATTGTTTGAAATGTAATCTTTAGGCTTCAACTAATTTATAAGATTCTTTCTTAAGGTTGTAAGCAGAAACTGAAGTAAATAAATAAATTAATAAATAAAATACATTTTCCTATCATTGCCTTATTAACACCTAATAGGCTTAGATTAACCGAAACGTGTTAGAGTTTCGCTCAGTGTATGCCTAGAAAGTTTTGACAGCTATTTTGCTTGGACGTGTTTTAGCTCGTCTTCGATTTTTGCCTATTCCATAAAATGTAACCCGCGGGAATTCAAAATTCGCGATACTTTTTGAACAGACCTCGTGTACACATTTGCCCGTAACATAAATAGTGAGCAGTTCGCTTATGAAGAAAAAATTAACGCGCTTATTACGCACAAGCTCCCTAGTTTTAAAAGTGACTTTTTTTTATTTTAAGCTCACATCAGTTGCAATGTGCTAAGAGGTTTGTGTACTAGATATAATTTCCAGTGCTTTTCACATTTCACCCGAACATGTTTTGACAGAAACAGCGACGCTGGCAGAGAAATCTCCCCCTTCGTTCTTCCTTTACGTCTTTTGCCTTCAGCAGTTCAGTGTTTTGTTGTTCTCTGCTGACGGTTTTATTTATTTTCTTTTTCACTTTGTATTTTGTATTTTTGTTTTTGTATTTTGTAACTGTAACTACTATTAACACAACAAAACAGCTTTAATAAAATTTGCTTCTGTATTCGCACAATAAGCGCGAAAATAAATTTTAGATAAATAATTTTTGGTTTGATTCCAAACTGTTCATATGTACAGATAACCCTCCTACAACACGACAGATACAGGGTTAGGTTTCAAGTATAAAAAACTGCATTGAAAATAATAAAATGAAACTTTAATAAGTTAATATTCAATATTTTATTAAAAATCCGTCAATAAAATTATATTAAATTAATAAAACAAAACAAAATAATTCACGTGAAAATGAAGAACTAAATAAAAATTCAAATTTATAAAAATTAAAATATAAAAAGAAATGTTGATGCATATTATTAATGCAAATTGAGAAAAATTGCCTCAATTTATGAATCGCGTTGCAGCGAAAACGCGTTGTAGAAGTGGCGCGTTGTAGGAGGGTTGACTGTATTCTATATTCCAACCAAGTTTGACAATCCAAAGTCGAGTTAAAGCAAAATCATGTTAACAACAGAACTTTTAGCAGAGAAAAGCTTAACGAAAAATTATCAATCGTTTTATCACATCCTTTCAATAAGAAGAAATGGAGGAAGTCCGAAATATTTCACCTTTATTGATTTATTTAGTCGATACTACTTCCAAGTCTGAGGTGTATTTATAAAAATGTTTAATATTTTCAGAAATCCGTCGACAGATGGTGAGGAATGGCCAACATTCACAAAGAAAGATCCGGTTTACTACGTCTTTAGTTCTGATGATAAAATCGATAAACTACAACGTGGTCCACTGGCAGCACGCTGTTCATTCTGGAATGATTATTTGCCAAAAATTCGAACCTGGGCGGGTGAGTTTAGAATTTAGTTTGCTTCCGCAGAACGCATTTTGTTCTCTTCTTATTTAGAAACCTATCTGTAATGTGTTAATACTATTCTAGTAATATATTATTTGTCTGTACTCCCAATCCATTATAATATCTATATTCATAAAAAGCACGCTTTACTTTAAACATACTAAAAAAACATTTACTTCATTAACTAATAATTAAGCAACTAATTATGTATGTATTTACCAGAGGCGCTAACTCTTTAATGTTACATTGCAAATAATTAGATGAGCCAGAAAAATCTACAGCACATAAAATTGGTTTTTATTTTTTTAGTAAAATTTTATTATAGTCGAAGCTTTTGGGTGATGGCTTATTGTATGAATCCCTGTCAGAGTCCGTTGAAAAGTTTTTTGCTCTATGCCAAACTTCATGTGAATATTTTAGGAGTAGGCGAACAGAAAGTCATATACATTTTACAATATTGTGACGAATGTACAATCGAAGTTTCAGGAAAACACAGCAAAGGGACCATGCTAATGCTTTAATCGATAATAGCATGTCAACAAACGCGAATAACCGCGACCTCTAGCGCAAGATAGAAAGTAGAAAGATAACCAGATTGCTAGCTAGTTCCAGAACCTTTCACAACATTAAATAAATAGAATAAATAGAATAAATGGAGAGATTGATAATTTGCTAGATAGTTCCAGAGCCTTTCACTGAAGTGTTAGCTCGCATATAAATAGACCGCAAGGCGTCTCAGCAGGCAGATTTCGAATCTGGTGCTTGAATGAAATACATTGTTTCATCTAATAAGCAAACCCGACAAGTGTGGAAAATAATAAATTTGTGAACAAGTAATAGTGTGGAAAATTATAAATCTGTGAAATTAAAAACAAGTAACTTTCGAGTTTAATTGGATTATTCACAATCCAGAGATCGGACCCAGGAGAGTTGAAAACATCAAATAATTGGTGTCAGAAGTGGGATTGCCGAGTTATTCTTTACCATTCTAATTATGGTGAAGTTTGTTGACCTGAGAATACCCAGCTATGAGAAGAGTCTCGAGGTTTGCCTGTGACATGGCATAAGACAGATCTACCAACACAGAACGGAACAGAACATGAGTTTTGCCTTGATGCTTCAGGAACTTCATCTAAATTCGAGGAGCAGTTGGTGGAGCCGCAGCCAGCTCTAGCATTTGAGGTGAATGTACTTTTAGCAGCAATGGCACAACACACTTCACAACTCCAGGACCAACTATCGCGCATCGAAGGGAATTTTGCCAGACTACAGACGAGGCAAGACAAAATATATAATTTACACAAACTATAATCAGAAGTATTGCGGTTGGATGGTCCTGTGCCCCAAATACAATCCAGTGGATCTGGAGTTACAGCTGTTGGTGCAACGAAATTGAAAGCAACAACGTTTGACGGTACTGTACCGTTTAACATTTTTAAACTACAGTTCGAGACCACAGCACAAACCAATCACTGGACTACGGCAAGTGGCAGCTTTGGTGGTAACATTGAAACGCTCCGCCGCTGAAGTTTTGCGAATAGTTCCTGAACGTGGTAATTATGACGCGTTAACGGCAGCGATTGAATGACAATATGGTCTTTCATACCACACGGCGACGATAGAAAACAATTGGTTCAGATGGAGCTGATGAATCGTTTCCAAAAACCTAACGAGTCGTTACAAGAACATGGAACGGAGACAGAGCGGATCGCGCATTTAGCCAACGCAGACGCACCAAGATCATGAGGTATTTAATCCACACTATTTCTCAAATAATGCCAACCTCACGCAAGGAAATTAACCCAACCTCAAGCAAAGTCTCTGAAGTAAAATGTTACTGAAAAGCTGTGGAAAAGCATGACATTTTGCACGGAATTGTAATGCGTCCAGGAGAAACGAAAACGCAAGGAAGAGAATCGCCGAAAATAGAAGTGGAGCTTTTGGAGAAAAATCGTTAAAATGTTCATGAAGTGCGAAGCTTCCTTGGACTCTGCACGTATTACCGACGCTTTGTACTCGGGATTTCCAATGTTGCAAGAAGTTTGACAAAGAAAAATTTGCAAATTTGTGTGGAGAGAGGAGGAAGAGAATGCCTTTCAGCAGTTGAAGGAGTTGCTTTGTACAGCTTCAATGTTGGCATATCCAGTTTCTGGCGAAAAGTTCGTCCTGGACACAAATGCTAGTGCACATGGAATATAAGGTGTACTCTCATAGATTATCAATGGTCAGGAAAAAGTGAAAAGCAAAGACGAAGTGCAAACACAAAATGGTTTGGCAACACTAAAATTGTAGGTAATAAAAAAATTCTACTAATATCGCTACAGCATAGCAGATGTCGCCTGACAGAGTTGTATAGGAAGAAAGCTTTATTTTTTCTCGGCTCCGGGAAATAACGCCCAAATAAAATAAAGCCCACTTTTTTTATATGAAGATTTTAAATCGTAAAATTTGGGTGCTATTTCATTTTTTGGGGCTTTATGTAGTTTTCCAAAAAAGGCTGGCGCGCCTTTAGAGGGATGATAGAGGAAGCCTTTTCAACGAGGAGATGGTTTGTTGGCTGAGGGTTTTAAGACTGATAAAATTGACTACGAGAATAGACCCGTAACTGAAGAAGTGTTATTAATGAAATTCAGAGATAAATATTATTGGCAATTTCTCGTTTCGAAAAAGGTCTATCAAGTCTGGAGGACTTTCTCCAGGTCTCCCAATAGCTGTTCAGTGCATTTCGTCAAGGGGACTACGAGAGGGTCTTCGCACGGAAGCCGCCAGTCGCATTGGCGTTACTGTTGCTGATCATAATTTTGTTGATGGTAAAATTTAAAGTTCGTTATTAATTATGCATTCGTGTGAGGACAATTATAAAATGTGCATAAAATTAGAAGATTATTAAAGAAGAAACCAGTTTTCAAGAATCGTTTTTTATTTGCCAAACGGGCTTTACGAGTATAATTATCCATCGAGTTCGGGTTAGTCGACAACAATACAATAATAAAAAGAACAGCAACAACAGCAAATAACTACAAATCATTGGCTGTGATTAATTTTTAGACTGGTTATTTGCATTCGGTGCCTTTGTCAACGCGTCAGACTCTGAAAACAGATGATTCGACCGAGTTCGGCAGCGCTGAGTATATGTATGTATATACCTTCAGGTTTTGTTGTATTCAGTGAACAAAGCGTCTCGCAGTCTGCCGTGTTTTCTAACTTCTTCTTCTCAGAAGAAGATTATTTCTTCATGCTAAGACTAAATAGTATAACAGTTCGAAAAATAAAAGGAAACGAAATTGCTGTTGATTTGACGGTTTTTTGTAAATCATGTGGAGATCTCCCATTAGCATAATTAAAATACTGTTGTGGTAAAAAAAATTATGCCATTTTATTTGGTCTTTTTGAAATTTGATTGTTCCACTTGAAAGGCATTGTCATACAAGCCTTTGTTACGACAAAGATGTTGTCACAAATTAATTTACACACAGAGCCAAAACACCAAATAAAATAGAAGAAAAACAATCAGATTTCTCTATGCTTTGCATCCAAGAAGGAAGCCTTATAAAAGCAATACAGAAAATATGAAAATATTTACCGATTAGCCGCTTTTACACGAAGCACAATGTAAGACCATTCTTTAGTGTAAAAGTGCAAATGGTTTAGCGTCTCTGAGAAGCGCTATTTCAATCGAAGTTGTCGTAGTATATATATATATAGTAGTATATATTATAGTATATATTATATATATATGGTATGATATACATATGTATATCTTATCATATGTACATATATAAAGTACGATGTAAATGTTTCTGTTTTTTTAATAATAAAATATAAGCAGCGTTGAGAAAAGTGAGAAATTGAGTTCAGAAATTTTCAATTTCTAGAACTAGTTCTGAACTACAAATGAAAAATTCTGAATTACAAATGAAAAATTCTGAACTACAAATGAAAAATTCTGAACTACAATTGAAAAATTATTGTTACATTACATCCAAAGAAAGTGACCTAACGGTGCGGTTTGTCGTCAGGCGCATCATCGGCCCGTATTTTTTCGAAAATAAGCCAGGAAACGCCGTCACCGTAAATTCTCAGCGCTACCAAACCATGATAGCCGGTTTTTTGTGGCCAAAATTGGCTAATGTTGACATCAGTGACCTCTTGTTTCAGCAAGACGGCGTCACGAGCCACACAGCCGGCCGAATAATTCAGTTATTGCATGAGAGATTTCCCGGTCTCGTAATTTCTCGATTTGGCGATGTCAATTGGCCGCCTCGTTCTTGTGATTTAACGCCGCTGGATTATTTTCTCTGGGGCCATTTGACAGACCGGGTTTACGTGAACAAACCACAAACAACTGACGCTTTGAAAGATGAAATTCGGCGCTGCATTGACGAGATAAGCGAAGCTTTGTTGCAAAACGTGGTTCAAAATTTTGTGAAAAGAGCGAACGTCTGCCGACGTGCTAGAGGTGGACATTTGCCCGACATCATATTCCATTATTAATTCCCATACTTCTATTTTATATTGGTATCATTAAAACTGAGTTTGTCAAAAAAGTGTGTTTTTAAGCCAATTTACTTCCCAACCTCAAATTTGCCCACCCATTACATACATATATACGAGGTCTGTTCAAAAAATATCGCAAATTTTTAATTCCCGCGGGTTACGCATATTCGATTTTCAATTTTTTTGTAGCGTTATATTGGTACTTATGTCCCTCACTTATGCTGACAAGTTCAGCCACTTTGAATGTTCAGTTAATTTTTGACAGCTATTTTGACAGTATTTGGGCTTGTCTTCGATTTTTGCCATCATTCTGATTGGGATAATTGAACTTTGGTTTCCACGTCAATAACCATAAATCCATGATTCGTCACGAGCTATCCAGTTAGTTAAAGTCTTTTAAATTTATTTATTTTTTCTTGTTTTTTTTGTCTATGCTTCCGAACGCGGTCGGTCGATGTTGCCGTATTTTTTGGGTTATTGAGGCTTTGGGCTTTTGGGTTCAGTAGTTGCAACTTGTAAGTTTTAACTAAAATTTAAAAATCGATTTTCATCACTAATCGATCTCATTGGCACTTCATTTCCCGATAGGTCTTTGTTGACAGTCTGTGGCGGCCAGGTTGTTTTGACGGCGTCTGTCAAATCTGTTATTTATAATTCAGTCACTAATGCCAAATGACAAAGCAAAGCAAGCTATGTATGTATGTATGTATACACTATCGGGGCTATTCTGGCAGTCAAGTTGACTGACAACTATCAACAAAAATTGTCTGCCAGCTTGTCAATGCTTTTACATTTGGTATTCTCGCAGTCAAGCTGAAAAGCCCAAAGCTTGTAGAATCCACAATAGTTTACAAAGCGGCATATTGTGAGCACACACACCTATTCAGGGTTACCAATACACCGTTTTTGTTTTCGTAAATTAAATAATTTCAGGTTTATGGTACAATCTGTGTATCGTTTTTAAAATTTTTTCAAATTAGTTATATTAGAATAAACAAAACACTTTCTGAAAAGTCGGCTTGTTAACAAATTATTGAAGAAATTTATGAGTAAACGCTACCTTTTTTTGAAGCGCAACAAAAAAACTGTAGGCAATAATAAAATGGTTTTTAAAAAAAATAAACTGAAAGCAGCGCTAGAATACGATAGATGTCGCTTATCATGACCATTTTTTGTTCACCTTGTTTGTTATCAAAATCAGAAAGGCAACGAGAATAGAAAAAAAAATAAATTCACAAGTTGTCAATTAACTTGACTGCCACATTAGCCCTGTATGTATGTATGTTATATGTATGTTTACACTTCTTCATTGATGACAAGCGAGAGGCAACAAGCAAGAGGCAAAACGCGAGACCGAAATATGCGAAATATAACAGAACGAGAATATTCTGTTCTGTCCTGAAGACAAAACATAACAGCAAAAACACACGGTCGGGGCAGTCATCGCCGTCGTAGCAACAGAGGCAGCGGACTGCCGTATTTGTGTCTGAAAATTATGGGCAAATAAAGAAGAAAGAACCTCCTTCCTCCTGCCACCGGCCATCTTCTACCTCCCTCCTCGCCCTCCACGCCATCATCCATCCCTCAGCACACCACCCCACCCCCTCACGACACTACCTTCTTCCACCCTCTTCTACCACACAACCGCCAATACTGTGACCAAACGGTGTCGGTTTTTCGTTACATGTTTAATTTTTACGAGATTAACGAGCGATGAAAAGTATTTACTTCAAAAACTTTTAAAATTAATAACTTTTTTAAATAAAATGCACTAAAACGATTTAAACGAAATAAAATGCAAAAAACGAACTGCACTTTACTAAAATGCACTAAGAAATATACCATTTGATAGCACTCAGCAAGAGCTTTAATTTCATTTAAATTCTCTCTTTAGATTTTTATTCACATTTTAATTCTCTCTTTAAAATCTTTAAAAGTTTTTCATATAAATCAAAAAATCCCATGTAAATCCATGGACGTTTACTATACAAAATTGCACACCCAAACTTTCACCCTTACACGCCAAGGTACTTCGCCAAGCGTTCGTGAGTTGATAAAAGTTATTTAAATAACATTTTCAAATAAAATTCAAATAAAATAAAAAAAAGGTAAGTAAAAATTGGAAGAAAAACAGCATTGAAGTCAAATTGCATATATCGATATAGTTCAACACCGATTCCACCATTGGATTTTTCCTTTTTTCATTGCTAGCTAGTGCGTTTGGTCATACCAAAAGGGTCACAAGTTCAAGTATTAAGTGTTACATTAAAACCTATTCTCCTAAATTCCAAAAATTCTACAGATCTGTAAATTTTTGATCCATTTTGCTTAGAGATTCTTAAAACTTAATACTGTGGACATGACCCACGAATTGACATTGTCAAAAGTCCCCGATATCATGATTTCCTTACCGATGGTTTTTGAAAATTATCATTATATAATGATTATTTTGAAATTATCATTATATTGTTATTGAATATCCATACGCAACATTGAGATGAAATAACGAACAAAACGACAGGTGAAGAACAAAGGATCTTGATGGTACGAGTATAATGAGTTTCAAGACCAAGAATCAACTGTGCCAGAGAAAATCCCTGAAATATATTATTCGAGTATGTCAAAGTATGTCATGTCCGAGTATGTCATTTCCTTTCTGTTATATTTTGTTATTGTTTTCAATGCTTGTTGTCGTTCCCAATCAAGAATACAGACAAGGTATACACATTTTGAAATTAATTAAAATGTGTCTTTTCTGTTTACGGTTCAACCTTAATCTCATCTATACAAAAACAAATAGAGACACGATTTCATCGGACGCTAGTAGGTGCCGTGAATTGCCAGGTTAAGCAGCTCATTTTCTTTCGAGACACACTGACAAGCACTACTGTCATATACTGTCTAGGTCTCTTCAAGATGGCTTGTAGAGATGCAGCCCTCTAATATAGACATAGATAGTTACAGTGTTTCCAATGACTTTCAGGCCAAAGTTTTTTCAAGGAATAAAATAGAATTTCTTTATATAGTTATACTAATTGCAATTATTTTATTATTTTCCGGTGCTTCGGTGCTCTAAAAGAGACGCCGCACATATCTGTAGATTCCACCTGGACAAAATTATTTCTTGCATTTCTTTTTGTTAAATATATTTTTTATTGATTATTAGAACTATTATTCAGATGATGTCACATCCTCATCATTATCATTATCATCATCATAATCATCATCATTATCTTCCACCGGGGAGTAATAATTCAATACATTCTTTGGAAAAAGGATTGCCAGTCCTCCGGGGCTTTGGTGAAATGTTAGATAAAAATGGGTCCGCGGTCAACAAAAACCGATTTATAATATCCTTGTTACATTTCTCACGAGAGAACTTTCTGGCATAATTTTGATAGAAGGCACGGAAATGTTTATTTCGTGCTTCGGCTGCTTCGTTCGGCTGCAGTTTTTGTTATCATTGCCAGGATAATAATCATTATCATTGCCATATTTATCATCTGTGTTATCAAAAATACGCAGAATACAAGTAATGACTTTCTGTTCTTTTCCTTCAGGTTCTGGATGCGAGGATCGCAATGGAAAGATGCTGCAAGGCTCGTCGGCCACTGCTGTGCAACCATTAACTAACTTTAGAGTCCTCTGGCTGCTGATAGTCGCTATAAGTGTTGCGGCGAGGGAAAACTTGAATTAAATCTACGCTCCGGTGTCTCGCATCAGTATCAGTTCATAAGCAATTATTTTTTTTGTGAAAAAATTAAAACAGGAATGGATATGAATTAATCGAAAACTCTCAGAAGAGTCTCCCGTAATCCATACGTTTTCATGTCATGTTGTATAAAGAATACTTAATCCACAAATCATCAGAGAAGAGAAAGGGAAGAAAGAAAGACTTTTTGAAACATATCAAACAGCAACCAGCTGGCATAAATTTGAACATTTCAATATAATGACAGCTCCGACAGATTTTTAGTATGAAAGCTACTACGCGAATACCACAATCCGTAGCTAAAAACCACGTTCAACCAACATTGCTCAAGAGAGGGATGCACAAAACGTTTTGTTCAAAACGTTTTGGAAATTTCGTCTGAAGTGCTTTAATTTGTTTCGAATCAGACCATGACTGTCAGAAGCGCTACTAAAAAGATTACCACATACATATACGTATGCTTTCGACAGTTACAGCTTGATTCGAAATCAAATTGAAACACTGCAACAACGCAAAATGTTGCTATGTCAGTTTCAAGCCATTCAAGATGTTTTGTGCAGCCAGCTCTATTGCCCAAGACCCTTAGTGTATGGTCTCCAGACACGCTTGTTTTTAAAGTACGCAGCATACGAAAGTATCCTGATTAACCCTCAGAGCGCCAAGGATGGAGGCGCTCTTTTTGCCTTGAGTGGTTTTTGCGAATTTGAATCACATTTATTTGACACGATGGAGATAGCAATGGGTTAGGAGTATATTTTAAGACCTTCTTCGGTAAAATTTTAGGAATAAAGCCAAGTTTTTTACGATGACACTACTATTATATGAAGTACCCCAAGTGTACCCTTTTATATCTGGATTTTAAAATAAAAAGACATGTTAATTATGACACTTTTTTACAAAAAACAAAGACATGCAAATAGTGATAATGATATTGACCATTATCAGTTTTAAAATTAGATTAAAGAATTTTTTAAAATGTTGCAAAAGGCCTAAAATTTTTATTTATCAAAAAAGAAAGGCCATTATGATAGCAAAAAGATTCAAGTAAATGCTAAAAAAAACCACAAGGGAAGAATAAAGTTTAAAATTAATCATTTAATCTTTTTTTAATAAAATTAAATTGATCTTTTACATTTCATATCTAGGAGTATATTTTACACCTTTTTGTGGAAGTTTTCCTCTTCCGACCGTGCAGTAACGAACATCGTATGACTCAACATTTTCACCCTCTCCAGGGCGTTCCATGATGAGTTACTTTTGTTTCAATTCAAAACACCGTCATTTGTTTACTTGTGTGCGTGGTTCGTAAAATATTTTTAATGTATTTTATGTAAAATCTTATGAAAATTAGGGTAATAGTTATAAAAATAATCACTAAAAACAAAGAACCGAGAGTAAGCCCTTAAACTAAATAATTGTGATCATAAAACTACAAAAAATTGTAATCTCAAATATATATTTATACAATATCCTATTATGAACTCGTCTCTACAGTATCTCTAAAATTCTTTCTACTAAGAGAAAAAAAAAAAACCAAACGAAACCAAAAGAGAAAAAAGTAAGGAATACGCGAACTGTGAAAACCTGCTCGTCTATGTTGTATATGCTTTTCCTTGTTTGCTGCTTCATTGTTTTTCTGAATGTATTGAACAGCTTTGTGTGGCTTTATAACACTTTTCTTTCTTTGTCGCAGTTGAACGGGAAAGCTTGGAGAAAGCTTTTTTACAGATTTTCGCAAAATCCTTACACACCAAAAGAAAAAAGATTCTTCGTTTGCACAGACAAAAGGAATTTTTTGGTAAATGATAATATTTCGAACATTCGTTAAGATGATTTAAGGCCATGAATCCGTGTGAATGTTATGTTTTAATGTAATGCAACGTATTGTAATGGAAGGGTGAAGTGTGTCTAATAGATTAAAGCTGGCGTGATACGGTCGTATATAGCACCCAACCAGGACGCCAGAACATTAAACCTATAAAAAATCCCTTTAACGGTAAATGAAAATATGCATACCGAAATATGAGTGGCAACACTTTATAACTGAATACATATCAAATCGCACTAAAAATAAATTATAATAATGAAAGTCTAAATGACAATTTGAGGTATGTCTGTATCATTTGCAAAAATGCACATAAGCTTTGCATATACGACATATACATACATACATATTCACATGCATTTATCTGCAGCCATACGAGTTATACATGTACATACACACACACACACACACACACACACACAGATATATTGTATAAATACAAACATATACGATTATATAAATTGTTTGTTTAACTCAGTGCTAATGTGGTACTATTTAGTTTAGCATACTCGTATCAAATGAATAAAAATTAAACAATTTAGTCAAGCCGTGGTATGAATATTAGAAGAACGTAATATAAGCTAATAACTATACATATCACATAAATTGATATATGAGAATAGTATTTTAAACAATTCATACCAAGAGAATATTTTATACAATATAACTGAAATATTTGTCATGAATTGTTTTCAGTTTTATTTTTCCTGGCAGATTGTATTCACTTTAGTAGCCTTCGAAGGGAGATCTATATATAGCAAAACTATTAAATCATTATTAAATTTCAAGAAGGCACAATAGATACAAGTAGAAAGATGCGACAATAGATACACAATACACAATAGATACAAGTTTTAAATATGAGACGTAAATTTATATCATAAGATCAAAAGTATTGTAGCTTATTAGTGTAAGGCGTAACTATAGCAGCGGACTAATCCGCTTAATTACAATTTCATCTCTGCTGTTTCTGGAGGTATGACCTTGATTTAGTTCCTTCACACTGCATCCTCATCGTATCGTATAAAAAAGAAGTTATACACTTAGAAGAATTATAAACTGTCTCTATAATTAGAAAAATTATAACTGTTATTATTAAAGTTGTCATTAAACAGAACTAGAAACTTTTACTTTCTCTCTCATACAAGTACACAACCAGCATGATGCCACAGAGCAGGCATGAGCAACAGGCCGCCCATGGGCACGGCACAGTTTCTCAAGCGGCCCTTCAGTTTTTACATTTTGACTTTGACGTTTTTCTACAGTTTCTACAGGGCCCCGCAGCCTCATTCTACACCAGGCTCGTACTTACCTTGCTACCTAAGTTACCAACGTTGCTTGTTTATAAAATAACATTTTGCTACGTATTTTGTAGGGTTTTTTTTATAGTACAGCTTTTTTATAGTTTTTACGCGATAGAGACGTTCACAACAAATTCGCGTAAAAGAAGAAATGGTACCCATACAAAAGTAGGGGATCGCTTAGAAATTGCTACTGAAATTCTTTATATCTCCAATGCTTAATAACATCATGCAGTTGACTTTTTAATCAGATTCTTAAAAATGTACATATGTATTTATGTATCTATGTATGTTTCCTACTAAAAATGATTTTTTTTTATTTATTTATTTATTTTCCTAAATTTGTATTTACTATGTGTATTTCTATTAATAATTGTTTTACATTTACATGCTTTTGTATTGTTTTTACATGTTTTACATGCTTTTTGTATCTGGCCTGTTGTAAGAAAAGGTTGCTTATGCCTGCTATAGAGCATTATAGCGTCCTCTGTTGATGTGTTGAATTAGAGATGTGTTAAGTTAGAGATTTTTAATTCGATAAATTATCTCAAAGTAAACTTTATTTGTCTTCTAAATAAATATTGAACTATTTTTGTCATATTTGCTGGTTTTTGGCTCAAGCCACGACAATATTGACAATATTAACAATATTTAGCCTTTTTTACAGGACAAAATTTGTACCATTGTAGTGCGCAAACTTATCAATTCAGCTTTTAATTTAAAATTTTAACTCTATTTCCTGTAAAAATGTCTTGAAAAATGTCTCAAAATAGAAATACTCTTTGGGCAGGTATGAGCAACACGCGGCCCGCGAGACGCATGCGGCCCTTCAAGATTCCTAATGCAGCCCTTCAAAGATTTTACATTTTGACTTTAAACATTTCTACAGTGTCCGGTATCAGGGTATATTCACTTCGACAGATGCGGGTGTAGGGTATATAAGCTTCGGCCAGGCCGAAGTTAAGGCTCTTATTTGTTATATTTTTCTTTAGTTAAAAAAAGAGAGAAATTTGAGTTCATCATTCAGTGTTTGTTATGATAAGTTTCTTACATGCGGCCCGCACAACATTTTCAAATTTGTTTCTGGCCCGTCGTAATAAAAGGTTGCTCATGCTTGGTGTAGAGCATGGCTTAAGTGTAAATAACTAAATAACTAAATTATCCGAAGGATAGAATTAGCCTTTAGACATTAGATTACTTAGTTGAGATTCCTTGAAAACTTAATCATAACCCAAATAAAACTAACACTATAGTTATATCAGCTACGACATCTGATAATAAAAACCAGACACAAATATAAAACAATCGCATTAAGTTCGATTCATGCGAATATCTAAGTACGTAAGCTCCGAAAAAAAAGGTATTTAGACAAAGTCGTCAACTTTTTGTTGGATTTAGTGAATGATTGATTTAGTTCTATGTATTTGTATGAATGTATGTATGTACATGCCAAAGTGTTTTGCGTATAAATATTTATCAAGAACATATCACTTTATTGCCTGTTTATAAGTAGATTTATAACGTGACAGAGTGACACACAAATATGGAAGTAGTTCCATTCAAAACAGAAATTTAATTATACCATTTTATCGTAACTTATGACAAATAAAATTGACACTTTTAGTAGTTTTTCTAAGAAACTAACACTGCTTGCGGAAAATAATTAAAATTTGTAGCACATAAAAGAGGTGGAGAAGATTGTCCTTAAGGGCAATAATCCCTTTATTGAGCACTCAAAAGGTTCCGAAGAAATCGTAAGAAGTTTTTGATGTTAATGTGATGCTATTAACACGATTTAATGCCATTACATCTAAGCATTCCTTAAGTCAATTCAAAAATGTTTACAAATAACCAGTGTCAAAGAAGCAAAAGAAGTTTAAATTTGAGACCAAGAGTATGTGTCAATTGTGACTAAATCCGGCTAAATGGCTGGAGATGCTGATAATGCAGTGCGTTGCCGACAACGAAATTGAGGCTAAAATTTAGTGTTTTTCCCGATGCTAATTGGTATAAACACTTGTTAGATAGAATTTAGCCATTGCAAACGTTTGGCACAGTTTTGAGAAGTTTTAAAGCACTTCCGCTGAATTTCGGTTTGCATTCAGTTGGATTGACGCGAAGTTAAAAAGCTTTAAAAAAACACATTTTTATGACGCTGAAGTCAATAGGTCCCTGCCCCAATGTGTTAAATTGATTTATTTTGGCGTGATCTGAAAAAGGATCAGATCAGTTTACTGCATTTGTCGCAATTTTACTGTACTATATACCAGTGTTGGCGAATCTTTTTTCCGTGTCGGTCGGAAATGGTATTTTTCAATTTTACAGCGTGGGACAAAATTATACTAATTTTTTATTTAAATTTGACAGTAGGTCGGACATACTCGTATGTGTGACAAAAAATAAGGTTACATACCTGTTATACTTAAATTTTATTTCGAAAAATCTCATTAAATTTCATGGGTAAAATATACGTAGCATGGGCCATATAAAAACGCGGCATGGGTCAGTCTGTAACCCGCGGGTCATAGATTCGCCATCACTACTCTATACAACGGTCGGCAACCTTTTTTCGCTGTGAGCAAAAACTGATTAAAATATTATTTTTAAAACGTATAGCCAAAAGCGGTCAAAATGGCGAAGGCCTTTGTTTTCAAAGATGAAAACTTCATGGAAAGTGATGCCCAACATTTTGATATCAACAGAAGAAGTTCTCTACCATGTTTTCTAAATCTCTTCGCAATGTTTTGAATTCATTCGTCCACAATGTCGAACTTTTAAAATCAATAATTCTAAACTTAAATTTTCAATTTTAAAATGTCTAAAATATTTTCTTCTACTTTATCGGGCTTTATTATAAGTTTAAAAAGTCTACCGTAGTTTTTAAAACCTTCAAATGTACTTTCGAGTTCACTTTTATTTCTCGTGATGAATTTTTCGAACATACAATACATATTTAGATTAGTTTCATCGCTATTTTCTGTGCCATACTTTTTTAACGTGAGGAAAAATGAGGAATTTTTTAAGTTTTTATATTATCTTCCAATAATAATAATTCTGAACAAAAACTTGTACAATTTCAAAATTGTGTCGTACGCTGAAATCATTTCCATGGTATATAATCGCTGTTGAGAACAAAAGTCTTCAAAACCAATCTTTATTGGTTTGAGTTGGACAAAGTTTTTGTGGATTTTGTTAAGAAATACGAATTTGTATATCATCGAAGCACCCAAAAAATCTGTATTAAATATTTATGTTTTTTAATTGTTTTATTTATTATGTTATACATTGGTTGCAGAGCTCAGATGCGTTCTTGAAATTTTAAATTTTAAAATGGCCATAAGTTGTCGACCGTTGCCCTATACAATGATTATTAGCATGGGCTAAAAGAAATTATATTCGTAATAATTGTACTGAAAATAACAATGTAAATGGAGAAAAACAATAAAACTCAAAAATTCTAACAAAAAGCTATAAAATCGTTAATTAGCTAATTAAAAACGAGTAACCGTCTGAATGAACGGTCAAATAAATGCTGAAAAATGAAACTTTCTCTAAACCAAAAACATCAACGAAAAACAAACAACAGAAAAAAAGATAAATCTATAAATACTTTTATTTTATATTGCATTGCTTTAGTGTTCAGAGAGTAGCTAAGTAGATATTATTATTATTCTCACTATAGTACATATTTATCTTGAACTGAAAAAACAGAAAATCTTAAAAACAGCTTGATTTATACACTATATCCAAACTTGTATTCAAATTAAATTAACAACAATGCAAACTGTTTACTTTAACATATAACAAATAAAGTAAAATACAATGCAAATGGTAAAAATAATATCAAATCTATTTAAAAAATTGTAGGGAACATTTTATTGAATTGTAAGCTCAAAACAAAGTAAAAACAAACTCTATATGAGTTGCTAAGATTATATTATATTTGAAGAATAAGGAAAGAGAAATTCTAACAAATAAAGAAACTCATGTACTGGAAGATTTGTTTCCTTCAATTTCGGCAAAGAATCCGACTGCCATGGATGGTTTATTTGCCAACTCAATTGTCATTTAGTAGTGTCCTTATTAAGAGCTGGTAGTCCGTTGGAGTTGGAGTCTTTGATACATCCACAAATCGATTTATCGATTTGGTAAACCCTCAAAAACCTCCAAAAGAATCTAACAAAATGATAACAATAATAAGAAACCGTTTTGTTGTGGTTTAATCTTCATTATTTTATCCAAAATGACACTCTGCCATTATCATCTCTCTATTTTTATACCCTACGCCCGAAGGGATGAGGGTATATTCACTTTGTGCTTCCGTTTGTAACGCATTAAAGGAGGCGTGACAGGTATAGAAAAGTATATATATTCTGGCTCAGGATCACCTCCTGAGTCGATTTAGCCCTGTCCGTCCGTCTGTCTGTCTGTCTGTCCGTCTGTCTGTGGAAATCACGATTACAGGAGAACGAATGGAGGTATCGTCATGAAATTTGGTACGAATATTCTTTGTTATCCTACGCTGTTTGGTGTTGAAAATGGGGAAAATCGGACCAGTGCCACGCCTACTTTTTATAGAAAATATGCACTCATCCGTGCTTATAGCTTAATTTCTTAGCTTGTAGACCGAATTTTCAGCTAAAATTTTATTTCCGAGTCCACCATCTTAGACTAAAATATATACTAAAAAATGGGCGTGACACGCCCACTTATATACTATACCATATAATAAGGTGTTTAGTACGAAAAACGGTGTTGTAGATGAGTTAATAGAAAACAAGTAAGAGCGTTATTTTCGGCCTGGCCGAAGCTTATATACCCTACACCCGCATCTGTCGAAGTTATAAAAAGTGGGCGGGTGACGCCTACTTTTTTTTAATTTACAGGGAACCAATTTTGATCTATTAACTCATTTACAACACCGCTTTTCCTACCAAACACCTCATTATGTGGTATAGTATATAAGTGGGCGTGTCACGCCCATTTTTGAGAATATATTTTAGTCTAAGATGGTGGACTTGGAAATAAAATTTTAGCTGAAAATTCGGTCTACAAGCCAAGAAATTGAACTAAAAGCACGGATGAGTGCATATTTTCTATAAAAAATAGGCGTGGCACTGGTCCGATTTTCCCCATTTTCAATACCAAACAGCGTAGGATAACAAAGAATATTCGTGCCAAATTTCATGACGATACCTCTATTCGTTCTCCTGTAATCGTGATTTCCACAGACGGACGGACGGACGGACAGACAGACAGACAGACAGACGGACGGACATGGCTAAATCGAATCAGGAGGTGATTCTGAGCCAGAATATATATACTTTTCTATACCTGCCACGCCTCCTTTAATGCGTTACAAACGGAAGAACAAAGTGAATATACCCTCATCCCTTCGGGTGTAGGGTATAAAAATGTACTCCCTGTAAATTTAAAAAAAGTAGGTGTCACCCGCCCACTTTTTATCACTTCGACAGATGCGGGTGTAGGGTATATGAACTTCGGCCAGGCCGAAGATAACGCTCTTACTTGTTTCTTTTCGGTGCTATCGACGTACATACATACATATATGTATACGTATATACATATATACGTAAGCCCAGTAAGAGGCTTACTTGTGCGCTACAAACGCATAAACACGGTTTCCCGAACTGCGAGCGCTATGGGCATATAGTGTGTATACACGCTCGTATGTCGTCGAGATTTTGTATGTCGCTGTTGTTTGTGGGTTGCGTTCGAGAATAGTTCTGTGCAATTATTTAGCAAACTTAAATTCCAAACAATGAATAACAAATAACAGCGTTGATTTGACAGCCTGCATCTGTCGAAACGATGACAAAAACAGGGCGGGTGACGCCTACTTGTATTTCACTTACAGATAGCAAATTTTGCTCTATTAACTCATTTACAACATCGCGTTTCCCAACAAATACCTCATTATATGGTATGGTATACCAGTGGGCCTATCACGTCCATTTTTTGTAAGATAATACCAACGCAATAAGCACGGCACGGCCTACATGAAAGAGAATATTCGCGCCGAATTTGCGACGATGTTTCTACTCGTTCCCAATGCAACCGTAGTTTTTATCGCCTGTGGGCCGATCACGCCCATTTTTGATAGTATATTTTTGTCTGAGACGATGGAATTGGGAATAAAATTTTAACTTTAAATTCACTCTACAAGCTCATATACGCTATTAAATTGATATACGCTATTAAAAGTACACAGAGCTAAAACACCACCTAAAATAGAAAAAAATACAATCAGATTTCTCTATACTTTTCATTCAAGAAGGAAGCCCTATTAAAACCATAGAGAAAATCTGATTAAAATTGAAAAAGACAGTCATATTAAAATACAAATTCAATAAGAAAATCTTATTGTTTTTCATACAGAAGATCTTATGAAAATACATGTTCAATAAGAATATCGTATTGTATTCATAAAGACGATCTTATTAAAATATATATTTAATAAGAAAATCGTATTGTTTTCCATAGTCTTATAAAAATAAAAATGATTATTCATGTTTTTTTATTTCATTTTCTTCACCCAAGATTTCAAGAATATTATCCAATTTACTCACAAAATTTCACGGTTAAATCCTTAAAAGTAACATGCTATTATTTGTTATTTCTTTGCGACGTACATATATTGTATATATAAAGACGGAAAGTACTCACAACTGAAAAGCAAAGATCGTCCATTATAAGCAACGCCAATGTAAAAAAAATTAATACGAATTATAGATCTGAAGTAAACCTGATTCAAACCTAAATTAAATTCCGGCCAGACCGACGATATTATATATAAGAAGTGTTTCTTATTAAAAGAAGTAAATAATAAGAATTCTTCATACTTTCATACAGACTTGTTAATTTCATGAGTTTTTGACGTGTTGAAGTTTTGAAAAATACGAGCTTCTTATTCAAATCACGAATTTATAAGATGAACTTTTTGTTTTAACACAATAAGATTTTCTTTATAATATTAATATTTCTCTATGAAAAAAGCATATTATTTGTATGTTTTAAGAAGATTTCATAGTAAAATCCCTCGATAAGGAGATCTTATTATTTTTATGTGGTACTATTTTTTTCTGTGTAGGTGTGGCATCAAAGATCAAAAGTATTTGTACAGAATTCTTTCATCGGTACAGACGAGTGTTTTTCCAAAAGGAGGCACAAGTAAATTGTGGTAAAAGTACATGCACCGATATAGTTCACGATTAAACACATCCATCATGACATCCTTTTAAATTAATCTAAACTTCTATATATCTTCCAAAAGACTTAAGAAGTGTAATAGATCGCGTTATTGAATAAAATGCCTATTTAGCACACCCAGAAAATCTGCTAATTGCAATGTTAACTGACGATAAACCACATGTTCGAAAGAGCAGCATGGCGCATTTTAAAGGCTCGAAACCTGCCACAATCTTCCACGTGCAAAATGTTCGAAGTGCCACATACATATATTACATAAATTTACATAAATGCGGCAACATATATTAATTGGATAAGTTGGCAGGGACACTTCACAGACCCTCCAATTATAAGAAATATATCCACTTAGGAAATTCAGTCCTTTGGCGATTCAAAGGGAGAAGGTGAATTAATGTTTATGCGTCGTTCATGACATCTTGAGATGCGTCTTCAAGCCGTTAAAAGAGCTGTGAAAATAATAACAGAAGCTTCAACGTCATTGTGTAAGAAAGAGGCATGAGAAGGGTTCAAGCAAAGTTGAAGTCTATCGAAATTGTTAAGTGTTGGCAAAGTTTTGTGGCATCGGCATTTATTCATTTCGGCATTTAAAAAATTCGTTTCAGGATTTTGCATTTCCGGATTTTGACTGTTTCCCGAATAACTTATCTTCTCTTTTTAATACATTTTAATGGAGATTGGAGATTGTTTTTGCAATTGGATTTAAAATTTATAAATAATTAAAGCGATAGAATTTAAGAAACAGCAACCACCAAAACCTGATTAGAATTTTGATCCTTTGATGCTTTTTGAAGCATAAATTTTACTGATTCAGTTCTAGAACGTTAACGAGGTTATTATTTTACTTGACAGATAAACCCACGCACTTCGCACCTCACTTGCCTAGGCGAACACCCAGAGCTCGCCAAATGTTTATCATCAACATTTCGCAATTAGTCATTACTTTTTCATTGATGTCAGCTGATTTCTCAATCATTTCGAAGATATTAAATTATTTAAATTTAACTGTATAATTCAGAGGCGTTGGGGGATGTTATGAACTGACAAGTACGCCAAACTGGATAATGGATGTCGGAACATGGCAGTGCAACTTGGCAGTGAAGTGAAATGTCAAATGCTCAAACGTCACATTTGATTTACGATTGTAAATTGAAAGAGAAGCACGTCGCAGTTGTATTGACGAACGAAATGACTTTGATATCATGATTCCGAATCGGATGAGGTTCGGTGGAGGATGTACTTTGTGTATATTTATCGACTGTGCGGACTGAGAAAGCTGTTTGTAAAAATAAATGACTGCCGATGATATTTCAAATTGATGCTGAATCAAGCATCATTAATTCTTACTAGCCGAAAATAACGATCGTAGTTCTTCTGTAATGCTTCCGAGTTTCAGATCTAGAGCATTACTTTCCGGCTTTATGTTTCTTCCTTAAGTGAAATGTAATAAACACCCGGTAATGTTGCTGATGATGATAATAATGATGATGAGCCAATGACTTTTGGGAATGGGACCATTCAGGTGCCCAGAAACTTTAGTATAAGTGTACGACTTACTAACGGTTTTTATCTGTTAAACCGTTTAAACGGTTTTAATACTGACGTAAAACACTCTACAATTAAAGGGTTTTCCAATAGGGACGGGTCGATTATGTTTACAGTCTGTAGCGACCATGTTGTTGTGGCTCCTTCTGTCAAATCTGTTGTTTATAATTCAGTCATTAATGCCAAATCACCATGGCAAGTTATACGACCAACGTGAGCAGCACGTACAACTGTCAACATCGACCCGTCCCTATTGGAAAACACCACCAAGACTGCATTAATGACCAGAAAAAATTTCCATTATGTCGGCATAATGTTTCCAATTCACAATTAAGCTTTGTTGTCCTTGTGGGTATATTTTAGTCAAAAAGTTTATTTCTTAAAAATAAAATAACAATTCTTTCTCAATTTCATTTGTTTTTCTCAATTTCATTTGACGAATTCTCATTTACAATTGGAAATGGTGTAGTAACCGAGTAAGTGTTGGACTTACCGAAGGTTTTAATGCTTTTCTGCGGTATTTGGCCGCTCACGCAAAACGCTCTAGATGCAGAGGTGGTTTGACAACTGATAGGTGTTCAAATTCCCGAAAAGGTTGATCGTGCACTTGTTGTGTAATTTCGGGATTCGGAAAAGGCTTTCGTGATTTTGTCGTTTCGGCATTATGTTGTTCAATATTTTGCGTATCGGAATTTCATTACACACTGAAAGTATTCCTTCGATTTTGTATTAAAAATATTCATGACATCAAACAAGTTCTAATAACATTCATTTTATTCTAAAAATTTCTTAAGTAAGCCCCTTTGCGTCTTTTCTTTTCCATTGGTAAGGCATGGGTTAGATATTTATTAACAACAATTCCTTGAATGAATGGGTTGATTGATTTTAATTGATAAAGATTTTATAAAATATACTTTTCAAGATGTATGTATATTAAAACTAGAACTATTCTTTCGGTTTTCAGCGTTCATAGCCAAAGTGGCTGAAAGAGCTGAATTAGTTTTCGTCTACTTCAAGACTTGGCTAATCAGTGGATGAAGCTGAGTCGGAGGCGCCAATGAAGACTTATACTTCATCAATTCGTTCTTAATTAATCGCTTCATCTCCAAAAGGCTAAAATCATCGACGTCATATACCATGAAAGTCATTATTATAAGCCAACGAGTTTCAACTAGTGTAACGAATAATATTGGGATCGAAATCTGGTGCAACAAATGGTTGTGCTCTTACATCATCAATGTACCTGCACTAAAATAGCTCTTGTATTTTAAACACTGCCGCCAAGTAGTTCTTGTACACGTCGATACCGCCGCTTTTATCAAACACGCCGACAGAGAACGTTCGTCGCACGCAAAGTTCGAGGAGAAGCAGAGTCATCGCTCCCTGTATATTTGTGAGTTTGGGTGCGAGTATTCGGAGATCAGGAGAAGGCCTTGCATCTAAACGAATTCATCTCGTCAAATGCTGTTGTTGTTGTTTATAAACAAAGTTTAAGTTGTGTTTTTCTTGGAGTGCGTGAGGAACTGGAATAAAGTTTAGAGTGGAGATTGCCGAGGAAGTGTTCTCTTTCTCTCTCTCGCATCTTTTGAAATCTTCGTTGGAAAAGTAATCTGTCAGCAGTGAAGTACGCAACATTTGAATGGCATCTATTTTGGTAGACGAAACTTCCCAACGAAGTACGGAAATTGATCTGACTCTATAGAGACACCCGAGACATCACGAACATTTATTGGAATTTTCCATGAGAAATTAAAAACATTTTATTGCAATTAATAAAACTGTTATAAAATCTAGTAGCAATATGGAAATTAATAAGATTTTGGTTTGTTATTTTGTACTTTTTAAAAACACAAGCGTTTCTAAATACATACTTGCGAATTAATTTCATATATGCCAAAATAACTGAAAAAGGACCTTACCAATCAGAAATAATTTTGAACAAGTAAAAGCGATATCTTCGGGCTGAAGCTATTTAACTATACCTATATATTTTTTAAATAATAATACATAGAAGCTGGTAACACTTGCAATCTTCACCGTAATACTCGTCGTAATACTCTTTTCTATTATTCTTGTTAGACAACTTGATCTCACAAGCCAGTTCTAAGATGTCTATTCTTGAAATACAGTTTCTTGACAATGTCAATATTGTTTACTATCGAACGAGTTAACGTAGTAAAGTCGACAACCGAAAACTCTGACAATTCACAATAGTTTACAAAGTAGCAGCATATTGTGAACACTTCTCGCTGCGAAGCTTTTCAGGGTTGCCAGTTCAACGCTTTTGTTTTCTTAAATTAATTAATGCAACGTTTATGAACATCAATCTCTACAATCTGTATATTGTTTTCAACATTTTTTCTAATTAGTCATAATAGAATTAATAAATCGTTTCAAAAAAGTCGATATGTTAAAAAATTATCGAAAAATTTGTTTGATAAGCGCTAGCTTTTTCGAAGTACAAACACAAAATGGTATGGCAACAATGAAATTGTATATAATAAAAAAATTCTACTAATATCACTACAGCACAGCAGAAGTCGCTTGACAGAGTTGTGTAGGAAAAGAGCTTTATTTTTTCTTAGTTTTAAACCCGAAAAAGAAACTTGACGAGTAAGCGATGTCAACTCAAAAATTGACTACGAGAATAGACCCGTTAATTATGGTTTTTATTTAATCACTTAATGCGGCTGTAGGCCGCTCACCCAGACAGCTTTAAACGCAAAAAAAAGTTGGTAGCCGTGAAAGTGTCGGATTTGCTGAATGTTTTATTACTTTTTAGCGGCCGTAGCGCGCCGACGCAAGATCCTCTAGCAACTTGATCCTGGTTTCGTTCTGTAACTAGAGGATGTTGTCGCATCGGGATTTGGTCCTTTTGGGATGTTGTCGTTCGGAATATCGTTACCAATTGAAATGTCGTTACCTAACATGATATTTTGTGTGAAAATATGGCTGACATTGATCCGGGTATTGGACTAGCTTTGTGCCAGCTCTGTGTTTGTTGTTTTCGCATACAAAAAGGAATGTAACAAAGAAGAATGAGCGATAATTACCTTTGTCAGCGGATTTGGAATGGCCGGGTTACTATCTGTAAGTGAAATAAAGCGGCCTACTTTTTACTATCATCACTCCTTTCGTGTAGACAAATTTTATTTTTAACCATTAAAACAGTTACTCCTACTAAATATGATTGATCGTAGCCAAAAGGGTGTTTTTTTCTAAATTGTAATTTGTTTATTGAGATTATTCAACAGTTGAAATTCAACTGTTTCAAAATTTCATGCTACACAAATCTTATTGAAGAACATATTGACAGTGATTTAATAATTTAATTTTTTGTTACAATGATTTGCATACGCATCATTAACCTTACGAATAATAAGCTTCGTTGAAACTAGAAAATATTAGAAGCGCGACTTATGAATTTAAAGTGATACTGACGGTGCAATGATTAATGAACATATTACATTACTTAAGCATAACACTTAGACGATTAGAAGCAACAATCACTTTATCGCTGAATTTATTCACTACAGGAAGTAATGAATATTAAATATAAAATTATTATTATACGATAGTTTAACCTGATCGTCAACTAGGACAAAAAACCGAACGTAAACAAATAGATTTAAGAAAAGTTTGTTTTGCTTTTGTAGAAATAAATTCTATATTTTTCAGGTTACCGATGGATTTAAGATAGGGCTTATGGATTTACAGACAGGCATCACTGTTCTTTAATTGTTCGTTAAATTTTCTCGAAAACATTTCTGATTCTTTAGGAGAAAAACTGCAACATTCATAAAGATTCCGAAGATTTTGCATACGAAAGCTGAGTATATGATGTACGAGTATGTAAGTATAATATAAAAATTAAAATTAAAAAAATTAAAAAAAATATAAAGACTAAATTTGAAAATTAGAGTAATAAATACTAAAATATACAGAATGTATTTGAAATTAGAATCATTTTAAAATTATGTATCGTATTGTAGTTTTTCAAATTTGCTAATTAATTCCGTCTGAGTCGTTAATTTTGCTACTCTTCTCTGATGTCAGACGAACTACAGCAATAGCAGACAGTTAACACTAGCAGCGATCGTGGCACCATCAACAACATTAGCAGATCTTAACATAGGCTTACAATACGCACGAAGCTCATGATGCTCGTTGGCAAAAGAGAATTTGTACATTTCGCGTTACAAAAAAAACAACGACGCGGTCGTCGGATAACAGCTCGGATAAGAGCCGAGACGAATACTACCAATGTGACAACGGATTTTTGCTTCTCGTTCCTTTAGTTGATATAAAAGCACGAAGCGGCCGGCTGAACCCCCATAAGACGCCTTCAAGTCTAGCTGGTTGGATATGAAAGTGGAAGTTGAAGAATTCGTCTTGTGATTTCGGATAAACTATCAAAAAATTTGTATTTAAAAAGAAGTTAATTAAAATTTTAAGAGAAATATTTTAAAAGTGTGCAAATAATCTGTTCGGACAAAACTATGTAAATGAACTTAAAATAACATAACTTTGTCTTTAGTAAAGAAAAGAGTTATATATATGTGTGTAATAAAAATAATTAATTTGAATAAAAAAATGTATAATTAATTTATTGTAAAAGCTAAAGAGAACGAAAAAAAATCATTTCAAAGTGCCCGAAAAAGTTTATTTCAAAAAAAATTTAAAAGCATTTTTATTGACGGGGTTCAATATATAATACCAGAATTAATAAAAGCTGCATGATGAGTTTGAAATACTGTTACGTGTACGCGTGTCTGATCCTCGTATCGTGCGGTGCAGTTGTATACGCATGTCATGGAAAGCTGCTGAGTAAGTCGCTAGATGCGAATGTGTAAAGTTTTAAACGCAGTGAAAAATGTCGTTAGATTAATTGTTCAAAAATTTGAAAAATATTTCTGTGAAGCTTTGGGGTTGCGAATGTTTAGTTGTGGCTAAAAAGGTAGCAGATCTTTTCATCCTAAGCTCACTTCAGATCTAAGCAACTTTTTTGCTTCTATTGCATGAAAATGTCTTGGTTCTCAAGAATCCGAAGTTGAAATGCTGAAAGACCTCAGCTTGATGGGCTTCACATTTCCGACCATTTTTTGTGAAATAAAAGGATTGTTTCGAGAGACTGATATAAAGTTAGCTATTGCCCACTACACAATGTTTTATATTTATAGCTAACCATGGCTGTGTGTTTGAATCACATTCTTGCTATTCTTGGAATACCAGGAAATTTGAGGGCCTTCAGTAGCTACTGCTGAATATGGGTTCTTGATTTTTGTGTGGTGTTGAAGTTAGCTCTGGAAATAATATTGCATATAGTGCCAATAGATACCAATAGTGCTTAGTATCTACCAATAGATACTAAGCGGATTGTATTGCTGCCAGGTTAAAAGCCTTGAATCAGTGAAAGGAGAGGAACTTCGGTCACTCGACTAACCCAAAAAAATTGTAAATATAACCTACTCCCTGCAACTTAACAATTTAGTATACAAATTGTTAAGTTACGATTAAATTAATTAACGGAAAAATTTGTCCGATGACTATTTTCACTGTACATGTACTATAAAAATTGTAAGGTAACAATACTTTTGTTACCTTTCTGCAAAAATACTGCATAACTTGTTAGGAAACTATTTTAACTTTTAGGTTGCTATTAAATTTGTTAGGTAACAATATTTATAGTAGAATACTACTACTGCTAAACTCTTCCAGCTTATTTCATTATGCACACTTTAACGCCTGAAAAGTAATATGCTTTTATTTGTATTTATATTTGTATTATATTATACAGGGTGTTTCGCATAAGATGTGACAAAAAGTTAGGGCATGTAGGTTGAGTTGAGAAAAGAAAAAAATCGTATGCGAGAGGGAGCTCAATTTTCTACCGATTTTTTATGATGGAAATTTTTATATTTTTCTACTAACTTTATATTTTTTTTCAAAACTTTTTTACTAAATTAATTTTCCTAATGAATAGATGTGATAATCACTGCAAAACGCTTGAATGGAAATCTACACTCGGTTGTGGAAAAATCCACAGTCAGGTCAGACAAACCGCAATTTTCTGGAAAGTTGACAAAGACAGTAGACAAAGATGCGCAAAATCTTTTGTCTTATTTTTTACAATATCAAGTTCTATCTGGTAAAAACAAATATTTTATTTGTTTTTTACTTGACATTTTTACTTGAAAATTACTTAATAATAAGTACTGTCAATTTTTCTGCTCGGGTGTCACCCCTGTGGAGTGTGCACTGGGTTTAAAATTAGTTTCCATTGCTACTTAATGCATAATAATCGATTTTGTGCTTGTTATATTAATTTCTCTCATTTGTTTTATATGATCAGCAGAAAAGATAATTCGAAGTATTTGCATGGTGTTTGCATACTTCGTTGCTTATTTTGCATATTTTCTGTTGTCTGGCATATGTATGTACATTTCAAAAATTTTGTATGGGTAAAACGTAAGGAGCTCTGAGGTGGAGCGAATTTGTATACTTTCAAACATTCATACATTCAAACCTTCATTTTTGTCTTGCATATCCGAGCATTGCTTATTTTTCAATTAATTGTCTCTATATTGCATATTTTACTCTTCTAGAAGCTTGAAATGATATTTTCCGTGCTTAGAATTATCTTCTCTGATGATTAGTAAATTAACAGCTCAGATCGGTAAATTAACTGATAATAATGGGTTGATTTTACCATCTGAAATTTCACTATAATAAAAGTTGATGAGTTCAATTTACAGTTTATAACGATTATTCGGTGACATTTTCTATAAAATACTTGTTGTTTTTATTAATAAAATTTTGTTTTTACTTTTTGTGGTTAGTTTTATTTTTTTGGGGTTACCAAAATTAAGGTTAAAAATTTTCATTTAAAGTAAAGTCTCTGGGAGATCTTTGGGGGTTTCAGGACATAACGACATTCCGGGGAACTGTGCCGCCGATGAACTCTTGCTAAGAAGAAACCAAATTCTTACATCTGTCTAGAAAAGACTGACGTGAGTATGCAACTAGCTACTTTTAAATTCAAATTTAACATTAAACTCCTTCAAATTTTAGAATTAATTTGAAAACCTTTTATAAATATTGTATGTTTGAGTTTTATATTGATTTGAATTAATTGAATCTACATTTTGGAATTTTGCCCTGGCTTCATTAAGTTGGAACCAGCCTCTAAAAATAACACTGAATATTTGGGAATATTTCCAGTATCGGGCATTCAAATCACGTCGAATTGCTCGTCATTTTTATTTTCATTATGTACCTATTGAAGGCTTAATTAGACTTGATTGGATTTTTTCAACACTGCCTTCGTATCGGTTAGCCGGTTTCCTTCACTTTCGCTTTGAAACTGGTCGCGGAACAGTCTTAAATTATGGACTATTTCATTGATTCAAGTCGAAACGGTTGGTTTATACAGCTGTAACTATTATGAATTAAGAAAAAGATGTTATTGCTTTTTTAGCTAATTTTTATGTAAATCTTTAGGATCCGTTAGAAGATTGTAATGTAATGGAATGCTTTCGATTTTAAACTGTGTTTTTATACTCGAGTTGCTACAGTCTTCGTGCCGGGATGCGATATATGTATTTTCCGTGACGGAAAATGGGCTCTTTGGTACAAAAATGGAAAAAAAGCGGATTAGGTGCACGCCTCATTTCGTTAGTAAATATAAATGCATACGTTTTTAAAGAATTTCTCATTTAAATTCAGCTAAAATTGAATTGGAAAATGCAACAATGTTTTCTATTTTGTTTATGCTTGTGTTTTTTATTTTAACCACCAAATCTAATACGAACACTAATAAATAATTTATGCATTTCCATTTACTTTGCTGTTTCAATTTAAAGTGGAAATTTCAGGAATAATTAATGACCTTAAGCAAGCCTTACCGGCGCTGGGGATGTCATCCTGTACATCCTGAGACTGTGCAAGAGTAGAGACGGCAGCATTAGCAAGGCAACAGTATACCGTTCTAGTAATGTATTGTACTATTATTGAACTTAAATGAAATTTATCATCATTTAAAATGTAACTTTACAATAAAATTCAACCAGAAAAATCTTTAAAAATTAATGCCCATCTTTTCTTACCGAGGACCCGACCCACCTCTAGTTTTTAAAAGGCAGAAGAAACCATTCTGAAATTCAATTTTCATTTTCATTATCGTTTTCGTAAAAGACAGCTTTGTGAATATTGGTGGTTAAGTGGATAGCATAAGTCAGTGAAAAAAGTCTCCAAATGATAAGTCTTCATTTGTGGAAAAAAGCCAAATCACGCCGGGAAGTGACCCTTTGTACGAGACCGTCATTTAACATACCTTTCATCAAACGTGAAAATTCTTTATTAGTTTAAAACTCATCTAACCTTCAGCTTTTGATACGATACACAATAATATCTCATAGTTTTCATGATCATGATAATCTGATAATGTACGATAATTGTTTGCTTGTTATCAGAGATTGTCATCTCAACCAGAGACTTGTTCATTGGCCCTTTACACACGAGAATAATTATGCATGCACTGAATAAGTATGCATGCACAAAACTAATACATATAATACTAATTTCAATTTCACTCATTCAATCGGCTTAGTTGGAGAAACTGACTTCCATCGATCCAAAAATCTTATTCCGCCAACTAAATGGTGCTAGATCAATATTAAAATGCAACAACAAAAGAGACAGAAGCAAATGTGAAGTACTTGTATTTATAATAAACAAGTACAAGTACATTTAGTCGCAGTAATGTCTACTGACTTCAATAACATAAAAAAATGACAAGTCAGATGTAAACAGATCATAAAACTAATCAACTCGTTTTCATAATAAACGCTAATTGACCTCAGAAATAAAGCGAGTCCATTGAGAAAAGTACATACTGGCATACATTCAAAGTGTGCGATCACCGCCACTGACAATGAGAGACTGACTCGATATCGTTTGACTTAAGGCTTGACGTCATCGTATTACAGCAATACTTTGACTCGCTGATTTATTGGGCTAACAACTTAGTCAATAGTAAACTCTAGCTCTCAGTAAAAACGAATCATTTCCTTCCTTTTCCGTGTCAAAAATATTACAGATCAGGAGCGTGTATAAAAAATCATTTAGTTTGTTTGCAATCTTGAAGTGCATTATTATCAATATATGTATATGTATATAAAGCTATTCATTAGTTGAAGGATGAAACTAATAATTATTAAAATTTGTTAAGTTTTCATTTATTATTGTCATGTTTAGACTGTCATGACGACAGTCTAGTCGTCATGTTTTTGTGACATGTATCAGCTTCATTTGACCGAAAGATTTATTTGTACATATGTACATATATAACATACATATGTATAAATTAGAGAGAGAGGGACGAGCACGAGACGTCTCGCAAGATTCAAAACTGACGTCTTAAAGCAGTCTTCGAGACGTCTCATGCAGCCCTTAAATGCATATATAAGATGTCATGCAATGAACTTGAAGCTGTCAAAAATGTCAGAATAACATTTAATAATTCATTTGTGGAGGAAAAGGCTTTTGAAAACGCATATTTTAGCGCTAAAATCAATAATAGCAACATCGACAATAACAATAACGATAACAGTAAAACAAAAACAACAACAACAATGCCTTGAAACAACAAATCTTAAACAACACTCATAACCATATTTACTTACATACAAACATTAGCACTGCGAACGTTTTGTAGCTAACGTATCTCGAAACAAAACACCTCGCAATATGAAGCGTCACCAGCTTGTGCTAATAATGTAGTTTAATTTGTGGTTATCATAAAAAAACACCACAAAAAGGGCATAACTGTAAAGAAACGGAGAAATTATGCAATAAAGTAGACAAGCATTGAAGCATTTTCTAAACTTTTAGGTCTTTTACAAGTTCTTAAATTAAATATATTGCTTTCAACATTTTTCTCTTCAACCAAGAGCTTTAATTGAATTGATTTGTAATTTCAGGAAAAATCTGAAATATTTTTCATTAGATCTCATTTCGCATATTATGAGTCCAATACTATAACAGTCCAATACGTCAGCAGTATTTGTTGTTAAGATGGCTTTTCTGCTTTCAACAGAACTGTTTTACAAAATACAATAAGTAAAATAAAGTTAATCATTCTTGAAAGTAACAACAATGTTGTATGAAATCAATTATCAATCAGATCGTTAAGATCAAATTTTTGGAAGATCGTATTCGAAAGCCATTCGAAAGCCGCTGTTCCTCATCAAAAATATCCGATTTTGGCATTGAATCCGGGCATTGCATAGAAGCTAAGAAAATAAAGTAAAAACAACAAGTTCAACAAACAACAAGTAGCAATTCTCGGCTTTTAAGTCGTCGACCAGAGGTGGCCATCCTTTTGCACACCATGCGCCAATTCTCTGACACACGAGTTCAGATGCGCCATACAACTCGATCACTCATAAAAAAAAAATCTCAAAAAATAACGGAAACACATAAATCGTTTCTGTTTCCTGTTCGAAATCAAATATCTTCTTCCTAATATGCTTCTCAAATCAGGCTGCTAGGTCAAAAAGTTGTTGAGAAAATTAATGACGAGGCTGAAATTAAAAAAAAAAATTCGAAAACAAATTTTTGGTCGCAATTAACTCACCTGAGAGATTGTTTGGAATGCTGTCTTTATGGAAGATTCTAATCTTCCGGGCATAATTTGGAATTTTGATTGTGAATTGCAATATGGGATACCTTTTTAGAGTATCAAATGTAATCGAGAGTGAGGTTGTTGATGATTTAACTGATCTCGGTTTGCGTCAGATTAATGGTAACTACAATCCGCTTAACAAGTTATTAGACTCAGTTTTCGTTGATACGGAGATGAATGCGTGTGTTGAAAGCCTCAATTGACCGTATTTTTTGAATACTGTTCATCATTTGGCATTATGCTTATGTATGAATTTTACACTTAAAAAAGAGCTTCAAGTATAAAACTTTGGGTTATAATTTCGCTAAATATTATTTTTTTAAAATTTCTCAATATATTGACGTCTGTGAGTTGCTGGCGGCTATGAATAGTAATGATTTTGAAATTAATTATGTATAATACTTTTATTGATAAACTCACTGAAGCAATATACACCGAAACTCTCAGTTGGTTACCGAATGCTATGCAGTATCTAGATAAGTCATCGTCTGACCTTCCCACAATTTGCAGTTTTATTACTGATTTTTTCCGTTCAGTCTTTGTTCCTCCAATCCAAGCCCTTTACTCAAATTTCTTATCTGTAAATAATGTTATCAATGTTGTTTAGTGGTTTAGTATTAAGTACTGAAGAAGTAAAAAAGGCTTTCTCGAATTAAATGCTGACAGACAGGTTTAGCTCCAATTCTTTTAAAATTTTGCACTGAGGTTTTTGCTGATCCACTGTATCTTCTTTTTAATCAATCTCTTGGCCTTGGTATTTTTCTAGAGACCTGGAAAAGCTCTTTTATTATGCCCATCTATAAGTCTTGGCCCAAAGATGTTGTGACAAACAATCGATCCATTTGTAAAATATCAGTTATATCCAAGCTTTTTGAGAAGTTGGTTGTTTGTTTTGTTTGTTTTGATTCTTTTGATTCTTTTGTTTGTTTTGTTTGTTTTGTTTGTTTTGTTTGTTTTGTTTGTTTTGTTTGTTTTGTTTGTTTTGTTTGTTTTGTTTGTTTTGTTTGTTTTGTTTGTTTTGTTTGTTTTGTTTGTTTTGTTTGTTTTGTTTGTTTTGTTTGTTTTGTTTGTTTTGTTTGTTTTGTTTGTTTTGTTTGTTTTGTTTGTTTTGTTTGTTTTGTTTGTTTTGTTTGTTTTGTTTGTTTTGTTTGTTTTGTTTGTTTTGTTTGTTTTGTTTGTTTTGTTTGTTTTGTTTGTTTTGTTTGTTTTGTTTGTTTTGTTTGTTTTGTTTGTTTTGTTTGTTTTGTTTGTTTTGTTTGTTTTGTTTGTTTTGTTTGTTTTGTTTGTTTTGTTTGTTTTGTTTGTTTTGTTTGTTTTGTTTGTTTTGTTTGTTTTGTTTGTTTTGTTTGTTTTGTTTGTTTTGTTTGTTTTGTTTGTTTTGTTTGTTTTGTTTGTTTTGTTTGTTTTGTTTGTTTTGTTTGTTTTGTTTGTTTTGTTTGTTTTGTTTGTTTTGTTTGTTTTGTTTGTTTTGTTTGTTTTGTTTGTTTTGTTTGTTTTGTTTGTTTTGTTTGTTTTGTTTGTTTTGTTTGTTTTGTTTGTTTTGTTTGTTTTGTTTGTTTTGTTTGTTTTGTTTGTTTTGTTTGTTTTGTTTGTTTTGTTTGTTTTGTTTGTTTTGTTTGTTTTGTTTGTTTTGTTTGTTTTGTTTGTTTTGTTTGTTTTGTTTGTTTTGTTTGTTTTGTTTGTTTTGTTTGTTTTGTTTGTTTTGTTTGTTTTGTTTGTTTTGTTTGTTTTGTTTGTTTTGTTTGTTTTGTTTGTTTTGTTTGTTTTGTTTGTTTTGTTTGTTTTGTTTGTTTTGTTTGTTTTGTTTGTTTTGTTTGTTTTGTTTGTTTTGTTTGTTTTGTTTGTTTTGTTTGTTTTGTTTGTTTTGTTTGTTTTGTTTGTTTTGTTTGTTTTGTTTGTTTTGTTTGTTTTGTTTGTTTTGTTTGTTTTGTTTGTTTTGTTTGTTTTGTTTGTTTTGTTTGTTTTGTTTGTTTTGTTTGTTTTGTTTGTTTTGTTTGTTTTGTTTGTTTTGTTTGTTTTGTTTGTTTTGTTTGTTTTGTTTGTTTTGTTTGTTTTGTTTGTTTTGTTTGTTTTGTTTGTTTTGTTTGTTTTGTTTGTTTTGTTTGTTTTGTTTGTTTTGTTTGTTTTGTTTGTTTTGTTTGTTTTGTTTGTTTTGTTTGTTTTGTTTGTTTTGTTTGTTTTGTTTGTTTTGTTTGTTTTGTTTGTTTTGTTTGTTTTGTTTGTTTTGTTTGTTTTGTTTGTTTTGTTTGTTTTGTTTGTTTTGTTTGTTTTGTTTGTTTTGTTTGTTTTGTTTGTTTTGTTTGTTTTGTTTGTTTTGTTTGTTTTGTTTGTTTTGTTTGTTTTGTTTGTTTTGTTTGTTTTGTTTGTTTTGTTTGTTTTGTTTGTTTTGTTTGTTTTGTTTGTTTTGTTTGTTTTGTTTGTTTTGTTTGTTTTGTTTGTTTTGTTTGTTTTGTTTGTTTTGTTTGTTTTGTTTGTTTTGTTTGTTTTGTTTGTTTTGTTTGTTTTGTTTGTTTTGTTTGTTTTGTTTGTTTTGTTTGTTTTGTTTGTTTTGTTTGTTTTGTTTGTTTTGTTTGTTTTGTTTGTTTTGTTTGTTTTGTTTGTTTTGTTTGTTTTGTTTGTTTTGTTTGTTTTGTTTGTTTTGTTTGTTTTGTTTGTTTTGTTTGTTTTGTTTGTTTTGTTTGTTTTGTTTGTTTTGTTTGTTTTGTTTGTTTTGTTTGTTTTGTTTGTTTTGTTTGTTTTGTTTGTTTTGTTTGTTTTGTTTGTTTTGTTTGTTTTGTTTGTTTTGTTTGTTTTGTTTGTTTTGTTTGTTTTGTTTGTTTTGTTTGTTTTGTTTGTTTTGTTTGTTTTGTTTGTTTTGTTTGTTTTGTTTGTTTTGTTTGTTTTGTTTGTTTTGTTTGTTTTGTTTGTTTTGTTTGTTTTGTTTGTTTTGTTTGTTTTGTTTGTTTTGTTTGTTTTGTTTGTTTTGTTTGTTTTGTTTGTTTTGTTTGTTTTGTTTGTTTTGTTTGTTTTGTTTGTTTTGTTTGTTTTGTTTGTTTTGTTTGTTTTGTTTGTTTTGTTTGTTTTGTTTGTTTTGTTTGTTTTGTTTGTTTTGTTTGTTTTGTTTGTTTTGTTTGTTTTGTTTGTTTTGTTTGTTTTGTTTGTTTTGTTTGTTTTGTTTGTTTTGTTTGTTTTGTTTGTTTTGTTTGTTTTGTTTGTTTTGTTTGTTTTGTTTGTTTTGTTTGTTTTGTTTGTTTTGTTTGTTTTGTTTGTTTTGTTTGTTTTGTTTGTTTTGTTTGTTTTGTTTGTTTTGTTTGTTTTGTTTGTTTTGTTTGTTTTGTTTGTTTTGTTTGTTTTGTTTGTTTTGTTTGTTTTGTTTGTTTTGTTTGTTTTGTTTGTTTTGTTTGTTTTGTTTGTTTTGTTTGTTTTGTTTGTTTTGTTTGTTTTGTTTGTTTTGTTTGTTTTGTTTGTTTTGTTTGTTTTGTTTGTTTTGTTTGTTTTGTTTGTTTTGTTTGTTTTGTTTGTTTTGTTTGTTTTGTTTGTTTTGTTTGTTTTGTTTGTTTTGTTTGTTTTGTTTGTTTTGTTTGTTTTGTTTGTTTTGTTTGTTTTGTTTGTTTTGTTTGTTTTGTTTGTTTTGTTTGTTTTGTTTGTTTTGTTTGTTTTGTTTGTTTTGTTTGTTTTGTTTGTTTTGTTTGTTTTGTTTGTTTTGTTTGTTTTGTTTGTTTTGTTTGTTTTGTTTGTTTTGTTTGTTTTGTTTGTTTTGTTTGTTTTGTTTGTTTTGTTTGTTTTGTTTGTTTTGTTTGTTTTGTTTGTTTTGTTTGTTTTGTTTGTTTTGTTTGTTTTGTTTGTTTTGTTTGTGAACTTAGTTTTGCTCCAAGCTTGCGGATCCGGTTTCAGAGTTTCCGGTGTTGAGTGTCCTCAAACTGATCATAAGCGCGAGGACGGCGTTCACCGAACCTGTCTGCGATCTCTGATCAAAGGCAGTGTGTTCGGATGCCGGACAGGAAATGGACTATAGTCCCATTATGAGAGGAGAGTTTTAGAGGACAGTCACGATGGGACAAATTGTCCTGTGGACGGGGACGGGGAAGGAATCTCGCACGCTCTTCCTACTTACCTATTGCGAAATGTGGTATTTTTTATAGATCTGTCGCGCTTCAGGAGCCACAAGTATGATTCCACTGAGCCGCAGGTTGCAGACCCGTGACCTAGAGCAGAGCTAACAACTAGAACACATTGCAAGCTAAAATTAGAGTAAACAATAAATAATTTTAATAAAGTAATAAGTTATTAATATTCAATACCGGTGGCATCTCTGCTGAATTTACGATTACGATATATTCGAGTATATGTATCTCTGTACGTGCTATTTTTCTTGCTGTTGTTAACGCATATTGTTTTCGTTATGGTTGATTGATCGACAGTTTAAGGATCGATTTGTCACCAACTGCTTATCACATTAATTTTATCACTGTTAAAGGTAAAATGATGACGGCTTTAAGTGGCAGAAAAAATAGTAGTCGTCAATGCCGTTGGTTAAAAGACTGTTGAAAGCGGTGACAATAAAGCACATTTAACCTCTTGTAACACCGTATGTGGTCCCTCAGCAGGGCTACCAGATGCCTGATGAGAAACAGCAAGATCCAGTGAATTTAAAATCTTATTGTCAAAAACATTCGCTAAATGTATGTATCTAAATATAAGAGCAATGACAACAATTTCTTTGAAAATTTGTGGGAGAATGTAAAGAATCTGCGTAAATACTGTTTTACAAAATTGAAAAACCTTTTTTAAAACAACTTCGTGTTAACAACATACTAATAAAATGTGAAAAACATCAAGGTACATTTTCCTCTGATCCGTTATCCGCCTTTGATTAGGTTTTTTAAGTATTTTTTTTTAATTATGAAGTTATGAACAGTCGTTTAGTTTGCTCTGAAAAGCAGTTCGCTCTGAAAATGACAAGGTCAGGGTCTCAGCAGTAAACGACGAGCCTCAGAATCCGTGTCAAAATCGCTTTTCTGTTTAGTGATTTGTGTTGTCGACAGTTTGGTTTGCACAACTGTTGCCAACCTACAGTCAAGTGCATCGTCGCATCGGTTTAATGACTTAGTGCGTGACGTATGTGCGTGCGCTTGACGGACAACAAAGCACTAGAGACAAAAGCCGTACGTAGAAACGTTACTGCGTTCCTCGAGCTGCTTTCAGAGTTTTTTCTGTTGTTTCTGTTGTTATTTCTGGGATCTGCTCCACTGCTTTTCGTATTAGTAGCGGCCTTCCAACCGCTCGGTGGACTGAAGGAGCTTACTTCGTGTAATGCATGTTCGATCTGCCCGAAAAACATTGTTATTAAAAATTATTACGCGGACAAGATTATTTAAATTAAATGAGTTGAATCGGCAGCCAACAGAAGGGCCAAAAAAATTGTGCCAGAGACAGGTTGAATGCAGCCAACAAATGAGTTGAGCGGGAATATGAGAGCGCAGACGAAATGCACGATGAACAGACACAGACGCACAAAGTGATAAAATTAATACGAAATATTGAATGAACGGTGCGGCAGCCATAGCAATCCACGAGGCTGTGATGCCGCCTTTATGCCAACTTCGGAAGGAAATTGGACCTTGGTGTATGACGTACGTACGTACGTTTATAAAAAAGCAATACAGTAATCAATAATATGAATTATAAATAAGTAAACATTGGTGCAAAAATTATTAACGCTTTAGTTGGCCGACTTCTGACCACTGTGCCTTTGAGAACTTGCGGGCAAGATTTGGTTGTCATTGCATGTGCGTTGGATTTGTGCTGTAAAAATAAGAGTAACTGATGAATTTCCACCGAACTATCCGCGGCGAATTAAAAATCGGGGAAGTAATTAAACTTGGTCTTTATTAGTTTTGACTGCAGGCTGCAGGCGGTACATTTATTGATGTTCTTGATTAGTTAAGTTTCTTCCTGGTTACGGCCAAGCGAAGACAGGGTCTATATATGTACATATATTTTTCTGATTATGCTTCCAGTGACGGTACACTTCTTTTGCTGTACGATTTACAAGCGCTGAAGTTTCAGTTTCAGTTTAAATCAGTGCCGTGACCGGCAAAAGGTTGCGTAGCTTTGCTTTAGATGATTAATCTTGAATCTGAAATTGAAAATTGTCATATATTTGTAAGTATAATAGACTTATTTCGGTCCGCAGCTAGAAAATACTCCCTTCCTTCCTTCCTTCCTTCAAACTCCCTTCATTTCAAGAGACACTCAAACCAGCAGAGTTTGCAGATGATCTCTTCTCTACAACTTATCTTATCTTATTATCTACAACTTGTTTATTAAATATAAATATGTATGTACGTACTACCAGGTTCAGGTTTAACTTATTTGTTCGTTCGGTTGTTGCTTATTTGAATGCTATTAAATTATGCCGTTTTGATCGCGAACAGCTTATATTCAGATGCGTCGACATACGCCACATTGCCATTGTGGTCTCTGCAGACCAAGCTGTTGTTTTGGAGGGCACTATCGACCGACAGACGCAAGACTAGCAGCCAACAACTTCAATGCCAGTTTACGAGTATTACGGCCGTTTAAAGAGAGATCTGCATTTGAAATCTTTTTATGAAAATTGAAAACTATCAAATCGCCAATAAAATCGACTAACTTTTTTTAGTTTAACTATTTAAACTGCTTTGCACGCTGACGATTTTGCGTAACAGCCAATAAACATTAAAGTTTTACGCGAATGACTGTGATATTTTTTATTAGAAACTTTCACATTCGCTGAAAAGGAAAAATACTAACTTGTTTTGTAAACTTGAAAAGTAGTATTCACTTCACAAGGAGTACTCTGTGGCTTGTCTAAATTTATATAAACATTCGTAAACTGGAATGGCTTCGTTCGACTCAAGTATGAACGTAAGTTAGCTTTGGTTTTGAAAGAAATTACTCTTCCTTAATAATTATTTGCATAAAAGTGGTTGCTTTTCAAGCTCTTTAAATATAGTGATGACTTCATGCAAAGTAATATTTATTCTTATTAACAAATTTAGAACCTAAGTTCAAAAAACTTGCTTGACAAAAGAGAACAGGTTTCTTTCGAATCTTCAGTCTTCAGCCGATTCGGTTGTAGCGGCGCAGATTTGAACTGATGTATGCAAATGTATGTAGTATGCAAATCGGAGCTTTAGTTTGTTTACTTTTCTATTGTTACGTCTATTCGCTGTGTCGTTATGGTCTCGATTTTTCTATTGCAGCCTCGGGCATCACCAAGGAGGAGAGGCAAATCATCTTGCAAGAGCACAATAGACTGAGACAGAAGGTAGCCACCGGACGGTTCCCGGGCCAACCGGCTGCTGAGAACATGCGTGAGATAGTGTGGGACGACGAATTGGCTGCACGTGCTCAGCAGTGGGCTGAGAACTGCCAGTTCCGGCACGATCCTCATCGAACCATAAGTATGCCAAGTTCATTATTGATAGAATATATGACTTTGACTTCTAACAATATCTCGTGTGCGTCTCTGAGATCTATGCTAAACCCGGTCCTCATGTTTCCCGTCTGTGTTTCAGATCGCTTTACTATGGGTCAGAACCTGGCTATTATTTGGAGCACGGCGCCTCTCGATCCTGATGACGGCGATTTTCCATCACGCATACGAAACTGGTTCAATGAAGTGCAAAAGTACTCATTTGGCGATGCTTGGTCCCCGAAAACCGGCCACTACTCTCAGGTGAGTTTACGACTTCTATGTCGCATTTCAGTTCAAGTAATTTCATTATTCTTTTTACACATTTTAGTTGGTTTGGGGTGAAACTAGTTTAATCGGTTGCGGATTTGCCGAGTATAAGGACACAACTAAATACAATAAGCTTTACGTGTGCAATTATGGACCTGGGTAAGTGATGGATAACCTTCGGGCAAAAAAGGTTAGAAAGGGCAATACCAAATTTCTTAAAAATACGAGGAAAGACAATGAATGAATGCCTCACAGTAAAACTGCTGCTGCAACTTTTCAAACATGCAGTAAAAATTATTGTCGGCCGGGTAAAGGCACCACAGTTTTGTTTTTTACTGCAATTTTCCTACGACTTAAAATTATTTTTTCGACGAATTAAAACTATTTATCTATGATTCTTAAATTAAGACATTTGCTTTTTACTTTCAGCGGAAACATAGTTGGCTATAATCCTTATGAGGTCGGCAAACCTGCTTGTGTGACTTATGGTCTGCGTGCTTCCTCACGCTATCAGGGTCTTTGTGCTGGGCCATCCACTGTGGCAAACAGCATTAGCAGTAACGCCATAGAAACTTATGATTTTCATACATCGAAACCTGTTAATAAAATATCTGGGTTCGGTGCTCCTCAAGGTCATCAGGCTCCTGGCGCTTACACTCTTCAAATCGCACCATCCCGAGGATCGCCGTACGGTATTGCAACGCATGGTGGTAGCGCGGCGTACGCGACGGAAGCTAGTCAGCGCAGTAAATACGAGTACAATCACAAGCTGGAGACTTACAAGCCGACCGCTTCGGAATATCAGAACTCTGTGCTCAAGCACACGGTTCTGCGAGCTTTTTTGACACAGTCGCCGGAACAGCAGGAAAAGCAGCCGGCCCAACAATCAGCGCAGGAATCGTTGGATCCGACAAATGGTGGCAACGTACGCGGCTGGAGTCTTCTAACGTGGCGTGGCTAAACGGCTGACCACAATCTGAATAATAATGTAATACATAAGTGCCAAAATAACTACCACGTAGTATCGTTAGGAAATGTCAGCCATAATCGTACTCTTTTATCTAGACTCCGATAATAAAAGTCATAGGTCTCGCCATTCATAATATCTTAGTGCTCGGAGTTTTAGTATTTAAGTAAATAGTGCTCTTTCGTAAATGCGGAAATACTGGTAGACTTATAGATAAGACTTAAGCGTCTTTTGGAGCTCCAATGTTGACTTAAGTTTGTTAACCGCAGATCCACCTCAACGCTCAGATCCGACCCACCTTCCGCTTACGCTAAAAGCATAATTGGAATTTGATTTTTAACGAAGTGCAGAAGAAATAACTTAATCAAATGATTGTACTCGACCCCAGTCCATGCCAGGATTGTTTCGCGGCCAATGAATCATTAATCATTAATAATTAATCCGATTTTGTTATCGTAGCTCTTTACATACATATATGTATATGCGTATACCGTATATGAAAGCTACGAAAAATCGGGGAACATACAAGGAAATGATTCGGGTACTCCTCAATATGAGGCACCTACATTTCATCTTTGGACGTTTACATAAATACATCTAGGCAACTAACAACTATGGTTTTCGGCTTCATGTGTTAATATATTTTAGGTCTCGCATTACATTGTACGAATGAGTTCATACCATTAGATGTAAATTTGTAATTTTGTTTTCTTGTATGAGTATGATTGATTCCACAGAATAAGAGGAATAAACAAGGTACAATAACTATTTAATGCGGTTTCTTTCTCGCTCAATAAATTTTCAATGTTATAAAAAATTTTCTTTAGGAAACCACTATGTACGAGTATGTAAAGAGTAAAGAGCTGCACAAGACGTGTTAAAACCGTTTTAAAAAAAAAAAATTTGAGACATTGACTGCCGTGTTTGTCTCTTTTCGAATCTTTTCGAACGCTGCTAAAAACACGGCAGCGACACGGCAGTAAAATAAAAATGTTTCGTCGATGGTTCGTTGCAACGAACCATCCGTGTGAACCGTGTGTAGGGTATAAAAAATGTGAGAAAGCGACAAATTTTTTAGGAAACCATACATTTTTTCCATCCACAGGAAGGTCCGCACCCGTGGACTACCCCCTAAATACGCCGCTGCTTTAGAGACACACCAGCGCATAATATAACTTTTTAAATTTAAGTCTCATTCCTATTCAAAAGATTTCATTAAACCAATACCATGACAATTATTCAATTACGGCGTGACAACATTTGATCGCAACCATTTATTCAAAGGTCGAAGGCATACAACTTGAAAAGCTTGTGAGATCTATACAGTTACAGCAACATGAAGGGATTCTTCATCATTCCTCATCATCTTCGTCGATAATGGCGAATCGACGACGTTTGGCTGGTCTCCCTCCATTGGTTGTTTGCAGTTGCTCGTCCTTCGATGGCTTTCGACGCTTAATGCAGACCGAGTCCTCATCATCGAAGTTGACATCATTTTTGACACCGCCATCGTCATCGCTCTCATCGTTATCATTGGCATGGACAACATCAAATTGCCGACGTTTTTTGCGCTTTGAATTTGAAGTCGTTTCTTCATCAACAGCTTGATTGTCTTCATCAACAAAGTCCTTCCCATTGTCGCTGTAATTGCTCTGGTCGATGGTTCTGTCCTTCTCTTTGTCACTAGTTTCCTCCTCATCGGAATCGCCCAGTTCCAGCAATCGCTTGCGATAGTCTTCAGAATTAAAATTGAGTTCATCGTCTTCGTTGAAGTTGGTCGAGGTGGTTGGGACGATGGCTTCGGCTGATGTTTTTGTCATTTTGAGGGCGCGTTCTGCTTTTAACTGGTCAAATATGTTCTCGGCACAAATTTCTGAAGTACTAGCATGGACAAGGTCTGGCGTTCCCTTTTCCTTTATTTGCCTTGCATCTTTCTTTGGCAAATCCTTTTTCTCAGTACTTTTATCTTGCTTTTTGCGATTTTTTCTTTTATTCGATTCTTTTCCAATTTCATTATCCAAATCGACATCACTGCTCCCTTCAGTATCTCTTTGTCTGTTTCTGCGTTGAGCTTCTTTGTGTTTATCCGATCCTGTTAGTTCGTCGTCGTTGTCACTCTTACTGTAAATTAGATTGTTTAGATTATTACGTCGTTGGTCCATGTAGCTTTCTAGGTCGTCCAACTGATTTCTTTGGCGCTTTAAATAATCGTCGAAGAAGTCTTCTTCACTTTCACTGCCGCTTTGATTAACGTCCTGTTCTTTTGAGTTCTCTTCAGCTTCATCCTTCTCATCGTTTTCATCGTTTTCATCGTTTTCATCGATCTCTTCCACGCAGTCATTAACATGGTCTTCGAATTCTTCGCCGTTCACAATTTTTATTCGCAATCGCAAATCGGCCGTATTCAAATACGTCGGTATACGCCAGTAATTTTCTGTGCCAACGATGGGTGGCTGCATGCCTAGCGCCAGCAACATCTTCTGGAACACACCGTCCTCCATTGCCTCCTTCTGTATCTCGAGCAGTGGCAATAGAGGCACGGCATCATCCTCTTCGGAAGGCTCCTCCATGTCCTCCGCTGCATCAGCGAGGCATTCCTTTAACCAATCGATGGCTTCGCGATATTTAGCAGTATCACATTGGTCGATCAACATTCGAACCGTGCCCACATCCAGGGGATGCCGTACGATTTTCCGTGGCTGGAGTTTGTTAGGCCTAAGATTTTTGCGGCGTTTCGATGAATCAGTGGCTTTCGCACAATCCATGCTCGAGTTCGATTCCACAACTCGAGCACCCATTTCTGATTCCTCATCATTCATTTGCTTTCTTGATTGTCGTTTTCGTTGCTTTTGAGGCAGAATTTCTGACTTGTCGGCGATTATGTAGAGCTGCAACATGCGCTTGATGATTTGCTGTTTGTTCCTGCGTTCGGAAAACTGTACCAAAATCCGATCAAGACAATCTGAAGAATAAAATTTTAATTATCAGTTTATCAGTTTGGTAGAATTAGAATTCCGATTAGAGTTTTTCTCTGTCTATAGTGCTCATTTTCACGCAGTAGCATTCTTCCATTTCGATACGTTTATTCAATTTCACTCTAATTTAATGTTCCTTCAACACATAACTCACCCTTTTCTGTTCGATGCTGGTCGTACAGTCTTCGCAGTTCTTCATCCTCCTCCTCACGCCAGAGATTTTTGGCTGAAGCTGTGCCGGCGCTGGACTTTTTCGTCGGTGCCTTAAACATCAATTCCAGTTCCTTGAGCTTCTTCAGGACACCCCGGCGTGTGCGTGTCTGGTCGATTAAATTCTCCAGGATCCAATCGATCACATCTGAAAGGAAAAGAATGAATTGAGGGAGGGGCATTTTTCACTTAAAACTATGTAAAAGCCACGGCGGAGTTTAAAGGATTTCAATGCGGGTCGACGAGCGGGAGCCGACGACGAAGATGCAGGCACATTTTAGGAATTTGCATTTAAAGACGTGATTGAGTCTACTTGACTCAACACTACTTGGCGATGTTAAGACAAACGAAAACAATTTGTACCATTAACTCTGTCAACGCCTGAATAATGGATATCCCTCAGGCATCCATCACCATCCTCATCCTCATCATTTTCTTACCCTTATCAGATTCAGGATTGCGTTGGTTCTCCTCGAAGAGCAAACGTAATTCGGTCTCCTGTTCCTCGGTCCAAGTCCCTTTGGTGCCCCTGCGCAGGAGAAAGAGGAGTGAAGAGTATTCTTAGCGTATCGTATCGCTGAGCATCAATCAGAATAAGAAAGAAAAAGTTTTGATTGAAAACTAGAGCAATTCAAAACATCGTTTATCATTCGTATTGAGACACTAGAAAGCGGCAGACAGACGGAAGATTCGTTCCTCGTTTCATTCAATCATCAGTGAATGTATCGAATAGATCGGGACGGAAAGACAATGCGGCGAAGGCGACAGTTACTTACGAATCATAAGTATCGCAATAGCCGGTCTCTAGCTCGTTCGCCTCTCGAACCGATTTGTAGAAGAGTAGCTCGGCAAAAATTTTCGGATTGGTGGGGGCGGTTTCGACGAACTTACGCACCACAAAGACACCCAGACGACGCAGCTCCTCCTGGTGTGCATCGCGCGGAGCGTTGAAGACGTCCTGGACGATGCGAAAGAGAGAGGCCTGCAAGAGAACAGAATTATATGGCGTGTGAATACAAGTAATATGCAAAGAATTAGGTTCAATAATATTTTAAAAAATTATTTTACAAATGCGTGCTATTTTACAAATCCGTAAACTGGACATTGCATTTTTCCTTTAATCTTTTCAAAAATCATCTGGGCGGACGAAGGAGGAAAGCAAAAAAAAAAAAAACTGATAAGTCCAAAATTAACACTATTTTAATTAAGCTATTTCAAGCAAAAACCATGAGCTTTTCATTTAGTCAATAAAATTAAAACTGAAATACAAAATTTAAGGACAAAATTGAATACATTTTTAAACGAAGGAAAAGTGAGGACATAGACAAAATCTCATTCGGCTGTGGCAGGGATTAAAACTCTTAGCCGACAAAACTGGGCCTTTGCTGGAAAGTACTTTTGTATGCTGGGTTTTTCTGCGCGGCAAAGCCTTGAAACAACAGAACTGCGTTTTTGCTGAAAGTATTCCTGTATACAGGGCAGGGATGAATATTTTGTCCCTGGAGATTTGTTTCTATGGAGATTTTGTCTATGGAGATTTCGTCTCTTCCTTGAGACTTTGCAGGCCTGTAACATCGCGCTCACAACTCCAAGGAAAAAATGTAAAACAGCATATAAAAGGATATATAATACATACATATACGTCGTATATTATAGATTTTTATTTTTGAGTTTTGGTATTTATTATACGATTTCGCCCATCGGCCCCAGAGTGCGGCGATGTGAATAAAGTTTACGCCTAAAAAAATGAATGATAAAATTTAATTTAAAGTCAGTGCCAGCGAGCAGTACAACAGACAAAGTTTTTATTCGCAATTACAACTTGCCATCCGGCTAAAAGCTTGCCATGGAGCACGATATTATGGGATCTATCATAGTCCGCACAACATCCCACCCATGCACACATACACACTGAGCCTTACTGACGAACACAAGAGCACTTAACCGCAGCCATTTTTAAAAACTTACCTGGTAAAGCATCGCCGGGCACGAGCAGCCATACGCGATGCGGTGCAGAATGGTCACAGCTGCCTTTAGGGATTTGGTTGGGATGCGCAGCCAGTCTTTGAGGACAACGATGCAGGCGCGAGCAATTTTCGGATTCAGCAGACTTTCGGGATTGGCAAAGAGAAGAGCAAAAAATATGAAAATTAAGAGAACAAAGTATAGTATTGTACACATAGTATAGTATTGTACATAGTATTGTACACACAACAAAAATATATATACGAGTACATAAGTATATAAATTTTGTAAATCAGTGAATGTGTTAAAACAAGGCGCGACCAACTAGAGCGAATATATCTTTAATGAATCGCTAAACGCAGAACGTGAGTTCTCGGGCTGCATTCGAGATATCACCGACTTGGAAAGATTGTTAAAAATAAATTTGTAGCTTAAGTTTGTGAGAAATTTTAATTGATTGACGTTAAATTTTTGAACATATTTTGGCGGAATGAAGTTTTGGAAATTGATGAAACAACAGAAGATAAGGAAGAAGTGGAAGTGGATGGGCGGCTGCTGCCATGCACTTTTTGTTGTAGTTTTTTTTTTTTTTTCTTTGAAAGACAACAAGTTCGGGCTCTTTTTACTCGCGGCGAAGCATTTAATCAACTTAAAGGCTACTTCGAAATCGAAACTGACAAGCCAGTAATCCGGTGAGGCGGAGGAGGAGGAGGAGGAGGAGGAGGAGGAGGAGGAGGAGGAGGAGGAGGGGTGCAACAGCGTTGTGTTGATGGTTGCACTGACCACAAACGTACATATGCTGCCGCAAATGCGAGAGGAGGGCAAGTTTTGATCTGTTTAATTTCGCGAAAATAATATTTAAGAAGAATTAAGATAAGACAACAAATTTTGCTTTCAGTCCAAAGAGTCGAAGAAGCAACAACAAGTTTTTATTTTTATCGTAAGAAGTCGTGCGCAGTAATTGATTAATCAGGCGAAATTGCTGCAAGTGTCGGCAGAGGGTGGTCGTACAAAATAATCTTCCGGAGCGGTCCGATCAGAGCGTTCTTCGTGACGCACAAGGGGGTTTGTTACGACTCGCAGAGTACCGTAACATACCTCATACTCGCAGTCAATCGTTTCTTTGATTCCCAAAAAAATCGGCAGTCTTTTTGATTTGATATGATTTTTTGTTTAAATAGGTTGTTTAAATATATATACATACAATGACGAATTTTTGTTTTGCAGAAAGCATCCAACCCCTAAAAAATCAATATAGTATGAAAAAAATCAAATTTTTGAAAATTATATTTTTTAACCCCTTTTTTAACAAATAAATTTGAAACCTGGATTTCCGTTTTGCAGAAAGCAACCAACCCACAAAAAATGTGTATATTGTGGAATGTAAAATAAAACCAAATTTTTACAAATGATGTTTCTCTAAGCCTATTTCAACAGAATTTATAGTATTAAGTTGATCCACTATTAATTTTTTAAACAAAAAAAAATTTATTGTTAATAAAAAAGTATATTTCAATATTCTGAAGAACGCACTTTATGCGGGTTGATGCTAAAAGTGGGCCAAAATTGTACGTCCAGAATGCGATTAATCAAAAACAGTCACGGTGGCCGTATTCCTGAAATCATTTTCAAATTCAAATGTCATATATTGATCATTCAAATGAATGATAGAATTTATTTAAAATGACATTTTTCGTATAATTTTTTACAATATTAAGTTACATCGTGCTTAAAAATACACTCAATATTTCCATTTCTACTTGAAAGTTGAATAAATTTTCAATTCAATGTTCAATAAATGAATTCAATCAGATGTTCGATTTAGTTTTAGTTTCCATTGCTACTAAATACATAATAATTGATTTTGGAATACTAAAAAATCTCTACTTTGCGCTGTTTATTTGCTTAGTTTGCTTGGGTGTCACCCCTAAAATGGTGTCACCCGGGGCGGACCCTCCCCCTATCGCTACGTCACTAAGCTGAGTTATGAGCGTTTTTGTGTGCTGCTTCACAAAAAAATACAATCAGCCTTGTTCTGTATTCCGATGCGGAATTGATTCTGAATCGAAATTGAATTCCGATTTGTATTTGTAGAGGTGTTCTGCAATCCGATTGAATTTCACATGTCCGAAACGAAAACAATTCCGATTCGAACTCATCCAGTTTTTTTTTAACTGTCACTTTGGCGTTTAATAAACTGAAATTTAAAATTTGAAAATTGAAAATAAGAATTGTGGCTCTCAATAGCAGCGTAACTCGCCTAACATGTTGAGGATGTCGGTTCGAATCCCGCCAACGCACACATGGTCGGTATATAAATGGAAATTTGAATATTTTTTAACCTTTTTTAGATTGGTGGCTAATTATTGTTGCACCTAGTATTCCCCGGAGCGCTTTGTATTCTCCAGAAATGTTTTTTTATGATTTTGCATTTCCCAGCATGTCTATGATTAATTATCATTCGTGGTAAAAATTAAATAATAACAGGGCTATCTTTTTCCACTCGGCACTTTTTTCATTGGTGGACCAAAAATATTGAGTTTCTCCGCTAACTCTTCCCACAAAAATCACATGTGTTAAAAACTTCAAATTTTTTACAATCAAATTCCAGTTCACCAACAAAAAGTTGGTCGGATTACTTCCGACAGAAAATTCCGATAAATCGAAATGCAGAACACCTCAATTCTGACAAATACGCAAACATCGGATTCGAATATCGGAATCGGAATACAGAACATCTTCGAGAAAAAAGTGATCGAAATCAATTTCCATTCCGTATGAATCGGAATGCAGAACCAGGCTGAGTATGATTTTTAAATTCCTAATGTTTACCATTTTTTTTTTTTTTTAAAGAAAAACCAACTTTCGCGGCTTGGCCAAACCGAAAGTCACCAAACCGAATTATCATTCGTAACGTTGGTCATCATTCGAAATTTACATAATGCAGCACTAAAAATGTAATTCTGGACGAATTTTAAAATGCTCAAGAGTAACAGATTGACCAAATGGCCAATTAAATTTACAACAAAAGTAAAATTTTCTGTGGTCGGATTTAGTGCTCGCAGCAGAGTTAGGACTATTGCAGACTTCGAGTAATGAGTTCATCCGTTGTAAACTAGTGTAATTAGTCCATTTTGTTTATGGTCTGCACTCTGCGTGGAATCCGAAAGGAATTGCATCTACATATTCCATTTAAGGACGACTGACATTGCGCTCTATTGGCCAGCATTCCATCAATGCGAGTTTAGTCGCCGCAATGTCAGTCGTTAGACGGTTTTCTTATTCTTTGGACAACATTTTTACTGAAGCAAATGAGTTGAACGAGTTGAGTGAGTCTCTATCATCACGTACTTACAGCTACTCACAGCTAACACAACAAAAATTGCTTCCTTCCTTCCTTCCTTCCAATAAAGCGCCAGCGGCGATTCTGACGTTAATCGTTAATTAGAGCTTCAGGGACGCGGCTGCAGCGACGTAATGCCCATCGCAAACACAATTACTGTGGCGGTATGAGTGTACTCCTCACTCACTCATACATACGCGTATATCGCCAACAGCTTAATCGCCAACAGATGGGGCCATATTTTAAAGGGACGACTTCCAGCTTCAAAGTTCCAGGTCTTCGCTTTTTGTTTGTTTTAGTTTCAAACTGATTTCAACTCTTCGCACTGAGCAACAAAATAGCGAAATAGAAAGAGAATGGAAAGAAGAAAACCAACGTTCGAGTGAAGAAAAGTAGCGAAGGATATTCCACTCAGCAGAATGTTTAATTAAAATAAGTAAAATTTGTCTGAAGCGTGACGCTGTAGGTCAAAACTTTTAAAAACCAGACAAAAGATGGTTGTAACAGTTGTGAATTTAAATTATTGTGCGTACAGTAATCGTTAATTGGATTTATTTTACATTTTCCTTATACAGACATTAAGAAAATAAAGCGCCTTCATAAATTAAAGATGGTTCTAATTATTCGCAAAATTATATGATCTCTTATTCTTGAAGAAATTAAAATGGAGTAATTTCTTTAAAAGTTTTAAGGAGAGAGAGGATTTGAGAGAGAGGACTTACACTAATGTTTTTATCGAAGAATTGACCTTAGAATTGGCCTTTAATTTCATTTCGAATAGAAAAAGGAAGCCTAGAGACACTTCTTCAACAGAATGTTTTCACCAAAGTAATTAGTTTTGAAACTCGAGCTGGTGGTCCTCAGACTTATTTAGAAAACCAAGAAAAGAAAGCCAAAAGATTCCTAAAGTTCAGCCAAAGAAATAAGGTCTCTCTACTGCGCAAAGCAAAGTTGTAAAGACATCTAAGTTTTGCAAAGACATTTTGGGATGTTGTCCTTTAGAATTTCGTTACCAACCACATGATTTTTTGTTTGAAAATATGGCTGACATTGATCCAGACATGATTTGGTTTCAATAGGAACGCACATTTACTTACTATATGGCGACGGCAACCATAGAATAGGCAATAATAGAATTAATTTAAAATGAAATTTTTCGAAAAAACTCTATCTTTCTTCACTCTTCTCTTCAACTCTTCTTCAAAAGCAACTAACTATCGCAGCGATTCTGCTCGATAGTAAAGTTTTTAATAGATAGACATTTGGCTAAATAATCCACTCAGGATAAACATATAAATACATAATAATAAAAACAACCACACTTTCGTCTGGCAACCCCAAAAAAGTCTTTTTAGAGAATCCATGAACTTTTTTCCACTGTACCGAATATAATGGTATTGAATTGTTATGAACAAAAGAGCGTAGTTACGTTTCTTCAAAAGAATTGTGCACATACCGTTTTGCAAAGTCTTCAAATTTGAATGTTTTCTCCACCATTCCGTTATCTACAAAGCGAAAAGGAAATAAAAATATTTAATAGCACACTAATAGCTATACTCAACAACTCACTTTCTAATTCTTCCTCATTTACCTCGTCGTCGGCATCACTGTTTTCAGCTTCGTTATTGACGACATCTTTTTCTTGATCCTCTTCTGCAAAGAACGAGTTATGGTTATGTTAGTAAAACAAGAAATTTCTAATGTGTTGAACAAATATTCGGGTAACACATCCCCTGACATGCATGCTGCGCAGTTTACCCGATTTAGAGTTCTTAATTTTTGCACCAAATACTTCTTCTTTCCCTTTCTAATTACTATCCATTAAACATTTCAGTTTGTCTTCGGTTTACATGGTTTTAAATCCGTGGATAAGTGCAATTATAATGTTTTTCGAATTTGTTTTTCAGAAAAAAAGTTCTAAAATATTCGAATTACGTGCTACCACTTTTGCTTCGTCTTAAAATGTGTTAAATTTTGTTCTTAAATTTTGGACTGAAGTTTTAATTTTATGGACTGAATTAAAAACCGAGTCAAGAACAATTGTTTTTGCCTAAAATAGTTTATTGATAATTTTAACGATATTAGGAAAGGACGACAGTGTTTACTAACATTAAACATAAAATAAATGGCATTTTATTTCTATTGAATGCAATAGACTTTTAGCTTCCGGGACCGCTGTATTATCGTTACTTACATCAGCAAGTGTACATTTTTATGTATAAAAAAGAACTATTTTTTTTGAATTGGTATAAATTGTCCCACGTTACATTATTGCTGGCCCACTGTGCACTCGGGCGATTTTAGCTGAAAGCGATTTTATTACTACTCAAGTTTAGTGCTGAGACGTTAACGCCATAAATTTATTTATTAAGATGATTACGGTTCTGTGTCGGTGTGCGTTAATCAATACACGCTGACACGTTATTATTAATGGACCCTTCGAAGCCTCCGGTACGAAGCCCAAAGGTACATACGGTTAGCTTTGCATTTTCGAGCGGCCATCGAACCGTCAGTCCAGTCCAGAAACCACATCGTTAAACTTACAAGCACGCACGTCTGCACGCTCCCTGAACGCGTGCATTCTGCCCGCATCTCACGAACGTGCGTGTGTTTGTTTCCCATGAGGCCACTGCTTCACAGTGTTCGACAAAGATAATAGCGACACACTGTTGAATTCACGAACAGTTAACGATACTTCAGCACATACTCTGAGATCTATACATACTTAGGATTATTCGCAAATAATCGGTAAATGAGGACTTTCGTGGGAACGTGCGAACGGGGTGTACGCTGTAGGAATGTACCGCAAGTGTGGCTAGAAATTAAGGACTCCATCAAAACATTCCAAGAATGATTTCTGGCTGTCGATTATATTCGAAAAAATTTATTCTTGTTGAGTGCGTCTAGAAGTGCGCCAAATTAATTCTATATTTTGAATATTGTCAACGAGTTTTAAAAGCGTACAAATTCGTAAAATTCCTACTATTTCATTATTATCCTACCAAAGGAAAGGAAAAAGGAGGAGAAGGAGGCCTGTGTGGATAAATATCGTATCAACGAATGCCTCTTAAATAATTGAGGTATTTATGGAATTGTTATGTTCGACTCAATAATATATGTATATGCGTATGTAATACGCCGGTAGTCATTGTATATTTCATCCTCAAAGGTCAGTGATGGCGCACCTATTACCCGCGGGTCAGACACTCACACAAGCAAGCTTTTCCAATGACCCACGCGGTTTTTTTATAAATTAATTTCATTGTATAATACACCAGGAAGTTCTATGTGCGAAGCAAGGTTTAAAAACATTTTGCAATTTAATGCCAATTGACTGACAACGGACTGTGACAGTAACGCAGCTCGTTTGACAATCAACCCTCCAGTAAGTTCTAGTTAATCAAAACAAAAATAACCTCTATTTTGCCACACACCACAGAAAATTCCGGTCTGTTTTTTTAATAAATTGAATGAAAAACTTCAAGGAAATTCACAAATTGTTTTAATGTTGACAGAAAATATTAAAATATTTATGACCAAACTTGACATCTTTACTATTTGGAAATTGGAAAATTTTTGAAAATCCAAAAATTTGGATTTGGAAATGCAAACCATTAAATATTTTCCTCAATTACGAAAACATTTTCAAAACAATAATTTTTTAAAATACACTTGACCTTCAAGAAAAAGCAATTAAAAATATTTAATGATTATACAGGAAATAAAACAAGGTTTTGAGGAGAGATTTAATCAATTTAAAAGTTTGCGAAATTAATTCCACTTTATTTTATATTCGTACAAAACGGAATTCGAAACAAAGGAGTTAACCGAATTTATGTGGCTAGGATACGGTTTAGAAATGGAGTTAGTTGGATTTCAGAGCAGCGCAGATAATAGTTATTACACGCTTAAAACTGAAAATATTATATTAAACGTATGGTATTCTTCACCAAATAATTTCATAACAATGAAGCGACTTTCTAATGCACTTCCAGCGACGTTTGGGTCCAAATATTTGTGTAAATAATCATTTTTTTAATGAGTTTTGTAAAATCTACCAATAGAAATAAACTTGGATATGAATTGACTGCAAAATTCGTCAATTTCGCGTTTTTTCGATAATAAACCATAGATTATATTTCTCATTAAATATACTTCAATATATACGAATTGAGAATCATAAAAGGCTCTGAAAAGATTCATAAAATGCTCAGAAACGATTCATAAAAGGCTTCAAGAAGATTTATAAAATGCTCGGAGAAGAATCATAAAAGGCTTAGAAAAAGATCATAAAATGCTCAGAAATTATTCATAAAAGGCTCCGAAAAGATTCATAAAATGCTCAGAAAACAATCATAAAAGGCTCAGAAAAGAATCATGAAAGGCTCAGAAAGACTGGCCAGGGAAAGGCAATGAAGGGCTCAAAAATATTATTATTTTTTATTAAAATTTTAAACTTACAAAACGCACAATTTTATAAGTCTTTTCTGACTCTTATTTAGGACTCTTTTCTGCGAGCAAGGAAAAAACGTTCATTTCTGATTCTTTTATGTGTGTTCATAAAGAGCATATTTGCTCAGAAATATAAAACTTTTCTGATTCTTAAAAGGCTCATATTGCTTGCTGGGATAAGCTGTTAATTACAACGAGCACAATAGCTTGTCGTACAGGCACGCAGGCCTGTATATGTACATATATATGTACATGTACAGCCATATGTACATATTTACAGATGCGTAAATTGTCTCAAGCTAATAACAACAATCTTCAAAAGTTACTTTAAAAAAAGTGAGACCATCTTTAAGTAATTCTTAAAAAGATGCACATGTGGTTTTGGTTACTTATAAATATATAATTTCTAAATACAGCGTTCACTAAAGGCCCAATATTCGATAAATTTGAGTTCCAGTTAGAAGAGAAACGATTCCCAATGAACGGTTTCCATTTTTAAAACCTTTAAATTGTGTTCGAGGCGTTGTACAATTTTCAAAATTTAAGCGAGCAGGTTCAAAGTGCAGCGTATTCGTGAAAAATGTTGCGTGCTTGTTGCCGCAATTTGCAGCGTTTACACAATAGCCCACACCGACCCATTCCACTCGATGCCATTCCACACTCACGAAATAAGGCTCCGGAAATAAACGGCTGGCCGGGCTATGATTTCGAGCGGGGACGCTCTGAATAAGCTTGGCGGGCTCTACTAATTGAAGTGTTTCATAATTCAGACACCTGCGAACGACCTGCCGCTCGCTGTTGCCTCCGCATTCGGTTTTTGGTGCTGAAACTGCACACGCAAAATCGGTTGGTTTTGGGCCGTGAAAACTGGCTGTGTTTTAGACACCGTCAGCTCAGAGTCGCTGTCGCTGGAGCCATTTAGTTCATGAGCCAGCCGGTCGCATGTCGCATGAGCCAGCGAACGGAAGCAGAATTTCGCCACTTAGATACACATCTGCCGGATATCGGAAGAATGCAGACTGGTGTTCGGTTACGTTTAAAATAGTGTGGCAGCACTATCTCCTCTCTCCTCTCGCCATTTTAGGGCTTAATAAAAAAATTTGTAATGGCGGCGCAAAGCGACTCGTATGAATTACTTACGAGTATAAAGAGAAAATTGCGGAAATAATTGCCAGTCTATGATGCGCTTACTCTCTCTCTCTCTCTCTCTCTGCGGAGAGTAAAACTGCAATAATTTATAAGGTTAATGGGCAGTTTTGTTGAAAAACACACACAAATAAATGACAGAAATTCTGTTTCCTCGCTGGAATCTAATAAACATGCTCGTATAAGAATTCTTCTTCCACCCGAGATGTGCTGCAACAATCATTTGGTGATGTGCTGGAATCAGTGGTCCTAGTGGTGGTGGATAGAAGCGATCCTGATTGCTCTATCTCACTGGATGCCATCCCCAAATATGAGATTCCGGTGAACGGTGGTCAGCAGTGGACAGATCACGCCCATTTTGGGGAGTATATTTTAGGCTGAGACGTTGGACTCGGAAACAAAATTTACGCTTCAAATTCGCTCTACAAGCTGAGAAATTGGACCATAAACATCGATAAAAATGTATATTTGATATAAAAAGTAGGTGTGGCACTGGTGCGATCTTCCAATTTTCAATACCAAACAACCTATAGTGACAGAAAATATTCGTGCCAAATTTCATACCGATACTTCTCTCTATTCTTCCGTAATTCTTCTTTCCACAGACAGACAGGGCTAAATCGACTCAAAAGGTAATTCTGAGCCAGAATATACATATATACTTCATATACATAGGTACTTTCTATACCTGCCACGCCTCCTTTAATGCGTTACAAAGGGAAGTATTTATTGCGAAATTTGGTATTTCTGCCGCGGTACATTTTGATGTGTTGGCAATGGCAATATTGCAGCTAATTTTTCAATACCAATTAACTACTCAAGAGCCAAAAGTATGATTCTACTGAGTCGCAGGTTGCCGATGCCCGCTCCGAAGTCGGTATGTATATGTCGGTTTCTTTGGAAAGGGTGGTTGTGTGCCTACTTTTTTTTCAAATTTTATCAAATGCTGCAGCATTTACTGAGCTTGATGATTGATGCTTGTTAGGCCGTATTTAATGTCCTCATAAAACAGGCTCCGGACTTCAGACTCCCGGCTCCATCTTTTCTACAACATGTGCCTGTTTTTCTACAAAATGTTCGCAGAGGCATGAACATGCTTTTTTATGTTTCCTAGAGGCAATAAAGATAAAATGATAAAGAGAGAGCCAAACGTAAATCAAACAGTTAAAAATGGGTTTGGAGAGATTTTTTTTTCATGATAAAAATGCAGTCATAATGCTTTGCTTACTCAAAAAGGCGGTGGAATAAAAACCATTGAATTGATTTTTCCAATTTAAAAAACTTTTTTACAACCTTCATTTCTCATAATAAAACTATTTTTCTCAAATATCTGCTTGCATACTATTTGTGATTATGGTACCTAATTGTGTGGAGTGTAGAGGGCTGTGTAAAGGGCTGAAAATAAGCCCAACCAAGCCAAGGCAGAGCAGCCCGTTGCGGTTCAAAGTATTTTTTTTTAAATATTAACGCAGCAGCACAGTTTCGGCTGTTGTTTGCTTTGTTTCAGCAAGAACCGTTTCTTGCCACATGCTTTCTGGTAAATAAAGACACAAAATTAATTACTGTTGCAAGATATGCGGCAGCACAACTCGCGACGAAGAACAGCGGAAGCACCACAACGACAAAAACAGTCTGGCATCTTTTGCATATATAAGTACATATATCCACTGATTCAGAGTGAGTTGGGTCGAGTGCTTTGACGTGTATTGCAATAATAAAACACACCAATCCAAGCCAAGCCACGAAACGTTGCCTAACTGTTACGAAAGGAACCAGATTTTGCCTTCTAGCACAGTCATGCTTCAATCCTGAAAGTCTTAGCCAAACTCAGCCGGTGAAGATTTCCGCCTTTACGTACTTTACGGATTACGGACGGTTAGCCCTGTCCGTCCGTCGAATTAGGCGCTGATTCTGAGTAAGAATTATTCTCATATAAAAGGGCCGCTGATCAAGGCGTTCGATTATTTAGAAAAGGGCTGTCAATTCTGAGCCAGACACTTTGAATTTTTCAAATAGGCTTACCCTTCGCATTGATCACTTCATTTGATTGATGTCGCTTTTTGGTTTTTGATTTTCAGCTTCAATTAAATTTAAGTATTTTTAATGGAATTCGTTGTCACGTTTGCTGGCTTACTTTTCTGAATGATATTGGTCTTTTGCATTCTGTACATTGATCGTTTCCTTCCGCACTCACTTCTTCTTTGACGAACTTTTCTATCATGATGGCTTAATTCAAATTTTATTGAAACTTTACTTTAGTTATTTAAAAACGTTGAAATGAATGAATAAACAAATAAACAGTTGATTGTATGAATCCATGGACAAATAAAACAATTTACATAAAGCTTTTAACTTAACGATAAAGCGACATTTGCTTTCGCTCAGTTTCGTTCAGCCATTCATTCAACTTTCGAATAATATTCCGCGTACCGTGTAAAGCACAAAAAAATGGAAAACAGACTGATGAGTTAAGTGCTGTAGTGTAGATGCTGCCTGAGCAGCTGTCAAACTTGTTACTTTTGTTCCAGCAGAGTGCGCTGAAGCCAAATGCTGATAAACGAGGTCGACGTACTGTACCACGCGTGCGATTCAGGCTGCGATTAAGGCTGCAGTGAGGATGGACTTTTTCCCAGACAAAAAGTCGAGTTATTTACAATACAGCGCAAACGTAATGAGGTTGATTGAGTATTAAGAATGTCGTTCCTGAATGAATATACTAAGCGCAATACATAGAATTAAGACAACAGCTCCTCTGTACAGTTGGTGGGACATATGTACATACATACCAATCAAGTCAAAAACTTTGAACGTAAAGCGGAACTAGTTTAGAGAATAAAAACTACGATTTGCATCCGCATTGATGTTATAACTGTATTTTCCTCATAAAATGTTTTAAGCGTTTTTTAAAAAAAACCTAGTCATTATTCTGTTATCGTTATTAACCCATTCGCGCATGTACATTTTCCATGTGATGCAAAATGCTATGAAATTTTGCCAGACTTTTTTTTATATTCTTAAAAACTCAAATGGGTCGACTGCCTTACTCGCCTCATCCCGAGTAGAAATTTGAATTGCCGAAAAGAATAACTCTTTTTGTAATGAAGTCCGATTCGATAAACTTCGGCGACATCCTGTGGTCAATATATTTTTTTCTTTACGCAACCTGAAGACGCATTGTGAAGTTTCTCTATTGTATTTTTACCAAACCGTCGTCATAACTGACAATAATAATAGGAAAACTTGGCTGATGGCCTGTCGCATCGACGGAGTGGTCTGCAGAACGACGGACGCGGTAGCTTGTCCATCGTAGTCCATTAAATTCATAAATCAGCCATTGAAATAGCCTTCAGCGAAACGAGAGAAGAAAGACTTTCGAGCTCATTGTTGACTTTGCAAATAAGTACGAGTATTTACCCGGCGACCGGACACGCTTTCTTTGTATGGTGTGGCATCATATATACGAAAAATTATGGTATGTATGTACATAGTACATGTAGACATATGTACATAGGTTAGACCCTTTTGAGAATTTCGAGTTGAACTTTTTAGAATGTGTTTGCATTCTGTGTGAAGTTAAGTGTTCTATTGATATTTTAATACGTATTTCTGAGAACGGCTTTTTGAAGGTAGGTACATATTTCCTAATATTGTTTCTGAGACACTATAGATAGTATTCGAAGTTAGTTGAAATTATAATAATGGAGCTAATAATGGTAATGATATGAGAAGGTATATTTCTGACATTAGCCAATTTTTGAATTGTTTACACAAGGTCTTCGCTATTATGTTGACAAGAGCAGGAATATTCCTAAATCTTTCAAACCTCTTAATCTATTTCAACTATTTCAATGATAATTGAGACATTTTCCACATTTCGTAAGTTTAATAAAATAAACTTACGATAGATAGTATATAAGATCCAGACAAAAACGGCTTGTGCTCATCATTTTGAAGGCTGCTTTGTCATTTGAAAACTTTCTCGTCACAGACTGATTATTTGTGAATGAGTAGCGGCGAAGTACGAAAAACTGAAGAAAAAAAAATTATATGCTTTTTCCCGTGCGGTCCACTGTAACGTAGTCATCGTGGTTGTACTCTCTGTCCTCTCTGATTTGATTTGATTTTATTCCTTTCACATCTTTAACCATTCTGATTAAGTTCAAAATGTCTTTGTAATAACAAACGTAACAGCATGAACGACGCAGACACGCATTTTCAGTTGTGTTGTTGTTATTGTTGTCAAAAAGTATAGTTCAAAGTTTAGTTATATTCAGTTACGAGCACACAAGCACCAGCACACAACAAAGCCAATAAGCAACAAAAAACGATTCCAAGTCAGCAAAAAGCAACACTAAAAATGGACGATCAGGACGACGTAAACGCCCAACATCGGGCCAGTGTCGGTCATCGATGGCTGCAGGCCTGCACAGCAGCAGATATTTTTATTCCTGGGATGCCAAGTATTAATGGTTATTTATGGAAATGCATCAGCCTGTATGGGTGACTGTGTGTGTGTGTGGGTGGGGATGGGTGGGGGTCAGTAGCGTATATAGCTTCTCATTTTGATGAAGAAACCAATTCTTTGGTCCACCGTAATTTCATCAAAGAAAATTTTGGATTGTATAATTTTAAAAAAATGCTAAAAGTAATAAACATACATATGTATGTATATAGTATAAGAAAAATGTATTAAAAAAGACAGTGACGAATTTCTTAGGAAGCCCTGAATTTTTTTCTATCAATTTTTTCTTGCAGGGGGTGCGGGCCACCCCTTGCAAATACGCCACTGGTGTGTGTGTGTTGTAAGAAATTGTGTAGCTACAATAAATATAATAAAAACATCCTTCGAATGCCTGGCGATGCTGTTGCTGCGGCTGCTGATGTGGACAGTGTCGCCGCTGGCTGTAGTTATAGTACTTGCTGTCCACCCTTGAGCAATATTTATTACTTCCTTTGCAGCTAAAAAGGCATAAAGAGGACATGATTGTGACAAGACGTTAGCATTAGGCGTTACTAACGGACGACGGACGGGACGGACGAACGCATGCGAGAATGAATAAAAAGCAAGGCGAAGAAAAGTGCTGATGGTGCGGCCGCAATAGCGTCAGCAACAAAGAAGCCCACAATGCAACAATAACAATAAGATAAGATGACAACAATAATAATAACAACTTCAACAACAATTGCAATAAAAGCACAATGAGTAGAAAAAAACGGAAATGGTAATGAATCACGAACAGCAGCAAAATAGAAAAGTTTTGGAATAGTAAAAATATTCGAATTATAAAAAGGTTTTAAACCTTTAGCGCTTGCTTTTGATGGGGTCAACATTTTTTGTTGGGAGGGACCAAAGTCATTTTAATTGAGGCTGTTTATATATTAATATTTACTAAAATTAAAAATTAATATTTACTAATGGGCTGTATTACTACATGGGCTGAAAAGTCTTTGGCCTGACGTATAAATCCATGAAGCCATGACGTATAAATTTACCTTGTAGTATATATTATAAAAAATGTAGTAAAAAAACACCAAAAAGTGACATATTTTTAAGCAAACACTGAACTTTTATACTCTATATACACTATTAGTATATAGAGTATATTATATACAGAGTATTAGTATGTATACATATTTACTATATTTGTGTGTTTGCGACATACCCAGCGACGATTTGTCAAAACCAGGCGACCGCAAGATTATGAATTCGTTTCTTAAATACGGCTGACACCAGAAAATTATTACACAATGATTAATGACTGTTTGCAGATCCCGAATGAAGAGCACAAACCTGCGTCGTCATCATCGTAATCATCACGGACAGAAAGTCCATCTTACCCCAGAACACATTAGAGTTCACAGTGTGAAAGAGGAAGGAAGAAGAGATGCGATAATAAAGAAATTTATATTTTCTTCGTATTTATACAGCATAGATTCATACCAGTCGAACCAGGCTGCCGGAACGCTTGGTAGAAGAGCGCCAACACAAACCTAAGCAAGAAGTATGGAAAAAACGAGGAAAGGGATCATAGGCCGGATCTAAATACATAAAAAACCATTTCTTCCAGCTTGAAGAACCCATCTGAATAAAAAAGAGAGCAAGGAAAGACTGCAGGGTGGTGGTGGTGGTGGTGGTGGTAAGAGTGAATAAAAAAGTTGTGGTTCCTTGATTTTATGGTTGAGAGATTTGTGGAGCTTACGATAGCTTATCGCTTAAGCATAGGCCGGCCGTGTAGTCGTTCCACATCACCCCTCAAAGGAGAGAAAAAGTGAGGTGACTCATCAGAACCATTAGCAACAGCAACCGATACGTCAAAAACTACACCAAAAAAAAATTCGACACCGACTTCGTCTCTTAAGCAGTATTCCAGCCTTAGTTTCAATTGTAGCATTATACACTCAGAAAACGTGCAACAAAGTGACCAACGGCAACTAAGGTCAGGCCTTACACGATCAACCCGACTCTCTTTCTTTCTCTGTCGTAAATAGTTTTACGGTCTTTAAGTTGAAGACGATCTCAGGTCCCATAAAGTGTCTGAAGCTGATTGAACCGATTCGAACAAGGCAATCAAACGGCAACGTTGTGTCACAATGTTGCCAACTTAAAACCTGAACGTATTCAATTCGTTAGTATTAATATTAAATTTATTTCTGCAAATGCTGAAAGCATAGCAAATGAAGGACGAGAGAAAGCGACAGCACAGGGAAAAAGACACGATGCTTACTGAACGAACATACATATAATCGTACATATGTATGTGCATACATACTTATATAGAGAATGACCATTTATTTTTCAAATCATTTCACAAAACGCTTAATGCAACACTTTGCATTTACTGATATTTTCAAATGTAATAACATTTTGTCCGTTTAGACATGGCCTCTTTACTGATAAAAATCTCGTGTCAATCCAAACCAAGCGACCAGTTAACTTACAGCTGTGCAAATTTTTTGGTTACTTAACTGGTGCGATAGTTAAATGTACCTGGTGAAAATTGTTAACTTACTGCTAGTGCAAATTTTTGGTTACCTAACCAAAAAAAAAATGTAAAACTAACACAAAAAAGTTGTCTTTTTAAAATTATTTCAAAAAAAAACAACTATTTTATAGAAAAAGTCACTAGACAACGTAATTAACTGTAAATTTAACCCATCAACTTTGGTTGTAGTACAATTTCAGCTGGTAAAATTAACCTATTATTTCAGTTAGTCTACGCGGTCTCAGCAGTTAAGCTACAGATCATATAAAACAAATAATCTGTTGCCAAATTACATACATGTGTGCACACACCCATACATATTTAACTAGTGAAAGTGAATTTTTTGAGAATTTGTAATTGTAGCACACATATATAGATGATAGGTTAAATTAACCAATAATAGCGTTCGTCCCGAGCTTTCTTCTTTTAAATAGCAAATTTTAAAGAAATTAAATTTTCAAATAATTTTTAACAATTTCTTGTACTAGACTGACTATATCGTCGATTTGGTCGGAACTTTGATAGTAATATTTTTGCTTTTATGGTTTACTTTAGATTTATAATTCATATTAATTTTTTTACAGTGGCACTGTTTATAAGAGACGATCTTCGCTCTTCAATTGTGAGTACTTTCCCGTGTTTTCATACATATGTACACAAATAATAGCATATTAGTTTTTAGACGCTGAGTTCAGCACTATTCTACGATAAATATTGTTACCTAACAATTTTAATAGTAACCTAAAAGTTAAAATAGTTTCCTAACAAATTCTGCAGTATTTTTAACGAAAGTATTTTTACCTTACAATTTTTATAGTAGATGTACAGTGAAACGAGTCAACTGACAAATATTTTCGTTAATAATTTAAATCGTAAATCGTTAAATCGTAGTTGGAAGTAGGTTATATTAACAAATTTTTAGGGTTAGTGCAACCCTAATCCAAAATTTGGAATTTTATGAGGCTATAAATTTAAGGCTATAAATTTTATATATAAATTTTATATGTATTTTTATTTATTACCATAAAAAATCAATGCCGTTGTTAGCACAAGTATTTGAATGCATTTGAGTCCTGCGGCATTTCCGGAGACTCAAACAAGTTTCCAAGATGTCAACGAGAGAGTAAATAAACTCGCGAGTTTACATGAGATCACAAATAAATACTCAAAAGTGTGCGGTGTACAACAGCAAAAACAACAATAACACAAGATGAAAAATCAATGCAAACGAGACTAGCGACGGAGTTAAAACACTTCAATGGAGCGGATGCCGCATTAAATAAAATAATACTCGTATTTGATATTTTTTATCGCAATAAAAACGAGAATAAATTGACAAAAACCTTGAAAGTCATGTCGTAGTTCTCATAGCACATTATTTAGCTCTCTTTTAAGAGACAGGGTCGAAGAACTCGTGCCATAAAGAATGCTATCACCGGAGATACAATGTGCTGCATGCTTTAAAACGGAGAAGAGTTACCACACGGTTGCGGAGTCACTTTTGGGGGTTTTCCTTCTCTCCCGGTGAAGATGGTATTTCAATAACTTTATCTGCGTGCCTTGGCAGTCGGCATTGCCATTTATTAAAAAACGTGGCAACATTAACCAACAACAAAATCGTAAAAAACAAAACAAAAAAACGCTACGTAGAAGGAAGAAAAAAAAATCCAGAGACATGTTCAACATTTCATTTGGTATGCTTTCATCTAAACAAAGCGGTTGGTTGCGCATTTTAATACCCTAAACCCGAAGGGAGAATATAATCACTTCCGGTCTTCCGTTTGTTACACATTAAAGGAGGCGTGGCGTGGTATATTCTGGCTAACAAACTGTATGTCTGTGTAAATCCGGTTTATAGAAGAATGGATAGAGGTATCGTCATGAAATTTAGCACGAATATTCTCTGCCATCCTAGGCTGTCTAGTATTGAAACATCGGACCAGTGCCACGCCTACTTTTTATAGCGAATATAAATTAATCTTTGCTTATAGCTCAATTTCAGCTAAAATTTTATTCCAGAATTTACCTGGACTCAAACTAAAATATACTCCTAAAAATGGGCGATTGCAGGAAAACGGGTAGACGACGATCGTCATGAAATGCTACACGAATATTTTCTCCCATTTAGGGCTCGGATCTTTGATGACGAAAATAGAGAAAATCGGACTGCAAACTTTTTAATATTAATGCTTCCGATTTGAGAGCTGAATTTCTCAGCTTGTAGTCCGGATCTGAGGCTCAAATTTCCTGGCCATGTACACTGTATTGGTGAAAGTCATATCACAAAAAATGGCCGTGACACGCCCACTGGTACACCATACTGGGAGAAGTGTCTGTGTAAAGCGGTGTTGTAAATGGGTTAAAAGATCAAAATTTACTATCTCTTAATCACTAATAGTTAGTGAAATGAAAGTGGGCCGCCTCACCTGCCCACTTTTTATCATCGCTTCGACAGATGTAGGTGTAGGGTACATGAGCTTCGGCCTGGCTGAAGTTAACACTCTTACTTGGTCGTTCACTTTCAATAAGTCTGCTCCGAAATGTCGATTACATCGGCACGTGCATATGGATGGTAGATTTATGGAAGGATGCGTGTGTGTGTGGTAACCCTGTACGGAAGTTGGAAGCGGGTTATTTTTCTGCATTCTGAAGTAATGTGGTCTCCAAACAGGCACGCCAGAGGTTTCGAAGTCGAAGTCAACCATAAAAGTCGATGGTTTGGTGTTATTAAATGGCGATAGAATTTCTAAGTTCTTCTCATATGTCATGTTCATGCAGTGGTATAAGAGAATAAGCCAGACAAAACACCGCCTGCCGACTGTGAGTTGACAGACGTCAATAACAATAGCAACGAATCTATCCTTTTATATTTCTGGAAAGGAAGGCTTTAAGATTTTAATAACGCAATTCAAAACTTGTGAATTCGAGAGCTATCTGCCAGGCACACACACATTTGGGTGACACACACGCACGAACACACACCCTGAGGATTAACTAAAAGGAATAACCAAAAAAAGAACTCTTCCGGAGATAATTCTACTTCAGCTCCTTTTCTTCGTCAAAACAGCAAAAATATTATTTTACTTGAAGTTTTGAGTATCTTTGGTTGACTTCGTTTCGGATTTAGTGTTGTTATTGTTGTTGTTGTTGTTGTTGTTCGGATGTCTTTAGTGTTGATGGTTTATGGTTTTGTTGTATTTTCTGGAGATAAAAGGTTTTGAACAATTTTTGTTTTGAGACTTTTTTATAAAAGCTTCTTAATTTGTTTCCGGAAAAAAAGAAATGTTGAGAATTCCATTTCATAACACGTCGATAGCCAACAGGCACTAGACACTCGAGCCAACGAGGCTCGAGTCCTCAGACTAAGAATATATAGCTTTAGAAGGATTTTATCTGATCTTAAACAATAATTTTATTTCAATTGCTTTTGCCTGAATAATTCTGATTCGACACAGACATTAAGTATTATTTTTTAAAATTCATTAATCATAGAAAATTCTCTTTTATCTTTTATTTTTTTTATCTTTTTATCTGAAATCTGGTCCGTTCTTTTGTGCAATTTTTAGCTCCTAAAAGCATAATACGACAGGATGACAACAATTAAACCGATTAAAATTGGCAGAAATATAAATAAACTTTTTGAAAAAAGTATATTTTTTTTGGCAAAAAAGCGTTTTATTTCGCAACATAGTCTTGTTTTAGTTTCATACATTTAGTCCAGCGTTTTTCAATTATTTATTCCTTTCAAATAATAAGTTTTCTCAAGACCAAAATAGAGAAAAACGCTTCTCAAATCGTGCGTGGATAGCTTTTTCATGTCCAAATATTCCTGTAAAATGTGATGTACCCGCTCAGTTGAGATGCCTATAGCCTCAGCCGCTTCACGCACTTTAATTCTCCGATCGTCCAATATCATTCCATGGATTTTGTCGACGATTTCTGACGTGACAACCTCTTTTTTGGGGCAGCGTGAACCTTCGGCGTCGCGTTCAATCTTATCAAGTCTTTCCTTAGTTTCGGTGATGGTTGTTTTACGCAAAAATTATGCTTTATCAGCACACGAAATTCACTTTTTTATATTTTTGTTAAAATTTACGAGCTCGTCTGCTTTCAATGGCTGTCAAACACAAACTAAATGGCGCAGCTTGCTCAAAACTTTACAGCAGTCTATTAATAGAGAGCAGTTGATAGTTAAGTTGGATAAGATAGTGTCGCATTTGAAGTTACTGCGCGGGAAATTCAAAAAGTCACTGACTTGTCAAACTGCCTTCGGATCATTAAAAAGTAACTACAAATTGGTTATTTGCTCTAAATGACAGAGACTGCATGTTTAGGGGCGGTTGGATTGATCAAAGCTTCCGCGGGCAAGCAGAAAATTTAAAAAATTTCAACAATGTGCTTGCAAGAAAATTTAAAAAATATAATTAACTGCCTTTGAATTTACTCTCTCCACCTGCGAAGCTTCATCCACTCACTTTGCGTTTGTCATGCGTTCCTTTTTAGTTTCCTTGACTAGCTACTTATGTACGTATATACTCGTCATATCTGCTGATTGTATGACGGCACTTAAACTTTTACTTTTACTCTTACATTATTTCACTATCATGATCATTATTATGATTAACGCTGCAAGTTTTTATGTTCTTTGGGTACTAGCAAGTTTTATTAAACTGTCACCAGAGATGCTTTATGGAACTTAACAACGAAGAACGGAAGACTACAAGGTCGACAAGAGACGGCAGCAATAGCGTTGACAACTAATTTAACATCAACAAAGTAGTGAAAACCTTTACTTATTCCTGGTTTCTTGAAGCAGCACAAAATATAATACATAGTTTCACAGCCAAAAAGAGATAGAGAGAGAGAGAGAGAGAGAGAGAGATAGCGTTACTGTCGGTGCCACGTTGTATTCAGGCTATTATGTGCTTTTAAAACAACTATTGCATATTAAGAAATAGAAACCTAGATATACAGGATTTTTCAGCCAGGATGGGTCGATGTTGACAATTGCCAACATCTTTATCATTTGAACGCGCTGCTGCAATCGTGGTGATTTGGCATTACTGACTGAATTATAAACAACAGATTTGACAGGCGCCGTCGAAACAACATGGCACCCACTGACGGTCAACATCGACCCGTCCCTTTTGGAAAATACCTTACAATATTAAACTCGACCAGTAACATGTATTTGTTTTACTTTGCTATTGATTGATATTGACTACGTATCGTTCTACTGCAATCACTGAAGCTTCAAAACCGATTAGATTATTCTGTCTGGACCGGAATTCAAAACTCTTAACAGCTTGAAAAGCGCACTAAGCGTAGAGCGATTATATTGAAGAACGGTCTCTCTTTGTAAATTTAAAACGATTTCAGTATCGCCTTTCCAATACAACTAACTTTTCAAAAATAGGTGCGTACTTCTGAAAATTATGCCAGAGCTTGAAAAAAGCACTTTTTTTAGTCTTTTATTGCTGTAAAAATACAATATTTCATTGCTTTTCCTCTCCCTTCTCTTTCACACATTCAAACATTAACAAGTAGTCATAATTTTTGTCGTCTTAGGAAGAAAAGGAAGAAAAACAAACTGTGACTTCAAATTATACAATTAAATCATTGTTATCGCGGCGACAGCACAGCGTCGTGGTCCCAACCTACGCTTTTGCCAAAAGTTTTCTTGTTATAATTTTCGCCGTTCCTGAGTAAACTCTGTCGTCGCAGAGATAGCAAACTCAGACTCGAAAATTATTTGCCCGAGCCTTTTGTCTATGGAAATGTGGCTGTGGGTAAACTTCATAAGCCCTGCAACGAAATTTGTCGCATTTGTTTGGGCAAATTTTGACGGATGGGCAAAGTATTTTTTATCTTACCCATCCGGGTAGAACCTAGCTGAAAATCAAAATAATTGTACCAATATAAATAATTTTTATAAAGAGAATTTAAATAAAAAAAAAAGTTAACTTAAATAAGAACACGATTTTTTATGGCTTTTGGGAAATTGCTAAGGAAACAAAATATCTATGCAAATGCTTTTATTTACGGTATCTTTACCATATGAATGTAATGACCTTCCAGGACTCTTCCAGATGTACAAAGATTGGCACTTATTCTGCGGTTATAGTGTTGCTTATACACAGAGAAAAATAGTACCACATAAAAATAATAAGATCTCCTTATTGAACGATTTTACTATGAAATTTTATTAAAACATACAAATAATATGCTTTTTTCATAGAGAATCTTATTAATTTTATAAAGAAAATCGTATTGTCTTGAAACACAAAGTTAATCTTAAAAATTCGTGATTTTAATAAGAAATTCATATTTTTCAAAACTTCAAAACGTCAATCTTTGCTTTTTAGTTGTGAGTACTTTTCGTCTTTATAAACACAATATACATACATACTTTGCAAACAAATAACAAATAATAGCATATTACTTTTTAGGCTTAAACTATTAAATTTTGTGAGTAATTTTGTGATTAATATTCTTGAAATCTTGGATGAATAAAATGAAATAAAAAAACATGAAAAATTATTTTTATCTTCATAAGACTATGAAAAACAATACGATTTTCTTATTGAATATGTATTTTAATAAGATCGTCTCTATGAAAACAATAAGATATTCTTATCGAATATGTATTTTAATAATATTGTCTCTATGAAAAACAATCAGATTTTCTTATTGAATTAGTATTTTAATATGACTGTCTTTTAAAATTTTAATCAGATTTTCTCTATGGTTTTAATAAGGCTTCCTTCTTGGATGAAAAGCATAGAGAAATTTGATTGTTTTTGTTCTATTTTATGTGGTGTTTTGGCTCTGTGTAGTTTTGAGAATCAAGCTTTCAAGCTAGTTTAAGAAGAACAAAAATTTATGAAAGGGAATACATTCTAGTGCAACGGGCATAACACAATTCTCAAGGTTGAACATATGTGGGTACTTGGCCCAAATCTTTTCTCCTTTCCAAATGACGATTCTATGTCGAATAGTTTCTGAGAAAAATTACTAAACTTACAATTCCTTTCAACTATGTAATTATGTTTTTTTTAAATATAAATATCTTCTAATACAATCATTTCAAACTACGGCGTCAAACAATCAAGAGACAGAGAAATTATTTATATAATATAATCATCATTACCATCATCATCATCAAACCACGCTTGCAGGTGGTACCACTCACCAACAGCTGACCGTCCGATTGTGGTAACCGTTTGGCACAACGAAAAGCCCACCAGTTGACAGTAAAATTAATGGACCGCATTCAGAGAGAGAAAAACGTTTCCATCATGCCTGAAGTGTTGCCACATGTGCAAAATTATTATTATGCATTGTCCTGCATAACTCAGCCCTGTTAAACGACTGCTATGCTGTTGCTATTCTGGCTATTGCTCATGTGATTTCGCTGCTCCTTCCGCGTCCGCACTTTGCAGCCAACATGGGTTAAACCACTTCTAAAACAAAATGTACCACCGAATTGCTATCATCAGTCTCCCTTGACTCGGAAGTGAAGGTTAGCAAAACAGAAGAAAAGGAAGTAGAAACGAAAAGAATCGTCACGGGCTGCTAACGCAATCATTCATTTTAAGAGAAAAAGAGAAAAATCGTAGTGTTTAAAGTTGTGAATGTAAATTGTACTAGTCGAGAAATTTTACTTTAAGACCATCTAATCTGTTAATTAAGCGGACAAAAACGTAATTAATTCGCACTCCGAATGTTGTTGACAGTATTCGAATTGCATTTAGTGCCTTTTGGTGTGAGTCGAATATACTCGTAAACTATTTTATTCTCTCCAAGCTGCACAATATGTCTTGAATTGCTATAGACACTAAACCACAGTATTGCAGTGGAATGTACTGTCGAGTGAAAATGAACGATTGAAGTCGAAGCCGAGAAGTTTCGTGCATTATCAGCTACCAGCTTCAAATGAGACAAGGTCTTGATTCGTTTTTGTGTAAATGAGATGTAAGTGCTAAACTGTTTCATAAGACTCAATTTCTTTCAAATCACACAGTCTTATTCATTCGAATGGTACTGCTGTATTCGCTTGATTCGTTTAAACAACAACAAAACATATCACGTTAAAACAGCAAACAGCAAATTATGCTCAAATAAAGAAAATAGAAGAATAATCTCTCAATTTTTCCTCCGTGCAAAGCTCAAATATATCCTTGTCTCGCTTCCACTAACAAAAATGTTCGACATGTTCCACAACCAGAATGTCAAAATTAGATGGATTGTGTATTATCGCTTTTTTTTTAGTTTTAAATTTTTCAAAGAAACTTGCCGATTTAGCAAGTTTGTCTGTGGAAATCACGATTACAGGAGAACGAATGAAGGTATCGCCATGAAATTCGATACGAATATTCTTTGTTATCCTACGCTGTTTGGTATTGAAAATGGGGAAAATTTGACCAGTGCCACGCCTACTTTGTATAGCAAATATACACTTATTCGTGCTTATATCTTAATTTTTTATCTTGTAGAGCGAATTTAATGCGTTACAAACGTTACAAACGGAAAAACAAAGTGAATATACCCTCGTCCCTTAGGGTGTAGGGTATAAAAAAAGTAGGTGTCACCCGCCCACTTTTTATCACTTCGATCATTTCGAAACGCTGCTGAAAACATTGCCACATATGCTTCCGTAGTCACGCCTTGATTCGAAATCAAATGGAAACAACGAACGAAAACGTAAAAATGCTGCAATGTCAGTTTCGAATCATTCGAGACGTCTCATGCAGCCCTCTATTATATTTTGCTCTAATCCACTAACGCTTTCGCTAAAAGGCATTGTGTCGTCGTTCGGTGTTAACGTTGACGTTTATGAAATGTTATTACTATCATGGTAGTCGCTGTTGCTGTTTACGTCATAGTTGTTCACGTTATAACCCTTGTTTTTGTTGTTGCTTATTCAGAGTCATGTTTCGTGTACAACATGTTGTTGTGCCTCATTATTATTTCTTTTTATCAATTTTTTGCTTCTTTTGCGTGCTGATCGATCCTTTCGTGCTTATGACTTTTTCTATTTGACACGAGTCACGCGAGCGAGGCGTCATTTTAACGTCATTGCGTGAAAATCGCATTCTTTGCGCTGCTTGAATTAATTTTTGTCACACCTTGATTTTGTTGCTTCTCTTGTTATTGCATTGTGTCGTGTCATATTATTTCCTACACAAACTCATTACTGCACCCGTCTCTCACACACAAGCGTATGTGTCTGTCTCGCCTTGTTGCTTCAACTGCCGTTTAATCATCATCAGCGTCAACATCTGCTGACCAGACACAACAAATAATAGACGCCTCGTAACGACTTTGAATGTGTGTGTGTATGTCTGTGCGTGTTCATGTGATATATCCTGTATTTCGGCCTGGACACGGCTGTTCGGCGGCAATTGTTCTCAATCGCACATGTTTGCCACACCTTCAGCAAGCACTGACTCATGGATGGAAGACGATCTACATAATTCTAGGTTTTGACCTGGCGTGTGGTGGGGCCTTCGCAAATGAAGAGAAGTGACGTAATTGCTTTCTTTCCTAAGGGACACGTTAGTTGGAAAACTAAACGGAAGTAGTTGATAGCGTACAGGTACTCCACGCTTAACGAACTACGTATCCGTTTAACGATTCCTCGCACTTACGAACGAGTTTCGAACTGGAATCGAGGAGTTCCATTTTTCTGCCAAATTATAGGCTTACTTTGTGCTTCTTCTGTACAAAACGATTAAGGATATATCATGTTATCTAAAATTGGAAAGTCCGACAATTTCAACAATTTTAAAGGATAAAGTTCGCATTAAAGAATCATTGAAATCATCGTCAGGATTTGAAGCCATAATAACTAGGCGGCGAAAATGTCCATCTCATTAATGATGGGGAAATTATTGGCGATCTGGTTTGACAACCAGATACAAATTAATATGCCCATAAGTCTTTTAATAATGCCAGCCAAGGTTCGCAGTATCTTCTAAACTTTGGGGGCACGCGAGAAGAAAGTCGTTCTTTTAGACGCTCAAATGGGTTCCAGATAAACAAATAAATAAATGACAATGAATAAATAATAAAGTAAACAATTTTTTAAAGTTTTAAAGATTTTAAAGTGAAGTAAATTCTTTGAAAATGTTTCATGTTTTTCCAATCCTATATTCCTCACTTAACGTTAAATTCGTCGGAACAGAAGTTGTTCGTTAAGTGAGGAATCTGTTACCGATAATCCGGTTTTAATGAAAACGCTTGAGTATGAAACCGAATTTAATCGTATACACAGAAGTAATTGGCCATATGAAATTGCAAAATTCGTCACTGATCTGGTGAAGGGAGATTAGTCACTGCCTCTACATGTTCGGACTATAGCCATTAAATGAGAATACACATCCATGTTAGGCCGGCAGACGCTGTGGAAAGAGAAACCAATTGTTTTGTGTTCTCACAAAATGTGGATGTTATGTTTTGTTGCTGTTGTGGTAGCCAGTGTTGTTGCGGTTGACATTTCCGCCAAACTCTATTTCTCCTCTATTGCAATGCTTGCAGACAGTTTGTCTTTATTACCGAAATATGCACTGGCATCGTTAGCACACTGACAGATGTTTCAAATACTGCTAACCCTTGTTCTTCTTCTTCTTCACTGTTGTTCGCTTCGTTACTCTTGTTTGTTGAGTATATTCCTTAACCTGAGTCCTTGTTGGGTGTTGCGTGAAACAGCAAAGGAACAGTAATAGCAGAATTAAGAGTAGCGTCTCGAGAGGGACGTAGCCGGCTTTAGTGGCAGTGACGATAAATGACTGTAGTGACTTCAATAATTGCAAAGTCATGGGTATCTTTTGTGTAATTTTGTGGGCTTCAAAATTCAAGCCATTTATTATTGTTATAATTGGTGTTGTTTTTGCTATACCCTGTGAGGCCTTTAGGCACGCAAGAGGATAGCCGTTCGTGATCATAAGGACCACCTGACCTGTGCATATTTCCAAAAGTTTATTGGAGCTTAATTTTTATAAAATTACTACTACCCCAATGGATTTATTAGACATGCATAAAGAAAGGGACCCGGAAAAGGAAGAGTAAAATACGAATATCAATAAAACATTAAAGAAAAGTATGGAACTAATCCTTAGAATCTAGAGTCTCGGTGACATTCTTGTGCTCTAAAGCATCACTGAATACTCTGGGAGCTTTAATCCCGAGAATATTAAAGTAAAACAAAGAACGCAATTCTTTCGACCAACTAAAGATATTTCAGCAAGTACTATAGAGAATGAATTTTAATACTTACAGCCTGGTTCGTTCCGATATGAGCCGTAAAACCAAACGAATCTAAATCCACCACACCAGAAACCGAATGTGAGTCTGTCTGCCCTTCTGTGCGTTCAAACTGAAGCTCAAAGGTATTAAATTTCAATTTATTAATTTTCCAAAGAAGCAACCAAGCGGACTATTAAAAAACGAAAACGGCGAGTATCAACAATCACCTTCGCTGGAAAAATTACCGCTTTGTTTCAAAAACGAATGGGGGCAGTTGAGCTGCGCACAGAGGCGGTTTTGGATCAGAGTTTCATGATTCCACTTTCCCCACCACTTAACGGCTATGGGGTACCACACAGCAATGAGGGGTGGTTCAAGTTGAATGTGCGCTTTTGTGATATTTGTAGCTGCGAGGGCTTGCTTTTCTCGGCCGTGTTTCCTCGTCGCTTTATCATAGCTGTTGATTTGAATCCCGCTCGCTAAAGCAGTAACGATTCGTCGATGTAACGATGATCTTCCTCTTCCTAATTCGCTGCAGGTCCGTCGCACAGTGGCTGAATTTTTAAAAAGGCGGCCAAAAATCGATAACTTTTAAACGCGCTGGATTATTTCAGGCGTTTTTTTATACCCTACACCCGGAGGGATGAGGGTATATCCACTCAGCTCTTCCATTTGTAACGGAATGTCCAATGTTCGTGATTTTCACAGACAGAAACAGACAGACAGACGGACTGACATGGCTAAATCACTCAGGAGGTGATTCTGAGTCAGAATATATACATATACTTTTCTATAACTGCGTTTCTATTATGGCGTTACAAACGAATGCACAAAGTGAATATACTCTCATCCCTTGGGGTGTAGGGTGTAATAAGGGTTGAATGTGAGTTATTTCAGTTTTCATTGAATTCTGCACAAAAGATTAAATGTAAAATGTTAAATCTAAATCTAAATCGCTTGATTAAAGCAAAATGTAGTCCTGCGTTTCAGGGCCTGAGAAAAACCTTCTTACCGTGTTTCTATCATTTGTATTTCCTTATCGTTGTTTAGGCTGATCAATTATTAGCCCAATTTGTTTTGTTTTTTTTTTTTTTTTTTTATTTGTTTTTTTTTTCTGATTTCTCATTTGCTGATTTGCTTCGTTACCCCTTCATTACTGTCCTGATGCTCCATTTTTCTCATCAATTTTCTGACTTTGTCTCATAAAAATTCCTCTGGCTCGCTCAGACGTAGCTCCATGCAAGTAAATGTGGTACGGAATCTTTTATATCCTATAAGATTCCTGCTATGTGAAAATCTAAATTTGGTTTTGAGTCAGAAATTCAATTTTACATTAAACGTTGTTAAAATAAATTCATTATACTCATACCTTCTTATAAAATTCAATTGAAATTTATGTTCGAACTACGACTTATCGGTGGCAGATAAACTATACTATTATATTCCTACACAGTCTTCCTTTTCTCTAACCTAACTAGCCGAAGCCCTGACACCCTGTGACCATCACGCCTGTTCTCCAGTACAGTGACATTATTGAAAATCCGCTTTTTTTTATTGCGTTCTGCTTTGTTTTTCATACATCTCCACATTTTGTTAGATTGCTGAAATGTGAAAAGCAGTAAAGGAAAAGAAAAATCAGAGAATCAATAACCATTGCGTCAATCTGTTGCGTTGAGGTCCTTCTGTGACCTTAGTGCACGACTTAAATAGCTGAGGGAAGGGATCGAGTCAAAGCAACCCTTTTCCGATCAACTGACAACGATAACAAACAGTCAACAGGACGCTAACTTATTTTGCATACTTTACGCCGCTCAATTATGACTAACGCCCAAAAACCATGGGGTTGACGCGGAAGAGAGTTAATAAAATTTTCATTAGCATTTTAAAGAGTGTTTTTGAGGGTTTTTCGTTCAAACTCAGAGGAGTCACCCAGATACTCCCTTGAGAGCCAATCACCAACCACCGCAGGTTGTCTATACGCCCGCCAATCGCAAGTAGCTGTCGTCGTCACTTAGAGCTTCGTCTGCTTTTACGGTCTTTACTACTGCCGGCGACCCTGGCCGGGTGTTAACGAGATTGAGCTGGAGTGATTTTAAATTTTGCCAATTTGTGAAATTCGGCAATTGGCATAATTGAAAAGATGAACTGAATAAACACATTCGATGAGTTACTTGCTTCGCAGAGGACTGATGAAGGGCGAAACTGTAGTCAAACTCGGAGGTTAAAATAATAATCGAATCAATAAAGGAAATTCCATTCCATATCTTAAATGGTATTTATAACAAAATTTGCGTTCGTTACGCATATTTTTTTTTTAATAACGCCCCTCTTTATTTTAAGTGGCTGATAAAAATAACTGCAGTTGCAATTCCTAGTTAAAAATTTTATTTCTTCACACTCGGTTAAATTAAACTGCCAGTTAAAAGGTGTCAGTTAGATTTAATTCCATGTTAGAAATTTCCCGAGGATATTTCTTCAAAACGTCAAAACAATACTGACTCATTTATATGAGAATCAAAATGAAGAGAAAAAGTAAAAACAAGTAAAAAAAAGAAGAGAAAAAGTAAAAAAATAAGATACTCCTTCTCGTGCAGAATGAATTGCGAAAATGAAGACTGGAAGAAATCCTAAAGGATTTCCTTTTTTTAAAAAAATCGAAATAAAAGAAACAACGAAGATGATGGTAATAAAAGTAAAGTCCGCGTGTGTGTTGCTTTTTGTACGCTACACACGAAGGGATGAGGGTATGTATGCTCTCTTTGCTCTTCCGTTTGTAACACATTAAAAAAGGCGTGAAAGAAGGTATATAGAAAAGTATATACATTTGATCTGCCTCAGTATCACCTCCTGAGTCGATTTAGCCATACTACGCTGTTTGGTATTGAAAATGGCGAGCATTGGATTAGTGCCACGCCCCTTTTTTAAAACGAATATGAATACAAATACGATTAAACTAACGTTTTCGGTTTGTGAAGTAAATTTGAGACTTAAATTTTTGTTCCATAGTCCATCTTCTCAGACTAAAATATATGTACTTTTAAAGATGGGCGTGGTTCGATTGCAGGAGAACGAGTAGAGGCATCATTATGAAAAGCGGCAGGAATATTATCTCTCATGTAGGGCGCCACGCCTACTTTTTAGCATAAATGCTTTCAATTGGAGAACTCTTTTTCTTAGCTTGCAGTCCGGATCTCAAGCTCAAGTTTCATTGCCGTGTTTACTGTATTGGTGAAAGCTAACTCACAAAAAATGGGCGTCACCCGCCCTCTTTTTATCATCACTTCGACAGATTTGGGTGTAGGGTATATGAGCTTCGGCCAGGCCGAAGTTAACGCTCTTACTCTCTTTGTGGACGCATCAAAAGCGGCGTGGTTGAATGCGTATGAAAAATGAGGCGGAAAATTAAAAGTGGCTCATTTCGGGAACAATAAAGTAAAAGCGCCAACGATTTAAACTTATAACAACAATAAAGAACAATAGCAAAAGTAGCAGAGCCATAGATGAAATAAATATTTACAAAATTCAAATAAAAAAGAGCAAATTTGAAGTGTTTCAAGAAGCATTTAAGTACAATGTATTGTATTATATCGTTAAAAGTTTATAGGCAACAACAAAATTAACGTCTGCTGCCGTCGCCGGCTTCCATGTCATCGGGGCACCGCCGCACAGTGGGAGAAACCGATATTTTAATGCAGTTTTTATAAACATGTATCTTCATGCAGATCTAAATGCCAAACATCTCAAACATTTTTTATATTTTGATAAAAATGTAAAAACTTGAAGATCTTTATATAAAGTCGCGTCAAGCACAAAAGGTTTTTAACGTGTTTATATTTTGATTATTAGACATTATTTATGTAATATGAAATATGAATGTTATATATGTATGTTATGTCATTGTTGAAAAATTTTAATAGTTTAGAGCTTTTATTTAACAAAAAAAATTTATTGCATTTAAAAGATAATTATTGTAATTTCAAGAAGAAACAATATTCCTTTCAAATCTTTAAGTCAATAAAAAAGTTATGGCTTCAAAAGTTATGGCTTCCGAAATCGAGAAAGGATAGTAAATACATATAAGGTTTTTTTGAAAAAATAATTAAAAATATACCCGAGGGCCGCGCCCACAAACCGTAAACGGATCGTGATTTAGAAATATCCAAACTGATTGGTATGCTTTTTATTTCATCTTAATAGCTTTAACATCGGATGAGCTACAGACTTTCAAAGTTAGAAAAAAACTGAAAAATATTTCTTGACTTTGGCCGATCGTCACATGATGAAGAATTTTTAAAGAATACGCGCGCCACTTTCGGATTTGGCCGCGACCACAAGGCGGCGATTTGCCACTGTGCGCCGTTTATGCAAATTGAGCGATTACTTTTTCATGACGCGACAAAAGCATGGCAGGTTAAGTATGAGCAGATTGTGAGTGTGGCTGCAAGCATGAAATGACTTTTTAAAATTTTTGCCAATACCAAAAATCCCGAAATTAATATTTCTGGGTGCAAACACTGAATGCGTCTTTAAATACTCGTATACATACATACATACATATACGACGTCTGTTCAAAAAGTATCTTGAATTTTGAATTCGCGCGGGTTACGTATGTATACTCGATTTTCAATTTTTTTGCGGCCTTATGTTGGTACTCATGTCCCTCACTTATGCTGACAAAATCGGCCACTTTGAACGTTCAGTTAATTTTTAACAGCTATTTTGCTTGGACGTGTTTTGGCTCGTCTTCGATTTTTGCCTATTTTGCCCATTTTTGCACATGTTGCTTTTTTTCTTTTTTGAATAAGGTTTCGAGGAAACCTCTTAAATATTTACAATATTTTAAAGAATTTCATTTTATGTAATCAGCACAATTTTCTCTTTCAATATTTTCATTTTCATGAAAACAATTTAGAAATTTCTAATTTTACAATTTTTATTTCTGAAATTTAGCAAAAATCATACAAAAATCAAAGAATTTGAACATTGAATATTTGCAGAATTGACCCAAATAACGCCTTAGCATACTTGGTTTTTATCGTTAGCTTGCAGTCAGGCAACCATTCTGAATTTAAATGATGAGATTAGTTCAGTGAAGAAGGTTTTGCTCCCTCCATTCAGGAGCTATCAGGATTTGCATAAGTTAATGGCTCCAAGCTGAGTTAATAATGAGGATTTAATGGAGTACAGTAGAACGAAAAGAGTAAATAAATCACTAAAGATTGCAGACTATAAAAATAAGCTAAAAAACGTTGAGGCAAATTTAATATTCTTTGCATCTTAAATAAACAATTGAGATATATTCACTTTATATTCCAAATACGAAACCAAATGAACTGAATTTGGTTTTGGCTTTTTTTGATTTGGTTTTGTTTTGTTTTTTTTTTTTCTAATATGTCATAATAGAACATTAATAAAACATTTCCAAAAAAATGGACTTGTTAACAAATTAAATATATATTTTAGGGTCCGTTATTTCTATTATTTCCGCTAATCAAACCAAACTTTTTACCAGTTTTTTCGAAAACGTGAAAGCACGTTCCGGGAAAAGCTGCAGGAATAACAAAAATAAAGCCAAAATATTTTATTATATAGTATATAAAATTATAATCAGCCGGCTGGTGGCTGCTGAGGACAAGGTCGGCTGCCGGCTGGAACGCGGGAGGGCTAACGTTGGAGAGGAGAATTTCTGTTTTCCACTTTCTCGGGTACAAACACGGCGGCGAAAACAAACTAAACTAATGAAGTAGCGCAGGTAGACCGAAAAGGAGGAACAACTTTCAGAAGCACAAAAAATAACATTTTCACGGCATTTTTATTGTAGCCTAAAACCAAATAAAAACAAAAAAATTGCCAAAAAGAACCTTTTCTCGTTACGAACCTTTCCTCGCTACGAAGACGCGGACAAAAGTCGCTACGGGTTTTTTTTTAAATGGGGTACGCTATTGTATTTAAAATAGTTCAATACCTAAAAACTACTAAGATCTTGGTCGAAATTTTACCAAAACCTTTTTGGTGGGCACTCGAAAATTAACCCTTTTTAATTCTCTAAAAAGTTGTATAAATTGTGGTTTTTTTTTTGCGCAATGTAAGTGTTAATATCTCAAAAAGTAGTTAACATAATTGCATATAATAAAATGTGCGCCCGGAATTTCAGACAATTATTTATGGAAGTAATGTGGATGTGCCTTGAGTAAAAATATTTTGTTTTGCAAATTTTTGAAAAGGAAATTATTCCACACAGTATTTAAATTTTAACTTGGGCAGATTATCAGGGAGATTATCAAGTTTTTGAAACTTCAAAGTATTGTGAACAAATTTCCAAAATATTCTCGACTAATTATGTAATTATTAACTGTGTATTAACTGTGTAATTATTCCACACAGTATTTAAATTTTAACTTGGGCAGATTATAAGGGAGATTATAAAGTTTTTGAAACTTCAAAGTATTGTGAACAAATTTCCAAAATATACTCGACTAGCCCGAACCCACCGGAAAAATTTTTTTGTCCTTTGAAAATCTTACCTACTTTTGTGGAGATATTTTTGAGTAATTAATTGTCGATTTTATGAAAGGGCACTCGTATACACCTAATCCTTTTTTACACGGTCTGTTTTACACGATTTTGAAATAACACGGAAATAACACAAAAATAAACTTATCCTGTTTTTACACGGACAAGAAAAAATTATAATTTCAATTATTTTGGCTTTAGCTGTTCTTTGTTCTCTTTTTTCTATGATATGAACCGTTTATTTTTAAAGTGTCCCAAGTCCGTTAATGTAAAATCGAGATGTCTAATATTTTTTCATTACATATTGTGTTTTTTTCACACGATTTTTTTACACGACGCAGGGTGGGTGTAAAAACCCAAAAATATTCTCATATTTTTTTTTTCAAATTTCACATTTTCTAGTGTCAATATTTCAATTTTATTGATAGAAACGCATTCAAATTATTCGAAAATATTCTGGACTTATTTAAAAGTTTGTTCATCGCATTAAACAACGGAATTCGATTAGAGCGAAAGCAACATCAACAACAACAATAACAATAGCAGAAATCATTTCCACACAGTCCAAATCGACCTCTAGTGAAAATAATGATGTCGCTGATCTGGCAGCGAGCCGGGTCGACGCAAGTCGCTGCTGGTAATGGTTGTGCCATAAAATAAAATGCGGGAACAACAAAAATGAATTCGCAAAAAGCACAACAATTTAGCTGGCGGTGTGTGGTCGGCACACACAACGAAACCAACGAAAACGGTCAAAAAGCCAGAGTGAGAGAGAGAGAGAGAGAATGGAAATATGTATGTACATATATACACGAAATCGATAAAAAGCTGCAAATAGTTCGATTTATTGTTTCCGAAACGAGATTGAATAGACATTTAATGCTGTTGTGTACCCGAAGAGGGGCTGCGTTAGTTGGAGGAAGGCACAGGTTGACGGATGGACGGACTGCTTAGAGTCTGATTAAATGAAAAACGCTCACAAAGTGAGCAACAATGAAATCGCAAAGAGCAACGCAACGCAACACAACCAAAGCTGCAATGCTCGTTGTGCTCAATGACGCTTAATGACATCTGTTCTGCTTGTTATTTTTGTAATTACGGTGGCAATGGCCACTAGTACACAAAACCATTGATTGCTTTGAAAGCTACATGCGCCGACTTCATTGGATTTCAATTTCGACGCCGTTAAATTGCTTGCCGCCGTTAAATTGCATGCCGCCGTTAAATTGCATGCGTTTTATTTCGTTAGTTGTCGTTGAGAGAACGTGCTGCCTGTGCTGCCTGTTAAACAGCCTTCAAACGCCTCGGGCGATATGAAATTCTCGTTTTAGAAATTGTCCACTTTACTTAAAATGTTCCAAAGCAATTACCCATTTTACCCGAACAGACCTTTTTCTTCTTCAAAAGGGAATATTTTCACATTTCTTTTCTCTTATTGTTATTGATTGAGTGCTATTGTTGTTGCCGCGGTCGCAGCAAACGCAAAAGCTGTTGTTGTTGCTTTATCAACATCATTTATTGCAACAATTTAATAACTGAGAAGGCAACACAGACAAAGCAACATGAAATCTGTGGACGGTAAATAAGAACGCAATATATACGCGGCATATCCTGAGCGTGGCTGGCGATGGTATGAGTCCTATCCTGTTGATATATTTTACTAATTGCATTTGTCGGGGCCGTCGTATTGATCAAAGGACAAAAAAAAAAAAATAAAGAAAAACAAACAGGCAATTAAACCAACAACAACAAAGGAATGACAATCATATTTACCCCGAGTCAATAGCTTTATTCATACCTGATCCCTTCCCTGCCCTTCCCTCCCTGTCATCAGCAAATATGTAAGTTGTACAAATGGTTTTTCTGACTTTTAAAGGCCGCAATTGATTTTTTTTGCAAGCCGTCATTGGCTTCCCAGGAAACATGTATAGGAGCGTCGTTCATATTTATGAGTTAAAAAAAGACTCCTTTTTCCGAAGATGGAATAAGTGTGCTGCAAAAAGGGACTCTGAAAAGGGTCTTATATGATTGAAATATAAATGCTGAAATTTATGACTCTGAAAAGACTCTTTTTTATCAACCACGCCTGGGCACATAATATTTTGACTCCGAAAACAATCTTTTTTTATAAGGAAAATACGAGCCTTACATTTTCTTTTTCCAAAAAAATATTGAAAAACTATACACTCTAATTTAGGACTCCGAAACGACTCATACTTATGTTAATATTGTGAGTCTACTTGATTTCTTTTTTTTCAAACTTTGCTTTTGAAGTACAAAAATTTACATGTTTCAAGTGAAAAATTATCATTTTTGATAAATTCATAAAATCAGTTTATAAAATTCATAAAATTAATATAAAATGCTCAGAAAAGAATCATAAAAGCCTCCGAAAAGATTCATAAAATGCTCAGAAGTTATTTAGAAAAGGCTCCGAAAAGATTCATAAAAGGCTTAGAAAAGAGTCATGAAAGGCTCAGAAATTATTATTTTTTATTGAAATTTTAAACTTCCAAAACGCACAATTTTATGACTCTTTTATGTGTTCATAAATAGCGTATTTGCTCAGAAATATGAATCTTTACTGAGTCTAAAAAGACTCATATCGTTTGCTGGGTTCTTTTATTTGCTGTGTTTCAGTAACAATACGTCAATTTTTTTGTTAAATTTTTTTTTCTTGCTTGCTGCTTTTTCCGCTTGCTCTTGCATTAATTAGTATTTGTTGTTTTGGTTGTTCTTAATTTAAAACAATAAAAACATACGAATACTTACATGACCATAGACATATTATCCTTTGTATTAGTTATGAATCATACGTACTCATCATCATATCATATGTATTCATATAATTGTTATATAAATGATTATAATTGTGTTTTTTTTTAGATATTTTTTTGCTTCATGTCTGCCAACAGAAGCAATAAAATTTGAAATTTCAATATTTATCGTTATTTGAATTGGACTCCAATAACTGTGGCGCATTTTCAACTAAAAAGGAATTATGGAAGCAAATTGGAAATTTTGAAGACCATAGAAAATTTGTTCCATTTGAAGATTTGTTAGCTTGTGGGCTAATTTTAATTTTAAAAAAGTAATCTCTTTTGGGAATTTTAGGGACGATTTGATGATGCTATTCTGCTCATACTTTACGATGCTAAGGATCGATCGAGTCTGTCGTATCGTGTTGTGGTTTTTATCCTTCAATTGAAGTTTGTTCCAGATTCATGTATATCAATCAATGAATCTCTGTTTCATGACTCATTATGCCTTTGACCAGAACAATGCGGCGATTTAATGGAAACTAAAGAAATGGGTAAACATGACCATGTTTCTATGATGTCTTTAGAGGAATTTAGAATTCAAGTAATACCTTCGCGAACCCATAAACATTGACATTAAAAACCTCGGCAAGGATTAAAATGACAGCAGCGACAAAATTTCTCGTTTCAATTTATTATTCTAAACGCGTCTAACACATCAAGCTATCGAAACACAAAAGCACGTAAGCACACCCACAAACACACGCACACACGTGCTATTTACACATACCCTCAAATGGTAAATATTCGCATGGCTCGTAGCGTAAAATATAAGTATATGATAGACTACGCGTAGATATTTTTTCTTCCTATATTTGAGTCTTTATTTTATTTATCAACAGAAGACAGTACGAAGTAGTATTAGTTGTTGTTGTTGTTAAGTTCTTAAAATGAGGTAGAGAAAAGTAAAAAGCATGAAAAAGTTTTTCCATAGAAACGACTTCTTTTCTGCTTTTTTTTTTCTTTTCTTCTCCGCCAAACTCTCTCTTTTACTAGAATCCTTATTCAAAAAATAACAAAAATTATGACGATTTTTTGATGTCACAAAAGTTCAAGGTTTTTTCATACATCTCTAAATCCTTTATGATAAAAAAAATTCCTTCAACTGAAAAGCTTTTCAGTCACTATCAGCAAACATACTTTTTCGCTTGAGCATTTGATTTTTGGTACAGGTTGCGAAAGTGGCGACAGATTTGAAAGCCCAGATGTAATGATTTAAATTTTTAAGAAACCAACCAGCCCGTTAAATTAAATTTAAAATTTAAAATAATGCTTTATTTACCGATTCGTAATAAATTAAGCCAATTTCTAAAAAAACCCTCAAACTCCTTTCTCAATTTTTTTTCTGATATCAGTCGTTTATAAACCAAGTGCAGTTAAGTACAAAAAAAACTAGACTTGAGGAAACTAATGTTTTTGAATACATTAATTTGAATTTAATATAAATTTTTGTTTTATTAATTTAATCACAAGAGTATAAACATTTATCCGTAAAGAGAGAAGTATTTAAGGACTAAATTATTGGTAAAAATGATGAAATCTAATATATATATAATAATTTTGTTAGCGAACGCTTTTATGATAATTCTTTTCGCTTAGGCTGAAACAAGCTGCAACGAGTCGTGTACGAATAACGTAATCAATATGTAATAAATATACTTGTAGCGATACACACTGGAGTGCATTTGCATTAAAAACAAACTCAGCCCAAAATCGATTTTTAGAAAAATAAAATTCTGATGCGTGCAACACATGACATCCTTGTACGACTATTAATTGAGTTATATGTAAAATTCTACATAACCCTTTAAGAAAAGTGTCCCTTCGCCACAGCCAATTATAACCAAAATCGGAGGTACACACTTAGAGGTTATAACAGTCCAAAATACAAAATATCAATATCAATCTTTCTACGGCTAGCCGTTATTAAGTTATATATAAAATTCTACAAAATCCTACAAGAAAAGTGCCCCTTCGGCACTACCGATTGTAACAAAAAAGGCAGAAGCTCAACTAGATGTTGAAGCAATCCTTAATACAAAATCTCAATATCAATCTTTCTACGTCTAGCCGTTATTGTTATATACAGTTATATACAAAATTATGTACAAAATTCTACAAAATCCTACAAGAAAAGTGACTTTCGGCACAATCGTTTGTAACCAAAAAGGGAGGTGCAAAACTAGATGTTAAAACAATCCTTAATACAAAATTTTAACTTTCCACGGCTGGTCATTTTTGAGTTATGCGAGATACGTACAGACGTCACGATGAAACTATTCAAATTGTATCCATTTTCTATTTCGGAAAGTGAAGTAAAAAAGAGCACATTAAATATTCATATATCGATTGAATTTTTATTGCAATATGATGCTTGGACTTTGCCATTATGCGTGAAAAACAAATGTCCTCCACGGCACCTTTTGCAGGCTTCAATTCTTTTGAGGTAATTTATGACTCGAAAGGTAATCGATGACTTTTTGACGCAAGTCGGGCAATAATTCAGCCATAACTTGACGTATGTCATTCTTTAAATGCTTTAAAGTTAAAAGATTGTTCGCATATATACGGTCTTTCGCGTAGCCCCACAAGAAGAAATCCAAAGCTTCGCACGATCTTGGTGGCCAATTAACATTGCCAAATCGCGAAATAACGTGTCCTGGAAATTTCTACCGCAATAAAGCCAAAACCACCCGTGTTGTGTGGCTTGTGACGCCATCTTGCCGGAATCACATATCGTCCAGATCCATACCTCCAAGTGCAGGCCACAAGAATTCCTTTATCATTGCGCTATAGCGCTGGGAATTGACGGTACCGGCCACAACTTCGTCATTTTCAAAAAATGGCTCACAGTGGCAATGTTTTCGATCGAGCGTGCGAAGCGATGATGCACAGACTTTACAATCTCTGTAACCGATCCAGTTTCTTCGAATTTCTTCACTACGTTTGAAATTGTACGCTCAGTAGGACAATTACGACGACCATAATCTTGTCGTAAAGCTCGAAATGCGGTCACAGCAACATCACCAATCGTGTAGAATGCTTTAACAAAGTTAACGCGTTGTTCGATAGCAAAACGAGCCATATTGTAAACAAATGCTAGTCCGGATGACACTGACATTTGACAGATGCCAAACGGCAGGGCTTTACTTTCCGTGACTCGAAATGGATAACCTTTTAGAAGTCAGTATATCTGTTTTATTGCTAGAGATCATGTGTTGTGGCACAGAAGGAAAGGAAAGGAAAGGGAAGGTAACAGTTAAAACGAAAGTACTTTGCAGTAATTGATTATAAATAGCTTTCATTAAAAGTGAACAATGTAAGAATATAGAAATCAGGTGTTCCAGAAATCAAGTTCTTAAATACTTGGAAAATCAAATTTTCTAATTAGAAGACACTTAAACAAGTCAAAGGAATATCATTAAAAAATACTCGTATCGAAGGGAAGATTCTTTGTTTGGGCTTTTAACAAGTCGCGGCATTATATTAAAAGGTAATATAGTGAGCCGTTTAAAAGATGCATTATCTATATATATGTAGATATATTGTATTATTGAGTTTAAATTTTGAAAAATTTTGCGTTAAACTATCAAAAAAGATTTAAACATTTTCGCAATGTACAGGAAAATACTTAATAAGCAGAGAAAACAAGGTGCGTCTAAATGTTTGTGCCGCCGATTCCAGGGTGCTCCTTTGCGCTACAGTTCTTGTTGTTCTTAATGTCGATGTTTTTGTCGTCTACAAATAACTTACACAATGTTACAACACACACACGCACAACCCGTTCTTGCATCCTGGTAATTTTGTGTAAATAATGAATTTTTTATGCAAATCAGATACAGCAACAAAACATTAAAATTGATATAAAAAATATGTTGCAGAGCACTTGAAAAAGTTTGTGAGCGTAATATGAAATGCTGATCACGTGTCCGACGAGAGCGTGAGAGGAAGTGCTCCCCTCTAATAATAGCATCAGTTGATTATTTCGAAACCATCGTAAGTATTTTATACCCCCGCCCATTCTTTCCTAAAACTGTGGCCATTTCTTCAGCGATTTCGACTTGCAAAAATCGCAAATAGATTTTTCTATGTAAGTTCAATAGCACTTTCCTGGCGACGACGACAAACCGTTTCGACCATTAACAATTTGCCATAAGCTATCTTCACCGACGAATTCAAAAGAAGTATGTGGACCAAATGCATGAGACTGAGGATGTGGACTGAGATGAAAAAGAAAGGCGTAGCGTATGACAATGGCTTTATGAATCTTTAACAAAAACCCATTATAGGATGGGTAGAAAACCATAACGAAATCTACATATTTCGTTATCTAGAACTGCATTTCAAAGCGAAGAAGAAGCAGTACTTTTGTCATGCGACGTGATTTTTACGATGCAGGCATCTGTGCAGTGTATGCAATGCATAACGTTTGTCGGCAAGTTTTGATAGTTTCTCTTCGTGGGAACTGTAAACCTTTCATAGTTCGGGACCACTTCAAATTTCTTTTAAAGTAGAAACTGACCAAAGAAGTTACACTTAAGGAAGAAATTTCATCATTGAATTATTGTCAGAAATGCGAAAAGAAGAAGAGATTACGAGCATACCTTCTGCTAGAAGGGTTATGTCTAGGATCTGTCTCTAATTACATAACTTTTTATTATAATCATGTAAATTTTGTCCTTTTGTTTTAAAATGATTTTTTGGAATTTTTAATTTATTTTGTCTTTCTTGGAAAAAGGAAACCTTGTAGCCTCGAACCAGACAAAATTAAAAGCTAAAAATTGCAAAACATTCAGTCGGGAATTTGCGGAAGTAAAGTTTTTTTTTTAAATTAATTTAATTAATTTGAATTTGAATTTGAATTTGAATTTGAATTTGAATTTGAATTTGAATTTGAATTTGAATTTGAATTTGAATTTGAATTTGAATTTGAATTTGAATTTGAATTTGAATTTGAATTTGAATTTGAATTTGAATTTGAATTTGAATTTGAATTTGAATTCGAATTTGAATTTGAATTTGAATTTGAATTTGAATTTGAATTTGAATTTGAATTTGAATTTGAATTTGAATTTGAATTTGAATTTGAATTGTTGGTATCATTTTAATTTTAATTTTTTTTTTTTAATTTTTTTTTTTGCACTCTTTAATGCCGTTATCGCAAGACTCGCTGTTTTCTTAATCTGTTTTTTCAACCTTTCTGAAGCGTGCGGGTTTTTGGAATCGCTTGCAATGACATGCCGCCTGATGTTTAGTTCAATGGCTGAGAGACCTGACATCAATATGAAAGTGCTGGTAGGTCGAATGAGCATGTTCCTATCGACACTTCATTTTACCTGTCCGCCCATCCAGAAGTTAAACCACGCAGCAGCAACCGCAGATCAAAACTTCAACATAGCGACAATCTATGTACAGTGGTTTCTATCTGATGTCGTTTCCGAGTCATTCAACACAACGCAACACAACACAACACAACATAAGCGGCATAGATGATGCACTCACTCACCGTTGTTTGAAACGTGGCTTTGTGTTTGCATTTGTATTTATCTAAAGCATACATACATAAGCACGCATACACACAAGCCCACCATCCAACCGTCCTCGTTAAACACTCACAAATGGAGCTTGAGCTGCTTTGAGGAGCTTCGGTATTTGTTGACTCTTGCAGTCAACAACTGAACCTGTTTGTCTTCCGCTGGCTTCTTCTTGCTAACAAAAAGTCTCTTGCCTCAGACAAAATCTCACATTGTCAATTCCCTTCGCTTCCTCAAGCGTTCCCGGATCCTGACTCTCACCTCCCTTCAACCTCTTACCAAGGAGGTAATACTAGAAGTTGATAACACACAACTTCTCTTCCCACGACAATATTTTTAAGAGAGAAAGGAATCTTCAGTTTGTTGCGCTTTTTGTAGCAGTAGAAGCATCAGCAGAAGCAGCAGCAAAAAATGAACTGTATGCAAATGTTGGATTAAGTTTCTAAAGCATACTTTCAGGAGTTTTCGTGCTCCAGCATTGCATTGCAATTTTTGGTTTTTCATGCCGTTGCCAAGTGCAGCCCGATCTGCGCATGTTCTGATGGGCAAAGTGCTTCATTCGGCTGCATTTAAATACAGTTGCTGACAGTCTTCCGTCGCCATTTATTATGAGGCGTGAGCGTCACTAGAAAAGGTGTAGAAAGGTGGCGGAGCAAAAAAAAAAAACAAAGCGATGTTACAAAGAAATATCTTTTCGTTTAAAGATAGTGCTCTGGAAAAGCTGTTCTGAAGAAAGAAATTTTCACATTTTCACTCAGCAAACAGAAATTTTCACATTCTGTATACAAACAAATTCTCTAAAAAAGGACGAAAAGGGGCAAACTTTTATTTGGGAAGAGCCAAGGATTAGCATAATTTATTTTATCTTACCCCATTTATGAACTAGACGGTCGAAAAGTCTGCTGCATTTTTGAATAAAAAGAGATGACATAGTAAGCATTCTCTGACCAAAACAGTTTTTGCTAAAGTTTGAATTAAAGTTGGGTTATTCCAGCAAGAAAAGGGAGAGATAGTTAGAAGGTTATCGAAAACGCGACCTACTGGTTTGGCCTTAATTCATATAGAAAATATATTCAGATGTCGACAGTGGGTTACTGCGTTCATTATCGTCAGCTAATCGTGCTCCACGAGCGGGTGGCACATTTTAATGGGCGGCACTAATAATGAAAATTAATCGCCCCGAATCCGTTTCACTTTTTATCACGTCGTCTGTTCAGACGTTTTCAAATTAAGGCCCTTTTTTAGACAATTTGCTATTGCCAATGACGACGAGCTGCATGTCACAGAGTCAAGAGGTACGAAGAAGCGTGCCTACGATAATATCATTCCCAAGAAATCATCATAATCAAGGCATCATCGTGGTTAACACTTCGCCAACTTTATTCAGTAGAAACGAACAGAGCAATTATCTGCTCCGTTCTGCGTTGAGATTTTCAAAATTTGTACTTGTTTTGTACGAGTACGAGATTTGTACGAGAGAAAACCAGAAAATTAAAAACCCTTCATGTACCCTTATTCGTTCTTAGTGAATAAGGTTTTACTGTTAACTAGCTGAAAAAGTAGAATCTAAATTTTACATAATAAAACAATAAATCTGAATTTAAAGTATGATTATTAAGTTTTTCAAGAAATTAAATTACTTTAAACCTTATACGCCCACGAAAGAGAGACGGAGAGAGGGAGAGACACACACACAATGAAGAACAACTTCGTAGCAAGCACGTTTTAGGTCCATCGGTTCACTGCAATGCTACGTTAAACCCACAACCAAGAAGACACCTTTCCCTACGTAGTGCTAACATGCATTACGTTGAATAAATTAAACTTCACATTATGAATTTAGCGACGTTCCGCCTGCCAAACGAACGAACTTCAACTAGGTGCTGTCTGTAGCCAGCTTTCAGGCGTACGCACCAAATGTTGCTTTTACGAATGAATGACATACACGCAACGATCACAGAATCACTTCCTGCCTGATGCAACGACATCATCATTTGTCACAGCCGTGCGCCAAAGTCACGGAAGGACAATGTGCAGGCCGCAAGTGCAGCACGACCGGAAGTGTTCAGGGACAGAACAAAGCAATGGACGATTTCAGACTACAGACAGCAGAGTCATGCCGACTCTCTGCGCGCTGTTGTTGGTGCGGGTGTAGCACGCCCCCCCCCCCCCGGGGGTGGAAAATAGAACTGTGTGGGAGGTATCTTTAACCAGTTTAACCACATTTTCTCATTACTAGCGGATTTCGTTCTTGGATATTATGCATATTTATTCCTTTGTTTCGGTTCTGTGGGTGCTGTTTGCTACCGATTGTGGATCGCTAGCATTCGGAGTGTGTCCGCCTGGCGGTTATCGAAGGTGACTGCTGTTGGCGGAAGAAAGTATTAATAAGTATTATTAAAAATATTATTAAGGACATGAGAAGTACCATTTATTTTCTGCGGATGCACTTTAGTTTCGACCGAAAAGATACCATTCTTATTTCTGCTTCTGTGCTGAATGTGTCCAGCGGCAATGTAGGAAGATCCTGAGTGTATTGAATCATATTCGAGAATGCTTCAATATGCATTCATAATGAAGAGCTAAGTGAGCAATTGTTACACGCTTGCTGTGTTTCATCAATCAGAAGCATGCTTCGACACAAGGACACGAGTTGCTGCCGCACAAATGCAGCAAATGAAATGGACCTGCAACCATGGTCATAAAGCTAAACCAAGCGGGCAAATTCACGGGGAACTAAACCACGCCTCCTTTACAGCACGCACCTGAGATACAAATGAATGCTACTCGAACCATCATCATTATCATCGTTACCACTACCATCCATTCAAAGCCATTCAAAGCATCTTCTGAACAGTAGACCATTTTGCGCTAGCAACAACCAATAGTCAAATAAAGCAGCGCTCCACGCTGACCCGGTGGACAGACCGAGAGCACGGTTTACTTTGTTTGTTCTTTGAGGCCGGTTGACGTGCCAGCAGTAACGTTTGCGGGCCACGCACGTTTCATGCTTCACGTAAGATGTTCCCCGCGGGTGAACAAACATACCTACGAGGTGCCAGGGGTGATGATGGCATTGGTGGATCTCATGACTGCAGGATTTGACTTGCCGCACTTGAGGCATGATATCATTTTTAGTTCAACCTTTGTTTACACTGAACCAAGATTGTTTCGAGAAACTATTCACTGTATGAATACTGCGTGTGTGTGTGTGTGGGAGGAGAGGAGGGGGATGCAAAGGGCGGGGTGTGCGGCTGGAGCTGAAACTAAAATATGTTAGTTACTTGAATTGCAACAAATAGAACGGATGTCCGGGCAAATGAGGGACAAATGAAGTATTTGGCCAGGAAACCACAAAGCCAGAGTCCGGATAAAGGGAGACATACAAGAGACTGCAGAATGCAGTCGTAATTGCACTTTCAGGTGCAACATTTTAATTATTCACAATCAGGTATTCGAGGATATACATATGTAAGAGCGTCGTTCAAAAATATTACTTTCAAGTACTATAAATTTTAATTAAAATAACTTCATTGAAGTAGATTTAATTTAGTTGGAAGATATATCAAGATCTCAAACAAAAAGTAATATTAATTTCCTCCATAAAATATTTTGCGCTATTTCAGTACATATTTTATGGCGAGGGCGTGTTAAACGTAATACCAAAGAATATACAATATTTTGTATAATACGTTTCCTTTTTTTATTAGGACGTTATAAAGTAGGCTAGGCCGTTTTCAATTGGCCCCGTTTGCTCCTTTCTACAGATCAGTCCAGTTGCCATTTCTTAGTTTCTTCATTCAGACATTCCTGTATCATGAAGGTTGTACCGTGAAGGGTGTTTCGTGAAGGGTGTTATAAAGTGGCCTTCTTCCATAGTCCAGAATCCTCAATGCTTTATTTCAAGGACACAAAATCTGAAATCAAACGCTTTTCTTACAATTCCGTTACTGTAGAAACATTTATTTCAAGGACTCGGTGCTAACAGGTGCACACGACAAGGACACCGACGGCGACATTGACAACATCGGCAAGAAATAAAACTGCTGTTGAGCGAACAAAATAGGAAGGAAACAAACTTTCGTTTGTATGCGAGAACAAGAACAAGACAAGTGGTTACGTGGACAGCAGCATTATAAATTTTCGGAGAAAATCATTTACAGATACTGCATGAGACCCAAAAAGTGGTAACGACCTGTCAAATTTTGCAGTCGACCGTAGTGCGCAGGCTTTCCGAAAGCAGCTGATGAGCGCAGAGAGCGGCGCTCTCATCGCACATTCAGGAATGAATACACAAGAAGCTGCTCCGCCGAGGCACACTTATAGCCATATTAAACAGGAAGTCGCTGGGTAAACTGTCTCACATACAGTTATGTGAGCTGTATTTAACGGTGAAAAAGGCGAGCGCGAATCTCAGTGCAGTGTTTGGTGTTGGCCCGCAAGGATCTAAACGAAACTTCAAGGACTAACGGAAGCAACCAACAACAGAAACTGTTAACTGTATTTCTGTATTAATAGAAAAAAATTAAGAAAAAAAGAAGGTACCTACAACCAAAAGAACGGACGGAGTAAAGTGTTTTCGGTTAAAAAATTAAGAAAATTCCAACGTTTTTTTTGGTTCGTACAGTCAATAGAGACGGTTTAGTGAAGTGCATTCCGCCGAAAGGGCCAAAGAAAAAAGCGACAAACAACTCATCAAGTATTTGAACCAAAAAAGTAGAGCGTTGGGCAAGAAAACGGTCGGGATATGGAGAGTGATGCCAGAGCATACAGGCAGCAGTGAGTGCTATGGTTACCACTTAGCCAAGTAATACGCGAAAATTATTATATGGCGCGCTGTTAAAAACATTCTAATTCCGATCGAGGGCTTGATGAAGCTTTTATTTTTATAAAAATCGGTCGCTGGCCGAGTCTCTATTGCTTCTTACACAACAGCCATACCCAAATATCGCTGCAACGGAGGGCAAACCGCAGCGTAGCACACATTCAAAGGCATTCACCACTACATGAACACACACTCATAGCGAGGTTATTCGTAAGCTTTCGAAAGCGGCAATTGAAAGAAAAAAACAAATACAGCCGACATTTTCGCCCTTCTTACTCATTCCACACACACATACACACTCAAATGCCCTAATACAAATACACACATACGTTGTCGGACGAACGAATTTTCGGTTTAACATTTCAATTCATTAAGAATGAGAATGAGAATGAGAAGAATTCAGTAAGAATTCCTTTTGAGGTTACTTAATTTTTCGTGCTCCTGCTTCCTTCTTGCTTAGAAATAGAAGAATTATAAAAAAGTAAATAAAGGGCAGTACATATAAATTTTTAAAAATATGATTCTCAAATAAAGTGTCAAAGCAAAATAGTTTCCAAACGTTTTTCAGTGATGAAATTCAGTGAACAACAATAATTTATGTAAACCTGAAAAAAAATTTACTTGCAACAAAAAGAATGTGACTAAGAAACTGAAAAAACTGAGACAAAACCTAACAAATTCGATATTTTAAAAGGAAAACAGAAAATTCTGCAACAGAACATTATCAGCGAAAGATATTGGCCAAAAGCTTAACAGGCGCGGACAGTAACAACTTCTGTGCATTTCGCTGTGGATTATGTTAATGATAAGGTAAGAATAAGCTGTAATTTTAGTTCTTTCTTCTTCTTTGTCGCTGAAATAATTAATTTTAATAATAATTAAAATGATAATAAGCGCTCTATCGTTGCAATTATCCGCTGATAAAGCCGCTTTCGCTACACTGCTTTCGCCATCGCCGAGCGCGGTAGAAAAACTATGCTAGAAACTGCAACCGTTTTCGGATGAAGAACGTTCCACGCAATCCCACAGGCCAAACTTGAGCAGCTAGATTTCAAGGTCATAAATAAAAAGTGAAGCAATCACGACTCGCTTTCACCCCACGGTGGCTGGTAACCACCCCACGAACCCAATCTTCGCATGTACCTCTCAACCGCAAATCTGTGCCTCCCACTTATAAATTTCACTGCTGGATTTAGCCGACGAACGAACGTGCGGAAGGGCGTACGGGTGCAAGCCTCCTTGAGTTAACCCTCCTCAAAAACCAAACAGAACCATAGCTGTAAAAACAAAGTCAGCCAACCGAGCAAGGAGCGGGTTTGAGGGTCGTGTATGCAGCCACTTAAACTGCTGCAACCGGTATCCAAAGCGCTCGAAAAGGTTTCATTCAATTTACGACTTTGCATTTTTTGGAGATGTGACGCATGCACAGTGGCAAAAGTACAAAAATTCAAACTCGAAAATGTAATAATCTGAGTATAAGTTTTCATTAACACTACTCTAATTAGAAGATATTTAAAATATTTTGAAAAAATATCCGGAAATGTAGAAGTTATACCCTCTCAAAGTAAGCTCTTTGGTTCGCTATTTATTCGCTATCATCAATTGCGACTTTTTCCCTTCCTCGCTTAAGTGGCTTTATTTCAGTACGTATTTATAGGATAGTAGAATTTTTGGATAGTAATATTTGGAGCCTGGCAACACTGAAATGATGTATTTTCTTTTGATTTGTGAATAGAGTAAAAAATACAAGTGAAATTATTTTAGCGGTGCAACTTTAACAGAAGCTTAAAAAAAAAGTACCAAATATAACTTTCTTAATTTTTTTATATATTGTTTTAAAAAGCATGTAAATCAATATATGTATGTATATAAATTATAGCTACAGAAACCTGCAGGTTTTTGAATAATTGCACTTTTCGAAAAATCGACTAAATCGACTGAAAAGTTTTGTTGAAGATGCCAGCAACTGACAGTCCTCTTGATATATAGGTCGAAACTGTCGTAGTATGAAGGAAAGTGGGCGGACCACGCCCAATTGAGTTATAACTTCGGTTTTGGCCCATGGCCCATATATGGTACATTTACGACATATTTTGTATGGGAGCGGAGCGTGTTCGTGGACCGATCGCGTTCATTTGTACATCAACTCTTTTTCTTGTTAAAAGAATATCGTGTGCCAAAATTTTGTTATTATACGATCAGTTTTTCTATTTTCGTCCACCTTTGTACTACGACGTTACACTGTGCGACGTGCTCGCTTATTTTTGGGTGCGCTGCGAAGACGCTTGGTAGCAAGCGATGAACTATAACCATTGCAGTTTGCAGGATTGAGCTTTGTTTCGTCTCAGAAGAGTGTGTGCTTTTGTGTGTGTGTGTGTGTGTGTGTGTGTGTGTGTGTGTGTGTGTGTGTGTAGTACATACAAGTTGCAGCTTCAATCTGTAATAATTTATTACCAGAGATTTTCAAACATTTGACGATGAAGTAAAATCGATAGAAAAAAAACGGGAAGATTTCATTAAGACACAATTTATTTCATTGGAAGTTTCTCCTCGCCAAGTTTTTTTTAACTCAATACCTAATAATAAACATTTAATATTAGTTAAATGTTAGTTAAATATTTAAAGTTAATTAAAAGTTTAATATTAGTTAAAAATTTAATATTAGTTAAATGTTAGTTATTAAACTTTGAACTAATTAGTTGGTTAAATGTTAATAATGAACATTCGAAAAAATTATGAAAAATTTCGAAATTACTTGCTCTCTCACATCCATAAACAAACGAGTGCATATAAATCGTTTACTCGTTAATTAACGTCAGTGACGTTTTTTCGCCGCAGAATAACAAGAACCGAGAGAGCTCTAGCTCTGTTAGTTGAATTCGCAGGATTCGCTGAGATGCTGAATTCGCAGGATGTCAACTTTACGCCCCTGAAAAGCATATTTCCTGGATTTTTATCTAATTTTTTAAACTCTTTTTTCCGAGAAAAGACGTACGACAACCGGATCTTTTCCTTTTTGTAAAATCCAATTTTGTGTGAAGCACGACACTGAGTTTCTGTACCCAGCCAAGCTCATTACGGTGGTATAATTTTTAAATATCGTTCCGAAATCGAAATCGAATCTATGTAGATTTTTTTTAAAATTTCGAACTTTTCAATTTTGATTAAACTTAATTTTAAACTTAGATCAAACTTAGAATGCTGTTCGAAGCGCCAATTTGCATAATATAGAAATAATTTTGCGTCTCCAAAGCAAACACAAAGAAATTCTTTGCGGTAAAAAAAGGAGGGAAAAGGAAGATAGAAAGGAAGGAAGGAAGGAAGGAAGGAAGGAGGGAAGGAAGGAGGAGATAAACGAGTGTTGGTGGAGATAAACGAGTGTTGGTGGAGATAAACGAGCTTGTTGGGTTGCTACGTAAGGCCAACAAACCATCCTGCTGCGTGGCTTATCTAAGCAGAAACAGCAAACAATTCGCAACAGAATTAATGCTTTAGTCAGTAAATGCGTTTTCGACTGTTCGTCTCTGTAGAATGTGCCAAATAAATTGTCGAGGACGAGGAGGACTAAAGAAGAAACGGAGATTTTGCGTAAGGCATGAGGATTTGTGCAGATTGCAAATTCGAAAGAATTACTCGAAGGGAACTAAGTGGCGTAGTAACAGTGTACTTGATGTTCCATCATATTGTTATGTCGTTTACAAAGCTGGAACGAAATCTTTGTGCAATGATAGTCAGTACGCGCGTTTAAAACTCAGTGTTCAGCAGTGTTTTCTTATTCAGTTTAAAGACCCTTCTGGCCGATGACAACCAAGACACAAAAAAAAGAGATAAAATAAGAAAAAAGTTAATGTCACACTTTCTTATTTGATTTAAGAAAACATTTAACAAAGCATTTCCAAGTTAGAGCCACTGTAAAAACTTTTTCGAGAAGTCTTTTCTCTTCATCTCCACCGTCTCTCAAAGAGACGTTACTCAACAATTTTAGTCATCTCTTTGACCTAAATGGCATAGCCTTAACACCTTTTTAAGCAAACATAAATATGAATGTCTTTGTTTTGTCTACTATTTACAAAATAGACAATACTAAATAAGTTTAGGGACAGGATTTGTATATTTTAGTAACTAAATATAAGAAGCATTCAGCCAGAACGAAGAAGCCGATTTCATGCAGGCATCATACCAAAAGTTCTTTAATTACAGCTTAGAGACCATTTCCTCTGTCGATATGTGAAATTTAGTGACTAAGAAGCATCCGTTTTCGGTTTTCTTCTCTATCTCCCACAATCTTGTCCCAACGTTGCCTCTCTTCCTTTATCAGAATTGTTCAGAACGAACTGATTTCGTATTCGATGCAGCATCTTAGGTCACAATTGTTTGGATTGTTTATAAGTTAGTCATGAACACAAATACGAGTACACACAATATCCATACATTTAGTGAAAAGCATAGTCAATGCGTATGAACGTGAACGCAGAACTGTTTATACAGGGTGGTGCACGAGAAAATGCTCAGTATGTCAAAATCCAAAACGAGTAAGTATTTTCAATACGAGATAAAGAAGACCGGGTTTTTAATTTTTAATTAATTAATATTACTCTTATTAAATATTATACATAAATGAAATTTACACATAGCATATACATACACCTGGCGTCACGGTGTTACCGTCAGTCACGGATATTAAATAATTCTTCAACCTTTTTCTCGTTTGCTTCGTTCTGATTATTTTAAAGAAATACACAATTTATCAGAATTGCCGTTTCTCTAAAAACCTTATTCGGACCATTCAGAACATTTAAAAAAAATTAGCCAAATCGGTCCAGCCGTTCTCAAGTGATGCGATTACCAATGAACCATTTGGGGGGGCACCAACTACCTCCCACCATGACCAAAATCATGTATATTTTTCGATATTTCCCATCGATTGGTGTGGCCATTTGGGCCATAGTGTTTATTAAAGCCAACTATGATTATTCATGTTTAGCAAAGACTCTGCATGCGCATGTGGTGGTTTATCCGTATGTGTGTGTGTGTGCGATATACACATATTCTTATGAACTCATGGAATCATGCAGTGGGTGGGTGTATGTGTACTCGTATATGTAAATATTGATGTCAACAAATATGTCTGCTGCCCCTTCCCGCAAATCCAGAAGAAGTGAAAGAAATGTATTTTTTACATTCATTAGTATTCACTGAATGGAAATTCAGAGGACTATCATCATGACTATTCATAGAGCTTCCTTTCTCAGCAAAAATTGATTCATTAGTTGATTGAAGTGTAAGAACAGAGCGACTAAAATAGAGAGCCCTCAAATGGGTCGTGGACATACATGAGTGCCAACTTTCTTTACTGTGCTCCTTTCTTATTAAATTTTACTTAGTTAGGTTTTTAAACATCAGTTCCTTTTAGATAAAAACATATCCTTTAGTATGTGAGATGATGCTTCTGCAAGGCTCGCAACAAATAGTTCAAGAATAAACAAAAATATCAAAAATAACAAGAATTAACAAATTTTAATAAATACTTAGAAGTGGGCCTTTAAAAAGCTTCTTTTTTATTCTGTATAACATTGGAGAAGTATTGGAAATTATTTTATCAATAAAAGTTAATTTCTAACATCTTATTAGCATCTGGTATCGTAACATGCACTAAAAATATATTTTTCAAAAATTTTCACTTTATGCGAGTTTATCATATCGGCTTAAAGATATCCTCCGCATTCATCAATAGAAAATTTATTATTTTTTCTCGGAACTTACACGCTAGTACCACTAAGGCTTAACCCACACCGGATCAAACAAAACGTTTTATTTTTTTTTTTTTGAAAAACAATAGTACATTGTTTCTTTCTATTCAGCCTAAAAACTTTTCAGCCCAAGAGTTGTATTGTTAAATTATATTTCAGACGAAAAAATTACCTCTAAACTAAATCGAGAAATCTTTTATTGTCCAATTCCATATATAAACTAAGAAAAATACACAAACAAAAACGTTTTTAAATGGTCCAAGTTAGTCAAAGTTGGTATCACTGCAAAATAAACACTTTTTACTCAAATAGTAATTTCAAAGTTCTTTGGTTTTTTATTCTCTCTTTCATGTGGCCTCAGTTTTTGGTCTAAAGTGGGTAAAATTTTATACCACAATAAATGACATTCTATTCTTGTCTGGCAACAATTTTTTCTGTTTGGTATACTTTTGCATACGTTAAATCACAATTATTTAAAATGTGATACTAAATACCTAAAATATTACCTCAAATATTTGAAGTTAAGAAAGATTTTAACTTTAATTATTGCTTTTCAAATCCTATCGAAATCACTAATTGAATCACTTCACTTCTCTCGAGTGGGCGGTATATTCGTATGCTGCATGGTTTTAATTTAATTTGGTGAAATTTCTTAACTTTCTTAAATTTCTCAATTTATGCTAATAATTTCAGCATGAAAACTGAAATTTTTAATACTGTTTTAACTTAAGGCAATTGTGAGCAAAACGAAATTTTAACCCATAAGAGTTGAGTAACAATATACGAGGTCTGTTCAAAAAGTATCGCGAATTTTGAATTTCCGTGGGTTACGTATATTCGATTTTCATTTTTTTTGTGGCGTTAAATAACTTCCACTGTTCTCAACTGCTTTCAATTTCGCGCAAAATGTTCTCATCTTATTAGCAATATAGTAATATATACAATATATATAGCAATATATATGTACACTCTGAATATAGTATGGTCTGTTGCGATAATAATTGCTAGCGGTAGGTAAAAGTCTTAATGGCTTTATAAGAATTATTGCGGATAGAGTTACGCGATAAGTGTAAAAGCGACACACAGCGCGGCATTAAAACGTTCCCAACCAACTGCACGTACATATGTATGTATGCCTATCAACAACACCAACAAGAATAGTGACAATCGCAGGCGAAATTGCATAGACCGCTTTTAGCCTCATTGCTGAGAAAAATCAGTTAAATGGAGCAAGAAACTCTTTCATTCCGCTCTCACCCCGCCCTCATCTTTACGACACCTCTATTGAGGTGGTCGCCACAAGCTGCGATAAGAAATGAAGTTAATGCTCCGGAAATTACAGCATTTCCAACAAAAGCACAAAAGGAAAATCCTTTCTCCGAAGTGCTATACTTTGCTAAAGTGGCACCATTTCAAGCCTTCGCCCTTTTCGCTAGTAATCATTCACCTTTAAGTTGAGCTTAGCGGCTTTTCCGTTTCGTTCCGTATGGCCCATTTTCGGAGAGCGCTGATTTTCATCGTTGGCAATATTTTTTGATACCGTTTTTTTCAAGTGCTTCATTTTAAACAATTTCTACATTTTAATGAAATTAAAAAATTTTGCAAATATACACATGTATGTATGTGTGTGCAGGTGGCTGTGTTTATGTGCCTGAGTAGGTACAAGTGTATAAGGTGTCGTCTATGTAAACGCGGCGAAGCGGACGTGAGTTAGCAACGATAAAAACACGTAATTATTTAGAAAATGTTCTAAGCGGAAACTATTTAAAACATAATTCAAAGAGTTTGGCTTGTTAGCGAGGAAGTGAGTGGGTGCGACTGGGTGGGCTGAGGATTTAAGGAATCTGCTAGTTGTTTAAATTAAAATGTGGTTAATGAAGATAACTTAAAAATTATATGCCAAATGGTTTTTAATATTAAGACTTGAATATTTTAATAATCAGTAAAAAAACAACTACTGCTGAAGAAGTTGAAGTTTCTTTAGTCATAAAATAGCTGTCAAAAATTTACTGAACATTTAACTTTTGTTAAATGTAGTCGCGCTTGTAAATGAAAATATACGTAATCCGCGGAAACTCAAAATTCGCGATACTTTTTGAACAGACCTCGTATTCAATACTGTCAATTGGAAGATTGCTAGAGTACTACCATGGAAAAGGGCATACTTTTGCGCCTTATTTTGCATTCTCTACTGTTTCTGCTCCTCTTTTGTACTCCAATGACAAGAAGTGCCGCAAGAAATACTTAAATCAAAGTTACCAGAATTGGTTTGAAAGCAAACCCTGCCGCAGTGCGAGAGACTATGAAATGGAAACAGCAACAACCTCAAGACCGGCCTACTCTTGCAATAAATGCTCTGAGCCAGTGCAACAAGGACCTATTTCCTTGTATTCATGGGCTTTTTAAAATTTAAGCGAAAATTTGCTTCCTTCGATTTTCGCTTTAGCACATATGACATCCGCCTTTATGGCGTAACCGCTCGCTAGCATCATATTCTTCGCGGCTATCAGGAATAAATCTCCTGCATTATCTCCATCTTTTCTGATCGGAGCTCCCAAAAACGCAATCGACTAACCGTTGTGTGTGCTTTTTCTTATTCCGGAAATCCCGAATTTTTCTATTTCCGGGATTCCATTCAAAATGCTGACATATCACTTTTCTCTACCCGGGTAGTTACTGTTCACCAAAGGAGTGAAAATTTGCTGTTCATGGGACTGTAACTGGTATTGTTTATTGGTAGTATTTTGTATATTATTGGTAGTAAAATAACAGTGCGAAGAAATTATGGCCGAGACATTAGCATCGTTGTACTATTTCCCAAAACGAGTACCGAAGATTCTTCAGTGGATGTTCCTATTCTTATTTCGACCAGGCTTGCAAGGACCCAAAAGAAAATGTTTCAAAAAGACATAAAGAAAATATCATAAGAGGCGAGCACACGAAGAAGCTCATTTTATCATATGTCTCAAGCAAAAACTAGTTAAGCAATCAGAAATCCTAATATCGGAGAATGTCAAGACGAGGAATGTTTTATTTAAAAAGTTTTTCAATTTTCCCAAGAATTTTCTTCATATTCGCATGAATTCGTAGGATCTACAGAGAGAGGTGAGTGCTCTAAACAAACATCAGGGTCGAAGTAGCCGGCAAAAGAACACAAAAGCACACACAGTTAAGCGAAGACGAAAACGATGGCTTCACCCTGCTATGGAGCAGTTTACACATGACCCGACCGCCTTAAATTCTTATCAACCGACTCCGCAATGTTGGAATTTCAAAATATGAAAATCCGAGAAGGAATCAATAGAACGGTCATAAAACCAATAACAACAAAACAAATAAAATGCGAATAAAAAGAAAGTCGACTGCGTACAACATGAAGAACCATACAACTTTACCTTCGGAGGACCTTTTTGCCCCACACACACACACGTAGGGTTAAGGTTAAATGGAGTAAAGTCAACAAATGCCACAGCCAACAGCCCTCGTTTCGCCAGTGCCCGATTGAATTCCGTTCACTCCCAGTTTTGCGATCGATATCAATCAGGCAGTTTTTGCGGCAGTTTGTGGATTGAAGAACAAGAAAAAAGCGTGTGTGAAAAAATACCACAAATGGTGGTCTTCACGAAAAACAGATTTAAAAATGACGCTGATGACGATTGAAAAGTTTTCCAGTGCAGAAAAAGTATGCAATAAATTGTGCTAGACATGCCCTCGTTGCCAACTGCACGTTCATCTGGTAGCGAGAGTAAGGAAAATAAGCTGTAGATCAAAAATGCTGAGGTCAAACGGCGTCACATACGCAATGGCCGGATAAAAGAATTGATTTCAACCGACAGTATACTCGTACTCGTAGTATGCATAGTACTCAAAGTACGCATATTTTAAGGATAAGGGATGAATCAGAAATCAACAATGATGATTCTTCCGCCCCATGAGGATACCGTAAAAGCGACAAACTTATTGAACTTGACGCATTTAAACTAAACTTCCTGATTCTGACATCTGTTTTTATGTGCGTAAGTTTTAATGGTCTGTTAAAATTTATTACAGTATGTCGAACATGTGACCAAATTGAGTAGACAGCAACAGCAGCAACAAGCACAATAGACGTCTATTCTACCGTCTTTCCTCGCATTCGGTTTTTATACTTTTTTGGAAAACAAAGAAGAAAAAAAGCCTTCGAAAAAGGAGACTTTTTTGTGATTTTTCTTTACCATGCCAAAGGACTTCAATGCACAAATACAGGTAACCCTCCTATAACACGGTAGATACGTTCCTACAAAGTCGCATGTTGTGCGAAACCGTTTTATATGAGGCTAGACATATGTACATATATCTGTATAACCAGTAGAAAAAGAAGAAGTAATGTCCCCAGAAATAAAAATGAACACAACACATGACATCTTTGTACGACTATTAATTGAGTTATATGTAAAATTCTACAAAATCCTTTAAGAAAAGTGCCTCTTCACCACAACAAATTATAACCAAAATCAGAGGTACACACTTAGAGGTTATAACAGTCTAAAATACCAAATATCAACATTCTGCGGCTAGCCGTTATTAAGTTATATTCAAAATTCTACAGAATCCTACAAGAAAAGTGCCCCTTCGGCACTACAGATTGTAACCAAAAAGGCAGGTGCCCAACTAGATGTTACAACACAATCCTAAATACAAAATTTGGATACAAAAAAACTTTCTACGGCTTGCCGTTTTTGAGTTATGCGAGATATATACAGATGTCACGGCGAAAACATTCAACATAGATTCAGGGATAGGGTAAAAATTTATATTTCCGCTGAAATCTGGAATTCGAAATTTTTCGCGTTTACAATACTTCCTATACTTCCAATACTTCGCACTAGGAATTAAAAAACATATGTACATCATCCATACATAGTTGATATATGTATTTCATAAAGAAAAATTCTTTGATCGATGTTTGTTTTCGGAGAAGTATTGCCTGCTGTTAATGGAAAAAGCTTCCAATTTCAGGAAGTGAAGCCAAATCGTTATAAGAAATAGAAACAAAAAGCACGTCAAAAACATGTTTTTGTATATGCAAACAAAAAAAGCGTACTTTTGTTAGAGAGAAGGTTGGTGGAGGATGGCAGATATAGAACGTCAGATATAAATATAAAAATTTTAAACAAATTTTGACTAGCGTCAGCGAAAAATCGCGTTATTGTGTTGTAGAAGTATCGTGTAATAAAAGGGTTGCCGTAATATTATTTTCGTGTTAGAGTGAAACCGTGTTGCAGAATATCGTGTTATAAGATGGTTACCTGTAAATCGTTTTCCGACATTTAACCACACGCACATACACTTACTTACGGGCCGGACGACTTCTGCTCGGCTTACGAAGGCACAACTACACTTCAAAAGATAGCTGAAGAAGTTAACGTTCAAATTTCAATTTATTGTTCTCGGATAAAGTGAGCTCACATGCACACCCACGAGCTTTTTATGTTATCGTTTATTATGAACATACCCACATATTGAAATCCGAAACTGACATGATGGACATACCTGCAATGAAAAGCGAGAAGAAGACTATAAAAATGCAGTAAATAAATTTAAGCTGATCGAAGAGTATAATTTAGCAGGTGTCAAAAATTCTATTCTTTATTGTCTGAGAGTAGTTGATAATATAAAAAAAATGAATAAATGAATAAATGAATCAATAAAAATTGGCATTGGTTTGCACCGAATCTTTCATCATGTGCTTCTTCTTTTTCTACTGCACCAATTCCTATAAAGTACTTTTTCGCCCGAAAGGCACAAAACCACACATTATTTTATAAAAGACATTGGAAAAGTTACCACAATGTGGACAACCTGTACTATATCTCAGATAGTACAGGTTTGGTACGGTATAAAATTTGTAGTACGGTATATTGCATTTCTTTTTTATACAAAGTAAGAAATTAACCATCGAATATGCATTAAAACGAAACTATTTCTCATTTCAGCTGAAATATTGTATTTAAAAACCACAATCAAACTCAACTGACACCGGCAGGACAGGAACAGCTGAGTACGGGACGAGTCCACCGGTCTAACTGCGCCCGATGGAAACAGCCAACACGAAGCTAGTAACCCTGAAATCCACACAACTTTTCATTGCATACCTTCAGGCTGCTCGACACAAATTTCACCATTTTAATGCGTTTTAATTAAGAAAATGGACAAAATGACAAAGCAAATGACTACTTTTTTCTTCTTTCACTTCTTCTTGACTTGAAGAAGATTAAAGACTTTACAAAAAACCAAAAAAATACTCAGTAAAAACCAAATAAAATTTAATTTAGCGCAAAATTTATTAAACATTCTGAAGAAAAGGAGAAATAAAATAAAGCCGACATCAGTCAGTCTCTTTGGCGAATGCCATGTACTCGTTTTTCCAAAGAAAGGAAATTGTCTACATTGTGAAAATGTGAAGCGATGACAAATTTTACTGACAGCTGAAAATGTGCGCAGCATGAACGTGACACAAATTTTACGAAGACCGAGAGAGGAAAAAGGAAAACGAAGAGAAATTTAAACTTATATTTTCCGACAATCAAGAACTCAGTTTGAGGGGTGAAGAGGTCATGATCGGAACAAGGTTTTTTTAACAAAATCCTTAATAAAAATTTCCGTCCTCGATTGAGGACGACTACGACAATCGTCTTACAAATCATAGTCACAATGTCAATAGAACTTCAAACTGATGCCGTAAAGTCGAAGGGTCTTGGCTGGAGCAGGTCTGCGTTGCTTCTGGTGGTCGTGGTCGTGTTCGTGGTAGTAATCACAGGAGCCGATTGTGCCCAGCTCGAACCGAAAATCAAACTGCTTATCAATGACGAAGCCTTTCTTCTACAGCAACAGAAACAAGCACCGCCTGCATTCCCCACCAGCGGCATTGGAATAAGCGAATCGGACTCAGCCGGTGCAGCCGGCGCAAACTACCAACATTACTATGACATGTATCGCAGCAGTGAACTCCGCCGGCTCTCCTACGAAACGATTCATCGTATCCTACGCGATGAAAACGAGCCGATCTATAGACGCGAGGAGGCTAAAATGCGCTCGTTCTATCGAAAGCGTTTGTACGAACCAACACACGAGGTCTTTCGGCGGGCAGCGCAGGCTGTAGAAAAATTGGCTTCCAGGCAACAACCATTACAGCTTCTTAACCTGACAAATTCGAATCTGACCGCTCTTCCAACAACGACACCTCCCGGCGAATATGGGCAGGTGCGAGTCCTCGACCTGAGCGGGAATACGTTGCGTGAAATCAATTTAACGCTCTTTCCGCAACTTCAATGGGCAGATCTTTCGCATAATGCCCTGAAAAGTCTTCCACTCACCGTTAACTCAACGCTGATCGCACTTAACCTCAACGCAAATCGGATTAGTGTAGGCTCGGCACCTGCAAACTGGTCGCACTTGCGGGAACTGCATCTTAGCGCCAACTCAATTAGTAACCTAGCGTTGCTAAATCTTTCCGCTCTTCACTCGTTAGAGACCCTCGATCTATCGTCTAACCTTATTGAGACCGTGGAGACGGCATTCTTTCCCCGTCGTATGCAGAATCTGAAGTATTTAAACCTGGCGGGCAATCGATTGGGCTGCATTTATCGCGAAACATTTTACAACCTGCTTAGCTTGAACACATTGATCCTGACGCGGAATAAGATCACTGACATCGACTACGAGACCTTCCTGGCGCTACCCAATTTGCAGTATCTGGATCTGTCGCACAATCAGCTACGAGCAGAATCGATACGAGCGCTCCAAGGGATCCCCGAGTTAGTGGGTCTCTCCATAGCCTATAATCAAGAATTAGGCGAATGCATGCAGGAGTTTGTTGCCTCGTGGAGCCTTAAGGAACTCGATGCCAGCGGTACTGGATTATGCCAGATTCCAGCAGCATTAGCCCAATCGGTGCGCACCCTTGCTCTATCGGACAACTGGCTTAAGGTGAGTCCGTACTACGTTACCTGTACGTATAGAACGGCGGACCCTGAAAGCTGATTTGAAACTTATGCAGAGAGGAAGCGTTGTTAGTCTTCCTCCGGTCGACACAACACTTTTCCAACGCTGAACTCAACAGATGAAAACACCTTGACTTTCGTAATCTCTTTTTATTCTTTATTAAATCTATTTTTATCTCAATAGACTTGCATTGACTCTTTCCAGACTTAGTAATTTCTATCTTAGCTTTCTTCAGAGCTCTTAAACTCAACTCTCACATCAACACAGCTTTAATTTTAACAATGCTCTTTGCATTCACTTTAACAAACTTTAATAAAGACTTTCCTCTGTTCGCTCGCGCACTATCAAAAAGACACTCTGTTTTCTGACCGCAGGGGTCAGTTTATAAAGTCTTTCTCAGTTCGAACTTTGGTCAGGTCGGCCGAATTTTTTGCTAACTGTTATATCGCTGTAAAATATGGCATTTTTTCGAATGAAAACTTACGACCAATAAAAACATCAGTACATGAGATTACAATGTTCTTTCTCTTCTATTTCCTGATGCCATGTTAGATCATTAGCTGCGGAGATTTAGACAGTTATCCATTGCTCCAACACCTCGATCTGTCGCGCAGTCACATCGCAGACATCGAAGACGATGCACTCGGCCGCCTAGAAATCCTGGAAGTACTCTTCCTTGACAGCAATTTGCTACGAAAGATACCTGCCAGTCTGCCAGTTTCGCTGCAACACCTCTTCCTCCAAGACAACCAAATAATGGACATTCAAGTACAAGCATTCCAAGGTCTAAATAATCTGCAAACACTGGACCTCTCACACAACAAGCTCTTATATCTTCCTGCACTGGCGCTCCCGAAGCTGCTCATCCTTAATCTGCAGTTTTCAGAAGTCCACGGACTCAATGAAGCCATCGTACGCACTCTGCCACGACTACGTGACTTGTTATTGGAAGGGAATCCCATCAAGTGCAGCGAATTACTAGGCATGGCGGAGTGGGCGAGTCCGTGTGTTGCTTCAGAACCAGGAGCTTCTGCACGGGACCTGAGCAAACAGAAAGTGCTACAAGAATCTGTAAAGGCCGATTTGAAGAAGCGGTTTGTACAAATGCACAATATCTGCGAACATTTTAAAAGCGAATGCCCGACGAGGGCTGAGTTTCGTCATTCGCCACGAGCTGAACATCCTCCCGCTTGTGCTGTTGAACTAGATGCAGATGTAGCATCTACTGCAGCACCCTTGGAGAAGGTAACCACTTTTAATTTGCCGTCTGAGGCCCCGATTCTGCAGGGCAGCAACTTGAACTCCGCAGTTTACGAAAGCCTGGCTGCGGTTGGCACAGCAGAATTCGCCGCCCCATCACCGCTGCAAAGTTCAAAATATAATGAGGTTAACGCAACAACAACAAATGGAACAGCGCTGGCTTGCAGCACCACTGCTGCTGACAGTTGCAGCAACAACAGCAACGACATGGCTGCCGAAGTAACCGCAGAAACTATTCTGGCAGCCGGTGCGGGTACATCTAAAGCAACAACGGCAGATACAACCGAAGTTACAACGACAGAAACTTTTTCCCACAGCACCATAAAGTTGCCAGCAAGAAAACAACTGCTTGCAATAAAAACAACTGACGTAGAAGACGCCAATCGTGTTGAACTAAATACGACTCACTCAAACCTAATAAATTCGAAATACGCCAATGAGACAACGGCAACGGCAACGGCAACGGCAACAACAGCTGCTGCAACATCTGCGGCAATAAATCCAAAGAGAGAGCAACTAATGCCAGCGACAACAAAACGCACAGCAGAAACTTCGACGCTAAACAAAACTAATGTAGTTGGTAAGAAAACAACAAAGATGTATGCCACGTCAGCAGCAACAACTAAACCGGAGACCCGAACAACTACCACCGGACCGGAAACTGCAAGCGGGACAATTTATTCGCTGCTGCCACAAACAATTACAGCTACGATAAAATCAGCCAGCAATTATGTCGAGACAACCAGTTTATTAAGTCGGAAAGGTTTGAAGACATCGGACGCAGAGTTGTTAGTGGCTGCAGCACGAAGTGACAAGATTGGTAGTAGCAGCACAGAACTTCCCAAAACAGAGAATAAGCTAGAATTTAATGGAATTTCCGCTCAGCCACACGCTGGTGTGAAGCCAACAACAGCAAGCCCAATGTTGGCAAACAACTGCCAAGGCAACGATCTGCACCAGCAGCTGCACCCGGCCTCCCAGTCCCACTCCCACCACAAGCACAGCCCACTGCAACTCCACGTCAAGGACAGACATTTAATTGGAACTCCGTTGCTGGTACATAAAGGCCAGAACATATTAGTCGAACCCGAGCATCTCAGCTTGGCAACATGGCCGACTACAGCGCAATCAGCGACAGCCAACGAAACGCAGACAGAAACCCAAGCAGTGACAGCAGGAAAAGGAAGCCGGTCTGCAGACAAATTGGACAGAGGCCAAAAGTCGACCGGCGTAAAAGAACCGCATTTGTTGGCGGCGATAACCAGCTCGGCGACGGAGCTAGACATGCTGCCAACCGAGGAAGCAATAACGCCAACGGCAAATGAGCAAGAAAACGGCAACGATGTAGTAAAGCTAAATTCCGGAGCGGATAACGACGCGCAGAGGGAGGAAGTCATAAATATAATAAAAAGCAGCGGCAACGCCACCAATGCACATCTTCCTGCTGCGACTCAGTCCGCCAAAATTCCGAAGAGCGGGTCAAGCAAAAAGAAACTGTCGCTGACGATGAAAAAGATGACGCTAACAAAACAGAAGCACAGCGCACATTCGCCAAACCACGAACAACACCTCCAGCAGGACCACGGAGGTGTCCTAAACACGGCCGAGGAGAATGAAGCAGGTACACACCGCCGCATCGATGGCTCCGTATCGATATTGGCTGATCGGCAACTGTTCAAGGACTTGAAATCAGACCTTAAGGAGAACAAACCAAGCTCCAGTCTGCTTTCGTCTTATCCACCGTCCAAGCAGCACAGCAGCGTGAACACAGCAATCAATCGGCCCGAACTTCTGCGCCATGTAATCCACGAACTGCCGCCACACACTGCTGTCGAACACCACGGGGGCGTTTCGCAATCCGAGCTATGGTTGGACGTACGCAAAGCCGAGGAGGCTTCCGGTCATCCCGGCCTTATACTGCTCTTCTCCTCCGTGGCGATTGTGGCACTCTTACTTGGCCTTATACAAGTCTACCGCTGCGACAAGCACTGGCGCCGCCAACCAATTGCTCAGCGTCCACACCAGCGCCAACTGAATGAGGTCGGCAGCGGCAACAGTTTCTTGAGTTTTCACAATCAGCAGCTTCGCAGCAGCCAGACTGCTTTTCCACAGGATTGGCTTCACAGCAGACGTCTGCTAACGCCCCCTCGTTTGCAGTTACACAACCTACATGTTCGCGATCTGCCGAAAGACGCAACCATACAGTTGCCAAGGAATGTCATCCAGCGATTTAGCATCTTCGAGAAATCAGACTCAACTTCCAGCGGCAGCAACACCAGCACCAACAGCATCGAAACCAGCAGCAGCAGCAGCAGCTTGTATACTTCTGCTATTGCCGCCCCGAAAGAAAAGGACGCCTTCCACATTGAGATGACTTCAGATTCAAACGCGCCGATGGGAGATCGATTCCACAGCGACTTGCTACCTATGGAACTTCTGAGTAGTTCTGCGGCGAGACAATCACCATCAGCATCCCACACAGATCCACACACCTTGCCGGGCCGCGACGGCGCTCTGCCACACATTGCACCCAGAGTGCCGGCAACGAGGCAGCTATTTAGCAATGAAACAGCAGCAATGCAGAATTGCCGCGATGATGCCGTGTCTTTGGGCAGTGACAAGCATGTACCGTTGGTTAAATTGACAACAACATCGCGGAAGTTCGGCCTGTGGTGACAGAAGATCTTCCAGCGTAATTATTCTCCCTTTCAATGAGTCCGTGGAAGGCGGAGGCGCGCCGGTAGAAGCATTGCAAGTTAAGGTTCACTGAAGGTTGAGAGGCAACATCAAACGATTCATCTGGACAAAAAATAGAGATCTGTAGTTTTAATTTTAGTCACATTGTGTACGATAATTAGGTGGCAATGGCAGTTTCAAGGTGCTCGAGCCGTTTCGAAGTCGTTGAACTGCGTCCTTCATACGATTTTCAACCGAAAAACTACGGTATGCATGAGTACATGTAAAAATTTCTAGACCTGAATTCTGATTTATAACTCGCTCGTCTTCGACGTCAAACATTCGAACAGTGTTTGTCATAAAATGACCACAGCCGTGTTCAAATAGATCGATGGATGTTGTTTTTTATGTCCTGGCCATCTGAACTAGCACTAATTGTCCACCACACAGTTGTAGGAAGTTTTGCCGGGAAATTACACGATACATGACAATGCTCATCTCATTAAATCGCAGCCCCAATTTTCATGGAATGATCTTCTGCGTCTGAGTGTCTTCTGAGATGTCATGAGGTGCTATCATTTCCGGGAGGAAAAAGAAAAAAGGCACAACAACTACCAGATAAGTTGAGGTATGCCATTGTAATTCTTGTCATTGCTGTTCACTCTAGAGATAACAATAAGCGCAAATCATTAAAATGGCCTATCGCGAGGGTAAATATTCGAATTCTAAAAAAGGTCAGTTTCAAACCACGCGAAATAGTCACTGGTTAAAAGAGAAAGTCACTATTTGCTACGAGAAAGCTCGATTATTTCGGGAGAAATAACAAAGGGTCAGCATATAGATCGGCATATAAATGGGGTCGGCTAAATAAATCTTTTATTTATTTACATGTCCCAATGTGGGTCGTTTAAAAGTTTTTCACCCTTTAATTACGGTATGAATTTTTGCTTTCTCCATTTGCTGGAGTGAAAATTTCTGCCAATTTGATTGACTGTAGTGAGGTTGAGAGGAGAAAGCCGAATGCGAGGGAGGGACCAAGAAGGGTTCGTGGCAAAAGGGTACTTTTGAATTCCACTCATTCGACTACGAGTACTTGAAGGCTCTTGCCCTGATTAACCGTGGTTTTAAACACGGATTTTTTCTCGTTTCCTTAAATATAGGACGCATATTCGTCGATGTTTTCTTCAAGCGTTAAAACTTATTTCATTAGAATAGATTTTAAATAGTGTAGTGTAAATAAAGTTATTGTAATACTATACAAATATTATATTATACGCTATTGTATTGTAATTACAATAATCATTATTGATTATTATTATGTGTGAAATTAATGTTATAATTTATAAAATTAATACAATATTATATTTTGTTATAATTAAGCCAAAAGCAGTAGAATTCATAAAATACAGCATCTCTCGCAGTTTATGGATTTTTAAGGAAAAATCAATTAATACAACAACCCATAGTAAACTATAACAATAAACACACAAAATGCCAAATACATTATTTACACGAAATCCAATATATACATACGAGTACATACATATACAATGTTTAAATAGAAATACATAATTAGAAATCGAAAAATTAATAAATCATAACGTCATGATCGTTACGATACATAAATAACAACAAACTAAAACTAAAAAATTGGTAAATTTTTATTAAAAAGTAAAATCACAAACAACACATTTTAAACAAAGGTTGATGTAATGCATTTTATTGTAGAGTTAATGTAATGAAATGGAACAAAAGGACTAACAAAATAATACATATATTAAAGCTAAAGTTGCAATCATTTGTGCAAGCAAACAATATTTTAGAAAATAAAAGACCTTTATTAAGCATTGAATACCAATAATTAAATACGTATGCATACACTGCCGTGCCCTACCCTACCCTACCCTGGCTACTCTGGCCCTTTACTTTATTTTTGAGATATGCTTTGAGATATGATTTATAATACAAAATTTATTATAAATTCAGATAAGTTCATGTTCATATTCAGTTATGTATTCAGAACAAATTAGATATTTGTGAAGTATCCAATCTGTATGTGTTTCCAAATTCAAATTTTAAAATCAAATCCTTGCCTTTATATCTACGATAGTAAGAGTAAGAAGCAAGAACAACATTCCCTTTCCATGTAGGTACACATCCTTAATATGCAAAATAAAATTGACATATGTATGTATACTGGACATACTCGTCTGCAGTCTACAATGTAGATTGGGTGCGGGGCATTTCGATATATCGTATGTACACGGATAACAGAGTTTCTTCCATCATGTTAGTTTAGGTTTTAAATCTGCAAAATATGTATGTCTGTATTTGTTTGCATGAAGCATGTAAATATTTCAACTTCATATACGAGTACGATAGGCATAAGTAAATAAATCCAAGCCAATGCTGCAAAATTAATGCATTGTGTACAATGAATGAGAAGACACACACATACATACTCATTTCTAAGTATACAAATGAAAAAACCAATTACGTTAGTTAATTATAGAATGTATGAAAGCTCTCAAAAAAAACTACCCGAAAACGAAAAAAAAATAAAAACTCAAATTATTTAATAATAGAAAAGCTAAATTGTTCATAATCTTCAAAGAAGATGCAGACAACTGATGAAATGGATTTAATTAAAAGGTAAAAGGTAAGAAGGTGAATAAAACAGGTGTACATTACATCACCACTAGGTGCCCCTTTTTTACCATCTCTCTTCTACTGCGTGGATAATTGGGTTATGCCGTGAGTCTCGTCTATTTCAAGATCGAGACATGGAACTAAAACTATTTCACTTCCTTACCAAATAGAGGTTCGTGACTTAGTTTAAAAGGAATATTTTAATATAAACTGAGCCGTTTTGAACCGTTTACAAAACGTTCGCACTGACTATTTTTGTGATGGATAGTACAAGTATTATAGATTGATAGAATAATTCTACCAATCTATGTATTAGGATGTCGTTTTACTTTATTTTTGAGCCGTTTTGAAACGTCAAAAATAGCAAAATAGAAACGTCAAAACTAGCAAAACGACATCGTGATGATGTCTTTGATGTTTGATGTATGGTCTTAAAAGTATGCCAGAAATTCAGAGAAAATATAAACATTTGCCATTTTTCCACTAAACATTTTTATGATGGATAGTACGATATTATAGATCGATTAAATAATTCTACCACTCAATGAGTATTAGGATGTTGTTTTATGACTATTTTTGAGCCGTTTTGTAAACGGCTTTGACCAAACTTTAATACTACTACAACTTGTATCACAAGGAATGTCTGCATATTTTGTCTAAACGGCTCAAAAATAAACGATTCAAAATGGCTTAAAAATGAAGTAAAACGACATTCTAATACATAGATTGGTAGAATTATTCAACCAATCTATAATACTTGTACTATCTCCATCATAAAAATGTTCAGTGGAAAAATTTTCTAACTAAAAGTTTGCTTATTCTCTTTGTAGATTTGCTTTTAAGACCATAAAAACATCAAACACATCATCACGATGTTTACTATGTCGCAGATGCAGGAAGGCGTTTGTAGCAATGTCGGTTAGACAAATAGGACAATGGCGGTAACGGAAGCAATAAAAGTCTGAAATGGTATAGTCTATTTCGAAAATACTGCTAAATGTACGAGTATATACGTTTTATTGCTTCGTTGCGTTCGTGTGTTTTATTATACGACAAGTTGTATATTTTGGCGGCGGGTAAGGTATGAGGCGAAAAACTTTTAGATAAATTAAAAGTAAACAAGGTGGAAAATATGTGCATGAAAAAATGTAATTGATTACGCGACGATATCGTTTTAATCCATCCTTTTTGGATGCCACAATGAAAGGAATAAACTTGTGTTAGAAATCGTTGAAGTGAAGTGAACCAGAAGCCACTGACTGATTTTTCATCCAATCCATTACGAGAAATAGAAATTTAACAATTATACAAGAGTAGACAATAAACTAGAAGGTGAATGCTTAGATTCGAAACATTTAAAATGCAGTCACCCGTTTTTTGCTGGCAAAAATAGTTTAAATCTTGCGCCTTTCCTCCGCTAACTGTTAATCTTCTCTATATCGCTGCGCATTTTATTGATTTCAATTTTAATTAAAAAGAACTACAGTACAGATGTAAAATATAATTGAAAAGCTCAGATTAATGGATTCTTTCAAAGCGTTTGATAGACCTCAAACAAAAAAGAAAAAGTATACACACTCTCCTTTAATACTATTCGTCCTTCTATCTGATACTATCTCCCGTTAATAATAGCGAAGGGACATCAATAGAGCACCCTCATCAGAAAGTATTTAAAATTAAAATCAATTTATCGTTTATACTTATGTATTAATTTTCCTTCGGCTGCTTTTTTTACGAATCTGGTTCAGAAATTTCAGAACTTTTGGACTTAAATAAAAGAGCTTTTACGTGGAGATACAAAGATATCTCACATCCGAGAGCTGGCATATAGGAATAAAGAAGGATAAAGAATTTCTAACAGAAATGAGATACTCGTAACATCTACACATGAAATAGTAGATAATCTGCAGCATCGATAAATATAAAAATAAAATTTGTACTATACTCTTTTAGAACGCTGATGTCATCAGAGGAACGGCAGGAGCAAAAATGACAGCAAACACTTGAATTTTAAAAGAAGTCATGCCATTATGTCTTCAACATATACACAACCCGTCCGACCATACCCGCCTTCTGCCTTCTCATCTACCATCTAACCAATAACAACTCTTGCAATATTAGTATTCAAAAGGTTAAAAGGGCAGAAGGAAGGAAGGAAGGAAGGAGTGGGTCGATTATTCGACACAATGTACCAGTCTTTTTGTGTTTGTATGTGCTAAGTTTTCCGTTTCAGCTCCTGCCGGATTTTCAAACACAAAGAACTTAAACTTTCGAGAAGAATATCTTTTCCATTTTATTTAGTTGAAAACTTTTTGATGATATTTCCATTCTACAAAGAAAAGATTTATTGCTAATGAAATTCTGTTTTATTTAGTATCGTATACTCGTATACTTACTTATTGTAATATTAGAACTCATCAGTCAATAAGCGATATATGTATTTATGTAACTGTCGTCAAGGAAATATTCAATACTTTTAGAGTATCTTCGAATTCTTTCTTTCACCGACGAAAAAGTTTCCGAAAGAAAATGATGGAAAATTAAACTGAAACTAAAACGAACAAATGCTTTCTTACACAGAAATCAATTTAAACGCCAAACGAAAGAACCAACAGTTAAGAAAACCATGAGAAAAAGGAATTCATATACATTGTACATACATATGTATGTATGTACCTACATACGGAAAACACACTTAAGTACCACATCGAGAAGACAAACAGAAGCTCGCTGTTTTCCGTACGAAGGCAGAAAGAAGACAAACGAAGTAGCGGTAGAGTAAAACTAGAAAAAAATTATACATATAAAATAAAATCTCTAAATGTGAAAGGCACACCCACAAATTAGTTCTTGTGTTAGCTGTTGTTGGCATCCTTTCGGTCCACATCGTTCCTGTGGCCATCGTCAATGATCCTGTGCCCTGCTGTTGCGCTTCTCAGAAGGCAAAAACGGAATAGAGAACACAAAGAGAGAACAGGGAAGGTGAAAGAGAAGAGGGAAGGATGTATGAAGAAAGGAATGCTTTCAAACATCCCTGTAGCAAACGCATAAACTAACAATTTAACGATGTTGGTGTTTCTCGAGGCACTTCGGTCAATGGCGACGGTGTTTTGTAATCTTCACGAAAGAGTAAATGATGTTGAACGTTTGAAAGGTATGACTTGACAGAGGAAGAAGAGGAAAAAAGAATCAAGTGATAATGAATTTTCAAATAATGTGAAAGTGAAGTGCAGTGGCTGATTTTTGTACGATTCATAAACGAAAATTAAATGGCCCAAAAGTCACACCAAAAGTAGTCGGAAACAAAATCTCCAAACCAATAAAGTCTTCTAGGGCTCTCGCAAATGTAGTAGGTGCACTTAAAAAGTTCCATAGATAAATCTAACCATAATTCTGGGTTAAAATTAAACTAATCCGAAAAAATTGTAAAAATAACCTGCTTCATTTTTTAAGTAACTCCATAAATTGTTAAGTAACAATTAATTGATTTTTTCCCCTTTTTCTTAAAAGGTTGAAATGGATCTACGCACACCAGCACGATGGTAGTGTAGGACTTCAAGCAATGACAACCCACTAAAACCACCACCATCGCGGATAATCGAAGCAGGCCTTCAAATTAAGCCCTTATTTGAACCTCCATCTGAATACACGCGTTCAACGCTGCTTCATCTGGAAGGTTGATTGAGAGCACATTTCTTTGTCGCGCCACGGCCGTGGGCAATTAATTGAGTAAATAATTTAAATTTAACAACGTCTCGAGTCTTCTGCTAGCAATTTGAAATTTGTTGTTACTGGTGGTTAACCCAGATCAGAGATGGCGTAGGATTCACAAATTTTCGATATATTGTGAATGGTTCCACATTGATTTTGACTGTTGTGAACTACTTTGATCAGCTGCGCGTTAAAAAAGGATTTGTGATTGTGTTTCTCAAAAACCAAAATTATTTTTATTATTTAATTATTAATTATTTCCAAGTTTATTTATAAAATGAGCACTGTAGAACTATGTTTTGATTAAGATGATGATAATAAGGCAGACTTAAACAATTTAGCTCGAGCTCAATCGCCTTTCATCTCCTCTCACCATGCCATTTCTTGCCAACGTCTTTAGCGATGTCTTTATTATTTTGCATTAAATCTACCAACCTCTCCCTAATTGGCGCTTGTTGCACACAACCTTCGTCCTATGAAAGCCGAAACAGTTTTTAATATTTTAATTTTTATTCTAACTATGATATAGAAAACTATGATATAGAAAATTTTGTTTAAATTTTGATAATTTCATATTATTTGTTTTACGGCTTTTCTTTTTGTGTGCATTCAATGAAAATAGGGCTTCAATTACAATTAGGCTTTCAATTACATTGAAAATAGCTTTCAACTGAATCCACCCATCCCAGGGTTGAACGCAGTCACAGGCAACATATCTGCTGTAGCTTAACTGTGGTACCTAAATAAGCGCGTTGTGCGTTGCGTTGCTGTAAAAATGAAATTGGAACACGAAATCTTATGGAAGTGACCGAAATAAGCACCGCGGTGAGGCAGAGCAAGTCGAATTTCCAATTTTGGCATGCGCTAAGAAGTGAAGTTGGCGTAGAAATTATTTCATTTGTGAGGTTTGCACCGAAAAGCAAAATGTGCACAGATGTGTGACGCCCAAATAAATTTAGACGCCACATATATGTATATTTTATAGCCTTAATTTTATTATTAAATACATATAAGATTTCTGTATTAGCATATTAAGTAATATATGTACTATAAAATATATGTATTTAAGATATATGTATATAAGTTTAGTATCTTAAGCATTGCTTCAATTAGTATACAAAACGCAACAAAAGGGTGATAACAACGAGGGTGCTAGATATTGAACAAATGAGGGGACAAACAGTAGACGGACACAAAGTTTATTTCAAAACTGCGTAAAAAAATGCAGATAAGGAACGATTCTCTCACATAAAACTTTCCATTGCGCAGTAGGATTGCGCAGTAGGTTTAATAAATTAAGGGAAGCAATAGTTCTTTAATGCGCAATAAGATAACGTTAAGTTTAATGCGCAATAGATTGGGTATAAAAGGAGATGACGGAAGACTGACGGGGCAGTAGTTTTCTTTCCACTGAGCAGTGAGTAGCTTTCCTCTGGGCAGACAGTACGGTAGTTGTTTTCCGCCAGGCACTCGAGCAGTAGTTGTGCAGTAGTGGTTTTCCTCCAAGAGCACCAATCCTTCAAGATCCTTTCAATTTCCTCTTTGCTTAGCACAATTTTTGTTGTTGAAGTAAGGACTGTAGCAGTCCTGTCAACGCAAACCTTGTGCTGCGCGCGATTCTTGTCGTCGAAGTAAGGACTGTAGCAGTCCTGTCGCCACAAGCCTCGTGCCCGATCCACGACCAAGTATCCTTTCCTTCCCATAATCCTATCCCAGAATCCAAAAGAGCTCAGTGAAATTGTTAGTGTTAATTGGTTGCAGCAAAGTAGACTTAGCAAATAGACTTAAGCAATTAAAATAATCTATATTCGTGACACAACAATAAACATTAATACAGTAAAAGAGAAAACAATTATCTTTTCCTTGAATTTGGTCCCAGAATCTACTTTCAGTGATGAAGCCTGGTCAGTCCTGAGTTATACCTCAGATACGAAGATCGTAACGTTACAGATGGAAGAAACGAATATTAAACATTTCGTAAATAATTAGAATTTTTATACAGGTGGCAGGTATAGAAAAGTATATATATTCTGGCTTAGAAGCACCTCCTGATTCGATTTAGCCATGTCTGTCCGTCTTTCTGTCTGTCTGTCCGTCCGTCTGTGGAAATCACGATTACAGGAGAACGAATAGAGGTATCATCATGAAATTTGGCACGAATATTCTTTGTTATTTTACGCTGTTTGGTATTGAAAATGGTAAAAATCAGAACAGTGCCACGCCTACTTTTTATAGAAAATATTCACTCATCCGTGCTTTTAGCTCAATTTCTCAGCTTGTAGAGAAATTTCAGCTAAAATTTTATTTCCGAGTCCACCATCTTAGACTTAAATATATTCCCAAAAACGGGCGTGACACGCCCACTTATATACTATACCATATAATGAGGTGTTTGGTAGGAAAAGCGGTGTTGTAGATGAATTAATATATCAAAATGGGGCCCCTGTAAATTAGAAAAAAGTAGGTGCCACCCGCTCACTTTTTATTACTTCGACAGATGGGGGTGTAGGGTATATGAGCTTCGGCCAGGCCGAAGATAACGCTCTTACTTGTTCTTGTTTCTTTTAGCTTTTAAGACTTAGCAATGTGTTTTGCGAATTCCACAATGAGTTTATAAAAGCCGAATCTTCAAGTTAATTAAAGTTTTCCATTTAAAAATATTTTTCTTCTGTTTGTAAGAACACGAACACAAACACATGTTGGCGCAAGGGTCTTATTTCGGTTTAGCGCAGTGTTGCTTTGAGAAGAGGAAGCACAAAGCAACACACAACGCGCTTATTTAGGTACCACAGTAAAGCATTCGCATTTATGTACCTTTAATATGTCTGTATCATCCTTTGATACACTGCTATTTTTAAAAACGACGAGGTACAGAATATTTATCAGTGCGGGTACCAGTTAAGGAGAAAAAGCAAAACTCCTTTTTAACGCTCCGGATGTTTCCAAGGATACAGTAGAGCATGGTACGTTTGAGAGTGCTTTCCTCAAGCTGTTTCCTCCCCGTCAATCAATTTTTTTCACCCAACAACAAAATTACACCAAACGCATGCATGCATTGTGCGTTTGAGTAACTTTGTCTGCTTTTTTATTCGCACCGATAATCAATGACAAACACTAAATGCATTCTGTGGTATTTTATTTATAGAATTTCTTTGACAAGGTATAAGCTTACTTGTTGTTGCTGAGCCAGCCGCTAAGCTTTTTCAGTCAGATAAATATGGATGTGTATTTTTCCACATTTTTCTTTAATTAAAAGTCCACCCTTCGTATTAACGGTTACGCTACCGGAGTGATAGCGGCTTACTAAAGAATAACATGAAAGATATGGGCTTTGATTATGTAATGAGAAGAGTTATTCGAGGATTATTTCGATATCGTGCTACCTCATGTCAATACGTGTAACTTTAAAATTTAAATAAAAAGATTTATAACGTACTTCTCATTTCTATTTTGTTGTCATGTCGGGGAAAATGTAATTTTTGTGGCAACATCGAAGATAATGTCATTTTTGTATTGATGTTAGCCTATTCTTCAATTCCCGTAAGACGACCAACTGCCCACCTGCCTATACCTGTATTATTAATATTTTACTGAGTAAGCACAATTTTACGAAGTGATGAAAGTATTCGCCAATTTGCTTGTAAAAAGGTTGATGGAGGAGGATGGCAAACACAGAAGGGTTAATAGATAAATGAAAAATGTAAACAAACTTTGATAAGGTCTACATTTTTCATTTAAGGCCAACGCTATGAGAGAGAGCTGACGCTGGGAAGCTGAGACGCTGCATTCTGGAGCTACTGTTAAGCAGCACAATTTATTGTTTATAGAAAAGTCTTTCAATATTTTGAAGAAAGCACTTGTCGTGGGTTGGTTGCTTTGCCAGTTTCTTGGTGACATCGTTTATTCGGTGACAAATGAAATAAATTAAAGGAAGGTAACGCTAAAATCGTGTTAATACACGTACCATAAATACGTTCATTATGCAAATAATTTCTTTTAGTTTCCCACTAGTAAGACTACATCGAAGGCACGAACAAATAATGTATTACGTGAGGGTTAACCAGAAATTATAACCCGAATTTTTCCACCCGAATTTCTGGTTAATCATCACGTATTCAAAACCGAAAACTTTTCTTGAAAAATTAAGTAGAGGCTTAAGGCCACAAATTGCTAGACTTAAGAAAGAAAGAAAAGCGTTCGGCAACAAGTTTCAATGGTTTTCGACAAAAAAAAAAGCGAAAATGTGTGAAACGTGTAAAAATATTAAAGGACCTAGCTAAAAAGAAAAGTTGTTGGACACCGTTACGGTCAACCGTGAAAGATTGCTCATATTTGTTAGCCAACATTTCACTTGAGACGATATGAGCCTTTTCATTTAATCTTTTGCAGGTCTCAATACCTACAGCATAAATCTCTTCAGAAAGCCTGTCCGAATTTTAATACTGTTTATTCTGTAATTAATTATTCTGATTCTGTTTAGTTAGTTAAACAAAAAATTTTAAACTTTTTGTCTAATTCTGGAATCTTTTTATTTTTTGCATTTTTTTACCTGTTAGGAAAACTATAAGGCAATGAATGAGCTTAGTTTAAGTCTTAAATAATAAATAACTAATCAAATGCAGAATAATATCGAGCTACTTAAGTGCTTGTATGTATTTCAAGCAGAGTATCCGAAAATTGAATAAAGACTTAGGAACGCGGTTCATAACCAATCTAGAAGTGTTGGAACCTTGGATCTATGCGTGTGAGACCGAAAGGAAACAGCAGTCGACGAAAAGGAAGAAGCACTCTCGCAGAAGCAAATGATCTGCTTTTTTTTTTAGGAAAAATTAATATGTGGCAACAGTCCCAACAGTACGTAAAGAATAAACTACGTGGCCAACGATTTTTGACGCTGGAAGAAGCGGTTGATGCGTTAAAAATGCATGTTTTCGGTTTACCACAATCGGAATGAAAAAAGTGCTTTGTAAATTGGTTCAAACGTATGCAAATGCGCACCCATAATCACGGAAAATATTTTTAATAACAATAAAACCATTTCCGAAAATAAATATTCGTTTTTTATTGTTATTCCGGATATGTACATAGCAAACCTCGTACCACAAAACTTCTACAACAAGTACAATAAAAAATCTTCAATATTTTAAAAATGTAATGTAATAAATTATCTCCAGAAAAAAACTATAAGAGATATAAAATGTAACTAGCAAAATCTTTCGTGTTACCATTCGCGGAAATGGACAGACTTAAGAAAGCTGGCCATTTGGTTGCTCACGCTGCCATCTTTACAGCTTGATGTTTTTAATTGTTAAGGAAAATTATGAACCTAATCTTTTTGCTAAATCTGCAACTATGTACTTGCAACAGCAGTAAATCCTTACGCAGGCAATCGCTAAATTCGACACCCCTTCTCACTTTTCTAAGTCCGCTCGCTCGACTAAGCCGTGGAGGAATTAAATAATTTTTAATTTTAAATAAAAAGAAGTGATTTCGGAAAATCTTAAGAAAAAATTGCATTAGAGTTTGACAACATGATGTTTCTAACTACAGACCTTTGACAAACTTTAAAGATCTTAAGAAGGTAAACCAAGTAAAATCAAAGTTGTTTAAAATTTTTAAAAACTTTTAGTAGGTTTTGAAAGCGCTAAATTATGCATGAATCATTGTGATTCATGAAAAAATTTACGTACCTGTTGAAATGTTGTGCAGGAAGATCTCACGTAGCAGCAGCAACTCATCTTCCGGCGCTGCAGTGAAGGCACCGAACACATCATTCTCCGGCCATACTTCTCTGGAAATAAAGAAAATAAAGTAAAGACGTAGCCGTTCAAGCAATTTATATATACACTAAATACCAAAACACGTTAAAATCTATATCATTGATTTTATTTCTTGTTATACAGTCAACCCACCTACAACGCGACAGATACGTTCTTAGAAAACGTCGCGTAGTAGTAAATCGCGCCGTAAGAGACATGAACTCTATAGAAAAAAATGGATTAAGTTCCAAGTATAAAAAACTGCATTGAAATTAATAAAATTAAACTTTAATAAGTTAATATTGAAGATTTTATTAGAAATCCTTCAATAAAATTATAATAAATTAATAAAACAATACAAAATAATTCACCTTTTTAAAAATTAAGAACTAAATAAAAATTCAAATTTATAAAAATTAAAATATAAAAAGAAATGTTGATGTATGTATATTATTAATTATGCAAATTCTTCGTCATCACTACTAAGCGGATTATGCCGCGAACGTTTTGCTGGTGCTATATCCGAATCTGATCTATTGGAACAAGAGGTTCGTAAGAGGTTGTAAGTGTGAAGAAGTCCATTTCATTAAAAAATAGAGTTAATTCTTTACTTACAAATTTATGCAAAAAAACCAATGCCAAATTTTAAACATTCTGAGAAAAGTGATTTTTTTTTAAAAAGTACATTTTTTTTCAATTTATAAATCTCGCTGCAGCGAAAACGAGATTTTAAAATCGTTTTATTTTATTTTACTTTTCTATTAATTTGGATGTTTGAACATTTTATATAACCCTTTTTTATTGAATTGGAATGTTATCAGTCTACCAAATGTTTAAAAGTGTTTTAAATTAGTAAATAAAAAAAGGTGAACAAAAAGTATTAAATTGTTATCAAAAATTATTTAAATTCATTGTACAGGATAAAAATGCACCGAATATATCGGCATTTTTCCACCTTATTTCAATAAGAAAAATGTAGCTGCGCTCTACATGTTCTTCTTATTGCAAAAAAGGCATTCCTCAGTCGTTTTCATGTCGTCAACTCAGAAAAACATAAGAATAGCGACATAAAGCGCATCCCAATACGATAACACACAAACGCTAAATGACACTCAAACGCATGCGTTCCAAATTCCTCCACACATCGTAAGCCAAATGGTTTGAATAAAAAAACAAAACCTGGCATGGAGACGCGAATAACAGGAAGATTGTATTGTAAAAACACACAACTCACGTATAAAAGATTTTGTGCACACGCCGTAAATGTAATTTTGCCTCCTACTGGACTTGGCTGCGAAAATGCAAGCGTATACCAAGCTACAGCAGCGAAATGGCAAGAAACCATTTGGGGCCCTAAACTTTTTCTAAAGTAAAAATAAGTACAAACACAACATACGAGTATATTAGTAATGCAGGTTTATTTAGCGCGTGATTTTGTTTTTGCTAATACATTAATTACTTCAGAAAAACTACAATTTTTTGCAATTTCCTTTTCGATGCTTAATATAGCTACGAGCATAGTGCATTTAAGCGTTCTGCACACATGCTTGACCGAAGATAATTCTTTATTAATTTTAATTTGCTGAAAGAGCGCTTAGCACTTGCTAAAGTAACTGGCATCTTTTGCTATTTACGAATATAATCTTTGTCGAATTCGTTTTTTTAGGAAAATGTTGTCAAATATTCGAATTAAGTGCTAGCACTTTTGCTTTATCTCTAAATGTGTTAAATTTTGTTTCAAATTTTGAATTTCAGTTTTAATTTTATGGACTAAATTGAAAACCGAGTCAAGAACAATTGCTTTTGCCTGAAATAGTTATTGATAGTGTTAGTTTAGGCCCATTTTGCAAACCACTTTTACTATTAAACATAAAATAAATGGCATTTTTCCTATAGAATCCAATAGACTTCTAGCTTCGGATACCGGAGTATTATCGTTACTTACATCAATAAATTCTTCTAGTGCATTAAAAGTTTGTTCAAACTGTGTGCGCACTGCTTTAACCGAATCTATTTTGGCTTCCCAACGAGTGTAGCATCATGATTTAGGAGGAAAGTTTAAATGCTTTTGTAGAATTTCCCTTCTCTTTTTAGATGCAGAAAATAAGCAATATAAATGTTGCAATATCCCAAAAAATTTTTACAAATATTGTAGATTGCCATAAATGAAATCTTCAATTTTAATAAAAAAAAAAATAAGTTTCATTTTGAACGTTTTGCGAACGAAAAAGGGAATAAAAACATCAACTCCGACGTGAAGGGCATAGTTCTTGTATAAATTAATCACTGTCGAGATTCCTCTCGGCGAAAAAACTACCTTCAATGCTGTTCAATGCAACATAAGTCTATCTGCGAATATGTTGTCTTTCTCACATGCATACATCATTGGCGAATAATACATTTCATTCGGCACTAGTATGCTTTACCAAAATGTCCTCGGATTGCTTACCAACCCTTTGGTCGTGAAGAGCCACTGAAAAAGCTTTTGCTGATGCTTGCAAGTATTTTTTGTTATTTGTGCTGTCATTTCTCTTCCTTTTGGCCTGTAGTATTTCATTTTACAGAGCCGGACGACGTCAACCGTCAGCTGACAGCTTCCTCCGAAAAAAAATATAAAAAAATATAAATATTTTTAATGATGTCGTAATTAAATGGCTTGGAAATGACTTTATTCACCATGATTTCCGGACTGCTCCTGATGCAGGAAATTAAATTATTTCCGACTATATATTCCAATTCCGTTTTCTTGCAATTTGTATACACTTCACTTTAGTGTTTATATTGTCAGACTTCCTCAAAGTCAGCAAGACTAATTGATGATGGATTGGGGAGCAACTTTCAACTATAAAAACCATGTCCTTATTTTTCAATTGCCTATAATTTCTTTTATATATAATTCTTTAATAGTTTAATTCTAGTCCAATATCAAAGATAATTTCCTCTTCTTTCACTTAAAGCTGATTGAGCTTCTATTTGTCACGGAAAATGAGTTTTATTTCTTGGAAAACTTTTACAGAACCGGTGCGTACGTTTTTTCCTCTTGAACCGAGAACCTTTCCATTTAACTCCAGAATTTTTTTTTCTTTGCTAGCGTGAAATTGAAACCTGCTCAATCGAAAAAAGGAAGAAGTAAATTATTGTGGCAATTAAATGCGCCGTAATTGCAATGTCAGAGTCAATGATACAAGTATAAATGGCCCGTAGAAGTGAAGTTTTTGAAACGTAATCTATTCACTCTAAAAGAAAAAAAAAAAACAAATCATTACGCCTTTAAAGAAGACATTAAATCCTTGTAAAAGCCGTCTTAATTATTTTTCAAACTCAAAAAACACAATTTAAGGAAATACTTATTCAAGAAAAACTGACATTTTCAGTACATATTGTTTAAAGTTATAACATCAAAGTTCAACTAAGAAATATAGGCCTTAAAAATAGGAAAACCTCACAAAAGTTATGTTTTCAAACCTCTCGGTAAAGAGCTCAATATGCCAATCGCCATATGCCAATGTAAGCTGAAAAAACTCTATTCGAGGTTTTTCTTTAAATTTTATCAATTTATAAAAACTTTTTTCGTTTTTAAAGGAAACGGAGCTTCAAAAAGCTTCCGCGAGCGCATCGTAGAAGAAGAAACAAAATGTGAAACGAATAACGAAAACAACAGCAGCACCAATAACAATAAGAATAACAACAAAGGATATTTTACAAAAAATAATCCACCATTGTTAAAATTTTCCTTTTAAGCGCAACCTTCTTCTAGGAAAGAAGAAAGGAGAGAGGAGGTTAGGAGTACAAAAAAGGAGAGTGTTTCATAGAAGACGTTAGCCTTACTGGTCGTGTTGCTTTATCCGTCTGTTGTATCACTCAACGAGGGCTTAAGCCTGTAGGAAGCAGCTTGCGTTTCGCAACATTCTGGGCAGACAGGTAAAAATTAAGTTTTATCTCTTGCTATAAATAAAAACTATTTAATATTCCTTAAGGCACGGTGATGGGAAGTCGCTTGGCTGCCGCAGAATACGGAAGCAATGGAAGTTAAAAAGCCCGGCCAAGGAGACAGCGTAGATTGGCTCAGAAAAGATGAAAAAACTTGCAAAAGCTAACTTGAACGGAATGTGAGGAAAGTTAATTTATTACCTTGCGCTTTATTCTAACAAAGCCGAGCAGGATCCTGGAAGCAGCCTCAGGAGTGCAGGTCCTTTTGAGTGCTCATTATTATGGAGTGGAATTTTTGCATCCGAAAAAATAACAAAAACAAACAGGACTTAGCTACCACACTCGCCCAATGGAAGGGGTTCCTCCCCTTTAGTATTTAATGTGTTTCGGAATTCTTGGAATTTCTCGTCCTTTCCGCCGAAGGCTTAACTTTGTCTGAATGTTTTTTATAACGTCTGCGTATTTTATTTTGTTTATTTATTTAAAAACGTTCCACGTTTTCATTCTTCACTTTCGCTTACATTATTTCTACCCTCATGTTTCTCTATATTTTCATAAAAGGTAAACGAAGGAAGGATTTAGTGTAACTCTGATCTCAATTTATGCAAAAAATGCACAGCGCAAATGCCTCGAAGTGAAAAAAATATTTCACCAGCCGCAGGAGATGGAGTAAATATATTTTAAAGCATTTAAAATTAAAGAACTGCAAAAAAATTCACCCAGTATGATATGATATGACTAGATGGTATGGTATGACTAGATGTGGAGGCTCCTCCTCATTTGAGAAGTAAAATCTAGGAAAAATTATTTGAATTCAATTGTACACTTTGACTATGACTAACATATTTCTATCGAATGATTTTTCGTCCAGCAATTATAACGCCGATTTTTCGTATAACCCGGAAAAGAAAATTGCGTTATAGAAGGGTTGACTGAACAATATACGTATGTACATACATATATACATATTTGATTTATTATTAAATAATTGGAAACTAAATATGTATAGAGCTACTAACGTTTAATAAATATATATTGTATAAACATCGCTTTCAATATTCTTTTCAAAAACTATTTGAATGATCTGTTTAAATACCTTTCGATTGTCAAAAGTAAATTCATATCGCCGTCTCTCCGGGATTATTTGTGTAGTGTTAAAATCTTTTGACAGAAGTCTTGCTAAAGTTTGCTCTTAACATATTTTTTATTAATTTCATTAATTGACTAATTTTGCTTACCTCGCAGCACGCATCAAAGAGGTGGCCTTCTCCGGCTTGGACTCTCGCAGGAATTTATGAATTCTTATCATACAATCTTCTCTGCAAAGATAGGAAAAGAAGTATTGTATTCAGGAACTCCTACACAATCTTCTCATGTAAAATATTTAATATACTGCCACTCTTCTTTCGAGTCATTGGAAATTTTTAAAAATGTTTGCTCGTACTATTGGCTTAAGTATTGGCTTATTAAACGATCACAGGGAGATTGAAACTTTATTATAGTTATCAATATAAGGATTCTCTCATAAAAGTCAGTAAAAGCTTCATGTTTTTTTCTTATGCTTTCTAATCAATAAGGCAATTCACACTTACCCTCATAAAGTCATAAAGTGTCATAACTTATAATTTTCTATGAAAGTCATAGGAAATTTGTTGTCGTTTTGCAAGTATTTTGTTATATTGTTAGACAATTCTAATTTTCAGAAGAATATATTTAAAAAATAATAATCTGTCAGTCAGTTAAAAAAAGTTCAAAAAAATTCAAAAATTCAAATATGTAAATACACCAAATTTTAATAAGTTTGGAAAGCGAGCAGGTTAGTACAAATGAAAAAAAAATATTCAACAGAGTAAGCATTTATTACATCGTTGCATTTTAGAACGATCAAAAAAGAAAGCGCTAACGGATATTTTTGCAATTTTAATTTTGACTTTATATATTTATCAGGTATAATTTCCAAACTGCTGTTCATACTCAAACGGCTGTCAGATTTAAACAATACGAAAAACAAATTATAAAAGAACTGTTCACAGGTAAAAGTCATAACTTAGGTCCTATATCATGGGACCTCATATCTTATGAGGGTGACTGTGAATTGTCTAAATGTTTGTATATTTCACGTGAATAGCCCGCTGAATTTGTTATCTTTGTAACTTTTTACTATTGCCTACAATTTCTGTATTAATTTTTATTTATATTTGTTTGCAACTTATTTATTTTGGATCACCCGACATAAGTCATAAGAGCAAGCGTCTTTGTAAGCCAAGTATGTATGTACATAAATAAATAAATAAATACTCTATTCCTAAATTTCTTTAGGAATGAATTCCTCTATACTCTATTCCTTTCAGATCACAAAAATTAATTGTTTTCGAAATCTAAATGTGTCACCTGACCATTTATATTTTTAATATTTTGAATAATAATCTATTTTTAATAATTTTTAATAATCTTCTGCTGTAATAATAGATTCGAAGAAGGTTTAAATTTTTTAAAGTGTATTAAACTGATGTTGTTGTAGCGAGTCTTTTGTTTAAAAAAGGATAACGTGAGACTTACTTTTGATTATCAATACTCTTCTCGGAAGTTGAGTCGAAGGGCAAGGGTTGATCTTCCTCAGCCAGTTGTAGTTCATTCGTCAGACATTTTGTCACTTCGTCGGACATTTGAGCCCACCTGTTGGCCAACTGTTCCTGAAAAATGCAACAAAAATTTTGTAAATTTAAAATATTAAATGATATGGCTAGATTTTTTCTACTCTACGCCTGATAAATAAAATTATTGCTATACAGAAGAAAGTGTAGATTGTCGACAAACACGGTCATATACTCTTTTGAAGAAAAATAGTGAATATTGTCTCCATAATCATGATGTGATCAGGTCTACTTTGAAGGCCTGACTCATCAAATATTTGTTTACACAAATTTAAATTTAAATTAATTGAAAATATTATTTTCAATGCTAATAAAAATAATATAAAACATCCCCTAAATAAAAAAATTAATCATTATTGAATACAAAAAAAAAACTAACAAATGCACAAATTTATTGATAAAACAACATAAATTTATGATGTTTTGTAATTGAAATGACCAGAAAAGTCCCATAATGATGCCACTATATAACTAAACTTAATACAGACAGACAACAACAACCCATTCGCTTCAATCCTTCCGCTCAATACTCTTGCGATGGTGGTGGAACGCACGCCATTCCTTCTTCTTCTTCACCATTGAGCAATAGTTATTCAGGTTTTTTTTCATAGTGTTGAACGTGCAATAAATTTGAAAAAAATTACAACAAATACGAGGGATAATATTTGCTTTCGTTACTTGTTTTAACGATAATACAATTTTAACACCCTCCGCCGCACAATTCACACTTGATAAAAAATATGATTTATAATCATTAAAATCATGTAATAAATTAATAAATTAATCATTTTACTTGAATGAAATCAACCAGCAGACAAAAATAATTGTCATCTCATGAGAAGCAAATAAAAAAATTTTAATTATTTCAATATTGATTACCCCTTCCTTCCTTCCTTCCTTCCTTCCTACCTTTTACGGCTGATGGGTAAGCGGTTCATTCGACAACATACATATATGATGTCTATAGTTACAACTTTTTCCGTTTAGGTTATGTTTTCTTCTTAATTGCGCAAACCTTAGACAAACTCTGTAGTCAAATACTTGAGGTCATAAAGACATTTGCAGTAAAAGGTATCGTAAAAGGCGATTAAAAAAATAGGCACAATCTCGACTGTGGTGATTCTTGTATGGCTGATACTACTCTCTAGGTCGGTAACTTCAAAATAAACTCGATTTTTTTTTTCGGCAAAAAATATTTTTTTTTTGCTGAAATGCGACATGAAAATTCGTTAATATTTATAAAAATTACAATTAAAATGAAGACTTTTTAAAATTTTAAGTTTCGAATCATTTATCCAACTTTTTTTATCACTTTTTCCAAGGACCACCAACATTGAACCTTTCTGGGGCATTGTTTGAGGCGTAAATATTTAAATTTTGTCAGCAAGATAAATCTTTTGCTACATGGCCAGCCCTGTCGCAATGACCGGAAATGCTGCCGGACAGTAGTTCGCGCCAAAATGAACCGGCGATGCCGCAAAAGCTTAACGCTAAAGCCAGTACAGATGCATACGTGGTTTTAATGATCGACCCCGACTCAACGCCTCATTCGCGACACCATCCCTTTGATAGTATAGGCCATAAAAACATTGTACATAAAAAACATTTAAGTCTTTTCTTTTTGGGGTTGGATGGATGCATGAATGCACTGCCAGTCACTTAATACGTGGGCTGAAAAGAAAGCCATTACCAACCGAGCAGCTTTATTTTCACTCAATTAAATTTGATGGCTCTCATAAATTTTAAAGCAAAAGAGGGCATACAATCTGTTTCGTTTTGCCAATTAAGGCATGCTTGATGTGGTTTGTTGAAAAGGTTTTAGTTATAAATAAAAAAAAATTAATAGAATAATTTAAAAAGTTGACGAAAAGCTACGAGTATTATAAAAAATTCAATACAAAGCAATAAAGAAATTGTAATTCTGAATTTGATGAATGCATTTAATATATCCATTTATCTGATTAACATATACAAGTATCAGTTTCAAACATGGTTATCATAATTAAAATGTACATTTATTATATGTTACGGGCATTCTGTATAATGCAGACATTGCACACAAAGCCATTGTGTAGAAGGTCCCAAGTGTTTTGGGGATATTTTTGTTTGTTAAAGTGTTTGGAATATTCTTTAATTTTGTTATTAACTGTTAAGTATAAACGTGAACAAAAAGGCGTGAAACTTTAACTTCGAATGAAAATATGTCCTCTGAAAAGTTTGGAATGAGTAGAGAAGGTTGAAGATATCAACTTTTTGGTTAGGATGTATATGACAACCTGCTAAGTTGGAAAATTAAACCAAAATTTTCGACCGTGAAACACCAGAGTATACTTCTCCAAAAGTTTTCACGCGCCAGAGCCAAGACCGAATCCGACTAATTAATTGCAGCAAACGATTTTTTGGAAACGAAAGAGTTTTTTAGAAAATTTAAAATTGATAGGAAATAGATAAGAGCAATTAATTATCATCAACAGTTAATAATCAAGCCCTACACTTAATAAAACCTGATACGTGAAAAAGCTCTATAAGTCGGCTTTGCCCACTGTGCTTTCTCCCGATCGACGGAACAGTGGTATTTTCGAATCGTTTTACTATTGTTTGAGGTTCTTTTATGTCTGGCTTTGTGACTAATAAATAAATAAATATGAAATAAAACTTATTCACTTACCTCCGTTTCGACGGTCTTCATGACTTTCGTACTTTTCTTACCAGAATGCTTCTTTGTACGTCGTTTGTCTTGGACTACAACTGAATCCTTGCAAAACTTCTCCATCATTTTTAGAAAAATGTTGACGGTCTCTATGACATCTCTTAAGTAAGCTCTAGAAAAATATTATGGAAGTTATTTGAAGTCTAGAAATCTTTACCACTTTTAATATTCTCTTTAAAAAATTTCTCGTATATCCAGTTAAATGTTGTCTATGTTAATGTTAAATGTTATCGTCTATCAATGTTAAAAAGTATGTACATGTATGTACATACATGTACATACGTACATGTATATTATTGATTGTTATTAACATTCCATTTAACCATTTGGTTTCAAGTTGATTAAATTAGTGACATGATTCAACCTATTCCAAACCTGTGCAACCTGAAACTTGGGTCAGCAGGACGTATGATCAATCGACCAGAACCAGATCGACTTTTCGAGCTATTCCGAAATGTGTATCTGTAATCTGTAATTACAGGATAAACACAAAACTTATCCATAGCACTTATCATCGTCACCGCAGCATTTAAATTGGAAGGAATATTTAAAACTTTGATTCTAAATAATAATTGTTTTATGTCAGAAACTGTATTCCACATTAGCAAAATTAATTAAAGTTTCCTAAGAACGATACTGCTGCCTGGAGCAAGGAACCGGAGGCGAACTCATGAGGCTTCTGCTCAGATCAAATGCCTCAGTTTTTCATGAAGTGAAGAGTTAGGAAAGTGATATTCAATTTCAGGAATCTTTATACATGCCTTCATCGCATTTATTACAAATTTACGATAGAGCTATTAAAGTCACGACGCTTCAATAAGGACAAAGAATATACATACATACATACATACATATACATATATACTTATATGTACGTTTTATTACTTTGTGCTGTGCGCTTCATTGTAGTTCATCAGAAGATGCAAGATTGTCTCCCGGTACTCAAGTACGTAACAGATATTGTTCAACAACATGTCAAAGAGCGCCTTCGCCTTCGGATCCTTTAGTTTTTGAAGTGCCAACAAGCTCTGCAACAATTCACGGAATGCCTTTAAATAAGAAAAAAGACAACATCTGATGATTAAAGATTAGGAAAGAAAACAAAATTTTAAAAGAAAGGTTGTATGACAAGAAGGTTACAGAAATTAATAAACTCAATGACAGCCCAACAGACAGCTCGTGGACCAATCGCTGCTTTGAGGAGTTCTCGGAGCATCGGAAGATGATAAAAATCGAAGGGGATATCTTAAAGGAAAGAACAAAGTATTACTCACCCACCGTAAACTAAAATTACTCTTAGAGAATTTAAAGGAAACTAGTCTCCAACAGAGACTAGTTCAGGTAAGAATGGTCATCCTTTAGTTTTTTATTCTATCAAATAGAAACCGACTAGAAAGAATATTCTACATTCGTGAAAACTCCGAATAAGGTACGAAAATAAAAATACTAATGCATTATATTTTGGTTATCTATGTAGTTCTACAATATTCTAAAAAACTGCAGTTTATTTTTAACCTAAACCGCAAAAAATACAAAACGGGAGGAAGATGATAAAATGTTAGCTTTAGGCTAATTTGAAAAGTTTATTGTGAAAAATCGAAAATTTATGTTTTTCGATATAAATACGAAGGCGGTCCGATAAGTACGTATTTTACAAAAATGGAAAAAGAGCAATATCGGTCGGTGATTCGATTCTTGTTTTTGGAAGGGAAATCGCGCAGCGAAATCAAAGAGCGCTTGGATGCTATGAAAAAAATAGAAACTATGAAATTACAAGAGAATTTCATATAGATTGACAGCCATACCTGAAGTGCCACATGCAAGCGTTTGGCCCAGAGTCTGGATTGCTTCTTGTCACTGACAATCATGTCCATATCGTGTTGCATACGCATCAAGATCCAATGGAAACACTGGACACTCAAAGACTCACTGGAATAAAATTTAAATCGTGTAAAAAAAAATTCTTGTATAACTAAAATTAATGAAATAATAAAATAATTTGCTGGCATGTAATTTCATAAACTGAACAAACTGAAGAAAGAATTGAATGAAGAAAGAGATCGCATCTAAGAGAATTCTGAAATTCCTGTTATTTAACTTCAAAATGGTAAGTAGTGAAGGCAACAAAACACAGGATGGAAACTTCTACCCAGAATTATATAGAGAAAAGGAGAACGAGAAGCAAAAAGAAACAAAAGCTTGAAGAAATAAGAACATTTTTCTAAAGCAACACCGTGACTGTTGCACTGTCTGCCAGTTGAGAAATTGATGTGCTCCATTGTCAGCAATCAGCAGCCGTGATATTCTGACGGCAGTCGCACTATACGAATTAAATGCACAAAAACAAGGCGAGAGGAAGAAGTAGTGGACATTATCATGAAGTTGTTGTCTGAGAAAGTTTGTTTGCTACGAGAAACTCAGCATCACAAACACTACTGGCGGTCGCCCAACAAAAGATTGAGCACAGACATTGTTTTTTACGATATTGTTGCGATGTTGCGAACAATCTTGAAACTTCGTGTAAAAGTTAAAATCGGTTTGGAGTTCGGAAATAGAATAGATAGACAGAATACTGCATATTGCTTTGTTCATTGAAGTTTGTTGAGGCCGACAAACTATATGGATTTGTTTTTGGTGTTTTTGTTTTTAAGTTTTAGAAATTTAAAATTAGAAACTTTTACTGTTAAATCATTGATTTAATCTAGTCCTAATGTTTAGCTGGAGCGAACCAAATTGTATTTACATACTCGTACATATGTGCCTTTTATTATGCCAAAGTATGCCAAAAGACCTCACTCAAGCAGTGGTCTTACTGCCTTAATTTTCAAAATTTAAATGTGGTTAAAATTACTTTAAATCTAAGACAGCGATTTCCTGGTAAGGTTTTAGGATTTAAAAAGCTTAAAATTTAATGTCCAATTGGTTTATCCACATACCAACGACTTCACGTGACCCCACAGAAAATAATCGAGGTCAAAAGCGGACCTTTCAGCTTATAAAAATCAGCTTATCGCCATAGTTTTACTTTAACAATTTGATGGTTGCCGTCGCCATATGGTACGTAACGTTGTGTTCCTATTGAAACCACATCTTCTCCGGATCCATATGTCATCCATATTTTCAAACAAAAAATCATTGGTTGGTAACGCAATTCTGAACGACAATATCCCAAAATGACAAAATCCCGGTGCGACATCTTAAACTACATAACGAATCCAGGATCAAATTTCTAGAGGATCAAATTTCTAGATCCGATTTGGGTTACCAAATTTTTTTCTGCGGTTGAAGTTCTCTGGGTGAGCGGCCTACGGCCGCAGAAAACGATTAAAACCGTCAATAAGTCCAAAACCTATCCGGAATTTGACTATCTCAAACTTCATTGATTATGATGCGGTAACGATCATTGACAGTAACGGAGCTACGGTTTTATTTTTGAAAAATAAGGTCTAATGATACCAGCGTGAAAACCGCACTAAACGGTGCATATTTGTGGATGTAATGGAGTCTGTATTGTTCATCGCTAAGCACAATTTTGCGATAAAACAATTTTGCCGGTTTCCCTGCTCTTGGCCAAGATAAGAAGAGCCAAGATAAGAAGAGTCAAGATTGTTAAAACGACAAAATCCCGATACTAGGAGTTATAAGACAAAATCTCGAAATTCCGGACTTGTATATTATGACCGGGATTACAAGCGATAGTAAAAACGTTTCCTTCTTGTGAAACAGAATTTTACAAAAAAGACGTTTTCACAAAACTCTGATCGTGTGTTAGTTTGTAATTTGTAATCTTAGTATGGTGAAATGAAAAACTTAATTATTTACATATTTTTACATGCTGAAACCTAATATTTTTTTTTTTTACAAAATTGTAAAAAAATTCTTACAAATCACAAATTTGTAACTTGGTGAAATACAGCACTGATTGTTTTCCAGTTTCACCGTCTTATTGTTACGCTACTGGTGGTTGAGAAACTTTTAAAATATTTTTGATGAAAGTTAAAATAACTTTGATGGAAAACAATTGGTACTTAAGTCGTTAACCGTAGCGCTCGATGCACCACGCAGCAATTCTTATTTGAATAAAGCAATTTATTTTAATTTGTTCATATCCGACTGACGTTTTATATCTCTTTGTGTCAGAACTGCTCTGGCAGCCCAGTGGCAAAGATCCTCATGACATCATTAATGATTTCTTGATGATTTGGTGTAGCCTATGACTTTGCTCTTAGATTTTCCACTTTACATTTAGCCGGAAGTGTCCTAGGGCGCGTCAGTACTTTGCTTTGTCTTACCAAATTAGGGAAATGCAGATGAGGTAAACGATGTTAATCATGCCACGAATGCAAAACTGCGCAGATTAGCCCAGCATTTGTTCCTCATTACAGTGTAAGGCGAGTTTGTACGTAGTTACGTTTTTGCATTTCGACCCGCTTACATTCAAAGTATATACTTCACATTTATTTAAAGCATCATCATTTGCTCATCAATGATTTTCAAAATACTTTAAATTTTTAACCATTGGGAAGTTCTTCATCTTTCTCTACATATGGATATGTTTGTATGTGTGTATACTCACCTTACCAAATGCAATTGAAGACCAGTCAAGCGATTAAATTCCATGAAAAACCGAATCGCCCAGAGCAAGTACGAATCGTCATGGCCGATGGAAGCCGAGTTGCGTTCCAGGACACGTCTGACTTGGCGTACCAGGATGTTATAGGCTGACCGCAAGAACTCAATACAAAATTCTCGCAAGCACAAACTGTGAAGAGAAAGTATATAAAAAAAACTATAAACAGAGGAAATGGAAAAGTAAATATGCATTTACAAAACGAGACGAGAATTAATAAACGTATGCAATAAAGGGTTGCATGAGACGTCTCAGAAGCACATTCGAGATACAGAAAAAGGTTCAAGCATTGACAGCAGAGATCTCTTTACTTATTGAATCGAATGAGACTAAACGAATGCGCTGCTCAAAATTCGACACTAGACGACTCTAAAGAAAAATATTATTCGTCGTGTTTATGAATTCGAGGACACCGAATGAACAAATGCTCATATCTCGTTATTCATTTTTGTTAGTGGAATCGATGGAAATATGTACGTTTTATTTATACGTTTTTTGTTTCTTCTCTATTTGCTGAAGTTTTTGTTAGTGTAATCGAAAGAAGTAGACACCGGCCTTTGATGTTTGCGCGAGAGAGTGAGTGAGAATAAGGGAGAGTTTTTTTCATTTCTTTAATTGCCAATAATTTTCAGACGCCTTTATGGCGGTCTAATTTCTTTCATACAAAAACGTATGGAAATTCGGTTTCATTCGACCCTAGTAGGCGTCCTGAATTTTTGAGTTAAGGAGTTAAATTTTCATTCGAAAGATGCTGTACCACAGTAATGTACTCTAGGGTATTCGTGTTCGAGACATCCCATGCAGCCCTTTAGTATGCAAGTATGTATTTTAGTATTGCGTTGTTTGTCACCACAATCACATGTGAACCCACTCAACTACGCCGCGCCATTCGACTTACTCACCGCACCGAGAAGGTACTTCGTCGCGAGCCCTGACCCTCCTCCTTAACGAGTCGATGAGACTTCTTTTGCTGCTGCTTCTCGCGATCAAAATCGAGTGCGACAGCACGTTCCAGCGGCTGATGGCAGATAATATCGCGATCTGATATGGATTTCAAGTTTCGTATCACATACGTACCGCCGAAGCGTGAGTGGCGAGCGGGTGGAGGCCGCATCACCAGCCGTTGCTTCTCACGTTGTCGTGCCATAATCAATTCCTGCTCATCACGTTGTTTCTCGGAGGTGCTGCGTTGTAAGGAAGCATCTGCGAGGGATTCCGCTGTCTGTAAAATGAAAAATACGCAAAAATGACAGCGTGGGAATGGAAAAAGAAGCGACATTTGCAAAATTGAGACTGGTTTAATTAAAGTGCTATTAATCAAAAACCTCCATACCTTCGTTAAAAGTTAATTATGAATTCGTAATTATGTTAAAATAGTTGGAATGCATTTCGAAATTTTTCTGAGGGATCCGCTAGGTTACATATAAAGTTTCTACTTGTTAATAATTCTTAATATTAACTATTAATATTTAACTGTAAGAAATGTACATTTATGCCTAAGAAAATTTTAAATAGTCAAATAAAAAAAGTACAGAATAACCGGATTAAACCAGATAATTATTTTTTTTTTTTTATTGTGTTTACTCTTGAGGGAGGAACGATTTTGAATGTTGTCGTGTTCCTTTCTTTTTTTTTGGACTGACACTTACCTGTTCGCGATAAAGCAGGCACATAATCTCCAAGCTGTGCAAGTGAAACTGATGTTCATCCGGCGAGGAGGTGATGAACAGCACCAAGTCCAAAACCCCCGACTGATGCAACACCCAAAGGACTTGGTCATGTACACTGGCATCGTTGTCGGCGCGACATTCCAGCTCCGGATTGGCGGGCACTTGAAGCACGTTTCTAATTAAGACCAGAATGCGTTCGATGAGCAGACATTGCTCCTCGCTGCGCAATGCCCAGTCCTAAAATATATAAAAAGCGGCATTTACTCTTTTAGGAAACGAAGTGGAAGTTATGTTCTCAACCGTAAAATGAACCGTAAATGATGCTGACGTTGCAACATTCTCAGATCCCACAAAGAGCTTTCCCAATTAAGTATATTCTCTTATTTTATTATACCCTACACCCGAAAGGATGAGGTTATATTCACTTTGTGCTTCTATTTGTAACGCATTAAAGGAGGCGTGGCAGGTATAGAAAAGTATATATATTCTGGCTCAGAATCACGATTTGGCCCTGTCTGTCCGTTCGTCTGTGAAAATCACAATTACAGAAGAACGAATAGAGGTATCGTCATGCAATTTGGTACGAATATTATTTATTATTCTGACCTGTTTGGTATTAGAAATGGGGAAAATCGTACCAGTGCCACGCCTACAGTTTACAGCGAATATGGATTCATCCGAGCTTATGGCTCAATTTCTCTGTATGGTACACTATATGTAATGAGGTGTTTGTTGAGAAAACCGGTATTGTAAACGAGTTAATAGATCATAATTTACTACCTGTAAATAAAATGAAAGTAGGTGTCACCCGCCCACTTTTTTATCAATTCGACAGATACGAGTATAGGGTATATGAGCTTCGGCCAGGCCGAAGTTAACGCTCTTGTGGTTTTTATTTAAATTTTAATTTACCATGGCAATAAAAAGTCTTAGAACGAGTGGAAACGCAATTTTCTTTAAAAGGAATCGCTATAAATCTAAAGTAAAATTCAGTTTTCTTTTATGTTGGCCACAGTTTGGATCCAACAATCCGGAAGACCGTGAAGCATACACTTAAGGAGCCACATTTAAGGCAGTGCATAAAAAGCGACAAAAGCTATAAGAACAACATAACCAACCTTCTAAAATTCAAATACAAACTTTATCAAACTCCTCCCTAAGTGTTGAGACACGTTCCTCCAAAAGAATTAAATATAATTAAAATTTCTTGATATAAAAAAAAATTTTTATAGAAACACCGAGAGTTAAAATTTAATTACAAGCTCCGAAACCCTTCCTTATTGTTTCTGCGAATAAAATTTGGAAATCGATTTAGCCCTGTCCGTCCGTCTGTCTGTCTTTCCGCCCGTCTGTGAAAATCACGATTACAGGAGAACGAGTACAGGTATCGTCATGAAATTTGGTACGAATATTCTTTGTTATCCTACGCTGTTTGGTGTTGAAAATGGGGAAAATCGGACCAGTGCCACGCCTACTTTTTATTGCGAATAAAAATTCATCCGTGCTTATAGCTCAATTTCTCAGCTTGTAGTCAATTTGAAGCTAAAATTTTATTTCCGAGTCCACTGTCTCAGACTAAAATAAACTCCCAAAAAAGGCGGGGTCCGCGCACTGGTGACAAAAACTACAATTACAGGAGGAGTAGGAATATGGTCATGAAAATGGCATGAATATTCTTTCCCATGTAGGGTTCTTCGATGTCGAAAATGGAGAAAATCTGACTACTGCAACGCCTACTTTTAAAGTAAATATTAATGCATCTGATTTGAAGGCAGAATTCTTTAGCTCGCAGTCCGGATCTGAAGCTTAAATTTCATTGCCGTGATCTCCGTATTGGTGAAAGTCACCTCACAAAAAATTGGCGGTGCACGCCCATATTTATGTTGTAATATGCAATTTAGGCTTTTAAATTAAATTTAGGCTTTTTAAATTAATTAAATTTAATTTTAATTTAACAACAAGTAAGAGCGTTATCTTCGGCCTGGTCGAAGCTCATATACCCTACACCCGCATCTGTCGAAGTGATAAAAAGTGGGCGGGTGACACCTACTTTTTTTAAATTTACAGGGAGTACATTTTTTTCTATTAACTCATCTACAACACCGTTTTTCGTACTAAACACCTCATTATATGGTATATAAGTGGGCGTGTCACGCCCATTTTTTAGTATATATTTTAGTCTAAGATAGTGGACTCGGAAATAAAATTTTAGCTGAAAATTCGGTCTACAAGCTAAGAAATTAAGCTATAAGCACGGATGAGTGCATATTTTCTATAAAAAGTAGGCGTGGCACTGGTCCGATTTTCCCCATTTTCAATACCAAACAGCGTAGGATAACAAAGAATATTCCTACCAAATTTCACGATGATACCTCCATTCGTTCTCCTGTAATCGTGATTTCCACAGACAGACAGACAGACGGACGGACAGGGCTAAATCGACTCAGGAGGTGATTCTGAGCCAGAATATATATACTTTTCTATACCTGCCACGCCTCCTTTAATGCGTTACAAACGGAAGCACAAAGTGAATATACCCTCATCCCTTCGGGTGTAGGGTATAAAAATTTTAATTGTATTACCCTCCCCAACAGGAGAATACCGGGCCCAGGAAGGTCAAATTTTGTATGGTGATTGGTCTACGCCGTAGAGATGCAATGAGAACAAATTTTGGAGAACTCCGCCCCCTAAGCAGTTAAAATATACGTTTGTTTAGAAATAATAAAAAATAGGCATAATTTATATACTACCAGGCCCAGAAAGCCGAAATTCTATATGGTGACTGGTCTACGCCGTCGAGGTGCAATGGCCAAGGCATTGTCTGAAATGACAAAAAAAAGCTATAATTTTAAAACTTCCAGGCCCAAGAAGGTGAAATTTTTTATAATGATTGGTCCACGCCGCAGGGGTGCAATGAGAACTTTGCCGCCTAAGAGTTAAAAAGGGGAGTGGCATTGTTTGAAATGACTAAAATAGATGACCATAATTTCAAAACTACCAGGTCGAGGAAGCTGAAATTTTGTAAAGTGATTTTTGTTAAGTGGTTAAAACGGGAGTGTCCTGAAGTGACAAAAAAAGCCATAATTTCAAAACTACTGGGCCCAAGAAGCTGACATTTTTTTATGGTGATAAGTCTTATGCCGTAGTGGTGCAATGAGAGCACACATTGGATAACTCCGCCCCCTAAGTGGTTAAAATGGGCATGGCATGACCTGAAATAAACAAAAATAACCATCATTTTAAAACTACTACAATTTTTCGCACGACTATAGACCCAATCATCGTTAAAACAACATTAGCAAGCTTCATAATTTATGTACATATATAAAATATTTGGGAGAAAATACGCTTAATATTTTATATATGTTATATTATATAAAATAATATTAAATAATGTAAAATAATATAAAATTTTATATAATTTTATATAATACGCCCATACGTTTAATATAAAATTTTTAATTTTTAGTGTGGGATCATTATTATCCGCTCATGTTTCAGACATTTTTACTTCGGAAATCAAGTTTTCAAATTTTTCTCACACAATTAATTTAATTCCATTTCTGAATCATAGATTATTTATGTGGTAACATAAAATAGATTAACTCCATTGCTTCGAATTTCGAATTTTTTACGGATATAATTTATCCGTATTTGTAAGTGATCTGGAAGTGGGCGTCATCCGCCAACTTTTTATCCTCACTTCGACAGGTGCGGGTGTAGGGTATATAATATATTTCGTAAATTTAATTTTTCCATGAAATGAAAATTAGGCCTCGCTTCGCTTCGGCAACGGCACCTACCGTCACGATGTTAGCGTCAGTCACGAATATTACACAATTCTTTTTCTCAATCTTTTCCTCGTTTGCTTCGTTCTGATTATTTTTAATTAAAATTTTACCATTAAAAACATTTTTAAAAAATTTGCAAAATCGGGCGAGCCGTTCTCAAATGATGCGATTACCAACAAACCATTTTGGGTGGTCGCGACCTACGGAGGGGGCGGAGTTCCTACTTGGGGTGAAAACCTATGGGCCGGATTTTCGAGGGCATATGCACAACAACATGTCCAAATTCCATCGCAATCGGACGGTCGGTTTAGGAGTCCATAAAAGACAAACATTCATTTTTATATATTTATATAGATATGCAATGTATATATACATATATACATATGTAAATTTGTATATATATGTAAATAGGGGTGACACATTCGCATCCTCCCCGGATGACACTAAGCCTAGAAACGCCACTGCTTTGTACATAGAACTTGCTGGCGTATTATACAAAAAAATAAGATCTTAAAAAAAAAACGTGTGAGTCATTTAAAAAACCTGCGTGGGTCAGTGTCTAACACTCGGGTACTAGGTTCGCCGTCAGTGGCTTATTAAGTGCTTTTTAAACTTGAAGGGAAGTAGGCATATTCATTTTGTATCTCTTATATTAAACACGTCTTCAAATTAATAATTGTAAATTAGAAATTCTTTTGGCCGCGATCTTCTTTTTGTATCTGGTTTATATTTAGTAATTTCCACGCTCTGGAATTGGTTCTAAATAATTGTTTTCTGAATTACACTAAGCAACTGTATAATCAGATAAAATTTAACTAATTTAAAATAGCAGCTGAGAGCTTTTTTCAAATTCTACTTAAAAAATGCTAAATGCATTTAATTTTATTATTCTTCCACAATAATCTGCCTTAATCCGAAATTAGCGTTTAACGCACCATGAGCATGAGGATGGAATCGTTTTAGTTTTCGTTATCGTTTTGCAAATACGAGTATGTATGTATTTAACCCCGCATTTAAAGAAATTAAGGGTTTCCAAGTGCCTAGATTTTGTAAGGCTTTATTTTTTATGAGATCTGACTTCTAATTGCTTCCTGCGTTAGAAATCAGTGGCACACATTACAACTGGCAAAAAAATTAAAGTTAATTTTGCTATAAAATGAATATGTGTGTTTAGGTTGATTGCACTGACATTCGAAGTACAAGAGTACGCAATTTAAGTTACTAGGAAAATAATCCTTGAAGAGGACAATACACTTTTCAGCTCTCTGCTTTGTAACTGATATTCAGTGCAGTTCTTAAAAACAACTGTTACTTTAAATTTGAATTTGGAAGTGCCTAGTTTCATTGCTGTTTGGTATTGTAGCATTTAATAGGTTCCAATAGGAATCATTTGCTACATCTCGGACCTCCTGCCTGAATTGCAGACATTTTGTTTCGTTTTCGTGCAACGCTAAAAAACATTTGCTTAGCAGAACAAATTTAACTTTCGATGTTCTTTAACTACGATCTTGCGCAGTAATGCGAACATGAAAACCAAGTTAAATTGACACTTCTACGGGTGGCCAGAAAAAGATTAAAAGTGATGGAGGATGCAGGAGAAAAGAAAGTGGGGGAGCACATTGTGCGCGGGGGGAGGAAATTATTATTGCTAGAGTTACTCTTTTCTCAATGCTATTGAAACACAAAACAGAAATGAAGAGGAATTTATAAGATCTTCATGATATATCATGGTTTAGAGCATTATCAGAAATACCATTTAAGAAATAAATAAAAAATTATCAAAGACATTTTCTGCTAATTATTAAAACCAATAAATCTAAAAGCTTTGCCCTTCTTCAGTGTTTACAAGTATACTTCAACTGATTCGACAATCAACAAGAATTCAAAGTATTACATGAACTTACAATTTCCAGTGATTTTTGCAGTTTGGCAAAAAGTGCACTCCAAATCGGTAATCTAGTAAAGGCGCTTTTATAGCCTTGTAAAATATCAATCAACTCCAAGAATACCTTGCGGCCGTGATTGTCTGCCGGTGGACCGTCGCGATACAACAATAATGTGGGAGTTGTTAAAATTACCAATAATCTTATTAGCACATCGGCGAATTCATCGTTGTCTACATAATCGGGCAGCATATACACCAAGTCGGTTTGGAGCACTTTAGAGTGGCCCAAATGCCGACGATACTCGTGATTTTCGCTGTCTCGACGAAGTATCCAAATCAAATGCTGTTCCAAAGAAAAACTTTGTATAATAAAATTTGAATTTTAAACACGATTCTTAACGGTACGTGCCTTAAGTCCTTGTAAAGAATCCGGGTCAGCGTGGTACTTTTGCCCTTCGCTGTAACCAAGAGCTGCACAAGTGGCATCGATATCAGCCAATAGGATAGACATAATTCCGGCTTCAGAGTTCACTTATTTACCAATTAAACTACCGCACAACAAATTAGAATACATACTTATAAAAGCAACCAAATTATTTTGAAATCTGCTGAATAGAAGGCAAAATAAAAATCCCAATACAAGCATAGAAAAATGTCAAAATTTTGGCGCCAAAATCAGAAGTTGGATGTGGTTTAAAATAGAAATTAATAAAGACTGCATCAATGGGCTTGAACATTTGCTAAAAAGCATGAGGCTATCTATCTCTGTACATATTTGTAACCGCAGAATACCGCGATGCGCGATGCGCGAATCTCTCTCTCGTCGCGCGATGCCCTTAAATAGACATCGCGTGACGCTGTTAAAAATTTGTTTACGTTCCATATTTCTGGAAACATGTGCTTGCTTCTGCAATTTGTTCGCCGCCACCAGCCGCTCACCAATTGCCTTACAAATCTTGTCCTTCTCTAATATATTTTTATTCCCTAGAAAGAACAGATAGTACAGCACTCCGTTGCGCTGAAAATTTTATATTCCGCATTCATATTTTATTTGCATTTTAAAAATTTGTGGAAATTTTTTGTAAATTTAACTTTTACTTGTAAATTTGAATAAATAATTAAAAAATTGAATAAATTTTTAAAAGTCTAAAACATATGGTTCTAGTTTACATTTTCTATACAAAAGCAACGAGTAAAAGCAGAGAAAAAAGAAATCCTCAGGTTTTTCGGTAAGAGGTGGCCATTTTTTTTCTGAGAGTGAGTAAAAACAAAGACAGTAAAAACCAAGAGAGCAGCGCGATAGAATAGATCTATCGAATCGCGGAACATCGCGCGATTCTGTGACGTCAAATTCCTATAGCAAACACATAGGGAGAGTATTACGCATCGCGCATCGCGGTATTCTGCGGTTACAATATAGGTTGCATTCAAAACGGTCAAGCGGTGTTGGCTGGTTCTTGTCAGCGTAAATCATGGGCTCTGCATGCGTTGCTGATAGATTACAACATTTACAACAACAACACTTTATTGCCAAATTCCACGTTGCCGCCACACGAGAAGTAAACAAAACACTGAAAATGAGTGACAGAGAAGAAAGTTATGAGCAGATACAGCGTACAAATTTTTGGCTAGAAAAAATACTGCTTTGTCAGCCCTTCTGACCTTTCTCAACACCGCTTGACCGTTCTGAATGCAAAGTTTATAGCATTACAGAGATCAATTTTAAATTATTTCTAGAAAAAACTTAAAACCAGACAAATCGGAGATAATGAAATTCGACACTCGTTACAACATTTGCATTTTCTTGATACAATCGCAAAATCGTCCAAAATCAAAGGCTCAGTTTCATAGACTCCGTTTGCGTGCGTATCCGTCCGAAACCTCACGCAAGAAAAGTTGAAATATATGTAAACATATGGGATGAGTTTCATAGGCTCCGTGCGTTTACATGCGTAAACGGATAGAAAGTGAAAAATTTTCTACTCTTTCATCCGTCAATCCGTTCATTCTATTACAATCGTTGTCTTGAGAAAGAATGACAACTGCGAATTATCAGGGATGAAACAGGAATGTAATTTTTTGAGGTGTTAAAACCCTCAGCCAACAAAACCATCTTCTTTGCTGAAAAGTCTTCCTCTATCCAGGGTCCTTCTCCGCAGGCAAAGTGTCCTTCTGCGTGCCGGCCTTCGGCCGTGGCAGGTATTAAAACCCTCAGCCAACAAAACCATCTCCTTGTTGAAAAGTCTCCCTCTATCCAGGATCCTCCGGAGACGTTTCCCGGAACTAGTTCCGGAGAGTAAAAGAATCGTTCCATGTTCGTTCTCTCTCCGGAACTGTTAAGCCCAACTCTAATTCTGGGTCTTTCTGCATGCATTAAAGTTCTGCATATCCGCATTAAAGTTCAGTCGACGCCGTAATTTTGGGCGTTATTTCATTATCAAAAATTGTATAATTTTTACAAAAAAATGAAATAAAGCCCACAACAAAATTAAATAAAGCCCACAGTGGGCCTTATTTCATTTTCAATTTTTATTGATAATTTTTCAATTTTTATTGAAAATGAAATAAAGCCCAAAAAAATGAAATAACTCCCAAATTTTACGATTTCAAATCTTCATATAAAAAAAAAAGTGGGCTTTTTTTTCATTTGGGCGTTATTTCCCGGAGCCTTTCGGGATACGTATTACTGCATTTCCAAAATCATTGATCAATGTGCGGTAACGGTGTCAAATGACGCTAGCGTGAAAACCTCACCAAACGGTGATTATTTCTGGGACGACTTGGCCCTGCTCTGCAAGCAAACGACTGTGATTTGTACATATGTATAACATTTAGAGGTCTGCACGAGACGATCCAAAAGTACTTTCAAGATACAGAAAAAAGTTCGAGAATTGACTGCAGAGTATCTTTTAATTATTCGAACCAATTGAGACTGAACGAATACTCCGCTGAAAATTCTACACTAGACGACTCGGAAGAAAACTTTATTCGTCGTTTATGAATTGGAGGGCCACCGAATAAAAAAATATTCATATCCCGTTGATTCATTTTTGTTGGTGGAATCCATGGAAATACGTTTTTTTACTTTACGCCTAGGGAGAAAGGAAAGTTTTTTGGTTCTTATCTATTTGCTGAAGTTTTTGTTAGTTGAATCGAAAGAGGTAGTCGCCGGTCTTTGGAGTATGAGCAGTGAGAATGAGGGACAGTTTTTTCATTTCTTTATTTGCCAATAATTTTCAGACGCTTCTACGGCGGTCTGCTACCTGCCTGCTAGGACGGCAAATATCGACAGAAACATGCATTTGATATTTGCGGGGAGGGAAAGTGGGGAGTTTTTTGGTTTTCTTATTTGCACATTTTCGGGCCCTTATCTGCTGCCTGCCTTGCTCCGACGGCGAATGCTACCTCATACAGTGCGTTATCTATTGTTGTCCAACGCCTTTTCCATCCATGCAGATACTGTCTAAAAATTACGTAGTTTCCTTTCTGTTATGTTATTTGTTACTGTTTTCGAAGCCTGTTGCCGCCCGCAATGAAGGAGGATATACATACATACAATGTTTACATACATAATGTATATATACAGACACGATTCATTCGAAATCAACTTTTCTTCTTTAGGTTCTACCCTAATTTCATTCGTACAAAAACGTATGGAGATTAGGTTTTATTCGACTCTAGTCGGCGTTTGTATTTTTGAGTTAAGGAGTAAAATTTCTATTCGAAATGTAGTGTACTGCAGTAGTGTATTCAAGGGTATTCGTGTGTTCAAGACATCCCATGCAGACCTCTAATACATACACGATTCATTCGATTCATTCGAAATCAATTTTTCTTCTTTAGGTTCTACCCTAATTTTATCCGTGCAAAAACGTATGGAGATTCGGTTTCATTCGAATCTAGTTGGCGTTTCAATTTTTGAGATAAGGAGTAAAATTTCTATTCGAAATGTAGTGTACTGCAGTAGTGTATTCAAGGGTATTCGTGTGTTCAAGACATCCCATGCAGACCTCTAATATCATTCAATCAAACTAAGTTAGAGAAAGCACTATTCCACGCAAACGAAGTTGCGGGCAACAGCTAGTTATTTTATAATTTAATTATTTCATAATTTCAATGCAGTCACTTACTCTATTCGTTTCACTGGGAGGGGAGTAATGTAGGGTTCCAAATACACCTTAATAAGTTCACTTTGTGTCAATTTATAACAAAAACTTTTCATTGAGTTTGTTCGGAAAAATAAACTTAAAATCGAGCCAAACAATTTGTATCAGAAAAAAAACGATATCAATGAACTCACATCACACATTGTACGTATAAATAAATTTAATTATGAAATAAAGAAAAACTTTAAGCTGTGCAAATTGATAAACTACAATAATTATAATTAATTCCAGTTCGCATTACCATTCCCAGTCTTATGGCTATAACAACAAAATTCAAATAATTACTAATCGAATCTATTAATCAACCTATCGATTGGAATCGATTATTCTAATAATCGAATCTATTAATCGAAATTATTAATCGAATCTATTAATCAACCTATCGATTGGAATCGGATTGGAATTGGAATTAATCTAATAATCGATTTTTTTATTGTTATCAGCTTTTTGAAGCCGGATTCAAATACATATGTTCTAATGAGTCACGTATCCGAATGAGAATCCGTTACAATAAATAAAACAAATTAAAATTTAATTTATAGTGCATTGATCAGATTCATTTATTGAAATATAAATAGTACATGTGTGTATTTACTGGGAATCTCAGTACGATCAAAAAATCGTCTTTGGTATAAAAATACTAAGTTTAATATTTCGAATTTAAAAATAGTGAGTTTAACATATCCTATAATGCATATGATGATATGAAACTATAAGGCAGTTGATATACATATATTATACATACATATATGTATATTATATACATATATACACACACATATGCATATGTACATTATATTGAAAAAAAAACGAAAAAAAAAAACGCTGAAGATGACACATTGCCGAAACCGGTTTGTCTCTAAACCAAACTTGGCAAAGGATGACGGAAATTCGTTCAAAAAACCAACATTATATAATACTTTCATTGTATTAAGAATATTATGAAATGAGTAAGGTTTGTAACAGATTTAACTAGAACTTCACGTAACTTATGATCTACAATAGCAGTACTTGCGTAAATCTGGATATCGATTATAGATACAATTAGCTTGTGAACCGTATTTGTTAATGCGAGATATTTGAGACATTCTTGTGTGAATCACAAATGTTTCGAGATTGTATTGAACACTGGCTTCAAACAGAGCATTTCCGGGCACAACATTTATCTGAAGTTGATACAGTTCCTCATGAGCTTTTATATCATCACTCAGATCAGCGATAAAACCATCGAAATCTTTACTTGTTTTAAAGCGTATTAAATCGTCACGTGGTTTTAGGCGCATTGCCCAATTGACTTCCTTTAAATCGAAAGCCTCACATAGATGTCGGTAAGAATTGGTGTAACCGTTAATCGCACTGATGATGCTATATGCCATTTTTTGAACCACTATAAAATGGGCCGAATCATTCAGCGAGAGTTCTTTCCAATCAAGGCAAGCGCACCAATGGGGTTCGATGTAAGCATCAGCGCATGATCGATTTCTTGGTATTTGTTCAAAAAGTGAGATAGCACGATGAGGTGCATTCGTTTTAAACTTGGAAACATTTTCGTTGGGCAATTTATAAGGCAGATCATCGTAAGATACATCTAGCGAAGGCTTCAAATCGGAAACTTGTAGTTCTTGTAATAAGTTTAATCAAAAGTTATTACTTGCAGTAGAGGCCACACACTTGTGGTAACAGAGGCAAATACTTACTTAAAATATCAACCAGAGTTGCATGTATATCGAACGGAGTTGTCAAACTATCCTTATTTCCAACAAAGTTCTTGTATTGATGTGGAAATCGCTTTTTAAAGGACTCGGGTAATGCGAAGCTAAAAAACGGTAATCGTTCCTCCTGTTTTCCTTGTAACGTATTTCGTAATTCTGAAAACCTGTTAACACAAAAAGGTATCATTAGCAAAACAGTCCAAAATACAGCGCAACGTATAAATTACCGGTTTCCATGGTCAGACATAAAAATGAGTATTGTATTGTTTAGAAAGCTCTTGGACTTTAGTTGCTGTAGCCATTGCACAATATCATCATCAATTGCTCCAATTGCATTTATAGAGTCATGAGAGAGCTCACCGTGAAAGCTAAAGACGAACCGTGGATTGTCACTATATTTCTCCATGAACTAAAATTATAATATGTGAAAGCAGTCACTGCCAATCAAAATTAAGTTTTTATTCATACATTGCGCGTGTAGTCAAACATCACTTTATGTGCAGGCTGATGACCAATACAAAATTCTTTTCCCGATCCGAGGATATTGTTTACCTCAATATAGTACGTTCGAAGATAATGATCCACTGGTTGGGAATCAAAACCATTCAGACGATAAGTGAATGTACCTGTTTCGGGTACATCCTCATTAAAAGAGGTCACATAACCGTGTTTAGCGTACTGATTCCAAATGAACGGGTAAGAATTAACGCTAACCGAATTACGAATCTTCTTGCGTGCATCAGGCAATTCCAATTCGGTAAATCCAGTTAAAATGGGCACCAGTGCCTGCGGTGTACCATCACCCACGATATTGTAACCGTTCAAAATTATTGCCTGAAGACCACGAGTGAGATAATCATAAGATTTTGGTAGAACTCGAATAAAAGCATTGCGACTCAGTGAATCAAACCCGAATATGAGTACATTGTATAGAGGATAATCCGAAGTCTGTGAAACGGAAAGTTTCGGTACGGATCTTTGTACGGTGTCTCGTATACCGTGAGCAATCCCAAGCCAACGTTCACCGTCCGCAGCGCTGCACACAACCTTAATGAAATCCGATTTTTTTAGCACATATGGTTCTTTTGTCCGGGTAGTTTTCCCATACTTAACACTGAAGTCGCTTTTGCGTATAAGGTCTGTGTAGGAACAGATTACTTCGCCTCGTACTGCATGAATTGCAGGTTTTACGAAGCAAATTGATTTCTAAAAATGAAATATTTTCCATAGATTAATCAGAATCAAACTAATTATTAAACTTCTCCACCTCGCACATCACCCAATCGTCTAATGAATCACCGCAATCGATTTTTTCAACTGGTTTGTAAAATTTCATTATTTGTGGGTTGTCTATGGCCAAATTAGGATGACGACATTCGGCCTGATTCACTTCAGAGTTAATAGAATGCTCAATAAATTGGCTAACAAAATGTGATTGAGAAAGTTATTGAATAGAAAGAAAAGAAAGCTTAGCAGCGGATACTTATTTATGCTTACATTTTCAATTTGTTGTCATATTCTTTATCTCTGGGCAGGAAAAGAAATAAAGCGAATATAATTAAGACTCCGACAATTATTTTCATTTTTCGTAGACTTCGCATTTCGAGTGCTTTTAAAATTTTCAGGTTTTGTCTTGAAATTATTTTTCGTTCATCGTGATTCAAAATTATTTAAGGTTACTTAATAATTAACAATAGATGTAGCTGTTACATGAGACCATGGTCTTCGTCGTTCTTGCCTTCTTGGTCTTCTCTCGTTGCCTCCGAAATAACGAAATTTTAAATTTATTGATATAACAAAAACAGCTGCTTCTGATTGGCAGCTGCTACACGAATATTTCCTGTATTGATTTAATATTTGGGTTAGGGAACACACGAGCCATCAAAAATGTTGATGATTGCCAGTAATATATTGTTTACACGGACCGAAAACAATATATTCGGAACAAAAGTATAAACAAAAGCGAATTTGCAAAATAATTTTTCATACACCAGTGACGTGATAGCATGGGTGATACCCGGGGTGAAATGGTGGTGTCACCCCTATAGAATTTGTTTACCATGGCATTAATGCGTGTGATGATCGCTGCAAGATGCTTGCAGAAAGCAACCACCCTCAAAAAATCAATCTAAAATATATAAAAAAAAATCAAACTTTTAAAAATTATATTTTTTAACTCATTTTTAGACCTTTAGATTATTAGATTTTTTTTAGGCCTATGGTCTAAGCCTATGGTTTGCCAGCAGATTGTTGAAATTTGTATGAAAAATTAAATGGAATTTTTATTTCACAAAATTAAATTTTTTAAAGTGTTATTATTACGATATATTTATATGTACATTTCAATACAAAAAGAAAAGATATAATAGAAAAAAATCAAGTGACTTCGTGTATTTTATTAAAACTGTTAAAAAAATACATTTTAATAACCTTGAGTTTTGTTTAGCAGAAAGCAACCAACCCACAAAAAATTTATATAGTATATAAAGTAAGCCAAATTTTTTCAAATTAAGTTTTTTTAATCTATTTCAACAAGACCTATGGTATAAAGTTTATCCATTATTAATATTTTAAACAAAACAATTTATTGTTTATAAAAAGGTATTTTTCAATATTCTGAAGAACGCAGGTTGTGTTAGGTACTAAAAGTGGCCCAAAATTTAACGTCTAGAATGCGATTAATCAAGAACAGCCACGGTGGCCATATTCATGACATAATTTTTAAATGTTAATGTCACCTATTGATCTTTCAAATGAATAATAGAATTTAATCAAAATAAAATTTTTCGTGTTATTTTTTACAATATTCACTTCAATCGGGCTCGAAAATACAGCCAATATTTCCATTTCTACTTCAAAACTGCCCAATAAATGTTTTGTATTGTTAATTTTTCTGCATGGGTGTCACCCCTATGGACTATACGCTGGGTTTAAAATTAGTTTCCATGTACCACATAATACATAATATGTAATTGATTTTAAAATACGAGTACTAAAAAAAATCCTTCTTGCGCTGTTTATTTGCTTAGTTTGCTCTAGTTTCACCTCTATAATGGTTCGCCCGGGGTGGACCTCCCCCACCCCCCATTAATAACGTAACGACTGATAATACTACCTCAATATTCAAAAACAATTAAATTTTATAGAACGGTTTTGATTTATCAGAACAAACCTATTAACTCTTGTACTATAAAATCAATAGGCGTACGTAATATTTACGATTTAATGGGAGGTTTTTTTTGAGTGTTGATAATACTGTCAACCCTCCTACAACGCGACAGATACGTTCTTAGAAAACGTCGCGTTGTAAGAGACATGAACTCTATAGAAAAAAGGGGGTTAGGTTCCAAGTATAAAAAACTGCATTGAAATTAATAAAACGAAACTTTAATAAGTTAATGTTCAAGATTTTATTAGAAATCCTTCAATAAAATTATAATAAATTAATAAAACAAAACAAAATAATTCACGTTTTTAAAAATTAAGAACTAAATAAAAATTCAAATTTATAAAAATTCAAATATAAAAAGAAATGTTGATGCATATTATTTATGCAAATTCTTCGTCATCACTGCTAAACGGATTATGCCGCGAATGTTTTCCTGGTGCTATATCCGAATCTGAACTATTGGAACAAGGGATAGGTTCGTAAGTAAACGAGTCCATTTCATTCAAAAACGGAGTTAATTTTTTACTTAAAAATTTATACAAAACAACCAAATGTTAAATGTCAAATTTGTCAAATTTTAGACATTCCGAGAAAAGTGATTTTTTTTTAAAAAAGTAAATTTTTTTAATCGCGTTGTAAGAAAAAAATCGCGTTGTGAGAAATATTGCCTCAATTTATGAATCGCGTTGTAGCGAAAACGCGTTGTAGAAGTGTCGCGTTGTAGGAGGGTTTGCTATATTTCGAATGGTAAGTTACTGTTAAGTTTTTTAATGCAAACACATAATTTTATTTAGTAACAGCAAAGGTAAAATTTTAAACAAATTTTTAAAATGCAAATAAATATGAACCCGAATATAAAATGTTCAGCGCAACGAAGTGCTATACAATCTGTTCTTTCTAGGGTATAAAAATATCTTGGAGACGGACAGGATTTGTAAGGCAATCGGTGAGCGGCTGGTGGCGGCGAGCAAATTGCAGAAGCAAGCACATGTTTCCGGAAATATAAAATTTAAACCAATTCTTACAGCGTCACGCGAAATCTATTAAAGGGCATCGCGCAACGAGAGAGAGAGAGTTTCGCGCATCGCGGTATGCTGCGGTTACAATAATATAAAAAACAGCTCTGTTTCCAAGACGCTGAAGTTGGGTTACCTTGTTACCTTGTCATAAAATAAAACGCTTAAAATGCTTTAATCTGTTTTATTTTTCTGTATGTTTTTCCCGTATGTTAATATTTTAATTATTAAAATTACAAATATAAAATATGTATTTTATTATGAATTTGTATATAGGAATAATGATCCGAATAGATGAATGTAGTTGTTTTGCTTAATTTGCAAATTTTAAACTTAAATAAATAGTAGTAATGTTTAAGATTTTTGGTTACAATTATTTACGTCGATTGCCGTTTAATGAATAAACTCAATTTAACTAAATCACGGTGTATTGCAAATGTTTTAAAATATTTATAAGAAGAGAAACAAACCATTATTCTAAAAATTCTTCGTACACATACTTTCATGTCATGAACTACAATTGGACATATTAGGATACTCTTGTTTGTTTATGACGTCATGAATATTAACGCCAGTTGAAAGACCTTCAATAAAAAATAATATTAATTCCATTGTTAACAATATTTATTATATAATTTGCATAAAATAATAAGATTAACAAAAACAAAGAATTAACTAAATACATTCTACATCGTGAAAAATTGCTAAAACAAGCAGAGTTGAACAACATTCACTGTTACTCATTAGTCTTCAATAAATATTTATATAATACGAATTTATTCGCTTAAAAATTTTTGTTTGGATTGTGATTATTTGGTGTTTCACGTTTGACTTCATAATAGGTATGCACTCGAGTTCTTCATATTTTCATATATTGTATTTATCTCGACGTGAAAAAGGATTTAAAATAGTCACCCTGTTTCGGCATACGCTTGCAATTTTAGATAACGTAATCCTTAATTGATAAGGATTTTTCAAATTTTTGGATTGGATTTCTTAAATAAAGAATTTATTTAAGTTAACTGATAATCTCTTGTTTTTATATCTACTGCTGGTTTGATTTTCTTCGTCTATGCGAATGATGTGTCGCCATTTAGGTTCTCACTTTTGCTGACTGGACCTCTCCTACACATCACCGTAGCGGCTGAAGTTTTGCCTGCATCAGGAATTTTCTGAATATTATTCAGAGATGAAGAAGGACTTGCTAACGTACTCCTACAATAAAAAGAAGCTTTTGATTTACGCATTTATTGGGTATAGATTGGATGGTAAACGAAAATTGGGATGGATCAAACAAACAATCCAAAAGTGGACAGACACGTTCAGATTAATCGAGGAAGATGTGAATAAGGAGGAGAAAGATAATTTAATATTAGTACGTATGAGATAAATTATGTTAAGTTAGGTTCTTTTTTTTCAAAAGAATTGTTCACTATTTTTTTATATATAGCTATATATACAATATATGTATAACTATTCCCTTAAGAACATTAAATATACATATATTACATGAGCAGCTTACCTTGGTGTAGTGTCATCTTTTTCGTGTACATGCAATTTTACAGCGGTATTAGTTGATACGGCATTGCTCGTCGGAGGCGTTGTTGGATTGGATCCTTTTCCGGTTACGGTAACTGGTCGCAGCCGGTCTTCCAAATCGATCATCGAGCTCGCTTCGGAGTTGAAGCTGTCATCGCTACTTAAAAACTCGAGTTAAATAAAAATAGTGAAATTTTGTACATTAATATTTTTTTGAACCTTTCACTAATTGTGCCATCATCTACTTCCTCTTCCATGGCTTGTTGCAAATCAGCAATACGCTGCAGAGCTAAACGTAAGTCATTCCTCAGCGAGTTAGAGTCAGATTCAGCTTGTTCCAATTTCTTTTCTAAATCCTTGCGGCGCACTAACGATTCCTGTTCGCGACACGTAACCGTATGGAACTCTTCACGAAGTTCGCGTAGAGCTTTTTGTGTCTTTTTCTGTAGTTCCTGTGCCTGTTTTTCTCGTATTTTGGCTTGTGTGACTTCTTGCTGCAACTTCTCTAACGCCTCCTTGTGACGTGTCACCTGCACCTCTAAGCGTGTACGCGTTGCTTGCTCAAGCTCCAACCGCGACTCTAATTCCTTTGAGCGCAATTCCAAGCTAGTGAGAAAAATGTCAACTTCTAAATCTGCTGAGTCTCATTTCGAATATTTACCGTTTCGACATCATGGCGGTCGATGGATCAAACAGAGTCTCCACATTTTCTAGTCGCTGCTGCAATTCACTTACTTGATCTCTCAAGCTGTTGCGTTCGGTTTCCAGCTCGGCTAATTTAAACTCATATTCGGATGCGGCAATCTGTTCCGTGTTTAGTTGCTTTACAGTGCTGCTATATTTTTTCATTAACTCCGCCAGTTCTTCCTCATTTTCTTCGATGTGTGCTTGCAACTCAGCACGTTCGCGTTGCGCTGTTAGTGCGCGCTCTTCTGCTTCGCTGCGACCGCGATTGGCTTCCTCAAGCATGGACTGCACTTCGGCCAATTCAATGTCAGCCGTCTGGCGAGCTTTCATCGCAACTGCCCGTGCAGATTCGGCATCCTCCAACTGATTTCGCAATTGACGCACCAACGCTTTACCAGGAGTATCCGTCTTAAGCCGTTCCAGCTGCGCCTGACTGTCCTTCAGCAACGCTTTGTACTTACGTACATCTCGTCGCAACTTCTGATTGGCAATCTCTTCCGACTGCCTGTCGGCGCGTTCTTGATCTTCAGCAGCAGCAATTCGTCGCTCCAATTCATGTTTCTCCCGCAGCAGCAAAGTCCGCTCTTCGTGCTCAGTCTCCAGTTGACATTCCAAAGCTTTTATCTTTTTATAAGCACTTCCGCGAGCCTCTTCTAACTCTTCATCACGTTGCTGAGTTTCTCGTCGTGCCTCCTTTCTCATGGTTTCTAAAGCCATTTCTAGTCTAAGCTTAGCCTGCTCCAATAATTGCACCTGTCCTGCCATTTCGTCCAGTTCTTCTTCCTGTTCCTTAACACGGCGATCGAGTTCATTTTTGGAACGGCGCAACTGCGCAATTTCTTCTTCCGTTCCGACACCGAATGTCATTTCTTCCAACTCCCGTTTAAGAGAGGCCAGTTTCTCCTCCTTAAGGTCAAGGTCTAGACGGGTGTCCTTTTTTCGAGAAAGCGGATTTATTTTAAAACGAAGAAATAATTGGTAAGAATGTAATATAAATACAAGAAAATCTAACATAGACGGGCAAAATTTGGTTGAGCTTCTAAGGCAGAAACCAAACTAAACTTTCCCGGATAATTACGACGAAATGAAACAAAATCCGTCTGACGGGCTGAAACCGATTTCGTTTGACGAGCTAAAACCGTTTTAAGGAAGACTAAGGAAGAAAGGATTCAGAAGACTCAAAAATTTAACAACCAAATTACAAGTAATATCGTTAATAGTACCGACTACCGGCTAAAGCGCCAAACTAGTTTATTTCAACCGATGATTTCTGGGGGAGGAAATAAGATGTTATTTCGATTCAAATGGGATTTTTATTGGTATTTGCCGTCGCCAATTTCGTGTAAAAGTGGAAAAATTATGAGTCGGATTTATAATCAGTGAAAAGAGTCTTTAGAGAAATATCATCTGGATTCTGACTTGAAATCTCGCCGGCGTGTGCCATTTTTAAATGGTTTTAAAATCTTAATACTATAATGTTAAAATTTGAATAAAACTCTGCAACAAACTTATGATTTTTAAGATTCAACACCAATTAGTTCAATTAGACATTTTCATGTTGATTCAGATTCCACTACTCACAGCTAGTGATTGTTCAAGCGCAAATTTTTCGGCAAGCAATACATCCATCTCTCGTGAAAGACGATCTTTGGCCTGACGCTCCTGACGAGCAGCATCCTGAGTACATGCAAGAACAACAATATTTATGGACACATATTATACAAATCAATTTGAAAACTTCTCACCTGCAGAGCTTGACATTCGGCATCGAATTTTCTCTGTTTCTTCTCCAGTAAATTATTTCGTACGTTCTGCTCTTCAAGCATCATGCGGAGATCATTCATTTCGTTCGTCATCTTCTGCGTCTTACGTTTCCACTGACCGACAACTTGTCTTTGCTCTTCCACTTCTTCGTAAGCATCAGACAGCTTTAATAATAACATAATAATAATAATCAGAAAATTTGTTTCCATATATTGACCGCTCATTTCTATATCGATTTAATGCATCTTAGTTTGATCTACCTTCTTTTCAAGCTGTTTCTTCAGGCCAACCAACTGTTCGAGATCATGTTCATGCTGAGTCTGTAGACGTCGTTTCGAAAATTGAAGCTCACGTGCAACGCGTTCATATTTCAGCTTATAGACACTGCTTACACTCTCTTCACTGTCATTCTCGTCATCTTCGGACACACCATTCAAATCTGATTTCGCATAAATCAATTCCATCTCGAGCTTCTCCGTTGCCTCCTGCAAGCTCTTCACCTTGCTCTGTTGATCGGTTAATTCCTTCTCCAGCTTCAACCGCTCTGAAGTTTCTGCTTCCAGACGTTCGGCATTAATGTTTGCTGCTGAGCGTTCTTCAGTGAAATCGAGTGTCATTTCCGATAACTAAAAGCCATATATAATAAATGTTTATTGGCCCAATAGTTATACGATTAGAATTAGCTTCAAATTAGCCCGACCAAATAATCGAGTCTAATACTTGTTGTTTCTTATGTTGTTAAATTTTTGGGTTTTTGTAAGGCCGAAAACAAGACGGTTGTGAACAATGATTAAATAGCTTGGGTTCCCCCAGAAAACTTTTTAAAGACAATCCGACTGGAACAGTTGCCGGAAGGTTGAAGCTGTACGCATCTGCTCTTAAATATACAGACCTCCCCGATATATATCTCTTAAAGGCTAACATAACCAGTTGGTTGCATCCCAAATATTATAGAATCGCGAAAACTTAGAAAGAATAGAATTTATTACAGAATTCTAAGCAAGCTTAATAGAGTTTTCTGCTTCGCAAAATACTCAACGTTCTTCTTCGGAATATCGAGAATGAAAAACAAAAGGGACAAAAAAGGCTGTTCAAAATGCCAATTAGGAGAAGTATTAGTATTACACTGATAATGGCTTACTTTTAGCATAATATAAGTATATTTTTGCCCAAAAACAAAAACTTCTCCAAGCTCTGCATAAGGGCACAAGACCACAAAATGATTTGGGCCAGTGTTCCTCAATATTTTAATATATGAAGCTAATGTTATAAAATCTTTACCGCTACTAGTTGATCAACTGTCAGAAGATGCACTTGAGACGGGCCATTAAGAATTAAAAGACACTTAAAAGCTTATTTCCTCGAAATAGCAAATTTAGACATAAGCGGTTACTGCTTTTTGTCACAGAATTGTTAATTTTGTCCCATGTGAGCTCTCGAAAAAAGATCTTGATATAAAAGATGTTTATCTTATGTATATAGACGTACATATATACATATGTATATAAATCTTCACAATTTTCCCAATTCAATAAAATTTCCCCTATACCTGCCACGCCTTCATGAATTCGTTACAATTGGAAGAACAGGATTAATATTAACCCTTGGGGTGCAGGGCCCTTAGTTTTACCAGTTTTGTACTTTTCACAATAACAATAGAAAATCTGCCTGGATTATTTTTTACCCGCACCTCATCTGAATCGTTATCTTCCTGCTCACAAATGGTTCGATCGTCGTCTTCTTCGAAAAGATCCTGAACCACAGAGCTCGATCGTGAAGTCGGAGTCTTAGGTAGAGTTTTCGAAAGCTGGTAAGCTTTTGTCAATATATTTTGAGCTGAACGTGAACGACCTACAGAAGGACAGCGTTCCATGCTGAGCCGTTCTCGCTGCCGTTCAATTAAACTGATTGTATCGTAGTCACCGTACACGGAGTTCGTAGGTGTGTTACAACGAGAGGAGGTTTTTGATCGTTTGCTGACTGCAGACCACTCTTCTTGGATATGATCTGTACGTCGTAGGAAATTCTGTATCTTCTCCGTAAGATAAGCAGAGGATGTTTGTGGGTCTTGGTGTGAAGGTGATGGGCGAAATGTTTGTCGCACCGGTTGCTTTTTGCAGCCTAATATAAAGGACATATTTGCATCGAACACAACGGGCGAGGGCTCCAAATGCCGGAGCTCCAGCAGATCCAACGAAGCTTTCCCGCGAGTATAGCTCTGTGGGAAAACTCGTCGCGGTGGTGTCTGTAAAGCTGTAGTGCTAGTGGGGCCTCCAATTGATGAACACCGAGAACTTCGCGATGAGCCGTTAGAAGTGCCACTACGGAAAGAAAATGCTGGACTTGGTGATCGTGGCAGTGATGGTGTTGTTCGCGTGCGAAGGAGGTCCACGTTTACAGAAGTCATTGAACCTGATTTTTTTAAAGGAATATTTAGTGATACTTTGACAGGTGTTGATTCGTTGGTGATGATCAGCGAATGATCCGCCGTCCCTTTGTTGGGGACAGGCAGGCCAGTCGGTTTGCCATTTGCAACGGAGACAGAACCATTGCTAGAGTAATTCAACACACCATCATCGGAATCGAAGTTTGCTGTGCGCGGTATATGTGTTGATTTGACATTTGAAGTCAACGCCGGTGGGCTGTCACTACGTTCCGACTTTGTTCGAGCCGTTATTGTCGATTTTAATTGTTTGCGTGGTCGTGCGTGTACTTGTGGGGGCACTGGTGGGCGTGGAGCAGCTGGTTGCGGGGTTATGGACGAAGGTGTGGATGAGTTGCTAACGATGGTTGTAGGTATTGTAGGTGATGGTGGAAACTTCTTGATTTTGGTGGGTAAGGTTTTCGAATTCATCTTGGTTGGTCCGAGCATGGGATTATTATTTACTGATGGGTTGTTTTTGTCCACAAGAAGACTGCCGCTATGGCTATTTAGATTGCTGACATTCCTTTCACAATCAATTATTGTAGATTTAGTCATCAGACTATCATACTGTTTAAAGGATGCACTCGGAGGAGCAGTTGTAGAGTTGTGTACATGGTAGAATTTAAAACCACTTTCGGTTGCAGTCGTGTCATGTGGTCCGCATGCGGGTACTCAATGCAATAACTCAATATAACATGCATGAAAAGGATGGTCAGATATCACTGGTAAGAGGTTTCAACCGAGGATGGGTACGTGCAGTAATCAAAGAAATCGACAAAAACTTGCTAAAATTGATTATAAACGCCTGGTTGTAACGATTATGTATATCTCGATTTTCGGTAGTCTTTAGTAGTTTGCATTCCATAGTCCTTAGTCCTTATTTCAATGGCTTGCGATCCATTCCATATCCAAAAAGTAAAATAATTTCAAGTTCACTCCCAGCGGGCCAAAGAGCGCTGCCTTTTTGTACGAAAGTCTATTTCCTCAACGTGTCCCGAAAAAATGCGCGTCTTTATCGCTTTCAAGGAAAGCCTAAAAGATGCGATCAACAGAATTTTGACCATATCAATCCTCACTTCGAGTCAAATTTCGAAAATCAATTTCGAACTTCTTATTCGCTCTCCCATATCTATGCTCTCTGAAAGTGCCTAACGAATATGTCTGCAAAATTGTATATACCAAGTGTATAGAGGGCATAGGCAGGAGCGGCGTATGGTGCTGGCTTAACAATCGCAGAGTCACAGGTTCAATCCCCGGGCCTTGGTAAAAAATTCTTATTTCAAATTTTTTTAATTTGTCAACATTCTTAATGATCAGCTTCACATTATAATTTAATTTAAATTTAATTATTTATGATTAGTTTGTATTTTAAATTTTGCCCATAAATTTTATGGCGGTGTCAGGAGTTGAACCTCTAGGTACTCTTTGTATTTCAAACCAAGCACACATCGCTCTAGCCTACGGACTGCTTCTGTTTCTAAACTCTTTTTAGTTCGTTTTTTTACCGGAAAAACTGCGCTGTAACTATTCGAATCAAATTCGAAAATATGCTCTCAATTATTTCAGGCATGCGTTTTGATTTCAAAATTGAAATCTCTTGAAGCACTGTATTGGCAGCACCTACGGTTGTGAAAAAGATCCGCGTCTCTTTGATTTACAAAGTCCGCGTCTCGTACAAATGAGAAGCGCTGGCTATCGAGCCCGCTGGGCTACTAGCCGTTTCATTTACACACATACAAACATTTGTATGTACATACATATGTATTATTGCGTGCAAATACCGTTATTGAGATAGTGTGAAATTTCTTTAGAAATATCGTTAGGTCAAGCTCAAAGCAGGAATCTTGTGCTGTTGTTATCGTCTACACTTGCTGGACCACTCAAAATTCTTAATGGTTTCTGTCGAGTACTTTGTTAAACGAGCATGCTGCAATGTGGAGTGCGTGTGCTAATCCACCACGCTCGGATGAGCGACAAGATTGAATGACAATTCAATCCATTCGTTTGCGCGGCGTGTAAAAAAAGACCGAAGACAGAAGTTGCAAAGTATTAAAAGCACAGCGCGTACGTACGGCCTTTCTTTCTTCACAACCCAGTACTGACTGAATCTGAGAACACACGATGGCTGTTTGGTTTGTGCCAATTTGAGCGAAAGAATTTCTTTCCTTGCGAAATTCTTATGCATATGTTCGTATGTACATATGTATGTGCAAGAGAAGCGATACGTCTTCTCAGATCTCACGGGCACACCGAAGAAGCTGCAGATGCAAAACCGAGAACTAAAATTTCTTGTTTCAATTTCATCCACGTTGGAGTGTACACACCCGACAAAAGAACGAAGTCAGAAGAAAAGCAGCGATACACCAATAACGTAAAAAAAAAAATTAAAGAAAAAGCCGTGTCAACTTCAGATGGAATTAGTCTTTTTAATACGTCTATAATTAAAAGTTATTTAACAGCAATGAAATTCGAAGATACCGCCATAAATGTAGTGGCCTCATTACGAAAAACTTAAATACAGTAAACAACGATTGCAGTTAGCAACTTTAGCCTTTATATTCTTGATACTTTTCAAATTTTTAAGAATTTTAAATATAATAATGCCAAAGAATTACTATAAAAAATTATATGTTGGAAATAACTCAGATCTCACTCAATATACTCGTAGATACTTGTACAGAACTTGCCTTTGCAAACAAATTAACTAACCCGATGTTTTTTCGTTTTTTTTCGCTTTTACTGAAATTGATTTAAAATAAGTACCTACAGCGATATATATATATATATATATATTTTTTTTTTTCCCCCTTTCATTATATTTTACGCTAAGTATTTGAGTATTTTAATTTTAAAACATTTGAATGGCATAAGAAGAAAAGAAATTACAGCTATAACTTTTTTTTATTCTGTATCTTATGTATATTCATATATTTTAAACAAGTAAGAGTGTTAACATCGGCCCGACCGAAGCCGAAATCGACTCAGGAGGTGATTTTGAGCCAGAATATATATACTTTTCTATACCTGCCACGCCTCCTTTAATGCGTTACAAACGGAAGAACAAAGTAAATATACCCTCATCCCTTCGAGTGTAGGGTATAAAAAGTTTATCCCTTCAGGTGTAGGGTATAAAAATAAGGCCGCAGAATTTCAAAATTAAAACTACCAGGTTATTATGCAGTTGATGGGGCTATAGAGAACGATCTCTACCATATTTCTCTATACAGAAGGTTAATCGGTTTCATATTACTAAATATTTCATAAATATGTGTGTGCATTGTACATACAATACATCCTCTAATATTCTAAGTAAATATGCTAAGTTTTTCTGCCGAGTTAATATTGCCTATTTTCTGTAGGAAAACCGTCTGCGGTTATTATCCGGCCACTTGATATTTTTTTTGCATATTCTAATCTTCTATCAAATTGCAGAGTTAAAAATACTTTTCTTGATACAATTGTGATCAACAGAATTGAACTGAAGCCATGAACGAAAACAGATCATGGAACGTATGAGATGTATTGCATAATTTATCCACGAATGAAATACATACATACATGTGTATAACCTGTACATACATAATTACTCGTATATACACCTTTTGTATCGTGTATTCAATATCATTTTTTTAAATGAAACATTTGAAAAACAGTGCACTAATTTCTAATGTACTAATTTAATCATAAAAGCTGACAAAAGTCAGCATACATTATCCATATACTCGTATACTATATATACTCACACACATACATATGTACATACATACATATGTATTGTATATTTACACATTTCTTTAATTCTCTTTATTGCATTTCTCAGAATCTTTGTGACTTACCCTGCAGTAAATTTTAAAATCAATTCTGGTTAGAACATATAATTTAATGTAAAGGGTCATAAAGGCAAATTGTTTCGAGGACATTTGGTCTAGATGTTACATATGTATGTTACATATAGATGCTACATGTTAAATTCATCAGTTTTCTTCATTAAATTGAATCGAATTGAATTAAATTCCATTCGTGGTTTGAATGGAATCTTAGTTTTGAACTAGAAGTTGTGGATATAGAGTTTAATGCTAAACAACATGCCTACATACTATATGACACTTCCAACTCTTTAACCGTGTGAATTATTTCGCGCTCCCGCCCAGGCCGTCCCATGCACGACAATGTAACACACGCATTCTGAATAATGGAAGTCTCCGTGAAATATACGCTTTGTTTTTGTTTTTTAAATGTGGTATTTGATTATAATTAACTACTTTATTTATAGATGGCCGAGAGACAGAGAGAGATTCTAGTTGATATTTGGAGCAGTTGATATGCAACACTTAAAGTGGAACTTGAAATTTGCTTTTGTAAGAGCAGAAGTGTTTTCGTATCTATACCTATTTTAAACATACGCACTTATTTGTAACCTGTGAGGCTTTTGGGAAAAGTCTCTCGCTAGTACTGATTGAGCACTTTGAGCACTAGTGAAATTTTTCCTGCAGGTTTTTTGCAGACCGTTTACACCAGGAGAAAATCGAGGTCAGAATAACAAAAGACTTGGGCGGGAAACGAGAGATAAGGCTGTTAATGTTGTCTCCCTTATACAGGGTGCTTCGCAATAGAAACTACAAAACGCAAGGCCGTATAGGTTAGTTTCGATTTTCTTAAAATGTTTACGTGACATGGCACCGATTTCATATTCTTGATCAGCGGCCCCAAATTAATCAAAAACCAACAGTTCAGTCATATTTTTGCTGTTGCCGTGCTATTAATTTTTTAATTATTAATTAAAAACTCTTATTTTTTAAAGGCAAAAATAAGAGGATTTTATAAAAAATGTACGCTTTGTTTTAAAATGAAAACTAACCTTTGCTTCCAATTTTTGGTTATCCGTCTTAAGCAGATTTCGTTCATTTTCAATTTTCTCCAGTTTGGCTTTTAGAGAAATAAGGTCTTCATTCGCGATTTTCAGCTGCTCCTCGGTTCGGTGCACATTCAGCAAGGGAGTCACACGCACCAAGAGACGCCACCATGGCCAATCCCTAACCGCTAAAAATGCTTTAACGTTTCGTTGTATACAACGAACGGCGAGTTCCTGAAAGATTGCCATAAGAAGAGTCCTAAGAGAAGCTTTCGAACAGCATAAGACATTACTTTATATGTATTATCAGTGTACGATATACTCGTATCTCTCAAATGTATATAATTGTATTTTGTGCTAATTAACACTTTTAACAATTTTTTAAAAATTAACACAACACTTCACGAATTATATACCGACCTGAACTCTTCGCCGGGCGAGCTGTTTGCGTGCCAAGTAGCCTCGACAGTGAGCTTGAAATTGTATAATTCGATCCGATAAAAGGACATCTCGTCTGGCTTCCAGTTGGCATAAAACACCAGAACGAAAGAAAATCTACAAAGAGGAAAGACGTATGAAATACACATATGCATTCTAAAACTAAGCATTTAACAAATCGTTTAATACTGTATACTACAGTCACTGAAGTGATACACATTATAACGCTTATATGTCATATCATATATCTTATACAATATGGTGCTACGTTGTATTGTATAATGAAGGGGTTTTTAACCTTTTGTAGCATCGGGGCCACATGAAGACAAGCGGGCCGCATAAAAAAACTCAATTACATTTTAAAGTTTAGTTTTATTATGAATATGAAAAATACACTGTATATGTAATGTACGTATATAATATAATAATCTTAGTATGCAACGTGATGTGGTAATTTTGAACGAACTAGAACTTATTATGAATATGAATATTTACTATATAAATACCCTAAAGCCAGCCAGCGAAGATGATTAATAATATATAAGGCCATAAAAATTTCTATCTGCAGCAGCAATTTGTATAACTCTCTGAATTCATTAGGTTTTCCAAGATAATTTACACTTGTTTGCAAAATATCAGAATACCGTTTAGAAGTGAATATTACATTTGACTTCTGGTGTCATTTTTCCATTATAGTAGCCTAATCGTTATCTCTTTTCTGTAGGTAGGATATATTTCAACTTGAGTTTGTATGCACCGTATGGCTTCAATATTTGCCGATTTGGTTGCCATGCAAGCCGATTTTCTAAGTGCCATGTGCTTATTTTCGTGGCTACCAGAGCCACAAACACTTTCGAATTTCGATCGCAGTTTTTCTACTCTCGAAGTGCAATCTGAATTTGCTGTCTTCCAAACGTTTAAGTTGTTTATATTTTCGGCGGTAGTAGCGGAAATTTTAGTTGGTTTGATATGTACAACATTGACAAGAAGTTTGGGTTGCTTAACCGAAGTTTCGTCCGTAATAGGCAAGTTTTTACATGATTCAGAGGAAGAACCACTTAACTTTATGTCATTTGCATAATGAAGAAGCTGACTTCTAGGTTCTTTCAATGGACACACTTTGGCGGTGCTAATGCCCGGGGAAGTATTCTCTAACGACTTCATCTGAGAGAGCCGGCTTGCGGGAGAACTTGTTTGCATAGCTTTCACTGTACGCAGAATTTTGTACCCTTTTTCCAAGCATTTTTCGAGAAGTTTATCACTAAGCTCTCTGCGTATAGTATGGGTTACTGGTTTGATGTCGCGCGTCGATGTGGTCTTTACTGCGGCTGCTATATCACAATATGAACTCTGATTTGGTATTTCAGAAGCGGAATTACATTTCGGATCAATATGTTGATTTGATGTAGAACCAGCGCTCAATCCTGTAATGGTCTTTTCGTTGCTAAGTCTAGTAAGTTCGAATTCTTTTTTGATGCCTTTGCGCTTTCTCGGTGGAGAATGGATACAATTTCGAAGTGAATGGCTACTTTTTTCTAAAGTTAAACTTAGTAGATCATTTAAGCTGGAACAGCGCCATAGTGCAGGAATATCATTTATGGTACTACAAATAGTTAGCAGTTCCAAACTTGATTGCGAACGAATTTTAGATCGATGCAGGTTATGATTCTTTGAATTCTTTGGATCTACAATATTGCTGTATACTTTTTCTGAAAGACGTGCAGTGTTATCCAAACTTTTATATTTTGATTTCATACAGTCACTAACAAATTGCGTATAGGCTGTCGATTCTAAAGAGTCACAGCTCTTCCAACTCTTCAGTGCCGGCACTCCTTTGGGAAACCTGAATTCGGTTAAATGGTTGCCAATAACCTGATAACATGGTTTTAAGTTTTGTCCTTGTTCGGCAACAGCTTTTTTGGCACATTCAGAGTTATATTCGGACAAAATTATATCAAAGTTTTGCAATACTGCATGCAGCTTCGTCTTCGTCTCATCATACGCAGCTTTCTTCAATTCCTCGAATATCTCATCTACCAGAGGCTTTGATGATGTGTTAAACTGATACTCATCGTCGCTATCTATGTGTATAGAGGGTGGTTCTGTAGTTGATGTTAGCGAAATTGAAGTTGACAATGAGGATAATGATGACCTTAATGTTGGGCCCGCTAGTGGAGAACCATTCATCGGTTGCGTTGGTTGTGCAAGAGTTTCCTTCATGGTGTTATATTTTCTCGGCAAGTTCACTAATGTCATCCCTTCAGTTGTGAGTGCTTGTGGTATATTAGCAGATATTTTGGGTATAACTCGCTGATGCTTAAACATGCCATTTCCACGCTTGAATCTTAAAGATCCAACAGCACCATCTCCATTCGGCACTTCACAGACTCTGCTTGTTGCATCAGCTACGACTGGTGTAGCTACAGTTGCGGTCGCTGTTGAGTAAGTATGTAAATCTGTTAAAATTGCCATTGCTGCTATGATTAAAACTGTTACCTATTTTGAGACGGAGCTTGTTGTATAGCCTTCGAACGCCGCTCTTTGAGGAGGCGGCTTTACAGTTCCAGGACTCAAATTTGTCCATGCTCTTTATTTGTAAGGAATGACTGCTTCACATTAAGTATGAGTAAATAAAGTGCTTTTTAATGTTTTCTCCTAATGTTGTCTTTACTTTCGGAATCTGTTAGTCCTTTCGCTGTTACTTTATTGACAAGATTTCCTCATTATTTAAAATATTTTCTAAAGCTGTTACATTAAGCGTTGCATGCGAACCACCGTAGGCTTTCACGGGCAACAGCAGAATAATTTCTTGCGCATTTATTAGTCGTGAATAGTAATGTCGTAATGTTAAGAAAGCCAAAACCTGCCGCAAATGTGTTAGAAAGCGGTTTATTCGAAAATGTTGGTCGCTTGACAAAGCAAAAGATATTGAAGCGAGAGTGAGAAATTGTTGATAGTGGCCAACCAGCAACAGTGCCGCTTTTAACATGCCTTTAAATTAAATCACGTTCATTTTGTTGCATTTACTAGTGTGAGTATAACTTCGACAAATATATAACTTCGGCCGGCTACACACCTTGAATAACACACTTGATCTCGAGAAGGTTTTGTTTGAAAGCGTACCTTTCAAAAGCACATTGCACATTGCATATTTAATATTGTATATTGCCGTGACTTTCAAGTGTGAAATGTAAACAAACATTTTTTTAATTTCATATATCTATGTATATATGTATATATAAAAATCAAGTCCTGACTGACTCATCAACGCCTAGGCTAAACCCTTGGACCTAGAAAGCTAAAATTATGCAAAGACGTTTCCTTTATGATGTATACAAGCACGAAGAACGGATATTTCGAAATTCTACCCCTAAGGTGGTGAAAAGGGGTTGCAAAGTTTGTATGAGGAATATTTTATTTGTGGTCAGATTTGCTTGAAACTTGGTCTTAATACTCTTTGGTATGAGGTTTCCTTTATGATGTATACAAGGAATAAGAATATTTCGATATTTCGAAAGGATATTCGAAGGATATTTCAAAATTCAATCCCTAAGGGGGTGAAAAGAGGTTTCAGCGTTTGTATGAGAAATATTTTTTTGTGATAGGATTTAGTTGAAACTTAATACTCTTTGATATAATTATCATTTCATTTCATTTGTTCCTTTCGAAAGCAAAACACACTTTTTAACCATTCCACCGAAATGAGCCACAGCAACACGGGCGTGGTTGCTAACACCTACCATAAAATATAACCAAATATACTCAATTTTGTAAAGTTTACATAAGTTATTACTGTTCGTATTAACATGTGCAATACTTGACAGTCAATGATCTTGAACAAAGAGACAACAGCTTTTGTGCTTAGACAATTGTTTGAATCAAACCTAAATACGCAAAACGAACATTAAGTTTAAACGTGTAGGCTCATTAAGCAGATGTTAACCAAAGTATAAACACTAAATGCCACACTTTTTTAACAACATGCCATTATCAACAGACAGCACAATAACGAAAAAATCTTCCAATATATTGTAATTTTAAGGGGCATGTAGTGGGTTTCATTGACGCAATTATATTAATACAGTGCTATGAATGTACAGTATTCGAAATAATAAAACATTCCACCGAAAATATTTATATTTAATTTTCATACGCATTACGTTAGAAGGAAAGCTTCTGTTAGTCTTTTATTATTATATTGGTTTCTGTTGAGTAAAACAATTCTGTGGCCACAAGCAATAATCGCCTAAGTCAACTAAAGAAAGAATTGAGTTATGTACGCTACCTTATTCCTTACATTGCACTTCACCTTTACATAAAACCAAAACGTTTGTACTGTTTTTAAAACAAAAGTTTTTTAAAAAAAACATATTCGTCTTTGTCCCAGTAATTATGTTTAAGACACTTTAAAAGCTTATTTCCTCGAAATAGCAAATTTAGACTTAGGCGATTATTGCTTATGACCACAGATACTACAATGCAAACGCAATGCAAATGAAAATCAGTATTGACATGACACGCACTCATTCATACGAGTCAAGAAATCCGTGAAAATATTCAACGAAAGCTAAAATAACAATAAAAGTTAATTGTTAGCCGAACAATAAAACAGAAATAGTGCTAAAAATGAATGAAATCTACTTGCCAGTCAAATCACGTTTCAAAATCGTAGAGAAACTGCGAATACGTAAAAGAGGCAGTCAGCAGCAGAGTACGATTAAAAATTCAAGTAAACAATCCAACACAGATGACTTGAAACCTCAAACAGGTACGTCGAAGTACGTATAAGTTTACAAAGGCTTATGCAATATTAACAATTACTTTTCGAGATATTAAAAAAAAAAATTTTTTTTTTTTTTTGGTTTAACATAGTAATTACACTGTTTAGCACACATTTTGTGATATGAACATTTTTAGGTGTTTTTGATGTATTTCGGCACCCTTAAAACGATTTTAATAAAAGAGATTGTCTATCACCCAAAAATTTATAGTAATCAGAATTTTTATGTACATATGTACATATAAAGGGTTTTCCAACAGGGACGGGTCGAATTTATCATTTGGACGTGCTGCTTAATTGTGTAGCTTGCAATGGTCATTTGGCATTACTGACTGAATTATAAACAATAGATTTGACAGACGCCTCCGAAACAACATGGCTTCCACAGACTGGCAACATCGACCCGTCTCTATTGGAAAAGCCCAAATTTTAAAGGGCTATAACCCCTAAACCGGACAATACCGGCCAACAACAACAACGATAAAATAATTCTACTCTAATAAAAAGCATAATTTCTGAAAGCTTAACTATTCCAAATATGAATACGAACATATTAATAAATATAGAATATCAGTCCCTCTGAAGAAAAGGCGGATATTCAGTTATTCAGTTTGGCAATAGAATACTTTTTTACGAGTATTGCATTTTCGGCGAGCAAAAAGGATTAATGGTAAAAAGTTGGTTCGGAATAGGTATATACTCCTTTATAGAAGGAGGAAAACAAAGAGGTAAGAGCGAGATCGATGATAGAAGATTATACTGCGACAGTATAGGTAAAATAAAAACCTTCACTGAAGGCCAAACCTTTAAAGGCCTCTAATAAATTATAGTCTGTATCGTCTGTATCTGATTACAGAGAAAACAAAGCACTTAAAAATTATCGTAACACCGTACCGTGCGGCAAGTATGTATATACGAGTATGTAGGATGCTTAAATCGTTTCCTCCTTCTTTCCTTGCAGATAGAACTTTATACATATATGCGCATGCATTTAAATATTTACATCTTTAAGAATGAATACTATTTTTGCCCTCTACATTTTCCAATAATTTTTTTTTTTTAATTTACTTGAATCGCTTATCTTTGCCTTCAATAAATTCAATAATTGATTTGCTATTGAAGATGCCTGTAATAATTGTTTGGTTCAACAATTTCTGAAATTTACCATATCATACCGGTATATAGAACTAAAAAAACCACGGTGGAAGATTCATTATTAACCTCAATGAAACCAATCAGTATTCAGTTTAAACTGTTTTTATACAATCATTAGAAACCGGTTTGCAGAATAATTTCTTTTCATTCTTATTTGATGTGCAGAAGTTAGCATTGAATTAATTGGAACAAGATACAAGCAAAAGAATTTTGGACCTAAGTTGAGCAAAAGCGAAGGAAACACAAAGATTTTTAAAGTGCCATGCTTGTAGCGACCAACCAGTTGGTGTCGCTTAAAGTAAGCTTTGTTTTCTGCAAAACGAACAAAAAACTTGTTTTTGGATGCATGCTTCCAGCATTAACACGTTCACGCCAGCGCTTGAATTCAAGCTTTACTTCATCTATCACTTATTCAAACATTGTATAGTGCAAATGTTTTTTAAGCAATAAAGTACTTGCGCTTACTTTGCAAATCGTGTTGGCTAAAGCTGCGTTCAGACGGAACGCGTTTTTCGATTCGCGCTGCGGGACGATTTTTTCGCCCGGTTGTAATACACGAAACTCCCGGAGGAACTCAGCGAGTAATTTTTTCGCTGAAAGATGGCGCCCAAATTCTTTAACGAAGAATAAATCAATTGTGAAACATAAAAAATTATTCTTTATCTAGCAGCAGAAGACACCAACAGGCCTTGAAGCCTATTACGAGAGATGAAATTAACACTTTTATTTGCACATTGCTTATTATGCGTGTAACGCAACTACTAGATATAAGGATATATTGGTCTAAAAGGGATATACGAACATACGCATAGAAAATGACACAAATCCTATACGAAGTAAAGGAAAGTATTTTAATTACGAAAAATTTCGAATTTCAGATTTCAACGGAAATATACATTTTGACCATGCCTAAATCCATTTTAAGAGGTTTCGTCGTGGCATCTGTGGGTCGACAGAAGAAACAAGCGTGTTCACCTGTGATGCACGCCACCTGATGGCACAGTCGAGTGTGACACACCGCTGACACACGCCGGTGGAACGGGTTAAGCAAGTATTATTTGGTTAAACTTAGCAAAGTTAGAAAACATAAGAAAAAACCAGCCAAATAACAAGGTTCTTTGTTTGCTTTAGCGTTAACACTTTTAAAAAAAATACTATTGTGTTCTATACGAATTTATTATCGAAATTGAGAATTTCCATAGTACGAATCTGTCATACACTGCAGTAAGTAGATAGTACCACAACGCAGAGATCGATCGAGCGACCGATATTCGTACATTGCTGATTCATATGACGATTAGACGGTCGGACGGAGAGCATTTACATCGTCGTACAGCTTTGGCCTCCACTTCTGATGAGGAGATCGATCGATAGCAGCTGGCTTGTCGTTTGCAGATTTTGCACCTCGTCTGCGCCCGGAGAACACCATCGTTTGATTTGTTCTTTCTGAACTCAAATAAGAACTTATCACATTCGCGACCAGAAATTCGCAGAAGCAAGTTGTGCTAAGGTTGGAGAGTTAAATTCGAAGTTTACGCGAGACAGCACGTTGCGCGTTTAAGTCACTACATCACGCATAGCCTTAGCAATATTTATTGCGATGATGAAAATTTTTCTAACGGTAGCATTAAGTTCAAGTATTTTTGGTGTGTCTCGGAAGATAGTGCGATAGTTCTCAAACTGGTTTCAAATTCAGTATGTGTAAAATTCCTGTTTATTTAATGCTCTTTGTAAAATAATCTAGATGCAGATCTTATTTTTTCATTCAAAGTGAAAATTTTTTCGAACTATGGTTTTAAAAAGTCATATAAGAAAAGTCATAAATCATCATTGAAGTTTTAGAGAATATATATATATCCTGAATACTGTAAGGGTATTATATATACTTATTAAAATATTACGGAGAATTTTTCTATTAGTGCCCTTCTAAGACCTTACTGAGAAGTATACACTCGCTCATATCTATCACAGCTATACTAAAACAAAAGCAAAAAAATATTCGTATACCATTTTTCCTTGGAATTAGTGTACAGCACTGCTATTATGTTATTTCGAAACTTCCTAATGGACTGACCGAGTCTAACCCCTTTTTTTTAACCACGAGTCTAACCACCATTAAGATTCAATTATTAACAGAAGAGAACAAACAATCTGAAGTTTAAAATTTATAAAAGAGCAATTTGTATAACCCTTTTGGTTGGAATATACTCTGCCATACAATGAGTTCCGGGCGAACCATTCTTTATCATAAATTAATAAATATTTATACATGCTGTGCAAAATTGCAAATGCCGGGACGAAGTTAAGTTGTCAATCAATTAGGACCTAATAGCCCTATTGGCTTATCTATTAGCTTCATAGCCCATAAGAGACTGTTGAGGAATTTAAAAACTATTTATATAATTATGAATTCGTAAACTTAATTTTTTTAAAAATATTTAATTACTGCGTTAAAACACTTTCGCGTACACCATCCATACCGTAAACTCCACTTGATTTCTCTAAAAAATTCCGCAAAAAGATTTTTCCAATGAAACGGCCGCAGAATGTTTAAACCTTTTGAGAACTTAAGCATATTATCCTACAGCGACTTTCTTTATTAATCGAAAATCTTTCACAGCAACAATGCTCGCTAATTTCGCCTACGAGAAAGGTCACTGTGAGCTTTCAATATCGAATGTTATACAGGAAATATTCAGTATTGAATTGTCAGCGCTCATAAATCCTTCAATGCGCTTTAGCAGCAGAAGAAGTATCCGTTATGATTTGTATACACAAAAAAATCCATTCGAAAGGCAAGAACTCAACACTGGCGATCGTGATACATTACGTGAATCTAACTTCAATGTAAAGTGGCCCGTCAGGTAATTATAGTACAAGGTACAAAAGATTGCAATAAATTCCTTTGTAAATAGAATTTTAATACATGGATGGGCCGGGAAGAGCGTAACGTGCTCTAATGCAGCAATTAAGGATGCCTACTTAGCCAACGGCAAGAATTTCAACATTATCATCGTCGATTGGAGTGACTACTCGCTAGACATGAGATACTCACGCATATCAAAGCAATTGCCATCGATTGCGGCCAATTTTGTGAAATTCTTACGGTTTTTACACCGCGAAGCCGGAATGGCATACAAGAGTGTATATTTAATTGGACACAGCGCCGGTAGTCATATATCCGGCTTAGCTGGGAAGATGTTAAAGCCCGATAAAGTGGGCACAATCTTCGCATTAGATCCTGCAGGCCTAACGCAACTAAATTTAGGCGAACGCTTTCGCCTAAGTCCCAGCGATGCTCATTATGTGGAATCCATACACAGTGACGTCACACTGCTAGGTAACCCTAACCATAAGCTAAGCCACGCCGCGTTTTTCCCCAATTGGGGCTATGGCCAACCACAGTGCCCAAATGCAACGGCCGCAGAAATGGATTTCACTTGCGATCACTTTTCTGCAATATACTATTTTGCTGAATCTATTAGAGACACAAAATTATTTGGTGCAGTGCAATGCGTGGATCCGTATAATGTTAAGCAATTTAAGTGCGTCTGTCCTCATGGTCGAGAGGAATGTGATGCTGAAGCATTTATGGGTGGAGAGCCTTCTGTCCCGAAACAAGGAGTTTTTTATCTCAGCACACGAGACCAAACGCCTTTCGGTTACGGTAAAACAGTGTATATACAACCACCCATTGACTCGAGATCTGCAGCCGCGAGAAAAACAAATTATATGATAAGAGGATTTTTAAGTCGTTGGTAAAAAACGCAACTGCCAAATTTTATTTGTTTTCAAGCTTGCTTTTTTAAAGTGGACAGTTACAAATTGATTTTAAAAAATTTGTTTCTTAGTATTTGTTAGAATAATTTGCTTTCTAGAAACAGAAATCTAACATGGACCTTCTTGCTTTCAATGGGTGCGGTGATATGCGAAGACTATTGTGGAAGGAAGCTGTTAGTATATTATATATATATGTATATATACTGGATTATATATACTGGATTTATGTATAGTTATTAAAATCATGTATAAGTAAAGGACGCAATTACTAATTATATACATATTGCAACAGTACGGCTGCAACTAACGGTAATTAGAAATCGGAACATGGTAATATGAATATGGAGCTAAATATTGTCCTATTGGAACGATTTTTATGAAGTATGTAGGTTTTAATTCAATTCAATAACCTTATCCTCTTCAGAGTTCACCAAAAAGAAAGTAAGTCGTGACACTACTGCTCTAAACTAATTATATAGTGAGTTCTTCAAAAATAATACTCTTTGTGCTGATGTTTCGTTTTGTGTTATTTAAATTTTTATCCATATATGAATCCGTCCGTCTGTCTGCCTGTCTGTGGAAACCACGATAACAAGAGAACCAATGTCCAAACCAATATCCTCTGCCATAATAGGCTGTCCGTTTATATAAAAGTCCGTTTTATATAAAAAATATAAATTCATTCGTTTCTAGAGCTCAGTTTTTCATCTTATAGGGCAGATCTAAAGCTGAAATAATCGGGCTTCGTATTAAAAAAGTCACTTTACAACGGCATTTTTGTAAAGTGACTTTTTTAATCAGTCCACTTCAACGGCAATTTCAACATGAACTGAATTCAATATGAACTTTTCAATATGTTCTATACAAAATTCAATAGAAAATTACACTGTGGAGCTTCCCAAGCAACCTTTAAGATAGACATATGTATGCTTTTTTTTTAAAATAGTAAATAAAGACACAAAATTAGCTAAAAATTAGTTTTTCTTGGCCAATACTGTACTACTTAGTACTACGGTTTCTTGTCATTTTTAATATTCTTTAAAGTTTATAAACGATAGCACTGTTTTTTCTGTGAAAGCCCCGAAAACCGGTTTTCGAGTGAGCAAGGTAATCTTGAAATATGAGAATAAGCGCTATTCTCATAGCCCTTAGCTGATTTCCTCCCGCACCGTGAAAACGGCAAGCACATTTCAATTATTGGTTTCAGATGCGCCTTCTATATAACTGTATATTCTCTGATTGTATATATTTAAAAACACTAATATGGAAAAAAGTTATGAAAACCGAAAAGTTTTTCGTCAAACTTGTAGATCGGTAAACATATAAACAGATTTTAACATTAATATAAATATGATTTTATCATATAGTATTGGCGAATTATAGCGCACCAGTCTTGAAAATGTATACTGGTTGTTAGCTGGCATCCTCCTCCGCGCTATAAAATTTATTCCAGCAAAATATCATCGCACAATTTTTTTTTAAATCGAAAGAGGCTGAAGCATAATTTCTCCAAAGTGGAAAAGTAAAAAAAGTATACTGGGTGTTTTCTACCCTGTAAAATTTATTCCACCACAATATCATCGTCACCAGGTATTGATGAACAAGAAACAGTTGTAAACACCTATTGCACACACTCATCAATCAGAAGCGGCATTAACAAAACAATCATACCTATTCTGAGATTCACGAACTATTGAATCGTCTCGAAATTGCATTGCAAACAACAACAAAGAGACGATTTTTGTTATTGCTTGCAATGCAATTTCGAGACGATTCAATAGTTCGTGAATCTCAGAATACGTATGAATATCTAAACCTGAAGGTTCGTGTCAAGGGTTTCCTTCCTTCATATTGGAAATTATATTTCGTGCAATTATGGCAACCCTATTTCTCTCCAATCTAACTCTCCAACAAATGTCTTTGAAAAACGATTCTCCAAAAAAAGTGCTAACTTCACACCAGTCATTAATACGAGACCAGCTTGTATAACGTACACAGCTTGTGTGCGAATATCTATCATAGGTTTTGCCACAAAAATCACTTTCAACATAAAAATTTTCACTACGAAAAGATGCTTCTCAACGCAATGCTGCAATTGAAATGCTCCATAACCAGTGTTAGGTTCCGTCCTCAATTACTTCCGTACGGCAGTTGCAGTAACGGCCGTTGACCGTTCACACAGATACTTTAGGTGGAGAGAGACTCAAGCAGCGAAGTTACTATAGGATCATGTGTTCGTTAGGTCTCCGGACAGAGTAGAATGATGATCGATTTTGCAACGAATTTCCGTCATTTCTTGTCATGTTTTGTTTGGAGACAAACAGATTTTTTCCTTTTCCTTTTTGTTTTGTTTTATTTCAATAATTAAAAAATTGGTTTTAGAATACTCCGGTGGTTTTAAAATACTCCGAATTCACAAAAAAATTGACAAATCGGTTCTAAAATATTTAACAAATGTGAAGTTTGAAATTCGAATTTACTCACCTGCGTCGGACCAACACGGTATGTTGCAGTGTCAATTTCATTTGCTGTCAGAATATCTTCGAAATTAGTATCTTTACCCATAGCCGAATCACCGGTTAACAAGCTAAAGCGACGAACGAATTCCGATAGTGGCACAGATTCTGGGAAACCTATTCGATTTAAACGCGCTGCTTCTAAAATTTGTGAACCGCGCAGCTGCCGATAAAAAGACTATTAATACAGACAAAACAAAATAATATAAATGAAGTTGGTATACTTGGCTTCTGAGTAATGGAATGTTGATTAAGTCTCCTCTAGTGGCCCCGATATGCAGGGACAACATTGCGTTGGGCGATCCTGCGTTACTTGACGTCGCTGAATACAGCCCAGCATTGTGTTGCAACAGAAAACAGTGTACAAAATGAGTGCCTGTTCTGCGTAACGTATCAATTATACCATCCACTGCGAACTTCATTTGCAAAAGAACCGATTGGCGCTTGGCACCTGCCGAATTGAACGAACGACGAATGCTGGAAATCCGCCGCAAAGACTGACTACCATCCAATGCGAGCGTAGAACCACAAAACACTAAACCAGCTGCACTTCTCAGCAAGTTATTCATATAAAGGCGAGCTATGTCATCCCTAGAACTCTCTTGCAAAAGTGTTGCCGCATTTAGTACAGAGGAATGTTCACGACTATGACGCACCCAGCCGTCAACGTTATAAAGCACAGGGTTTGTGCCTTGTAAATGATGCAAAACAAATTGTTTGGGGCCTGTGCACTTCCGAATTAAATTTTGATATTCGCGATCACCATAATGTGAGAAGAGCCGCTCTAGAAAAGAGTCGTCATTGGAATTTGGATATATTGACTCTTCATCAAGAAGCCTGAAAATACCAGAAACCTTTCTTTACTCTTTAGAGAAAATGGCTAATTATATAAAATTTACCATATAATACCGCGCCGGTCCTGGTCTCTCAAATCACGTTGTGAAGTCCTTACAACATGATTTTGTGGAGCTTTATCAATTAATGTTACCATTGGACCAGGATTCGATTCGGATACTGCTTCTGTATCGATTTCTATTAGCTCTTGCGAATAGCGCTCTTTGGGTGCCACTAATGCATTGTGATGGAAAAGCAGTTGCAGTCGCTCTTGTAAGTAATTGTGACGCAAATCTGCTAGCAATGCTCCAGTATGAGTTCCGCCACAACTCGCAGGATTTTGGAAGCCTGGTGTATCCAGCAGCAGAATGGATGCGATTGCATGCGCTGATGTACATATGACCTTATTGATAAGAGCAACAACAGCAGTCATAGCCTCAGCATAGAGACCAATTACAAGACCCTCCAAACTGTCCCACGCTGCTTCTATGGTATCAACCGTGGGTGATTTCAAAGGGCTGGAACTACTAGATGAAATGGCAACATTAAAAGCTGCAGCAAGCAAATCATCCATCGAAACGCCAAGTAAGCCAGTTGCTTTGCGCGCTGCAGTTGCATCGGCAAACTGGAACCTTGTGGCAGTGCCGGAACCAGCTAGAGAATTAAATTTCGTTACATTTGCTTAAAATAATGGGTTCCGCGGCCTACACTTAGTTACACCGGCTAGTCCAAGGTGATAAATGGAAGCCAAAATATTCCAAATGCCGCGAACTGCTTTTTGATCGATGTTAAGAATTTCAAATGCTTTAATGGTACGCATGAAATCTGAAGCGGCCCGTTGACGCTCTTCTAATATTTGCGGCAGTGAAACAAACGGATGATTATCCTCTGAAGAAATGTTATCTAAATGTAATTCCTTTTGCAGTAAGCCCTCAGCGCCTGCTACTAATCGTGTCATTATAAGAAAATTATGATCATTGGGTGTACAGCGTCTTCCAGCGCGCTGGCGCTCCGGCAAAAGAACCTTTATAAAAATATATAAATAATCATGCATGTACTAGAAATACGGTGCGGTTAAATACCTGAACAGACGCGGATGCTATCTGCCCAGTTTGATCAAAGTCCAAACTCAATATTTGAGTAAATCGCGTAGCGTTCGTATTTAAGCAAGTTTTTGTGTTGCCGAAAGCTTCTAGAATAGTACTCACAGCATTCACTTTTTCAGCAGTGAATAGGTTGTTATAAGATCCTATAAATAGATACTGGATGTAGCGAACCTTAGACCGTCACAAGTAGCTAGTAATACACATCATAAAAATGTTTGACTAAAAAGAAAAGGGAGAAAATGACAATTTTCTCGTCTCCATATTCAGAGATGAGATTCGAGAACGAGGCAAAGGAGAAGACAGAACTTTCGAGATGAGACAAACCTTTTCAGGGCGAGACGAGACAGGACATTTCAGGCGAGACCAAGATTCCGCGGGAAGACAGATCTTTCAGTCAACATTTTGGGAAAATATTTTGATACAAAATTTAGTGAATATGTAATAAATTTTACACTTTGGGAGAACCCAAACTTTGGAAAATCTCGCACCACTAGAAACAACCGCCATACATATGTGGACAATTACTATTTTAAAGTTTTTTCTGCCGATTCTGGTAACAATTAAATATTGTAGATATTTCACACTTAAATTGATAATTTCTAAACCAAAAAAATCCGTCCTTTTTTAAAAAAAAAAAAAACAATTGATAACTGATGCTAATAAATGTGCAAATTGCAATGAATAAATAAATCAATGCCAATTTGTCAGGCAGCCAACATACCTGCAGCCAACGCTAAATAGTACAACGCATGTTTGAAACTTGTTGTTTTTCCCGAGCCAGAACGTCCCATGAAGATAAGACTTTGGTCACGTCGAGTTTCCAACATAGTTCTGTAGGCGGTTTGGGCTAAAGAGTAAATATGCGGAGGCATATCCTCAGATTTGCATCCGCGAAACATGGAAACCACCTGCGTTACAAATATTATTGCTTATTTCTACATTATTTGCTCTATTCATGATGCTTATGCCGGGCACGTACCTTTTCTGAATAGAGAGAAAGTGGTGCCATTGGGTTGACAACCATCAGTATGGGACCCGCCTTAGTATGAATGAGATTACTGCCGAACCGTTGACGTAAGCAATGCAGCACAGATGATTCGTTGAGATGTTTCAGCTCACAAATATCCTCAACTTGATTCATAGAACAAGGATTCTGTTTCTCGACATCGTCTTCGTCTACGGTTAGCTTATCGCCATTATGCAATAGCTGCACTACGACTTTGTGACTTTCCAAGTGGGCCTTTTGTTGGGGCAGCCGTGCAGCAGCGCAAAAACCGCCACGATGCACCAGCCATACTAAGTCATCAGGCGTGGAGGAATTTGGAATGTTAGCAATGTAATTCTCGTTTCCATTTTGGACCTGCAGAAGCATAGCAATTTTTAACTGGTAATTGATATCCTTTAATTGATAATATAAGAATTGGTGTATTCAAAACAAACTGTCTTCATAACAAGGTAGGTGAGACTCCTATACATATAGCCAGCTACTCGTAATTTATTCGTTATACAGATATATAAATAGATGTTCTGTGTAGACCAGGCGTGGAAAACTTTTTTTACAACGGCCCAGACAAAAATTTAAAAATGTTGTGCGAGCCGCGTGTAAGAAACCTATGATTTAACAAACACTCAATGATGAACTCAAAGTATCTCTTTATTAACAAAATAAAAATATAAAAAAATTAAAGGTATTTAACACTCACTAATAGAAATATGTACTATCAAAAAAACCCGGAAAAAATATTTGGAAAAAGGTTATTTAATAAAGAAGCAAGGCAGTAATTTAGGTACCACAGTAAATTAACACGCCTGATGTACAATGAGGAAGAGAATTACAAAGAAACGACGGCCACGCCTACAACGCCTACTTTTTCTGTCTTTTGCCAACATCAGACGTAATTCATAGCTACAACCCAGAAGGCGTATTAGCATCTGTTAATATATTTTCGGTAGTAGCTCTCGGTTATCAACCAACCTTAATTGAATTTAATTGAATATCGTAATTCTTATAAACTCCAGACTGTACACCATAACCTCGTAAGATCAGGGACCTGTCCCAGATTGTTTTCCAATTTACAACTTCTTTATGTCTGAGTGAGCTTCTGAACGATCCGCGCACCCAGAATAGTGTATGTCCTCTAGTCGGCGTAGACGGTGTTGACTTAAAGGCAGCACTGACCCAAGGAGGTTTGGCGACATCCCACGAAGTCGCCTTAGTATGAACTTTAAGTATTCGTTCGAGGTTGGACTTAATTGCCGTGGGCGGATTTACTGACTTCACAGCACATTTATCGGAAATATCTTTAACCATATTATTTCCACAAGTACTTAAGTATGTGTGCGTTGAACAGATCTTCATACTTTTGCGAAATTCATTCTTTTTAACACTGTTTTTGCTGTGTATGTTCGGCATATTTTCTGATTTATTTAACGTTTAAGGGATAGTTGTATTTTATAATTCTAATTGTTGTTTTTGATTGTATTAGATACAAGCTAATCAAATAAAAAATGTTTCATTTAAAACGCTTTTAAAACGATACGAATTTATGAAAGTTCGTATACGTTGTTAGTAAGCCTTTTTGCGCTGAATTGTCAAACGACAATATATTCAAAATTTTAGAAAAACTACTTAGCACTTTTTTTAAAATTTCTTGACATATTTTTTAAGTCAAACAAACATAATTTATTTTAAAATATATTTTAATGTCAAATATATATAATTTTTTAGAATTTGTTGCCTCAAATAAAGCGAGCGGGAAGCGAGAAAAGATGGGTGACTACTTTTTTGTTCTCAATTTTAAAACCCTCTGAAAAGTTTACGTTGAAGTATATTTATTGAGAAATCTATTGTTCTTTACTTTCAGATAGTTGCTTAATACTAGGTTCATATTAGAGAGCTGCACAAAACGTTTTGAAAGGACTTTCAAACCACAAAAACACATTGTTTTACTGCCAAAACTTTTTCGCGTTGCAGTAACAGTTCTTACTGCTACACTGCTACTGCTGGAAACAAAAACAAAATTGACAGTCGAAAAAGACTGAGCAGTTTTAATGCCAATTATTGCTAAATCGATATAACAAACGGATACACATACGAAGTGCACATATATGTATATTAGATACATAAAGAAAAATTCAGCCGTCTTTCCTAGGCTTTTAGTTAGAAAATGAGCATTGCGTACATAGTTTCCTTTTTGTTAACAAAAGAGGCAGAGCTTTTTTCCGTTTCTGTTTTTTTCTGTCGTTTTTCTCGTTGATTCTACTACATTTTGTCATTGTTTTCAATCGTTGTGGCCCCGATTTGGAGAATTTACAACAAAACCAAAGTAAGAAAAACGATAATTAAATAGAATAATGAATAAGACCGCACGACAGTTTTGTTATTTACTGCAATTTTCCTACGACAGTCCAAAACAGCAGTCCTGTCATTTTGTGCCTAACTGTCTCTAAACAAAACGTTTAGTGCAGCGCTCTAGTTCATATTCGGTATGCATTAGTTTCGCAGTCCATTCATTTCAAAGTTGCTTTCTATTGGTAGATTTGACAAAATTTTTGGAAGAAAATAATTTTTCACACAAATATGTACCCAAACATCGTTAAAACAATATTAGCCAGTTTCTAAATTTATATTTAGATTATTTGGGAGAGAATACCATACGTTTATTATAATATTTTTAATTTTTAGTGTGGGATCATTATAATCTGCTCTAATTTCAGACGTATAAAGCGTTTACAGTGTTTCACACGTGTCGCAATCACGCAAACGATCATTGTTGCATCATTGTTGCATTTTGTTGTGAATGCTTTTGTACCGTTAATTAATTAATATTTTCAAACTACATTTAGGCAATTCAGACTTACCCTTATAAGTCTCATAACTTATAATTTTCAATGAGAGTCATAGAAAATTTGTTGTTGTTTTGCACGTATTCTGTTGTTAGTACACATAGTACATATAATTCTCAGAGCTATGTTTTTCGAAAAATTGTTAACTGTCAGTCCGTTAAAAAAAGTCAAAAATTCAAAGTTCAACAAAATTCAGGACTTAAGGTACCTCACAATCCTCCCCATCGAAATATACCAGCCTTGATATAGAGTATCAATTCTTATTAATTTATGTATGTAATTTGCTTATGGCGAATATGCACACACTCAGCCTCTCCGCAGCATTATAAAAAGAAAGTAAATACGTAAATAAGGTTATAAAATATAAATTATTATGACGATGGAATCCATACATTCCATACATGGGTATGGAATCTCTGTCCGGCACAATAAAATAAGGTTTCCGAGTTAAAAACAAAAAAGTTCTTTGCCTTCACTTTGTTGTAGATTTTTGGAAATTTGTTTGAAATGTTATTGAAAGCAACAATTTAATTCATTTAAAAAAGCTCATTTTCTTCTCAAATCTTCTCAATATACATTTAGCATTGATTTAGCATCTTATTTGTGTAAATAAAGTCGCTTAGTTAGAAAACGCGTTGAAATTTCCAGCAAATTTCGCGAATTTAAAGAGAGAGCATTAATAAAAGTTACTATATTTTCATCGTTCGCATGATTGCGACACGTGTGAAGCACTGTAAACGCTTTATTATCACTTGAGAGCACCGCAACTCGAGAATTCAGGTTAAGTACGGCAAAAGTGGACACAATCAATGCGCGACATAATATGCAATACCGGTTTTCAACAGTATTAGGTTTACTGTGTATCTATTTAAAAACCAGCGCAGTAACCACAACAATAGAAATAAACAAACAAGTTGTGTCTGAAATTCATTAAGAAGACTTCCGTAAAAAGTTATCCGTAGTGGTGCGACCGTAGTAACGTTTTCAAATAAACTAAATGATCGCTTCTTCTCAGCGGCACCAAAGCTGAATTTGTATGGATAGTAACACAAAGCACCAACGCAGTGGTACACATACAGACATGCTTAAGTATAAAAAAACAAAAAGGCTCTACCAACGCCTTTTCAATTAGCGAATAAGGCCTTCAGTAACGTGGAAGTCGAACAGTCTACGTATAACTCTTGTACTTTGGCTGAATGCAAGTTTTTCTGCATTCAGTATTGTGTATCGGAGATCTTCTGTAGGTTGCATTAATACGCATATACATATGTATATACATATGTATACTCGAATTAGATATAAAAGTAAATAAAAACAAGTAAGAGCATTATCTTCGGCCTGGCCGAAACTCATAAACCCTACATCCGCATCTGTCGAAGTGATAAAAAGTGGGCGGGTGACACCCACTTTTTTTAATTTACAGGGAGCAAATTTTGATGTATTAACTCATCTAGCACATCGCTTTTCCTACCAAACACCTCATTATATGGTATAGTATATAGGTGGGCGTGTCACGCCCATTTTTGAGACTATATTTTAGTCTAGGATGGTGGACTCAGAAATAAAATTTTAGCTGAAAATTCGGTTTATAAGCCAAGAAATAGAGCTAAAAGCACGGATGAGTGCATATTTTCTATAAAAAGTAGGCGTGGAACTGGTCCGATTTTCCCTATTTTCAATACCAAAGAGCGTAGGATAACAAAGAATATTCGTGCCAAATTTCATGACGATACCTCTATTCGTTCCTTCAATCCTGTAATCGTCCCGTAATCGTGATTTCCACAGACGAACGGACGGACAGACAGACAGACAGACGGACGGACGGACATGGCTAAATCGAATCAGGCGGTGATTCTGAACCGGAATATACATATATACTTTTCTATACCTGCCAGGCCTTTAATGCGTTACAAACGGAAGAACAAAGTGAATATACCATTTTATAAATCTTTTAGGAACCTTTTATGAATCGTTTCTGAGCATTTTATGATTCTTTTCTGAGCCTTTTATGAGTATTTTCTGAACCTTGTATAATATCGTGACTTTGTCGCATCTTGTGCGTACAATTTGTCGCTTTTTATCTTTTATGTAAAAGTCCTGAAGTGGGTCCGAAAAATTATGGTATGCCTATTAGAGAGCTGCACAAGATGACAAAAAGGCACCTTTAAGATACAGAAAAATCAACCCCTATTTTGATTCATACAAATACGAGGAAAGGCAATTGCCGACACTTTGCTTGCCATGGCCAATTTTAGATCAGACATAAAAAATTCATATGGCGTTTGCCATTTCGGTAAAGTTGCCGTCTTGTGCCTCTTTGCCGCCTTGGGCAGCTCTCTATAACTATATAAAACAAAAGCTCTTTACCGAAAAAATAGGAAGGAAAAAATAAAATTTTTTAAAATTTCATTAAGAAACTTATATATTCTACAGAGAAGTAAATGGACCTTCCACTCTGTAAAAGTTTAAATTATTAAGAATACATGCATATAATTTTTTATGAATCCATTTTGGTTTTAAACAAAATACTTTAAATGCGTTTATTCAACTGTTTCCACGGAAGAGAGTAATTTTACTTACAATATTTTCACACACTCACCTGGCTCTTAAACCGTTTGCTAGCACTTCTTTTTAATGTGCTGCAATTCACTTTAGCACTGCAATGTATTTCGTCACTAGACTCGTCACTACCTCCAACGGGACTCATGCAACGCCGACTTAGTTCTACTAACTCAAAAACGGGCTGTACCTAGATATGTATTTCCACGAGAAAGAATAATACAATAGTATATACTGTACATACAAAAGTTGCGCTCTAATCTATCTCCTACCTCTACCGTTACATTGTCACCACTATTCCTAATAATTTCTATAATATTTTCCCGCGAAAGATCACCGACTCCAGTTCCATTAACTTTTAATAAACGATCTCCAGGCAGTAAGCCTGTCCCAACGCCACCGCCAACACCGGGCTCGGCAAATATTACCGGCCGCAAAGTGGGTGTTAGTAATGATTCGGTGCGATCAAAGCAAATTGCTTTACGCAGACTAAATCCAAAATCCTGACGTGGTGATTTTTGACGCTTTATCATTAGTGTTCGGGGTGGCGGCAACTGAGTCAACACAATGGGAGGCAAGGGAAGATTAATATCTTCGAAACTGTGAACACGTGACCATCGATCAGAACCTTGCGACTCCCCAACGGGACTTAGTGAAAAGAGTGGTGTGGCAAAGGATGAGTTTGTAGTGTCTGTCAAGCTCCCGGCACTGGGCGAAGGGGATGTTAAGATATGGAGATTGCTAAGAGGTGAATGTGGTACGGGTCGATTTAAGCTCTCATCACTGCGTAGGCTGTCGACAGATGTAAATGAAGTACCACGCGGACTAATACTAGAGCCCACGGAAGCCAAAGTGCACACGCTACTACCAGCACCACTCTCATAAAGCAACTCATTCTGCATTGTGTTTCGCATTAGAAGCATCTGCGGATCTGGTGTGCTTATTATCAGTTCTTCGTGAATATTTGCGATGTTGCTACGAGATCCCTTGAGGATTCCACGTTTCGGTGGTTTCGGAGGTACTTGAGGCAGCGAACGATACTAGTGATATTCAAAAGTAATTTAACCATTACCATAACACATTTTTCACATAATACTGTTAATAATGACCTTTAAACTATTGACTGTATTATTGGTTGAGCCTATGTTGCGTTGCGGAGCGCGGTAGTCAATAATTGTGTTTACAGATGCCATGATTTCGTCATTGCTCCGATCTTGCTCGTTCGCACTGGTTGCGGAACTTCCGCACACACTTTCATCGCCACCGGCCAAGGTAGATCGATCAATATCCAAAGCCGCAAAGAACTCGGCGCTGTAGTCGGCAGTTATGCCACTTGGGAGTTTTTCCTTTTCCTTGCGCCTTCCTCGAATCTTCAACGACTTTCGTACCTGCTTTGCAAGAAAATATTTTCAAAAAACCATCAGATCGTTTTTAAGTACTATATATTTGTATATACCTCATCCAACCGCAGCAATTCTTCTGTGTTCATGTTCCCCGACACTGCGCCAGTGGAGGCAATAAGATTCTTAGCCTCTTTCCGCAGTTTCTTTTCGCGTTTGCGCCGCTCCTTTTCCTCACGCTCAAACTTCTCGCGCTCTCCAGCATTTCCTCCACCGCCACTCTTTTTCATAAAATTGAACATAATTCCGAGACCCGACAACGCACAAATACCAGTAATAAAGAAACCAAATATTAATATTAAGCCGCACCTCACGCAATTCCACCAACTGTCATCATCCAACACCCTTTTATTTGGGGGCAAGGAGAATATATCTTTTCACTTTTTCCACTTATATTCCACAATTCAATAAGAGTGAAAAATGAAAACTTTCTTTTTGACAAATTTGCAATTTGAATATGGCACACCACCCACCAACTACGAATAATTTTCACTAAATTTAGTTATTGGCCACGGCTCTTCATAAGATCACGGTTCCGTGCATTCGTAAATTAGCAGTCGTGGGACCAAGAAAACCTTAAGAATTTTCTTGTTTTCCAAAACATTTTCCCCCTGTCTTTCGGTCAGTTTTCGGTGATGTGGAAACTAGCTTTGTGTCGTCGACTAGAGTCGTGCTAATTAGTAATCGGTTGAAGTGGTAGCTAACAAACGCTATGTTCGGTTTTAGTTGTAATTAAAATGCAAGAAGGTTTGACAGCAACCTCAAATTATTTAGTGTATAGTAGAGCACTGCGCAAGCCGTTTTGAAGACAGCTAGGCACAAATCGACAGCACTGTTGTTTTGTGACTGTCGTATGGAAATTGCAGTAAATAACAAAACTGGTGTAGCTACCCGACCGAAAGCAATTTTTAATGTTTGTTCGAAAATTTGCAGTGACAGTTTTACTGTTGAGGCCTTTCTATATCTTTTCCTCCGCTAAAACACCAAAGGAACGAAAGAAACGAAAAAAACTCCCTTCTTCCTTCCGTTCAAACTTTAAAGACATACTTATTCAGTTTTCCATTTCATTATCGTTTTTTGCTGCCTCGCCGTTTTTTATTGCGAAAACAAAGCAACAAAATTGTGAAAACAAAGCACCTGGGGTGGAGCGGCGGCTTTCTTTCTGTGCAATCATAGACCGCTAGCGACGATATAGTTAAATTTACGCCGTTCGACGCTCCGCCTCTGGTGCTTTGTTTTTACCATAAGCGTCTGAAAACGATGAACTCATAAAGAAACGAAAAAACTCTCCCTCTTTCCCTCCGTTCAAAGTCCAAAGGCATACTCATTCATTATTCCATATATCGTTTTTTTCTTACTTTGTTTTTGTTGTAAATTGTCTACATCGGGGTCACAACGATTGAAAACAATGAAAAAATGTTCAGCTACATTTTCGAGAAAAAAGACAGAAAAAAGAATCGAAAAACTCTCTCTCTTCTGTTAACAGAAAGGAAACTACGCAATGCTCATTTTCGAACTAAAAGCCTAGGAGATGGCTGAACGTATGTACATATGTACGTATGTTTATATGTGTATGTGTATCTTTCTTTTAGATCGATTTAACAATAATTGGCAATAAAACTGCTGAGACTTTTCCGACTGACAATTTTGTTTTTGTTTCCAGCAGAGCATTAGCAATAAAGGCTGTTACTGCAAATGGAAAAAGTCTTGGCAGTTTTTACTGCCAAAAATTTCTGTGTTTCAAGTCTTTTTAAAACGGCTTGTTCAGCGCTCTAATATATACCACTTGTTTTCAGGGATAGGTTTTTATATCCGTCTTCTAGCTTAATTTACTTGGGGTCTCAAATAATTTTAATTTACCCTTTTTGTTTATGATAGATTTTTGATTGTTAAACGTTTACTTTGCATAAAATATACAAAGGTACCCAGGTAACTGATCACCCTGCTCAAGGTGTAAAAACAAAATTGATATGCCACGCCTCTCCGAACTATTCAAGAACTGCCCTGTCCATAAAAATATTAAAATAAGAAAAAGTTAGGAGTTCGCGTGAAGTTTCAGCTTTGTAGCCGTTATGTAGTCAGCTTTGTAGCCGATCTGTAATCTTCAGTAAAAAATTTGGTTTTGAAAATGAAATAGTTACTAGTGAAATTTGTCACGCACATACGGGTTAAGGGTATGAAACGTTCAGTTGTTCATAAAATATACAATAATTTTAACTCCATTACCCAACACTGAAATCTGACGTAATTTTGAGGAATTAGTTAAAAATACAAAAATTTGCATTATTTGGAAAATTAAAACATTTAAGAAAAATGGCTGCAACAGTAAGTTCAAAATCGAGTGTGTCGTCCGGAGGAAACATAATAAAAACTGGGGAAAAAGAAGAAAGCTTCTGGGACAAATTCAGCACTCTTGGAAGAAAGAAAGGCACTCGAGAAGTACAGAAAATTCAACAGGAAGGGAAATTTGCTATTGACTCACCAGGTTCACCCAGTCAATTTGATATACCTCCCGAGGATTACGCCTTAGCGGAACATGAACAACGTGCCGTAATCGATCCACAATCCATGAACGACCCAGAAGTTTGCAAATTACAACAAATTCTTATTGATTGGATAAATGATGAACTGGCCGAACAGCGCATTATTGTGAAGAGCATTGACCAGGACATGTACGATGGGCAAGTTTTACACAAGTTATGGGAAAAATTAACAAGCAAAAAATTGGATGTGCCGGAAGTTACGCAATCGGAGAATGGACAACGTGAAAAACTGAGCGTTGTTCTAAATTCGGTCAACCATACCTTGGGATTTCATCAAAAATTACCCAAATGGTCAGTGGAAAGTGTGCATTCAAAAAATATTGTCGCCATACTGCATTTGCTGGTGGCGTTGGTGCGTTACTTTAGGGCACCTGTGCGTCTTCCTGAGAACGTTTTCGTAACTGTGGTTATTGCGCAAAAAAGCGGCGGAGTAGTAAACGCTCAAAAGTTTCAGGAGCAGATTACATCTGAGTACGATGATGTTGGTATGCGCTGCGAGAAAGACGCATTCGACACGTTATTCGATTGTGCCCCCGAAAAGCTGGCAGTCGTTAAGAAGTCTTTAATCACATTCGTAAATAAACACCTTTCGAAACTTAATTTTGAAATCAATGATTTGAACACTGATTTTCGCGATGGTGTTTACCTATGTTTGTTAATGGGCCTGCTGGGCGGATTTTTTGTGCCTATGAGTGAATTTTATTTGACGCCGCAAGATGTTGAACAAATGGTCAGTAATGTTGCGTTTTCCTTTGACTTGATGCAAGACGCCGGTCTGCCAAAACCAAAGGCTAGACCAGAAGATATTGTAAACATGGACTTAAAATCTACACTACGTGTACTTTACAGTCTTTTTACCAAGTTCAGAAATGTAGCTTAAGAATTTGAGAAAAATATGGAGCGAGTGGCGTAAAGAAATTAATGTACTTGAATGCGGCGAAAAAATCCGAGCGACCGCCCTAACATTTTACTAGATTTTAACATTTTTTAATTTAGTTTTAAGTACTACGTTTTCCTCTTAAACGTGAATACATATCTAATCTGTTATAATTAAATACTTATTCATAAATTAATTTTGAATTGAATTGAACTTACCCTTGAAGTTAAACATTTTAATTTTTTTAATTAGGTTTTAAGATTACTACTCATGTTGTGCAAGTACTAATGTTTATTTTTATGTTCTGTTTTATTTTCCAAATATACAATAGTTTTTTAATACAATATTACATCATAGATTATTATGCTACCCTTTATACAAGGTTCCTTGTTACTCCATTTGTTTACTGCTTTGCCGTTTTTTGGTTTACACTTTGCTTGCTTACAAATTACTTCGCCTTAACGTTGCACATACACACTTTGAACTGTTTGTGATTACAGAATTAGCAAAATAAAAAATACTCGTTATTTTATATTGTGTGCCTTTAAAACTTAATAAAAATATAAAAAGGAATAAAAAGATTTTCGAACTGAATGTCTTTTCCTATTCATCAGGACCAAGTCATGCAAAGATTTCCTTTATTCCACCAAGCTTATTTCTTTTTATTTTTATTATTTGCACCACGCGGTGGAGTCAGTGGTCGCCCTGAGCTGCTGAAATTTGGGTAAACAAAACGCCGCTTATCTGCTGGCTTTAATATTTGAAAGGAGCACATCAACGTATTGTCTACGGACATCATAGCGCCTTAAAATCAAACAAAAAACAGTTATAAATTATTAGATTCCTGAATACCGCGGAGAGTGAATTATCATTAAAAAAAACTCACCAGCATTATCAAATTCGCCACAATAATTTGGCGCAGAAAAAAGGGTTACCAGTTGACGTTTTGCGAAGAATTCATAACCGTCTTCAACTACTTGATGGGCGCGACATATTAGGTCAAAATTGTGTTTGTCCAAAAACTTTCCAACAACCTGTAAAAAAAGACATGTTTGTATGCTTTCTGTTCCCTAAAATTTCGATTTTGAGAATGTTTTACCTCGGCGCCAAAAGTGAAGCTTACACCGCGATCATTTTCTCCCCAACCCATTGTGTCTTTATCAGGATCCGACCACAGCAAGTCGCAGAGAAGACCTTGATCTGGAACGTCTGTAGGCCGCATAATGCGTTTGATCTGTTCCATTGACGATAAGTCGGGGCTTAAGCCACCATGACAGCAAAATATTTTTTCATCAACTATACATAAAAAGGAAATTATATAAAATACACAAATATGTACATAAATACGTATATAACACGATCTATAGATAGGTACAGACCGATAGCAGCTACCGGCAAACAGTTAAAACAATCTGTAAAGGTTTTCCATAATTTAATTGTATAACGTCGTTTGCACTCATCATAAAAACTGGAAAAATATATTTAAATAGGAGTTATTTAATTTAATAATGAATTATTTCCTACCCATAAATCCTATTTATGCTCGCACATTCATGATTTCCACGCAATAAGAAAAAATTTTCGGAATATTTGATTTTATACGCAAGCAGTAAACAAATTGTTTCTAATGATTGCTTGCCTCGGTCGACGTAATCACCCAAAAATAAATAATTAGACTCAGGCGGAAAGCCGCCATATTCAAATAAACGCAATAGATCGTAATATTGCCCATGAATATCACCTAAAATTAAAAATTATTATTAAAAGATATGAACTATTAAAACATTTAATATAAGTACAAATAACTAACAGTTCTTTAAATTTTTTGTGTTGAATAAATAATTTGGAAACAGAAAAATTTATTAGTCCAGTTCTTAAGTTATTAATTTCTTGGGTGATTCATGCAATAATTCCATATACACCTTCCTGCACTGCCCCTTAAGCAACCGACAAAATCGCGTAGGGAATTTCCAGTTGACTTGGTGGTGGTGATTATTGCGCTTGATTCTTACGAAAATTAGAATACATATGTAGAATATACGTAGAATATTAAATTGATCACAACTAAACGAACATTATAATCCCCTCATAGTTTTTGTATTCTATGAACAGCGAAGGCAGGCTTACCACATATTTTAAGCGGCGCTTCCAATTCCAGTAAAATTGGTTGAGATAAAAAGATATCCCTGGATTTTAAACATAAACCGCGAATTTCACTCTCAGAAAGCTGCACGTTTTTCCCAGGGCGGGCTCCTCGAACTGTTTAAAGAATTAAAATTTTTCAGTCATTCGAATGAAAAAGGTGAATTAGCTTGCGATGAATTATTGTGTAGTTCCATGTTTCATGCGCACCGACCATTGAAAACTCGCAAACCATAGATATCCCATAACCATATCATAAACATATACAAATATTCTACTAGCAATTTTACCTTCTAAAAGCCTTGATATTATGCTGTCAATATTCACATCTCCCATTGTGCTCTATATCCCGAATCCACTACTCTTTCTGTTTGGTTTAATCGAAATTAAAGTTGTGTGCTGCTTCACTGTTTTTCTAGTAAGCTTGGTAACTTAGGGCTTCCTGTATATGATGTGCACAATTTCAGTTTCAGCTGAGGAGTGGTGAGGCAAGAGTGTCATTTAGGTACCCACAAAAAGGGTACAAGACAGTATCACTTTCGGAGCTTGCAACTTTCTTCCATTTAGGATTTATTTATTTCTTGTCTGAGAATACATACACTTAAGAAAACTAGGTTATTAACCAAGTTTTCGGAAGAAATATTACAATAGTTTCCAAATTTCGTTCGACTCGAACACAAGTATACAAGCACAGCAACTCACAAAAAAATGACAGATTACTGACATTCCATAATGTCACAATTAAAATAAGATAGATAGAGATATGTCTTGTACCCAATTCCCATTCGGGAAACATTTTCCCCATACATATGTCATTGAATGACAATGGCTGTGTTCAAGGAGCAAATCAGTTTATGAATAGTGTGAATGGACCGCTGACACACCATGCTGACAAAAAGGTCGCCATTTTTTCCAGCGAAAAATGTCTATGCTGCCTCTGTGCAATTCTTTCTCTGTGTTATCTTCTCTCATTCTCTACTTCTCGTGTGGCGGCTATGTGAAATTTGGCAACGCGGTGTTAAATGTCATATTTTTTTTTTATACATACTATCAGCAACGCATTTAAAGCACACTATTTTCGCTGATAAGCAGCATAAAGTGATTGTCGTTCCTGAACGCAGCCAATGGTTTCCTGTGACAAAGTGACAAAAAATCTCCAATCGACCAGAATAAAGACTTACTGCGGTGCCTAAATAAGGGCGCGGTGCATTGCGTTGTGCTTCCTCTTCTCAAAGCAACACTACGCTGAACAGAAATAAGAGCATTGCGTTAACATGTGCTTGTGTTCTTGTTCTTCTTACAAATAGAAGAAGAATATTTTGAAATGGAAGACTTTCATTTGGCGAAAAAAATATGTCTGCAATGCTAAGAACCTCGGCTTTTTTAATATGTAGATAATTATATGGGTTAATTATACATTTTACAGAAAGAAAAATTAATGAATAAAAAAAATGGTGTTAAAAATTTAAATTTTCTCCAAAAGTACAAGATTTTGGATAAAATATTATTTTACATCATTGAAAGATATTTTTGATACCTTCACAATGGTACATATATCATCCGGCTATCTTTTAAAGTTTAGGAGTTATAGACGGTAAATTTTTAAATTTTAAATGGCTATTTTAAAACCCCAAAACTAGACGACAGCGCCAAAAAATTTTGTTGTTGTTGGGATCGGCGCAAAAAACGAAAACATCAAGAAAAACAACAACACTGGAGAGTTTGTGCTGTGCTCAATTTAAGCCAAAACAACAACATTGGAGAGTTTGTGCTGTGCTTAATTTAAGCCAATTCGATACCATTTTAGCAAATACATTTACGAAGCCTGGTTTTGGCAGTGATTCGTGCCAAGAGCTACGGCTGCGGCGGATACGGCAGAGATTATTATCTCTGGGTACGGCTCACAAAACATTGTCGGCGGCTCGGCTAAGCCGGCTCTGAGTATCTTGGCGCAGGTCTCTGTCTCTGAAAGTAAACAAAAAATATTGAACGAATGCCGATTGGCGACAAAATTATTATATTTCCGCATCAGTGTACTCTTACAAAATTACTTTACTTTACAATTTAAATCAACATAATCTCTGTCAGAAAAATGGATACTAGACTAAATGAGATACATGTTTTGTTTGAAGGATACTCACGAAGTGACCCTCGGGAATCAAACGCTATGCGAGCCAATTGTACTTGTACTCTAATAAAGATGCAGAATGGTCAAAACGTAGTCGTCGACACCATGACAGCTTGGGATGGACAGCGTCTAATAGATGCACTCAAGATACATGATATGGAACCCAATAGTATCGATTTCGTAATATGCACACACGGACACGCAGATCACATAGGTTGCAACTATCTTTTCCCCGATGCGAAGTGGCATATAGTTGGTACATGTATTTCGAAGTATGACAAGTTTTTGGATTGGAATTTTGATGAGAATCCGTTTAAGTTGGACGAAGATGTTCAAGTAGTGGCAACACCCGGCCATACTTTGTCCAGCGTTTCTGTTATAGTAAACAATACGAATTTGGGTAGAATTGTGGGCATTTCTGGGGACCTTTTTGAATGTGAAGATGATATTAAAGATGCCAGAATATGGTGTAAAGCTGGCTATGAGAATTTTGATCTCCAGTTAAAAAATCGTCTGATAATGGCTAAGCGATGTTTATATATAATCCCTGGGCATGGACCTGGCTTTGAAATGACAGAGTCAAAACGCGTGAAACTTTGCAAAGATCAAGAAAACCTCCAAGAGAAAACATAAAAAATATTAATAAACTTTTGACTGAATGCGGTCAATAATGGTCGTTATCTCTGGATCGTAATGAGATGCGAAACTCCATCTAGTACGAGCGCATTTTCTTTAAGGATTTAGTGATATTGTCCAAAATAAGTGGGAGTTCTGTACCGGCGTTTTTACATGGGCACCTGAGTATTTATCCTAGAGTGGTGTTATTAAAAATGTAAAAAAATTTAATTTCTTCGGAACTCTACGATAATTAATTATTTGGAACAGATTTACCGTTACACAAACTCCAATTTTGTTGATTTTTTTGGGTTGTTGTTGTTTTTGCGCTGACCGCTCTAATCGCTCTCGTCTGATTTACTAGTTATAGCCCTTTAAAGTTTGAAATTTCCTTTATCGATGATATAGGTACCGATTCAAAGATATTAAAAATATCTTTCATTTATGTAAAATAACATATTGTCCAAAATCGTGTACTTTTGGAGAGAACGTAAAATTTATATTTTTAATACCTTTTTCCTATTCATTAATTGTTTTCTCTGTAAAATGTATAATTAATCCATATAATTATGTCAATATTAAAGCCGAGATTCTTAGCTTTTTAGACATATTTATTTCACCTGTATCGGTGTAAGATTTTAGGAGAAAATGCTTGTTAAAGCTCCCAATCACGTGAGTACAAAGCCCAGAATCCTCTCGCAGAAATCCAGAATCCGCGGCAGAGATCATAATCCTTAATCAGCAGAATCCTCTCGGTAATGTGAAGTTTTTTGCATCCAGGTTTTTCAGCATATTGGCGGCCCTCGGCCGCGGCAGGGATCACTACCCTTCACCAGCAGAATCCCCTCGGTAATGTGAAGATTTTTGCATACAGCTTTTTTCGCGGCTTTTGGACAAATGGTTTGTTATATAAATTATACTACTCTCATTAATTTAATCCTCGTCTTTGTAAATTAATACATAATTATCAAAAATTGAAGTATTTTATATTAGAGGGCTGCATGAGACGTCTCCAAGTTTTGAAAGTTTCATGGGTTGTCTGAAATGCTTTCATTGCTTTGAAATCAAGCGACGACTTTTGGAAGTGCTGCTAAAAACATTACCACATATGCTTCGGATAGTTATGGCATGCGAGCGTGCGCACAACAAAACCGTGTATTGAAATTATGACTATTTTAAGTCATTCCAGACCATTAAACGCCCATTTTAAGTACTTAAGGGGAGGAATTCTTAAAAATGTGTTCTCATTGCACGTCTACGGTGTAAGACGAATCACCATAAAAAGAAAAATTTTAGCTTCCTGGGCCTGGTAGTGTTTAAATTATGACAATTTTTGGTCGTTTGTTTCGTTCTGATTATATTAAATTATAATTTTACCATTAAAAAAATTTTTAAAAAATCATCTACCTCCCACCATGACCAAAATCATGTATATGTATTATTCGATATTTCTTATTCTTATAACTAATTTGTTAACCAACAAGTAGCATTTTGCAGCTGTCCAATTAGGCTATTATGACAAAATTGAAGAATATTTACTTATTTTATTAATCTGTGAAGATAAACGAAAAAAAAATTAGAAAAGGCTTTATTACTTTATCTTATTGGTTGCATTCAGAGCGGTCAAGCCTTGTTGGCTTTTTCTTGCCAGAATAAATCATGTGCTCTGAATACGTTTGCTGAAAAACAACAACATTTAAACAACAACAACACTTTATGCCAAATTCCACGTGGCCGCCACGTGGCGAGAAGGAAATAAGACACTGAAAATGAGTGACAGAGAAGAAAGTTCTGAACAGATGCAGCATACAAATTTTTGGCTAGAAAAAATGGCGAATGCTTTGTCAGCCCTTCTGATCTTTCTTTCCCCCTCAGACAAAAATTAAGAAAAAGCCAACATGGCTTGACCGTTCTGACAGATTTGACAGTAAATCCATTGCGAATACCAATAAAACTACGAAAAGCACAAAAGAAAACGCGTTTTCGTTTACGTTTCGTTTTTACATGATCTTGCAATTAAATTCTAAAATTCTTAAAACATTTCGTGTCTTCCATTTTGCTTTTGATAGAGATATGCAACCAAGAAAATGCTGAAAATGTCATTCAGATTTTTCACCATTGGTGGTAAATTTTTACTTTCTGTTAATGTGTTGTTAGTTTCTAATGTGTTTTGAGAATACCAAAAATAATAAAACTTCAAACGTCATTAACAAGAAGTCCATAACAAATCATTGTTAAGTTAACAAGCAGAATAGGGCCGTTATTCTTAACTCTTTTCTTGTGTGCTCGTTAATGTGGTGAGCTTAATTAATCAGCCAGAATATGGTTGTAAGTGAATGGATCGGAAAACCTATAAAAATAAGCAAATAGATTTTTGATGAATGCGAAGGAACCGGAATAGAAAAAAAAGACTTAGTTTTTTCCTTTGCATTAACAAATCAAGTGCAGTAAGATTGACTATGAAGGCCTAATTTTTGTTTGTTTACAATTTTTATGATTTCGATATTTTGCCAAATTTTACGTTTTTAAGCTTCTGGGCATTTTTGGCATTTCTATTTCTTTTGTTGTGTTTTATTCTGTGGGCTATTTTTTAATTTTTCTGAATTAAATGCAACTTTTATGCGTGGATTGAAAATCCTTATAAACAATTTAGAACTTCTTACAATAAGAATAATGATTTCAATATTAAAAATTGAAAACAATTTTTTGTAATTTTTTAGAGTTGAAAACAATGACCATTTTACTTTAATTATTAAGCTAAATGTTGTTCTTAATTTGGAGTGTATACAGAGTATTTGATTTGATTTAATTTAATTTGATTTTAATATTAGTTTTAATTAAAAAAATTTTAGGTGGTTGAAAGAAGAAGTTGAAGGTGGAATTTGTAAAAAGATCAGAGAAACGAAAAATAAATAATAAATATTTAAATATATTATTATGTTTATATTACATATATATATTATTATATAAAATAAAATAATAAATAAACCTACAAACAAAAAAAAACCGTTATTATTAGATCTTAAGGCTCAGTTTGCGTGCGTATCCGTCAGAAATCTATTACAACTATAATAATTGTTGTTGTAAACGCACGGAGCCTATGAAACGTATCCCATATGTTTACATATATTTCAACTTTTCTTGCGTCAGATTTCTGACGGATTCGCACGCAAACGGAGTCTATGAAACTAAGCGTTTAGGCTATGGGAGGAGACTATTTAAATATAGTTTTTCAATAGTCAGCTGTTTTGCCTGAGCACCTTTTTAGCTTTCCTCTAATTCCTGTAACTGGGCTGTCAAGTGTCAGTCGGTATTCGTTATTTCGTCGGATGTGTTGGTTTTTGTAGGTGGGTGCAATTTCGATTTTTACGCCTGGGAAAGGAGTGGAACTACGAACGAGTTTTTGATTAAAATCAAAGTAAAATAGATAAAAAGGTGGTTTCAGTGGATGTATGTGTTATGTGGATATGTGTTTTGTGTGTTAATTCAGAGTAACAATGTAAATATAATTGTTCATTTGATATAAATTTGAAGATTTTATATTAAATCTGGAAAACATACTTAAATGCTTAGAGATAAAACTATTCCATCTGTAATAAAAAATTGTCTGCTTGTTGAGGATATATCATAAAAAATAAATTATGTATTATTACAAATTGAACTGAATTACATTGGCGTCCATTGTGTCGTAGACACCACTAATTAGTTTTAATTGGCATTATTTTCAATAGTCAAACGAGGTGGTTCTCGGTAACTCAACTTTGCTATTTTCGTTCGTTCGCTAGTTTGATTGTGAGATTTTCAATAAACGATGTAATTAAAAGCGATTGAATTGTTTTTATCTCTTTGGTCCTAAAAAACGATTTCTAAACTTTAAAGTTATAAATTTAAGTTTTCTACGGAGCTTGAGCTCAATTTAACAGTTCAGAATTTCAAAGTCGAAGTCTGACGGACTATGGGCCGGAGCCATAACACCCGCCATAAATAGACGAGTAGCAGTAGAAACATAATAACTGTACATAATAGCTGTGCGGCTGCTGCTCTCTTTAGCTGCGCATAATGGCTACGGCCCATAGAGTCCGTCAGATTCAACTTTGACTTCGACTTCAACGTCAACGTATTGCTATGGCCCAATGAAAACTTCGACCTCATTAAATTTACTGTACTAATATGTAAACAAACTTCTGTCAAATTTGCTGACACAGTCGAAAAGTTAAAGGTTCAGCAACTTTCGACTTCGACTTTGACGGCGGCGTTGCTTATGGGCCGATGTTCGTAAGAAAGCATACATTAACTCGGTTTGACAGTTCAGAACTTAAAAGTCGAAGTCTGACGGACTCTATGGGCCGGAGCCATAAAACAAAAGGCTGCGTAGCTGCATGCAGCTATATAAACATTTTGTTTCCATGCGCATGTATAAATTTTTCCAAAATGTTTACGTGTGCTTGTATCTCGAGCTGCGCATTTGAACACAATAGGTGACTTAGCTGCATGCAACTATATAAACATTTTGTTTACATGAACATTTTTACATTTTTCCAAAATGTTTACGTTTTTTTTTATTTCCTGTCGAAAACATATGTCTTTTGTTTACTTTTGCTATACTTTTTTTTTTACTTCTGTTTACTTTAACTGGTCTACCCGAAGTTTCGGGTAAAGTTTCTATGTTTCTTCAGAGCATCGGGGAAAAAAGTACCAAAAACTTTTGTGTACGTGGGATCGTGTATTACTTTCTTTCACATACATCAACCTCATATGTGTAAATCTATAGTGCGCTCTTTCGCACTTTACCGCTCTCGGAAAAGTAATCAGCTTTTTCACTGGTTGAAAAATAATTGAAATTTTTAATTAATAAAACGCAAATGATGGCAAATATCATGTTTTTTATTTCTTTTGTATTTATAAAGAAATTAAAGAAATAGTTTAAATAAAAATTAAATTATGAATTACTACCCTGCAAGACTGCTACCTGGTAATTCACCGGTTATTTACCTGGTAGCGTTACCCGAAGTTTCGGTTAAGGTTTCTATTATTTTCTTAAGAGCATTGGGAAAAAAGTACCAGCAACTTTTGTGTACGTGCGATCGTGTATCCCTTTCTTTTCTATACAACAAATCCATATGCTTAAACGTATAGTGCGCTCTTTCGCACCATTCGCACTCTGGTAGCGCTACCAGTTAATTAACCGGTAAAATACCAGGTTGCGATACCGTTTCCAATTTTTAACTAATAAAATGCAAGTTATGGTAAATATCATGTTTTTATTAATGTTCTTTGTAAAGAAATTAAAGAAATGGTTTAAATAAAAATGAAATTATTAATTAATATGATATCACAAATGGTAAAATCACAAAATTAAATTACATTTAATGTTGAAGTATGTACTTTGTATTCCAATTATATTTGTATTCCAAAATAGAGCAGGAACTGTGTGGTTTCATGTAGTTGGATTTCTTCAGGAAATCTTCAGAACAAATAGAAATGTTTCAGAACATCTAACAAGCTGAAAATAAAAATATTTTGTTTAATGTTTGTATCTTTTTTGTTAATTTTTGGAAATAACACTTCAAACACAACTTTCCTTGTTCACGTTGATTTTTTTCTGCGCTGCTTTTCTGGCACTAGTAATGGCAGAATGAGAAAAAATCCATTTCAGCCACGTTAATATTGGCATTTCTTTCCCACTCAGCCACCATTGTCAAAAAATAGTGAGACCGTGTTAGTGATTCTTGAAAATAATGCAATAGTGTGTGCGACTCGGCTATTCTTGTTTTGCTGGGTAAAGTGGCCGTCAGACAGAATGCGATTTACGCGGGTTTCGCGGATTTTCGCCCGGTTGCATTACAAAGAAATTCCGTAAGCACGTCAAACAGAGGAAATACGTTGTTTACTTTCACGGCGTAATGATTGTCGCGGTGCGTTGTGAAAATTTACAAAATGGCCTACTTGTGTAAGTGTTTTGTGACTGTGTGAGTAAAGTTCTACAATTTTCGCATCTGCCAGAGAGTTAAGATTATCAGTTATCGCAACAGAATTTAAACTTTAAAGGAAAAAGTTGTAAAAAATTGGCATTTTCTACAAATATGGCATCCTGCTATCTATATATACACGCAGTTTATTTGCTTACCTTAGATTTGATTTGACCACCAAATGGGACTGCTCTTCAGTCTTAATTAAAAGGTTATTGGTCAGGTTGATCGATGGATCTTTAACAATAATTGATACATTATCGTCGTCACTAAATTTATTATCTTCGAGAAATCCAAATTTCTTTATTTGATCAGTAGCTACTACGCTTATTTGGTAATTGGGTCTTTCAGTTCTTTGTATACCCGGTATATCTGTCACTCTTTAACGGTCAATTGGGAAAAGCTCGCTAATTACGTATGTGACTTTGTGTGGCAAAAGTGGTGATGGTTAACCAGGTGTTGGAAGTGTCGTACCAAAGAATATACAGTACATAGAAGGCGCATGACGAAAATGTTTCAATTTTTCGCAACCGATGCGGTCGGTCGGTTGGCAAAGGGGTACTTGCAACATGTATTCTTTTTGGACGTAGGCAATACACACGACAAGTATCGTGGCCCGAGCTCGATAATTTCTCGTGAATTTCTTCTCTTCTCTCTTGGTTCCCCTTTCCGACATTTGATTCCTTATTAGTATTTCTTCTTTCATGGTCCGAGCCCAATGCATTTCATGTGTATTTCTTACCCTTTCGTTTCGTCGCTTTTGTAAAGTACAGTTGCTTGCTGCTTGTGTTAGGTAATTTTATACGTCTGTGTTTGCTTTGGGCTTGTGTTGGCAAGGTTGTCGGCGTTTGCGGCCGCAGTTAGAAATTTTTGCAACTTAAAATTGAAAAGACAATTTCTTTATGTTACGCGATGTGAGAAATTGGAAATTGAAATAATCGTAAAATTTTTTTTATGATAATTTTAAAACCAGATAATTTTTACGAAAATTTTTAAAAGTTTACAAGCAATAAAAACTCGTATCTATTAATATTTGGAATTTAATTTTTCAAAAAAGTTTTTTAATTTATTTTAATAAATACTACAAATATTTTATTTGTAAGCTTACTTTCTTAAATTTCACCGTTTTCTATATGTATGAACATTTTGTAAAATACTTTATTAAATTGGTTTGAACATTTAAAAAACTTTTTGAACTTTAAAAAGTTTGAACATTTCAGATATCCCTTTTTTATTGAATTAGAGGTTTATAGTTAATCTAAATGTTAAAAAGTGTTTTAATTTAATAAAAATTAAAGATTAAATTCGGCTACTTTTCTCAAAAATTATATCAATTCAATGTACCGGATAAAACGCAAAGAATATACCGACATTTTTCGTTAATTTTTCAATAAGAAAAAACGCAGTTGCGCTACGTTCTTCTTATTGCTAAAAAGGCATTCTCCTCTGTCGTTTTCATCTATTGTCGACGTCTAGCGTCGTCAACTCTGAGAACTCAAGAATAGCCACGCAAAGCTCATTCTACATGCGATAGCACACAGACGCTAAATGACACAAACACATCCATTCAGCATTCGTCTGCACGCGAATAAAAAGAAGACTGTACAAAAATTAAAAAATTATTCTTAAATTGAAAAAATATTTTTTTATACTACTCCCGTACCCAGTTTTGAACCCAGGCCTTTTACTTGCGAGCAAGCCACTCTAGCCACTAGGCTATCGTGCCCTATGAAAAAATGGCTTCACACACCATAAATAAAGGCGAAATTGCTACCGGCTTTGATGCTGATAAAAGAAGCTGCCGTAAAATCCATTATGATGCGAAACATGGGCGTACGAAGAATGTTGCTCAACATGGACGTACGGCTACCTCCTAGAAGAAACCTCAGGCAAAGAATGTTGCGAATGTTGCGCAACATGGACGTATGAATGCGTCCATCGAAGAAACTTTTTTGCTCTGAAACATGTATGAGATGCGCCTTCTATTTATTACATATTCTTTGGTCGTACGTTTATTCATAAACAATGTCACTTCGGAATTGTGGTTCTGACCCCTTGCGGCCGTAATGATCCTTTTGCTTTCGTTGATCTTCCTCTGTGTTTATCGCGGCTTTCTCTTTTCGAACACTTAAATCTTGTTCTGAAGTTGTTATTGATTCCGTACTGCATCTTCTAATGGAAAATCTAAAATGTTACGTGGAATGTAACTAAACAGGAATTATCCATTCTGGCAATCGCTCATCGTTGCTAATATTTGACCACCAATTCGCAGCGCGAAAATTACACCCCGAATCGCACAGCGGAAAACGCGTTGTGTCTGACGTCGGCTTAATTAATGCTACATCGCAAAAAGAATAATCACAGAATAAAATTACGTTCCAGTACACTGCAATGTTGACTACAAATACAATAGTCCTCATATGAAGGACTCATCTCCTTATGGATTATAGTAAAATGAGTCTGATGTATGTGGAATCTCGTAAGTTCATGGTGGATCGAATACGGGCTGTTTTAAATTTAAATATTGACGGGAAAGTGGTTATGGCCGTGATATGAACTGAAATGTAAATTATTTACATTGCTGTAGTTTGGAGCAATTGCTACGATATAACAAATATTTTTATTAGAAAGAAACCTTTAAAACTGTTGAATAGTTAAAAATACCTTCCAGTGTATCAATATAATGCCCGAAATACATGTGCAGATATTCTGATTGCGGAAAAAGTTTCCATTTGAAATACACGGGAGAGAATTCATACAATCTGCGTGGGGAAATTTTCTGCGTAGCGTCTCAAATTTAATATTTGCTGCGCAGAAACAATGCAACCAAGTTATGTCAACAATTCTTTTATGTTTTTCGCAGAAATTTAAAAATTTCTGTCAAAAAGAATTTTGAAATTTCGGTTTAAATTTCAAAAATTCAATTGAAATGAAATCTGCACATGTATTTTGACTGCAGTAAATCAAGCAGCGCTGCATGCGTTTTATCTGCACATGTATTTCGGGCATAACAATCTTGTATCATATTGTTTATTCTCGCCGATGGAAACACTGGTTGCTTTCAGGACAACAAGCTTTATTGGCTTTTTGCTGAATTTTTGTCTGAGGGGGTTAGAAAGGTCAGAAGGGCTGACAAAGCCGTCGCCATTTTTTCTAGCCAAAAATTTGTATGCTGGATCTGCTCAGAACTTTCTTCTCTCAGAATTTTCAGTGTTTTGTTTACTTCTCGTGTGGCGGCCACGTGAAATTTGGCATAAAGTGTTGTTGTTTAAATGTTGTTTTTCAGCAAAGACTCAGCAAACGTATTCAGAGCACATGATTTATTCTGACAAGAAAAAGCCAACACAGCTTGTTGTCCTGAATGCAGCCACTGTTGCGATAAGTTTCGCCTTCATTGAAACTGAAAATACAAATACTTAATACGCGAATTGAATTTTTACTTGATTCGTGAATCAATATTTTTGGGTAAAATAAATAGTTAGTGTGTGTGAAGTTGCCACCTCATATTTTAAAAAGTGAACTTTTGTTCTGGTAAAAACACCGTTCAATATTTTTAAATGATTTTTGCTTTTAGAAAGAGTTAACCTTCCGATTAATCAAAGGCTGTTCTTCAAATCCCAAAAAATCACGGGATTCCGGGATTCTAACTTTCAATACCGAAAATCCTTTGATTAGAAATATGGTTCGGGGTCGTCACTCCTTATATGTAGGTAGAAACATTAAATAGCAATTAATACAGGGGTGTTAACATTCGGCCATCCTATCGATAATCTTTCGATCTTAACGAATTATTATTTTTAGTAGAGTTCTGTCGATGTCTTCCATGTTGTCATATTGTGACGATATATAAATCTTCATCAATGATTGGAACAGCGTCGTCGTGTTGCTGGGACTGCTCTTCAGTCTTAATTAAAAGGTTATTGGTCAGGTTGATCGATGGATCTTTGCAATAATTGATACATTATCGTCGTCACTAAATTTATTATCTTCGAGAAATCCAAATTTTTTTATTTGATTAGTAGCTACTACGCTTATTTGGTAATTGGGTCTTTCAGTTCTTTGTATACCCGGTATATCTGTTACTCTTTAACGGTCAATTGGGAGAAGCTCGCTAATTACGTATGTGACTTTGTGTGGCAAAAGTGGTGATGGTTAACCAGGTGTTGGAAGTGTCGTACGTTTATTCATAAACAATGTCACTTCGGAATTGTGGTTCTGACCCCTTGCGGCCGTAATGATCCTTTTGCTTTCGTTGATCTTCCTCTGTGTTTATCGCGGCTTTCTCTTTTCGAACACTTAAATCTTGTTCTGAAGTTGTTATTGATTCCGTACTGCATCTTCTAATGGAAAATCTAAAATGTTACGTGGAATGCAACTAAATAGGAATTATCCATTCTGGCAATCGCTCATCGTTGCTAACATTGGGATTATATCGGGTGTACAAATAAGTTTTGGAAGTGCACTAGTGATGATGAGAAAGTCTACGGCAGAAGAGTTGTCCATACAGAATATCTTGCCAAATCTTGCTTTCACTTTTTGGTTTTATGAAATTATTCCGCGGAATAAATTACTATTTTTACACCTTATATAATCCGAATTATTTTTTAGAGGATTTATATACATATATTTATAAAAAATTCTATTCCTTAATTCCGTAATGATCCTTTTGCTTTCGTTGATCTTCCTCTGTGTTTATCGCGGCTTTCTCTTTTCGAACACTTAAATCTTGTTCTGAAGTTGTTATTGATTCCGTACTGCATCTTCTAATGGAAAATCTAAAATGTTACGTGGAATGTAACTAAATAGGAATTATCCATTCTGGCAATCGCTCATCGTTGCTAACATTGGGATTATATCGGGTGTACAAATAAGTTTTGGAAGTGCACTAGTGATGATGAGAAAGTCTACGGCAGAAGAGTTGTCCATACAGAATATCTTGCCAAATCTTGCTTTCACTTTTTGGTTTTATGAAATTATTCCGCGGAATAAATTACTATTTTTACACCTTATATAATCCGAATTATTTTTTAGAGGATTTATATACATATATTTATAAAAAATTCTTTAAAACACTTCTGAGATTTTTTTTATTTACCATAATTTGTCGTGGATTATATAAAATAACTGATTATAATAATTAGCCGTAACATTACGTCACATACAAAACCTTCATATCTCACCCATTCGCACTCATTCAGTGGACATGGTATCATTTCGGACTTGGTATCATGTTCTTATTTTATCGCTAATAAATAACTTTCATACAGAATAGAACATAGCCTGCCTGGTTAAGTCAGTAGACTTGCAACCTAAAGTTCGAATCCCAGCACAGACCAAGGGAATATATGAAATAATAATAAATAAAATTTAAATAAATAAAATAAAATAAGAAAGAAACAGAAGAACAACAATACATACATACACATACAATACATATATATATAAATGTCATGATGCATTTTGAATTGTCATAACCCAGCGTGATATAATTCACAACTGGTTTGTGAACAGAAATGCTCTTAATACGACAAGCGACACTCCAAAGTCATCCTTGGCTGATGTAAGTAGAATATACGCACAACAGCACAGGTTCACCATATTATCTTTTTGAAAGGAAATATCGTCTTCGTGACTAATTTCCAGGGCATTGCCCAAATACATTTCTATTTTGTTTTGTTGCGACCACACTAGTGGCTCATCATTTCGATATTATTTTTTGTTGCGACCACACTAGTGGCTCATCATTTCTATTTTTTTTTGTTGCGACCACATTAGTGGCTCATCCTTTCTATATTATTTTTTGTTGCGGCCACACTAGTGGCTCATCATTTCTATTTTTTTTTATGTAACCACACTAGTGGCAAACTTTATTACGACCACAGTGGTGGCATCTTTATTATCTTACTAAGACACTACCCGAATTTGTAAACGACCATCATTCGTCAGACATTCTGTCTGTCTCCCGGTACAAAAAAAGTACAACCGGTTATTGTAAAACGACCTTCAGTCGTCCGACCAGTTAATAATTTAGACAAACATTTGTGAGCGACCCTCTGTCGCAGGTACTTCGCCTCATTAAAATTGTATTTAAATTAAGGAAAATCACCCTTCAACCGTCCGAGCTGAACTATTGAAAGATAGTCAGTGAACTGATTGACGAAATCGTCAATCGTGCGCAATTCGGCAACGATCAAGAGGAACCAAATTACGGAGGGTTACGAGACCCCTCCAAATTGAACCCTGGAGCGGCTGAGCCTACCTCAGCCAAAGAAAAAAACTCTTTACACATTTACATTCATCTGTCTGATATGGAAATAATTATCATCTCCAAGAACTACATATTTCGTTCCCAGGAACTATTTAGCTCCTGGAACTATTTCGATCCAGGAAATATTTAGCTTCATAAACTGTTTACGGCTTATATTTACTTTACGCAAGTGGCTCCAATTTTGTTTTTTTTTGTCAGTGTTCAATTTCAAAGGGCAGTGTTCAATTTCAAAGGGCTCTAGCCCCGCCCCCAAGGGAGAGCGACATTTTTTTTTTGCTTGTTGGGGTCAGGAAAAGGAGCACTAACAACAAAAAATTTAAAAAAAAAAATTGGAGTCACTTGTCTAAAGTAAATATGTTCCCTGTTTACTTTTGGAGACTGTGTTTCCTGTTGTGAAACGTGCATTACCTTGTTGTTGTTTATAAGCCAAATATGAGCATTGCAACAATCTGCGCCTTTTTTTTTGCTTAGAAACAACAACAAATGTTGCTCATGTAATCACGTATTTTTTAACTCAATTCCGTTTACTTTTTTTTTCAAGCGCGATTTATTAACTGTTTGTCTGGTTCCTCATTCCAATTAAACCGATTTATAAAAGAATGGATAAAAAAGAGACAACTTTACAAAGCTGCCAATCAATACGATTACAACAGATGTTTCTTTCATATGCATTGGAAATGAGAACTTTTTGGACATGCTAAAATATTTCATTCGGAATGATTGGAAACATATCCGAGTGCGGAAACATCTCCACCAACTATATGTACATGTCCGGCACTACGCAACCCTACCCTGTAGGACGCAGTTTTTAAAAAAAATATTCCGCCACATCCTCTTGCGACATTTGACGTCTAGTAGCCATAATTTCTGCTGCCCCACAGCCCCACATATCTGCTGTTGATTGCTGTCTGACGAAAGTTTTTCTAAATTTTACTTCGTACCAATTTAAAGCTGGCCCAGTAAGATTTACATACTTACTTACTTATTTATTTAACAAGACATAAACTCAACAATTCAAAAGCTTCAGTAATTAGGTAAAAAGTTTATTCCGGAGATTTGTACAGATGATGTTATATGGCATTGTGTTTTTAGGCAACTAAAAATATATGCAATTAAGTCAAGCTTACTTTGTTCTTCGGACCATCTCTGTGGATGTTATAACGAGATTTAAAAGTTTTTATTTTTTTACACTACATCATTATTGATTGTTGGATTTTTCGTTATACTACACCTAGCATCGTTTTTATTATTTCTTCGCTCATACTGCATCAAGAAAATCATAGACATTCTTCCATTAAGTATTGCATTTGCATTTTGCTGTAGACAAGAGCCGGGTGAAATTCGTGGAACCTGTTTTCTTTTGTGGCCTCTCTGTAGCTGACTTCTTGCTAAACTTGCTCGGAATGAGTCTCAGTCAGGTTTCAGGTTAGTTTTTCTGAATCTGGTGGTTGTTCTTGCCAGCTCAGCTGCTTCTGTTGGTAATTTAAACTTTCTGTTTGTTTCTTTGTTTGTTTGTTGGCTTTGTAGCTGTTTTGTAGGATTCGAAGTTATTCAAACAAAGAGTAGCATACTCTGGTTTTCCTCCACACAATTTGTGTTATTAATTGTATAATTCATTTACCAATATCCATTTATATATTCTTGTCGTGAAAATATACATATTTTATATGGAGATTATTTAAATTCTCGACAATTTGAGTAAGATCAAAGAGACTATCAAATGGTAAGACGACATATATAAATACCATACATATACCCGTACATATTTACAAAATATCCCAAAAAGAAAATTATTGAGAATAACAACTCAGAGCGTTAACATCGGCCTGGCCGAAGCTCATATACCCTACACCCGCATCTGTCGAAGCGATGATAAAAAGTGGACGTGTTGCGCCTACTTTCATTACTTACAGAAAGTAGGTACAGCAAATTTTGATCTATTTGGAACACCGCTCAACTAACTCCTCCTTATATGGTACAGTATACCCGTGGGCGTGTCATGTCAATTTTTTGTAAGATGAATACGGTAAGTTTAGCAATAAAATTTGAGCTTCAGATCTAGACTGCAATCTGAGAAATTAAGCTCTCAAATCGGATGCAATAATATGCACTTAAAAAGCAGCCGTACATTGTTTTCTGCATAACCTGCCACACCGACTATAATGCGTTGCAAACGAAAGAACAAAGTGAATGTATAAAGGGTACCCCTTTGGGTGTAGGGTATAATAAAGTATTGTTAAACGAAAATTTGCTGTGTATTTCCCAAAGGGTTCAGGGGAAAAAAGTTACGTGTAGGTTGAATCGAGATCCAAGAAGTACAGGCCTGAGGGGAGATTTTAAAATTGTTTTTTTATTAAAACTCCTTAAGACCAAGTTCACACGGAGGCTATTTTCGCTGAGACTATGAATATAGCCTCAGATACCTAAAGATAATTGATAAATAATAAATAATACGAGACAAAGCTAAAATAAGTCATAAATCACCCGTTCATTTGATAATTTGATATGCAATAATTGGTCACATTTACCAAACCGAGCGGTGATTATGCATATTAACCTTTTTTAAATCTAATAGACTCAAAAGGTAAGTTAACCTTTTGTACATGTGGCATTTGTTTTGTAAGCTTTTTCCAATTTGAAGTATGTATTTTTTCCTAAAATTGCTCCCCAGCCTTCATTCTTTTTTTCGTGTGTTGCTTATTGCCGCACCTTTTGCGGAACACTGTGTATTCTTGCTCAGCATCGTCTCCTGAGTTGATTTAGTGCTGTCGTGACCATGTGTACAACACAGTGAAGTGATGTTGTGAGATAGGAGATCGAAATTAATTACTATGTACTACTATCAATGTTCAAGTTATTGTCATTCGCCCACTATTTCATCACCGATTAAATAGCTGCAAATATAGGGCATATAAAGCTTCGGATAATCCGAAATTAATGCTGGTTAATATATTCGTAAAATCCGCATTTAACAACATACCGTTCGTAACATAGTTTCGAAGTACTATTTATACGTTGTATGTACTATTTACACGAAGTACTGCTTATACCATTATCTCGGTAGGTGCTGATCAAGACGCCACTCTTTCAATTTGTATTGTTGTGTGACTCGCGTACTTCGTTACCACAATTCGGCTAACATGCCACCAATCTCTGCACGCTACTGAGATGTTGCACAACAGCTTCTCTAGGCACACAGCTCCAGCTCCACAGTTAAACATCAAATGCGCTACATAACCGAGCTCAATCAAATGGATATACTCGTATATATAATTACTGATTTTTATTAAATTTACATACGTACAAGCACGAATGGAAAGATAAAATTGTTATTGCAAATGACGATAGAAAAATTAAAAAGAGGCAAAACCAGAAAGTAGTAAACGATGTAATGAATCAGATGCTCTTAATCTTAATTTTGATGCAATGACCTTTTTCATTCTGGATTTTTATTTGGAGAAAGAAAAGTGAAAAGTGAATTTTTTGAAAGTGAAAAGTGAATTTTTCCTGTCTAAACAGCGCCCCAGTGTTAAAAAAGGCCGAATTTTGAAACCAAACGAAAATAAGAGCGTTAACTTCGGCCTGGCCGAAGATCATACGTATGTATATCCTACACTTATCGATTCGAATAAATAACCAGAGGTTGATACCAGTTTGCATTTCACTTTCAGATAGTAAATTTTGATCTTGGTGGTTACTGATACATTCTCTAATTTCATATTTAATCAAATAAAAAGATTTTACATTAACATACCCTCCCATTGCTTTGATTAATTCTCGTTTCTAATTACCATAATATTATAGAGCTTTTGGACGCGACGTATTACAAAAATGCTACCTTCAAAATGTTGGGCACTTATGGTCTGGATGTTGTTGGCCTGCATTGTGAATATTGTAAAATGTTAGTAACTGTAAATGAATGCATGTTTCACAATGTCTAATAGTCCTCCAATCTTTCTTTGCAGGCGATACAAATCTTCCCCCAATTTTCACACAAGTAATGAACAATATTGTACTCTCTGAGAATGTAGCAGTGGGTTCAGTGGTATTTAGACTCGAGGGTTATGATCCTGAGGGCAGCACTGTAACATTTGGCTATATAGGTTCCGAGCATTTCACAGTGGACCCTCAATCGGGCAATATTACTTTAGTAAAACCATTGGATAGAGAAAAGAAGGACAGCCTGCCTTTTCAGGTGACTATCAGAGATCAGGTCAATCCAGATGGAAGTGAGTCGGAACAGGACAATGTTGTATCCGTGCCGATTACTGTAATTGTTCTAGACGAAAATGATAATCCTCCAGAATTCCAAAATGTATAAATTCTCTGTAATAGTTGAACGCAAAGTACTTAATCTGTTTTGACTTATCAGACACCGTACGAAGCGGATGTCAACGAGGATGCTTCTATTGGTACTACTATTTTTGATAGAATCCTGGTCAAAGACCCTGATATTATTGGAGATAGCCTGGATATAAAGTGCTTGGCACAGACTCAAAGCCCGGATTCATGTAAAAAGTTAGTAAAACGTGGAATACACGAAAAGTGATAATAATTCGTTCTATTTTGCAGATTTCGCTTAGAAGTGCTATCACGGGAGCCGACTACGCTCACAGCATCTGTTGTACTCAACGAAACATTGAATTACAATCAGCGCATGATCTACCATTTCCAAATCATCAGTACGGACGGCATTCATCAATCGCAAACAAACTTTGAAGCACGCGTGAAAGATATTCAAGATAAGCCACCGGTCTTTCATGGATCGCTTTCGACTGTGATAGATGAAGATAGTCCAATAAACACATTGGTATTGAAGATACAAGCACGAGATGGCGATACGGGCGAACCGCGCGAAATAGTTTACGACCTTTTAACAAGTAAGGCACGCTAAGGTCCCATTTTCCAAAATGCTCCCACTCAAAATACTACTTCTATTATTTTTCTCTCTTTTCGTAAGTAGATCCCATGGATTACTTTTTATTGGATGAACGGACAGGAGAATTACGCACGGCAAAGCCTTTGGACCGCGAGGCTTTAGCAGACTCCACTGGACTTATAACACTAACGATTAGGGTAATAGCTATATACAGGCAGATCATAATTTTTTGCAGGCATTGTTTTTATTTTCTATATAATTTTAAAAATTACAGTCTTATTACGTTTATAATTTCTCAGGCGCGTGAAGTCGTCAATGGAGTACCAATCAGTGATGCCGCGGCTAGCAGCACTGCTAAAGCCACCGTCACAATCCGCGACGTCAACGATTCACCACCTACCTTTAACAAGAAGGAATTTGAGGTCTCGTTGCAAGAAAACACAGCGAATGGGACGCCGCTGGCACTTGATATGAATGTTACCGATTTAGACGTTGGTGTTAATTCCAAGTTTTCTTTAAGCTTGTACGATGTCTCCGGTGTGTTTGAAGTGGAACCGCAGCGTGTCTTGGGGTTCTCACAAGTCAACATACGAGTGCGCAACGGTACTCTAGATTATGAGAATCCAAATCAGCGCAAGTTCATAGTGTTGGTAGGGAGTTAAAGAATTTTTAAAAGTACTTTTATTGAAGCAAACAAACAACCTAAATGTTGTAATTTTTTAGGTCATCGCAGAGGAAACTGACACAACTCCGAAACTTTCTTCAACAGCAACCATAACCATTTCGGTGGAGGATGCCAATGACAATAAGCCGACTTTTGAGCAGGAGTCATACTCTGCAACAGTGTCAGAGTCTGCCGTACCTGGCCAATATATTACATCAATTACTGCACATGATGTAGATTCTGGCAATTACGGAGATGCTGGCATTCGCTATAGCATTTCAGGAGCTGGAGCAGAACTCTTTAATGTCAACGATCGAACTGGTGCAATAAGTTTGGCTGACTGCCATGACCTAAAAAATATACGACGGGAGCGACGTGATATAGGAAACTCAGTTTTGATCGCAAAGTACTCAGATGTAGATGAGAGTCACAAACTTAAGGAGAATGGAGGCCATGATTTTGATGACAGCTACGGTTTGCTAAACAACGAGATCAGTACTGTCTCGCCCGGCAAATATTTACTGATCACACCTGCCAGTACAAATAATGTTCTAAACGAAAGTGAAACGAGTTTTGTGTCATCGGACACTTGTTTGGACTACGAGAGTGAAATCACGTATTTCCTGTCCTTCAAGGTTCGTAATTGCAAAAAGTTTTGTGTTTGTTTAAAAGGTAATTTAAAAGGTTTTTAAAATTTACCTGTAGGCCACTGATGATGGCGGCCAGGGACAAACATCAGTTGTTTCCTTGCGTATTTCCGTTACTGATGCAAACGATTCGCCACCGGTGTGTGAAAGTCCTTTATACCGGGCTTCCATCGATGAAGGTGCACTCTTCTTCGATTCGCCATTAATGGTAAAAGCACGAGACGTTGATACTTTGCCTGAAGTAACCTATCAGTAAGTGTCCGAAAGTCGTAAAATATAATAAAAATAACTCCTATAATTTTAATATCCCAGAATAATCGGTAATAAGGACGTCGAACAAATATTTGATATTGACAAGCATTCTGGTCAAATTACAATCCGTCCAAATGCTACTCTCGATGTTAACCGCTTACACACAGACAATTTGGTCTTCCAAGTAGAGGCAACTGATGGCAAATTTGTAACCAGTTGTGGAATCAACATTACAGTGCGTGATGTGAACAATCATTCACCGCGATTTCGTTCTGAGAAGTGGTCAGCAATCGTGGAGGAAAATTCTGAAATCGGCACCAGCGTTGAAAAACTGGAGGCTGTAGATTTAGACTCTGGTATCAATGCAGAGCTTCGTTATCGCATACAACAAGGAAGTTTCGATGATTTTCGCATTGATGACATCACCGGCGAGGTATTTGTTTCGCGAAAGCTGGACTTCGATCGTCGTAACACTTACCACATCGTTGTATTGAGCACGGATTTAGGCACACCGAGCTTGTCAGGCACAGCAACACTTACCGTAACAGTAAATAATAGCAATGACAAGGATCCATATTTCACTCCAGCTACACAGCATACTGAGGTGCGTGAAGACGCACCCGTCGGAACAGTCATTTACAATCTAATCGCCATTGATCCCGATGTGTCGTCGCACACAGCTCTGGAGTTTGCTGGTACCGAGATAACGGCAATCGACAAGGATGGCAAAGAAGTGAAGCCAGTCGGAGAAGAATTTAAAGAATTTTTCTCGATTAATCGAAATGGAATGGTAGTTGTTGATAGAAAATTGGATAGGAATTTATTTTCCGTGATACGGATTAAAGTTCTAGTTACCGACAGCACCGCTCCGACAGTGCAGCAGGGAGAAGGCTTGCTCATCATTCAGATAATTGATGTCAATGAAATACCTCCGGTGAGTTTTTTTTTAAATCTTAGGTCGCATTTAAGTCGCAGACTACAGATTAAAATTGTAAGGTTGTCTGATACAACTCAATCAATACAATACAACACGCACAAACGTGACCAGCCACGAGTTATGGAATAAGCATCTTGTAAGTGGATCTTTACGAGCGTAATTTGTTCTAAGAAAATCAGCGTGAAAGAAAGTATGATAATGATGGATTTTGAAAAGAATTTCTGCCATTCTTTTTCAAGTTTGATTAGAAGACAAATCGGTTTTGGCGAGGGATGACGGAAATTCTTTCCAAAACTCATCATTATCCAAGAAAAACTTAATGATATTCGTTAAGTTAAGCTAACCTAAGAGTTATAAGGAGAACATGAAGGCAACTTAGGCCGAGCATTAACAACTTAAGCATAATGCTAGGAATTTTTAATTATAGACTTTACTTATAGTTTTTAAACCAAAGGCTAACTCTTTATAACTTTCGATATTTTCAAAAGAATAAATTCTACGAAGCACAAAAAAATAATTTCTTTTGACTAATTTCAATTTGGTTCACGTGAACGCCATACTAAGGGTGACACTGTAATATTCCAGCAGTGCTTGTATTAGACTTACAAAAATAGTTTTGAGCGAAATGAGATTTGAAAAGTCAGAAGGATAAAAAATTTTAAAACATTTAAATTGCATAAAGCTTTTGAGAGAAGTATATTGCAATCAATTTCAAATTACGACAGATATTTCCTTTCAATTAATTCCTCACTGCTCAGCATCTGAATATAAGAGTCGTCGTCAATGTTGATTGATCTGAATGTGGGAGGAACCTTCAGCTGGTTGTAAAGATCGGAATAAATGTTTCTGAAATAAAAACGTAAAGTTAGTGATTAATAGAAGACCAAGTTTTCCGTTTTCTCTTTCGTACAGCGTTGATACACTAAACGACATCTTTATGACCATTTTTACGAAAAAAATAGCAAAAATCGACATTTTTCCTGATATGTAATACTTGCAGGTAACGTAACCAAGCAGTATTTCGATAAAGCTCAGCAAAATATTCTCTGTGGCTTGCGAAACTATGGTTGGCAGAAGCAATTCTGGCTTTTCATCAGATAGTATTGGGAAGCTAATGTTGGAAAGATCATTAGAAATATAAATTCCAACGTACAAAACATTGTGCGTAATAAAAACCGACACGGCGATAATATTTGCTGCCAAGCTAATGTATCCCAAGAAGAACTTCGCCATCAACAACAGCGAGATGAGTATGATTAGAAGATGTGGCAGAAAAATTTCATTGCTTGAATTTTGAAGGACGTTTTTTATCTGCAACAGATGTACATATGTATGTACGTTATGTTAATAAAGTGTACAAAATGTGCTTACCTCGCTTAGCTCCGATTGTAGTTTGTATGGATTTAGGGTGGCGGCCTTATAGAGTATCGAAAAAGTGTTAATAAACAAAATTTTGAATTTTGAAAAGGGAATTTCGGGATCCATGAAAAGAGAAGATGTTAACAGCTAATGAAAAGTTTTGTTTTTTTTTTAATACGACGTTTGAGTGACATTAATTCAGTGTGTTTGCCAGGTTTTTCAAATTTCGTTTTACATTTTCTTACAGAAATTCAATCTGCCTTGGACGGTGGAAAGTAAAATTATAAAACTGCAAATGGTGGAGGAGCAGCCAATAGGTACCATTTTAACTACGATGCAGGCTTACGACGAAGACTCTGGTATTGGCGAGTACAACATCTCATATAATCCATATTTTAAGATAAACAAAACATCGGGCGTCATAACGAGTACTTCCAAAATTGATTATGAATCGGTTAAGGAGGTAAAATTTGTAGTAACGGTTGCGGACACTGGCGCACCTGCATTAACTTCAACGGCAGATGTCATCGTCGATATCGTAAACCTTAACGACAACGAACCACATTTCAGTCGTTCTGAGTATCACTTTAATGTAACGGAAAACTCCCTGCGCGGCACCCTTATTGGAAAAGTTGAAGCCTTTGATGGTGATATTGGTAATGAAAAAGCGTTTCGAAAATACGATTTTGAGCTTTTATTTATGAAGTGTGCCTTTTTAAATTAATATTTGTGGCTCTCAAATCAAGCGTACGGTACAGGTAACCCTCCTGTAGATAGGTTCAGAGACAAAGCAGTCTTCATAAATCTTCCGCTAAATCAATATTCATTAACGTGTTAGAATAAAACAGTCCTGTAGGCTGCCGTGCTGTACGTGGGCTTGCGCAATTTTCAACGTGTAAGAGTGTAACCGTGTTATAGGAGGGTTTCCTGTATTTAAGGTTATATTGGAAAGTAATTTTCTAAATTGCTTTCTTAAATGTACTACTATAATATTTCCTTTTCTTAGGTCCCTTCGGTGAAATAACTTATTCCCTGATTGGTGAAAATAGTAAATATTTCTCAATCGACTCTTACACCGGCAACATTATGGTTGCCGATTCAAATATTTTGGATCATGAGAAAATCCATCGGATAACGTTAACTGCTATAGCACAGGATAAAGCACCAGAAACTGTGTCAAAATCGTCTACAGCCGCGGTAAATTGGTCGTTAATTTATGTCCAATTTGTACATAGAACTAGTCTTTTCTTGACCCTTTTTTTAGGTATACATTAACGTACTCGATCTTAATGACAATGCGCCGATTTTCACTCAGACTGAATATACATCCACTGTGGCGGAAAATGCAGCTCTGAATCCGCCAGCAGCGTTGCTACAGGTAAAAGCTGAAGACTTAGATGAAGGGGTGTACGGCGAGGTGCGTTACGTTATAGCAGCAGGAAACGAAGCGGGCTTATTTAACCTCGATTCGCATACTGGGATCGTGTATCCGGCGCAGAGCTTAAACGGCAAGAAGGGCGTTTACATATTAACCATTGCTGCCAGAGACAGTCGGGGTGACAGTGGGGCAATGGAGAACTCCACTCGAGCAATAATCACCGTGATGGGCATAAATCAGCACCGACCGGTTTTCATTATTCCGGCACTATCGAATGCCACTATTGAAGTTCCCGGCGTGAGTTGAAGATTTAATTATTGAAGTTAATTCGTTATTAAATGTCTGCAATCCCTAATGTAATCCCTAACTTTAATGATTTAGGACCTTATTAAAGCTGATTATTTAATACTGACTGTAAAAGCTACCGATAGTGATTCGGGAGAGAACGGCAAAATATCATATCATTTACAGGTTTGCTGAGAAAATTAATTAAACTTGTATCCTTAAAGAGATCATGAAGTAAACAGAACTTTTCTGTTCCAGGTTAACAATCAGAATTTGCAGGAAACGGATGAGTTTAAAATTGAACCGAATAGCGGGGAATTGCGTGCCAAAAAAGAACTGAATCGGAAGGAATGTGCAAAGTAATACCCATACAAAAACAACTTTTAAACTAACCTAAATGAAATTTATCCAAATGCAGTTATGACATCATACTAGTTGCACGGGACGCTGGCAACCCGACACCTTTTGAAACGTTACGCTTCCTTAGCATTAGTATTGTGGATGCCAATGAGAACCGACCGGAGTTCCCGGACGCTGCCAATCCCTATAAAATTTCCATTAACGAGAATAGTGGGCGGGAGGTTAAGGTGGGACGCATACAGGCGAAATCGCGAAGCAAACACCACAGAGATGTTTTCTATTATATGTTGTTGGGTAATGAGGATGGTGCTTTCTTCTTAGATAGGAGAACTGGTGATATATTTACTAACAAAAGTTTGGACCGGTAATCCATTAAAATTATCGAATGCTACATTATTGAAACATTGTAAAATACTTTCAGAGAAACAACCGATACCTATACTCTGTACATCTTAGCTAGCATTAAACCCGATCTGCATATATCTGAGGAAGAGCGTGCTTCATTTTCAATTAAAACACTTGAACGAGATAACACTGTGGCTAAAGTACGGATCACTGTACTCGACGTTAATGATAATGCGCCAGTATTTGAAAGACAGGTTATTTTTTTTGCAAATAGAAACGATTTTTAGTTTCATGTAATTACTCTCTAGACTTACTACGCTGGAATCAATGCAAAGTCTTCCATTAATGGTTTCGTTACTGTTGTCAATGCGACCGACAAAGATTATGGCAAAAATGCTAAAATAGATTACATGATCATAGCATCAAATCTGTATAAGTTTGGGTCAACAAAATCGACGGGCTCTATCGTCCCAAGTCCTTTTAGTATTTCACCTGAAGGTCGCATTACTACTGCAGCTTTTATGGCTGAATACAATCAAGATCGATTTGAGCTGGAAGTAGTAGCGAATGAAATAGAACCGCCCGAACGCTCAGCACGAACAAAAGTCATTGTAAGTATTTTCGAGACCTTAGTTATGTTAAGAACCGAATTATGTACTGCGGTAAAAGTTATCTATTACGATAAGTTATTTTCGGAACCAAAAGAAATATAACTATACTTTTTCAACTCAAATTGGGACTAAACGATTTTAAATTGGGAATAAACAATTTCAAATTGGAATTAAACAATTTAAAAAGCATTGACATTGTTTTAAAGCATTGTTTTAAATTTAAAAGCATTGACAAGTTGCCAGAAAATTTTTCTTCATAGTTATCAGTCCACTTGACTACCAGAATAGCCCCGATTGTCTGTATTTCTGTTTTAGGTCTTATGTTAATTTGTTCATATTTCTCAACATTTCTTTTTATGTTAACAGATTTGGGTATTCGATTCTTCCCAACAAGTGCGTGTAATACTTTCACGTCCACCGGAAGAGGTCTACCACGAGCAGGAAGAAATTATAGCGGAATTGCGTAATGCAACGCAGCATCGGATTATTGTCGATGAAATACGTTTTCATGTGGACACAATGGGACGCATACGCATGGATTGGTGCGATCTGTTTTTTCATGCTGTCGATCATCAGAATCAACAAATTGCACCAGTTGATGAGATTCTCAAAGTTATTGATGAAAATTATGATTATTTAAAAGTAAGTCGCTGCCACATGATTTAAGTTCAATGACATCAGTGTTTTCTTTTGATGCCTTCATCACGTTATCTTACCCAGGACTATTATGCTGGTTTTGCTATCGAGAATGTTGTGCCTGCGTATGTGCGAATAGTGCAGGATGAATTTGATTTGGCGTTAGCCGGTTTAGTCGCATTGATAATAGTCTTATTTGTTGGTGTTATTAGATTTGTTGTGCTCTGTTGTTGTCTCAAGCATTGGAAACTTTCTGTACCTGTAGAAGCTAGGCGCAAGGATGCACTCATTAAAAAGCAAATTATTGAGGATCTGAATACAACAGAGAATCCGCTTTGGATTGAGCAGTAAGTGGTACAGGTTGATATTTACCGTATTTACTACAATTATTGTGCCTTGTTTCATGTTTTAGAAAATTGAAGCTCTATGAAGAGCAGGAACTGACTATGCAAGTCTTTTCTGAGCCTGACCATAATTCAAATTCAGATTCACCGGTAAGTTTAAATTGCAATAATAAACAAAATAATGTACGGAAACATGCATCATCTCATTTTGTACGGAAACATGCTATGTAGGGGCAACTAGACCTTAGAACGTCTATAGATCGTTTACATCAAACAGTAGATAACACTTACGCCACTATTCAACCACGGAATGGAAATAATAGTTTCATTGGCGGGGGAGGAGGAGAACATAATATGAACAACGAGTTTGCTGACTACGCTACTCTGCGGAATAACAGGCAGCCATCGGTATGTTTGGAAATTATTTGTCTATATATTATCCATATATTAAATCTGCAAATGAAGTCGTAAACAGAAATGTTTGGGAGATAGTTGAAAATTAATTTCAAAATTTATACCTTACATAAAAGAAAGTGACCCAATAAAAACGTCTTAACGAAATATTCTATTTTCGTATTTAGATGTATGAATTTACTGGATCCACATTTCAAGCACCAGTCAGGGACGCAGATGATGTGGTTGCTGAGCTCGTATAAATAAAGAAATGTTCTTACAATCATATATTTTGTGTGAATTAAATGAATTAGAGACTGTTATGGACTTCACTCGATACATCGCGTCTTGAGATGACATTACATAGGATAAAAGCCTTTGACAAAAGTAATTTTATTTACTAATTAACGCTTACTTTTGGACTCAATCTACTTTAGCTATGTATGTATTTTATATTTTTTAAAATATTGCTGTTCTATAACGGTACCGCCGAAAATGTGAAAATATTTTATGAACAATAACAATATTTTCAAAAAAAGCGACAATAAGTATAATTGCACAACTGTAATATGTGCATTTAACTAAATGCAGTATATTAAAAAACTTAATATAAGAAGAAAGATACATTCAAATAGAGAATATTGTAAAGAAATGCATTTGAATACTCGTATTGTTATATTATTATTAATCTTACACAATATAACTAAGAGTATTTTTGCATAATTCTGAGCTCTGTAGGAAAGCGATAAGAGCTTAGTACAAATTCTGTATATTTTCTAAACCTAAATTTAATTTAGCAAAGTGGAATATATGCATATATGGATATTTATATATAAATCATATTATTTTTATAGTATTATTGTAAAAATTATATTAACATGTAACGAGACTTCTGGCTGGGGTATAACTCAGCCCAGTTCAAAGTTGGTCCAGTTTCTTTTTTTTTGTGACAAAGGACACGCTTTTATTTTTCACTTCAAATTTTATTAATCTTAACAATTATGATTCTACTCAGGCTAGGTAAAACTTAAATAAATGTAGATAAACGAAATGTTTGACGTTTTGATGATGTGGCTAATTCCTAAATCTTGCGTTGGTCGCCGGGGAATAACACACAGTCCGACGATAATCCTAGCGTTGGTTGCGGGGGATGACCCACAGTCTGACCTGCCCTATCCGTGACGCTGACTAAAGCGGCGTTGACTAAATGATAGCGGCGTTAGCCGAAACGATGACAGCGGTGCAGGCTGGGGCGCTGACTGCGACGTTGACTGAAATGCTGGCTGCGACGTTGATTGAGATGCTTACTGCGACGTTGGCTGAAATGCTGACTGAGACGCTGTCTAAACGACTTCCTGCTGTGCGCTTTGCGCTAAGTCAAAGATGAATTACCGGCGCACAGTCGCTTATTTTTCGATTTAGCGACCAAAAGTAGTTTTTTTCACTGTCACCGATTTCAAAATAGGTTAGGTCATCGAAAGTAGAAACCTGAGAACATAGGAAGCCAAAAAAAACTCTATCTTGACCTTTTTATTAAAAACTAGTAGCCCCGGCGGACTTCGTCCCACCCAAAAATACAACGAAACTATTGCAAGACAATGCAATTCTAACAATGCCACTTCAACTTTCATAATCCAGAAGATACAAAATGAAAAAAAAATTGAAAAAAATCGAAAAAAAACTGTCGTAAAACGCTGGGTGGTCAAAATAAGACATTTTGAAATTATGATTTTTTGACCTTTTTTTTCGATTTTTTTTTTCTTTTTTTTTTTTTAAAACCCATACTGAGAAAATACCTTTCCATCAAAGTACAAATCATCAAAATCGGTTCGGCCACTCTCGAGTTATGGGATTACATCGCTTCGGACACTTTCTTTTATATATATAGATATGCAATAAAAACTAGCACTTTTTATTTTGAGCTAAAATAAAGACGTTTTTTAAACTTTTTCAAAACTTAAATGTTCATATCTCCGTCATTATTTCAGATATTAAGCTCCGGCTTTTTAAAAGTTAAATTAAATTAAATTCTTTGATATATTTATTGTTGTTACAATTGAGTAAAGCTGTTGTACAGTTATTATGTACCAGGTATTGTAAAATTTTTCCAAACTTTGATAATATTCGTCATAAATTGGATCAGGAATTACTTGCTCCAAGAGACTCCAAAACGAATTTTACACCATCGTAAAGGTTGTTTAAAAGTTTTCTCTAAAAGCCTATACCATTATGGCTACTAACATGTCTTCTGTTATTTCTGCTTTCGTGGTGTTATATTTTTTCGGAATAAATGCAGTATACGGTAAGTCGGCCGATTCTAACAATTTTTTTTTACCGTTAAACGTGAGTATGAGAACCGGAAGTAGCCATTTTTTCCCGGCGGAAGGCAGCCATCTTGGATTTAGGAGCGTCTGAAAGTACAATCAGTGAGGTTATTAAAGTTATTTATCTACTAAACCAAGTCAGCTAACGGAACATGTGAAGTATAATTTAAAAGTTTTTTTTTAATGTCTTTAATTTATCTTAAATACTTATTCGAGGAAAACTTAACGGTAAAGGACTTATTGTGATTTTTATAAAAATACGATATTTTGTCCTTGAAATAAATTTGTTCTCTCCTAAATGAATACATTAAGATATAAAACAAATTACATATCTAAGAACCTTGTTCTGTTACCTTTAAAATGGTATATAAAATGTTATACTTACTGCTTTAGTTCATATGATTTAGGCTTATTTGAAAAAAAATCGTGATGGATCATAATGAAAAGTGAATGATTTTACTGGAACTACTGTGGCTTTCTTAAAAGTACAAAAAATACAAATTATATATACACGGTTACGGCAAAATTTAGATCTTTTGATAATTACGTAAAAAATTTTATTTCTGTATGCAAGTATGTACGGATTAGAGCTGTGCACAAGCCGTTTTAAAGACAGCTAGGCACAAATCGACAGGACTGTTGTTTTGTGACTGCCGTATGAAAATCGCAATAAATAACAAAACTGTGGTGCTTTACCCGACGGACAGTAATTTTTACTGCGTGTTCGAAAATTTGCAGTTGCAGTTTTACTGTTGATGCATTCGTATGTCGTTCCTCCCCGCTTAAACTCCAAAGGAACGAAAAAAATGAAAACAACTATCCCTCTTTCCCTCCGCTCAAACTCCAAAGGAACGAAAGACAAGATTTTGCGCCGCTCGCACTCCGTCGATGGTGCTTTGTTTTCACCAGAAGCGTCTGAAAAGTAATTAAGAAATTAAGAAGAAAAACTCTCCCTCTTCCACGCCGCTAAAACACCAAATGCATTCTTATTCATTTTTCCATGTAATTATCGTCTTTTCTTACTTTGTTTTTGTTGTAAATGGTCCACAAATTGTGGCCCCGAACATAGATTGAAAACAATGACAAAATGTTCTGCTACATTTTCGAGAAAAACGACGAAAAAAGGGACAGGTACGCTCATTTTCTAACTAAAAGCCTTGGAGATGGCTAAACGTACTATGTATGCATTTAATATGTATATGCACTTCGTATGTGTATCCTTCTCTTATATATATTTAGCAATAAGTGGCATTAAAACTGCTGCGCCTTTTTGGACTGATAATTTTGTTTTTGTTTCCAGCAGAGCATCAGCAATAAAGTTTGTAGGTGCAAATCTGAAAAGTTTTGGCAATTTTTACTGCTAAAACGTTGTGTGTTTTAAAGCCGTTTTAAAACGGCTTGTGCACAACTCTAGTACGGATATATGTAGCGGCCTCCTACACAGCACCTCTCGGTAATGTAAAGTTTTTGCATAAAGGTTTTTCTGCGTTTTTGGGGCCTTCGGCCACAGCAGAGATCATAACCCTCAATCAGCAGAATCTTCTCGGTAATGTAAAGGTTTTTGTATAAAGGTTTATCCGCGTATTGGAGGCCTTCGGCCGCGGCAAGAGTCATGACTCTTTTATCGAAATATGTATAGTTTTATAAATAAACGCATCTTAAGGTTTTTAGTACTATTTTTTTAGATAAAATAATTTTTTCTGAACAAAAATGTGTAATTAACCCAAGCAAATATAGTAAAAATGAGATAACATGTATTTTAAGCTTTCTAAAAAAATGTATTTTGTTCAAATCGGTGCAGTATTTATGGAGAAAATGCAATTTTTAAAGTAAGTTGAAACTACTTTTTTCGACTTTTACTACTACGCATATTTTCAATAATACGATTCTACTAAGTGTGCAACGTTGAGTCTTACATACGTATTCTGAGATTCACGAACTATTGCATCGTCTCGAAATTGCATTGCAAACAACAACAAAGACACGATTTTTGTTGTTGTTTGCAATGCAATTTCGAGACGATTCAATAGTTCGTGAATCTCAGAATACGTATGTTAGATGATTGAAGCCATTATTGTTTATTATTTCAATTCGTGATTTATTATTTCTTTATTGGTGTGGTATCTTTGAATTACTATTCAATTTTCGATGTCGACTATTAACATGTATGGAAATAACGCCGCAGCCGAAAAATTTTCAAGAAAAAACGCGGGATAAATCGAATTGGAAATAGCACTCGCGCGCTCGTGCTACAGCACCGATTTGAACTAAATAAATTTTCTTAGAAAGCTTAAATTACATGTTATCTTATTTTTAGTATATTGGCTTGGGTTAATTACACATTTTTGTTTGGAAAAAATTATTTTATTTAAAAAAATAGTACTAAAAACCTTAAGTTACGTTTATTTATAACACTATACATATTTTGATAAAATGTTATTTTACATAAATTAATGACATTTTCAATAGCTTTCTAATGGTACTAATATTATACAATATCTTATATAGTTTCGGAGATATAGACGATTTTATTTCAAATTTCAAGGGGCTCCAGCCCCGGCCCCAAGGTAGAGCGGCGTTTTTTTTTGCTTATATTTACTTTACGCAAGTGACTCAAATTTTTTTGTTTTTATTTTTTTTTTTTTGTTAGTGCTCTTGGTCCTGACCCCAACAAGCCAAAAAAAAAATATCGCTCCCTCTTGGGGGCGGGGCTGGAGCCCCTTGAAATTTGAAATAAAATCGTCTGTATCTCCGAAGCTATGTAAGATCTTACAATCGGCATTTCGGCATTTTTTCACCCCGGGTGATATTGGTTCCGTTATAAAGCTAATTAAAATGTTATTCATTTAGTATGTAAAATAACTTTTTATCGAAATATGTCTAGTTTTATAAATAAACGCAACCTTAGGTTTTTAGTACTATTTTTTTTTAATAAAATAATTTTTTTCAAAGAAAAATTGTAATTAACCCATAGAAATATACTAAAAATGAGATAACATATATTTTAAGCTTTCTGAAGAAATTTATTTCGTTAAAATCGATGCAGTATTTATAAAGAAAACTCGTTTTTAAATTGATAAGAAACTACTTTCTGAAATTATCTTATTATACCTTTTTACAATAATGCGTCTCTGGTACTATGCATTATGTTTGCCGTAATGGATGTGGTGGTGTTAGTAACAAAGTGACAATAGACGGCGCTATTTCGTTAGATTTTCATATGAATTAAAAATTTTGAAGAAAAATTGCGCGATAAAATTAATAAATTAACGACATTTTTGTTAGCTTTCTAACGGTACTAATAACATCTAAATATCTTCTACAATTTTAGAGACATGAAGGGTTTTTTTTTTTAATTTCAAAGGGCTCTAGCCCCGCCCCCAAGGGAGAGCGGCTTTTTTTTTTTGGCTTGTTGGGGTCAGGAAAAGGAGCACTAACAACAAAAAATTTAAAAAAAAAATTGGAGTCACTTGTCTAAAGTAAATATGTTCCTTTTTTTTTTTGCTTATTGGGGTCAGAAAAAGAGCACTAATACCCAAAAAATTAACAAAAAAATTAAAAAATTGGAGCTACTTGACAACGGTAAACATAAGCCATATTATATATCGTTGGAAAGAAACATATTATATAAAAGTTGGTTAGATCATTGGTTATTAAAAAAATAATTAGTTTATTCCTTAATCATAAAAAATCCCACATTTAAAACCCTATAACTCCTAAATTAGGGTCCGCCGGCAATTTTATACATGGTTATACTTATGAGACTAAGGCAATAATGCTATTAAATAATTACAATCGGTTCATTTAACGTATAATGCATTTATGCCAACTTCAATTTGTTTGCGAAATAGGTAAAGAATTTTTACAAGCTAATCAATTTTTGTTCTAATGGAATGATAAACAAAGAAAATGTCATAAACGTGACGTCTTGTGGTGAATTTCGCATACAACACATACGCTATACGTGTGTAGCCACATAATTGGAAGAGAGAAATTCAGTCGTTTTTTTACATATTTTTTGTTAGGGGAGAAGTTTTATATCGTATAGCTGATCTGAGCTAACGTCACACAGAATAGCCCGAACACAGTCACAGATACGCACGCAAACGGAGTCTATGAAACTGAGCCATATGAAACTGAGCCTTAAAATGAATAGCTTACATTTCGTTTAATTCTCTCTCGAAACTTAACATGAGTATTAATTGCCTGGTTCAGCCTTAAAGCTTATCGGCAAGTAAACACCCTTATTTCAAGAGACAATATCGTTTCGAAAATCGTTTTTGTGTGTGCTAAACAACAAAAATTCGAACAGTTGTCAGTTTCGATTTTCGAAGACATATCGTCTCTTGGAATAAGGGTGTAAGTTACAAAGAAACTAGAAATTTCGTTGTTTCCGGCAGTAATTTTTCGTTGTATGCTTTCTTACGAGCATCGGCCCATAAGCAACGCCGCCGTCAAAGTCGAAGTCGAAAGTTGCTGAACCTTTAACTTTTCGACTGCGTCAGCAAATTTGACAGCAGTTTGTTTACATATTAGTACAGTAAATTGAATGAAGTCGAAGTTTTCATTGGGCCATAGCAATACGTTGACGTTGAAGTCGAAGTCAAAGTTGAAGTCTGACAGACTCTATGGGCCGGAGCCATAAACAACGTTTTTTTCTCTGTCTGACGTGCTTATGGGATTTCTGTATAACTGTGCAACCTAAATAAAAACGTATTGCGTCGCGTTTCTGTCAAAACGAAAGTGGAACACGCAGTCTTATGGAAGTGACCGAAATACGCGAAAAACGCCATAGCGCACAGAAATTCTAATTTCTAATTTTGACACCTGCTGAGTGGATAAATTGAATGCAGTGAAAGAGTTTGAGGGAGCACAAACATATGTGAAGTTGGCGCAGAAATTTTTTCGTTTTTTAGGTTTGCACTGAGGTGCAAAATGTGCACAGATGGAGAAATGAAATATTGAACAATTCGCAAATAATTACAATTTTTTCTTGTTTCTTTTACATTATAAGACTTCGGAATATATTTCGCGAATTCCACAATAAGTTTATAAAAACCGAACCTCAAGCACATTAAAGTCATCCATTTCAACATATTTTTTTTCTGTTTGTAAGAGGAACTAGAAAAATATAAACATTGAAAATGTAATGTATTATTTCGGTTGAGTGCAATGGCGTTCTCAGAAGAGGAAGTACAGCGCGACGCTATACGCTCTTATTTAGGTTGTACAGTAATACAAACGGTCGAGGAGTTCGCCCCGCAGCGCGAAGCGAAAATCGCGTTCTGTGTGACGTCCGCCTTAAACGATAAAAATATATTAAAATGTCAATATGAAATAGTTGCGTAAAATTAGTAGATTCCTTTAAAAATAGCAAGTATGTATTAAACAAAAAAAAAGGTATCCTCAGTTATGTTTTTTACAATGTTTAGATAATAAAAAATTTGCAGATGATTTCATAACGCTAAAAAAGTGGATACAAAAGTTAAGACGGGTTATGTAGATGGTGAAAATAACAAAAATAGGTAAATTACTTTCCGTGGTTTAGTTTTTATTATGTTAAAGCAAGTAATTGTTTCTTGGACATTTAAATGTTCTGTTGTTTAAGACGAACGAGCTAACACCTTTGTATACAATTATAATGTATATAAAATATATACTTATGTATGTATATAATATAATAACTTATAAATTCATTTATAAACTTGCAATCTCCGAATAGATCTTCGAATTACTATACCTAAATTGTATACCTAATTGTACCTAAATTAGTTACATAACTTATTGTAATAGTCTTTAATTATTCTCTTTATTGTAATAGGAATAAGATTTCACGGCAATTAAAGGTGAAAAAACTTCAAGTTAAAGCAGAATGCAGAATGACTTCCAATCCAAAGTTTACAATTAAACGTAGCCTTAGCGAGAGTTCAGCTGACGATTTAATGAGTAAACCCAACAGAGAAGCGACTAATAAAAATCATATTAAGAATATATATCGGACTAAAGTCATTCCTAAAGATCTCAATGTGGAAAATCAATTCATTAGCAATGCAGTCGGCATTACAATTAGAGTATTTTTAGTTATTACTTTTATGTAATATGTAATTATTCAGTATTTTGTCATATTTTACAGCGTTCTTTTTTCAGAACTTTAGAGACCTTTCCACCGTTCATTAGAAAAATTCAACCAGAAGAGCTTTGGATGTATAAATATCCACGCACTGTCGACTATGTTTCTCCAAAAGTTTTATTTTTAACTGTAGTTCTGGGTCCATTACTTGCCACTTTACTATATTTTTTAAAAACTGGCGATAGGAAAGATTTTTACTCCGCTAGTTGGACCTGGACGTTAACGCTGGGTCTGAATGGCTTATTTACAAGTGTTTTGAAAATAGTTGTGGGTCGTCCTAGACCCGATTTTTTTTATCGTTGTTTCCCCGACGGTGTGATAGTCTTAAAAGCTCTACTACCTGAACAGATTGACAATGGAGCGAGTGACACTTTTAATTGTACGGGCACTCCATTAGATATAAATGATGGACGAAAAAGTTTCCCTAGTGGACATTCTTCATGTGAGTTTCTTTATAGTTTCATAATATTCTTTAAGTTTTCCTACAGGATTGGATGATGATGATGGATTTAAGAACGAATTTCCGTCATGTCTCCATGACATGAGCTTGACTGATGTCTCTGAACAAACTTGACACGTAATAAATAAAATTCGCTCCAAACCCATCGTTTTCAAAATTCGTTTCCTAATACTTTAACAAACATAAATCTTTATATAACGAATTTTTTTCATATTATAGTTGCATTTGCTGGCTATGGATTTCTTGCATTTTATGCTGCAGGCAAATTGCACACATTTAGCGCCCATAGGCGGCGTCAGTCATGGCGTCTTTGTATTTCAGTAATACCACTAATGTTAGCGTTATTAATAGCTATTAGTAGAACATGTGACTACCACCATCATTGGCAAGATGTGGTTGCTGGAAGCATTATTGGATTACTTACCAGTTATACGATTTACAGACAGTATTATCCATCCATATTTCAACATTCCGAATGTTCCCATATTATTTGTAAAAGTTGTTCTCCTGTGAAATTATTTAGAAAAGAGGTACAGAAGAGCAGAATGTATTATGAAAATGGGACGAATACACTACTTGACCACGATTTATGGAATGCAGATGATCACAGCCCATTGCTAAGCTGAATTACCTGCAGAGGCTTCTATTTAGAAAATTGTAAATATTAAGAATGAAAATAGTATTTAGTGTATGCAACGTAAAATAAAATGTAATTAATTAAAAAAAATATTTTCATACCATTCGCATATAAAATAGCGAATCTTGATGTTAAATGATCGTATTACATACTTCATTATTAAATAAAATAAATAATTCAGATTTTTATTATTAAAATATCTGCATTTCTCAATTTTTGCTAACTAATTTTTAAGCTTTTCCAAATTTAGAAGGTCTGAAGATTCCCAAAATTATTCCTCAATACGGTGCTGTGATATTAAAAAAGGTCA